>CM041766.1:22500-1222500 GCA_023373885.1 Hestina assimilis | reverse complement strand
GCGTTTGCCATACCTCGCCGTATCGGTTAGCAATTGTATTATTAAAACTATCGTGAGACATTATTAACTTAATGTAAAAATCTAAACGGCTCAGTGCAGTGCCTCGCACTCTCATCAACCGTGCACTACGTCTATGCGATCCTCAATTCCTAGAGTCGGAATTGACACATGTGCGGCAGGTGTTGGAGTGCAATGGCTACAACTGGCGACAGAGCTACCGTCTAGCAAACACGACCATCAGACAACGGCCTCATATCGTAGAGCGAGTTCCAGCCTATTTACCTTACATGCGAGGGGTAACGGATAAGATTGGACACCTGTTACGCCGCAGATATAGCATCAGGACAATTTTCCGCCCCATGACACAGATTGCACGACTTTTACGATCACCGAAGGATCTGGAACCTCTGGAGGGCCCTGGCGTCTATGAAATTCCGTGCGATTGCGGCAAAAGCTACATTGGAGAAACGGGACGCAGCATCACTACCAGGCTCACTGAACACATCCGCAGCATTCGCAAGATGCAAGTTAACACCTCGGCGGTGGCAGAGCATGCCGTCTACTCCGGCACCTCTCATTATATTAGGTTCGATAAGGTCAAAGTACTGGCCCGCGAAAAGAATTTCGTATCGCGCAAATTTCGTGAGGCAATAGAAATCGACCGTCGTCCTAATTTTAATAGAGACAAGGGGTGGGCCCTGCCACCTACTTGGAAACCTGTGCTACTAAACGCGACGCCGAAGAGTATCGGAAGTGTTGATGAGTGTGTAGTGGATATTGTGAGTACATTCTGTGCGCCCGTGAACTCCAATTGTGACACTAGTGCATCGGTCTCTCCGGCTTCACCACCATCGCCGGCGCATCCCCCGCCCGCCGCCCTGTCCAGCCGCGCGATGCGAGCACAAGCGCGTAGTGCGAGACGGGTCGCGACCGCGAACGTTACCCACTCACCCTGAAGAAGGACCTCCGATGAGTCCGAAACTAGTCGGTACTTACACCGATTATACGTGAGTGTGAGCCGTTTAGATTTTTACATTAAGTTAATAATGTCTCACGATAGTTTTAATAATACAATTGCTAACCGATACGGCGAGGTATGGCAAACGCGAGTGAAACGTTTTGCGGCATTAAGAAAAAAACGTAATAAACTCGAATGTGGTTTACAGTTTGTGATACAGTGTCGTAATAGTGGTGTGATACCGAAATTTGCACGTATCAAGGAAGTGAATTGCTTTCGTGGTTACAAAGAATTCTTTAATACTACACACAACAAAAATACTGCGGCGGGTAATTCAGAATTACCGACGAAACATCGCGTATGTAAATAAAGACCTTTATATGTTGCACTTGGAATTATCTCGAGTTCTTGATTTTGATGCATGGCAGTGTTTAGATGCGATGACCTTTATTAGAGCCGAAAAATTAAAGTTGGAGACAATTAAAACACATGAACATAAACTGAAGCGCCTGTTGAAAAATGAAGGCAAACCAAGTTATGCTGAGAGACAACTTTGCTCTTATACACCGGTAAGTAATGTAATAAATTTATCCTCACATGAAGTGTCAGCAGAGGCTCAGAAAGCTCTGGCACGAGGTTTAAACTTTGCGATTGTTCCAAACAAAGTACCGGTGGAATCAGTCATTTCTAGCGTCGAGAACTGTCTGATGCGCAACAAAGTGCCTGGACCGGAAGCGGAATGCCTTAGGCAGGATATATCTGCTATCATACGCAAACATAACACCCCGAAACCGAACTTCTCAAGACAAGAGTTCCAGGCATTGATATCTTTACGCAGGAATCCTGATATTCTCGTGTTACCGGCAGATAAGGGTAATGCAACTGTTATAGTAGATACGATGGAATATGAACAGAAAGTTACACAGCTAGTAAGTGACACCAGTACCTATAAAAAGGTCAGCTACAATCCGACAACTCGGGTTACTGCCAAACTAAATAAGCTCATATCTTCTATCTCAGATGGAGAAAAAGAACGGTTGCGTCCCTTGAACCCAACACCTCCTAAAATATATGGACTTCCTAAAATACACAAACCAAACTGGCCTTTACGTCCCATTGTGAGTCAAATCAACTCTCCCACTTACAAAAGCTCACGTCATTTAGCAAGTATCCTGCAGACGGTGACTGGAAAAACAACGAGCTTTGTAAGAGATTCAACACATTTCACCCATCTATTGCAGAACGTCAAAATCCAAAATAATGAGGTAATGGTCAGCTTTGACGTGTCATCCCTATTCACTAATATACCAGTAACGGAAACTATTGATATAATAAAACAACAGCTTATTGTAAACAACTTACCTACTGAGTATATGGGATTGATAGAGTTTTGCCTTACCAGTGGATACTTCCTCTGGCGAGGGACTTTACCTGCAAATGGATGGAGTGGCAATGGGCTCACCAATAGCACCAGTTGTGGCCAACATATTTATGGAGCATTTCGAGCAGGAAGCGTTGAAAAGTGCGCCATCAAAACCAAGATACTGGTGGAGATACGTAGACGACGTGTTTGCTATAGTCTCGAAGCAAGATGTAGGACAATTATTAGACCATCTGAATGAAAGACATCCAAAAATAAGGTTTACTACAGAGGAGGAAAAAGACGGAACTCTCCCATTTTTGGATGTACTTGTGAAGCGGGAACCTAGTGGAAGCTTGGTACATACAGTGTTCAGAAAACCGACACATACTGATCGTTACCTTAGAGCGGATTCCCATCACCACCCGTCGCAATTGTCTGCAGTGCCTCGCACTCTCATCAACCGTGCACTACGTCTATGCGATCCTCAATTCCTAGAGTCGGAATTGACACATGTGCGGCAGGTGTTGGAGTGCAATGGCTACAACTGGCGACAGAGCTACCGTCTAGCAAACACGACCATCAGACAACGGCCTCATATCGTAGAGCGAGTTCCAGCCTATTTACCTTACATGCGAGGGGTAACGGATAAGATTGGACACCTGTTACGCCGCAGATATAGCATCAGGACAATTTTCCGCCCCATGACACAGATTGCACGACTTTTACGATCACCGAAGGATCTGGAACCTCTGGAGGGCCCTGGCGTCTATGAAATTCCGTGCGATTGCGGCAAAAGCTACATTGGAGAAACGGGACGCAGCATCACTACCAGGCTCACTGAACACATCCGCAGCATTCGCAAGATGCAAGTTAACACCTCGGCGGTGGCAGAGCATGCCGTCTACTCCGGCACCTCTCATTATATTAGGTTCGATAAGGTCAAAGTACTGGCCCGCGAAAAGAATTTCGTATCGCGCAAATTTCGTGAGGCAATAGAAATCGACCGTCGTCCTAATTTTAATAGAGACAAGGGGTGGGCCCTGCCACCTACTTGGAAACCTGTGCTACTAAACGCGACGCCGAAGAGTATCGGAAGTGTTGATGAGTGTGTAGTGGATATTGTGAGTACATTCTGTGCGCCCGTGAACTCCAATTGTGACACTAGTGCATCGGTCTCTCCGGCTTCACCACCATCGCCGGCGCATCCCCCGCCCGCCGCCCTGTCCAGCCGCGCGATGCGAGCACAAGCGCGTAGTGCGAGACGGGTCGCGACCGCGAACGTTACCCACTCACCCTGAAGAAGGACCTCCGATGAGTCCGAAACTAGTCGGTACTTACACCGATTATACGTGAGTGTGAGCCGTTTAGATTTTTACATTAATATTCTTACAGTCTCAATAGCTCAACGGTAGAATGGCTGATTTCGCTCCGTTAACACGAGAGTCCCGGATTCAATCGTCAGGATCCTCTTGGGCTATTGTCGCACCTAGTCCAAGCTTCGAGCTTATTTGGATTGGTAATAGGAATATTTATATTTAAATAAATATGCCTTATTAAAATGGCATACACGTGGGCATATCCGCGGGCAGAAACTAGTAGTTTATGTTTTATACGAATACCGTTTACGGGTACAATTTGAAGCAAAGGATGTACGATACAAATTCCATACTCACTGTGTTACGTATATAAAGCTTTGGAGGTTCATTTCATTCTAACTGCCATGTGTCGATGCATCCAGGGCCGGACTCTGAATATTGGTAAATGGGACAGATATCAAAGGCCCCACACTTGATAGAGGACTGTTAAGGGAACATTTTGAGAGTTAAAATACAATTTGGTTTTATCTTAAAGACTATCTATGTTTTGACAAAACTCCACTGATTTACTGACTTTTTGACAATTGTATGCGTTTTGTTGTATGTATCATTCTATTAAGCCGGATAGCTAGGAAATAATTTAATTCCATAAATTCAAAGTAACAATTTATTAAATGTGAGCAATGATATCGAAGCTTACAAATACTTGTTTCTCTCTCTGTACCATTAGAATCCATTTTCTTTTTTATAACTAAAAGGAGACTTTTGAATATGATATTCATTTATAAATGAAACGTCAGATAGAGACAGATATATCACTACAGTTACAATATCTATAGGTTCTTGATATTCGGTATATACTCTTATTTGGCGATGCAATTAAGCATAATTTAAAAAAATGATACCATTTTTATATCATGACGGTTGATATACAAGATGACGGGTCGTCTGATGGTCAACAGTCACCACAACCTATGAACGCGTGCTATATTTAAAATATCACATGTACATTGCCAACCCAAGGGATTGGAGAAAAGGGTACTTTGACCGAACAGAACACAACAGCACTTTGTTACTTTACACTGATTTGCTGTGAGAGCGTAGTACCTTTACGGTCGAGCCGGCCCATTTGTGCTGGGAGAATCATAACTCTACTACCACTCTCTGTTATAATACAGGGGGCCCCTGATCACTGAGTTCGGCCCTGTATCCATCCGTTTATTGAAACCTTGTTAGAATCTAAGCACGTACACTTCTGAGGCAATATCTGACTAATCAGAGACTGAACTAAATGCATATGGTTTCTATACGTTTAGAACATTTGTATGTCCGTTAACGTGAGAGTTGCGGGTTCGACCCTGAGCCCCTTGGGCTAGTGCCGTATAGGTCCTAGCGCTAGCTACGAGCTTATTTAGAGGGGCAATAGGGATATTTGTAATGACTTGAAAAATAATAAACAAAAAATAATACCCTTTAAATTAAAAATCAAAATCATGACACGTAGCTTTTTATCGTTGACGACGTCATGGCGCAGCGGTAGCGAACTTGCCTTAAGCGCCACAGGTCGTGGGTTCGAGTCCCACACGGAGCAGATGCTTGTATTGCCATACAGGCATGTGTTGAGGTCTGAGTGTGTTTCTGAATCCCCGACACAAGATATCACTATGCAATTGGGAACCGTTGAGTGTATAGCGTTTATTTAATTCATAGGTATGAGATAAAGAGGACTCTATTATTGATTCTATGATTTATTTATTATTATTATTAAAAATCCTGGTAAAAGATTCTTTTTTGTATTTAAATACACCGGAACATAAAAAAACTTTTTCCGGAATGACTGTAAAGTACGGACACATTTTTTTTTATGTATTAGTAAAAGATTTAAGAAATGAAATTCAAGCTATGCCAGTGCTTCTAATATTACAATCTAATTAAAACTTTTAAACCGTTACAGACTTTTATAAAGAAATCTTCAACTGCACAAGCGTAATTCCTAGCCTTCATGGAATTTTTACCTATTCATGAAATTTCTTGTACCTTTTCTTGCTTATATGAATACAAATTTAAGAAAAAAATTAAAAATATAAAATAAATTATTAAATAAAACAAAAAACCCAACTGCATTAATAATAATTCCTAAAAAGCTAAAAACAAGCTCTATAATGACTACTATAATATAAATATTACTTTAATGTTAGTACAGGTACTGCAGAAGGGGACAAGCATTGAAATAAAACATAATAATTATATTTTTCCGTAATTTAAGCACTTCCCTTTAAACTCCATCATCAATTTACAAATTGATTGATCAGCTTGTCCCCGTCTGCAGTACCTTTACTAACATTAAAGTAATATTTATATTATAGTAGTCATTATAGAGCTTGTTTTTAGCTTTTTAGGAATTATTATTAATGCAGTTGGGTTTTTGTTTTATTTAATAATTTATTTTATTTCAAACTTTTTAGTTATATAATTAATAATTGATTATTATATATATACAAGGAGAACACCTGAATTACTTATAAACGCGAAGCCTAAACCTTTCCCCCTAAAAAGCTATTTCTTTTTTTTGGGGTTGTTTTTAAAACGTGAACGGGCACTAAGAAATTATTTTTTGAAATTTAACCCCCATGGGGTTAAAAAGGAGTTAAAAGTTTTGTTGGAAGTTCATCATTTTTGAAATTAAAACCATGTAACATTGTTTTTAAGAGAACTATTAACACATTTACTTAAATCGTACCCCTGAAGGTGTAAAGCTTTATAGGAAAAAGAAAGGATTTGTTCCTCCAAATTTAACGCAGCGAAGCCGTGGGCAGAAGCTAGTAATAAGTAATATAATTTAGCTCTCTGCACTATGCGGGTCTAAATAGAATGTCGATTATATTTTTGGCAAGTTCTATCCCACAAGCTTGTAACTTATTTCGAGCTAGCATCTGCCCGCGACTTCGTCTGCGGTGACTTTAGAATTGGCTCTAGAGACAAATGAACCATTTGTAGGTAAGTAATCACTACATAGTATAAAACAAAGTCGCTCTCTCTGTCCCATGTATGCTTAAATCTTTAAAACCACCCAACGGATTTTGATGCGGTTTTTAATAGATAGAGTGATTGAAGAGGAAGGTTTATATGTATTATAACATACATTAAATAGTGGAGAAAAAAAAATTGAGGTTTCTCCTGTGATGTCGTAAATAATTACATTTAACGCGTGCGGGCCACGGGCAATAATTGATAAATCAAAACTACTGAATCGATTTTAACCCTTTTTTTAGTGAATGACATAGGCTATATATTTTATACCCATGCGAAGCCGGAGCGGGCCGCTAGTATTTCATAAGACAAAGATAAAAAAGTTCTGTAGAGTGTTTTTTGATAATCCAATGAGAACCTAACATTTTTAGGAATAAAAGTATTTTTGTCTTAACCCAGGTAACAATCTTTGTATGTGCTAAGTTACATTCTATTTCGTTAATGCGATGTGTGATTGAGTAGCAAGCATCTAAACATTTTTGCTGTACGTTTTTTGATAATGCGGAGGGAACCTAACATTTTTCTGGTATCAAATGTGTTAATAATTCAATAAGCTCTCTGTGTGCTAAATTTCATCCAAATACGATCAGCAGCTTTTGCGTGAAAAGGCTAAACTACTTTCTTACTCTTCTCTCATACTTGGCTCACGTTGTCACCAAGATTGCAATAACTATTGATGGAGTAAACCCATTTTTACGAAACAAAAATGAATGTTACTCGAAAATATGCTTTATCATTTCTTTGCTGACTTTGAAGTAGGAAAATTGCAGTTTTGCAGCATTGCGTGAGAGGATAAGGAGTGCGGAGAGCCGACAAACAGGCAGACATTTCCAAAAATATAAGATATTTTATCATTTATTTTTAGTTCCGAGTAACATTTCTTATAAGAATCTGAGATACAGACACTTAAAATTTATATTTTTCTTACATTAAACAAATTACATGACTAGGAATCGAACAATACATTTATTTTAATATATTGTGGTTTTTCCTATATTTTACTAACAAAATTTTTATACCTAACTGTACAATACATTGAATAGCATTATATATATTAGTTTGCGTTTTAGAAGTTTAATTATTTTATTAATCTACCTATTTACATAACTATGCCGTATTTTTTATTTATAGAAAATGCTTTAATTAATTATTCTAGACATTGGGAGTGGAATTGGAAAACACTGGCCAAAAAAAAAAATTAAACTTCAATCATCGATATCTCGAAAACTAAGCAATATATCGAAAAATTTTATTTTTACTTTTCGTCTTATTTTATTGAGTTCTAAAAGGAAACACCGTCAGATTTTAGCTCTGAGCGAACTGTGATATTCCGCTTTGAATATCTTTGCTTCTGCGGAACCCATGTTAAAATAATGTAGCCTATGTCACTCTCACAACTGAGACGAATCTAATGATACCCTATAAGTCGATATACCTCCAAGGGTTTAGCCTGTAGAGCGTCACAAAGAAATAGACATACATACATACATACATACATACATACATACATACATACATACGCTCGAAAAACATTACCCTCCGGCAGTCGGGTAATAACTTTTAACAGATACAACAACACTTAGGTTGCATAAAATATTTAATTTTTGATTTCAAATTATTATTTGAAATCAATAACGAAACCTTTCGAAAATGCTCGTAGCCGGTTGCGCTCACCGATCAGTGATCGGTGGGTTAAGCAGCTTTAGACGCGGTCAATCACTAGATGGGTGATCTTATTGTGGTATTTGAACTGAGCGTCTCCGTGCTTCGGAGGGCACCTAAAAAGTCGGTCCCGGCTGATATTAATTTGATATTGGCTTAAATAGGGTGAAATAACAAAACGTGCCTAATATTGAAGCGCCACCAAGCAACTGGCCAGGAACTAAGCAATACCATTATACGCATGCGCTAAAAAAATATTGACTGTCAATCTTTTTTTAATGGTGAGCGTTTGTCGTAGCCTATTAACGCTTGTAACACCATACATTTGTAAGTGTCACACACTCGTTGCCAACCTCGTGATCTTAAGTCTCCTTTGCCCAGTAACTTCACTAGCTACAGTGTCTATCAAAACGGAACACAGAGATGCAAAGCACACTACCCCCTTTTTGCGGTAGATTAAAACACACTACCGCTTTGCGGTAGATTATCTGTCACCGCAGTGGTACCTATAATATAATCAATATAATCATCAGTAATTATTACTATACAGACGACTACAAAACAATTTAAAACTTTGTACATACTCACTAAAAAATTTTTGTATAACATTTTGTTTAATATTAACACTTGATCATAAGGCTATTTTATTAGTATGATTTTCAGCATAACACCAGATTTCGTTCAAAAACAATTTCATATTTAAATTTTATCCAAAAAAACCAAAAAATTGTTTTTGAATGAAAAAGCAAACATTTTATTGAGTTACAGCAAAAACAGCACTTCCTAATCGGTACGTATTACTTATAATTATAACTTGTATTATTGTTTCAGTTAAAAAAAAAGTTAACTTGACACATTATATTTGGACAGACCCTTCCATAATATCAAAATGTCCAACGATTCGCTGGTGCTCCTTCTTAAATTCCCATTAACTTTTATTTTATATTACTAAGTCGGCAAGCAATCATACGGCCCGTCTGATGGTAAGCGGTTGCCGTAGCCTATGAGCGCGCGCAACACCATTAGTAGGTACCACTTAAACGTTGAGCGAGATATGGGTTCTAAAATCTCCTTTGCCCAATAACTTCATTAGCCTACAGTGCCCTTCAAACCGAAAAGTAATGCCAAAGACACTACTTTGAGGTAGAATATTTGACACTGCGGTGGTACCTACCTAGCCGGCCTCTTGCAACAAAAGACTACCACCAGTGTGACTGATTTTACTGGTGGAATAATCTCTGCTGTGACAGAGATTATCCCAACAGCGGGCGATGGGCTCGTCACGTCCTGACGCCTTAACTTTCATTCATTGCTTTAGTGGAAATTTACGAAAGGGTGCCAGTGAATCTTTGTACATTTCATCTTTATTGAAGGGCATGTCCTTAGTTCATAGTTAATGTTACTTAATAATATAATAAGCCTCAAAAGCTCAACGGTAGAAGGGCCGACTCCGCTCCGTTAACGCGAGAGTTGCGCGTCCTGACCACCTTGGGCTATTGTCGTACCCACTCCTAGCGCAAGCTACGAGCTTATTTGGAAGGGCAATAGGAATATTAATAATTGTTTTTGAGCTTAAACTGAAGCAGTATTACAAGCTTTATGATACTTTCGTCTCTACCAGCTTACTACTACTATAAAGCTTTTTACATAGCTTTTTATGCATCCAATACTACTATTTTTAACATACAACTGCCTAACGGGACAGAGAAAAGGTTGACATCATTTTTTTATTAAAATTAAAATTTGAATTTTTTTTTTTTTATTATAGCGGCCATAGAAATAATTACAACTATTTATCTGTTAAAGTTCATGAGATACAGCAAAATAACTTGTATTTAAGTTTTTATTCGTTGTTATTGACGGACGAACGGACAGATTAACGGGCAGCGGACGCTTAGTTATAAGTAATAGGGCTGCGTATCCAAAGGGTGCTAACCCTAAAAAAATAAAATTTATATCGGCTAGATTTTTTTTCTAGATGATGTCAACCTTTTCTCATCTCGGATGTACAATAAATAATAAGCATCGTTTATTTTCTTCCATGCACATATAAAAACAATGACAAACACACTCTGGATTTATAACGCGAGACGCTCGTCTCGATAACGAAAGGAATTCAAAACAGAGAGACATTTTGTATGAAATGAAGACAGCCAGCAGACAAGCAAACATGCAGACAAGAAACACAAAAGACACAGCTAAAAATATATATCAATAATATATATTATATAAAAACACAAAAGGAGAAATAAAAACAGAAAAACTTTTTTTGTATTAATTATAATTTTTTGTAGCTTTTTCTTAACTGTCGTGGAATTGGCATGCGCAGTTAACGCTATGCGTGAGAAATGTCGAGGTGTTTTTAAAATATTTGGAAGAAAAAGAGGATTTTATTAAGAGTGTGGTTGTCTATTTTTTATATGTGCAGGGTTGACGGTCGGGGGTGGATCGGTGCGGAGATACGGTTGACACATTTATGACGGTAAGTCATTTAGGCTTACGAGTTTTTTTATTTTTATTTCAACCTTCATTCCAAACCCATTTAGTGTATTATCATAGTATAATCGAACAATTTTTTTTTAATTTTACCTACTTGGTACACTTTAGATTTTGATGTGCTGTTAATTTTTTTTTTTTTCATTTTAAACAATATTAATATAACTGCATGTATCAAAATGATTCCTTAGAAAATTTATGTACTATAATTCCTAATAAATGATCTTTAGCTTACATAATTTATTAGGAATCCGATTAACATTTCTCAAAAATTTATTTGTAGTTAAAAATTTAAGATTTTAACTAAATAATTAACTTAATTAAACGTAGATACTAGTTTAGTTAAATCTTTTTAAAGGTTAAAAGTTAACTTATGTATGTGCACAGCCTTTTATTGTACCACTGCTGAGCTTTCTCCGTTAACACGCGGATATCCTTCTAAGAAACGTTATTTTACAATAATTCGGAGAGCATAAGATATCTAATTAAATTAAGAAACAAAACCAGATTTTGAACCCGCGATCAATGGTTATTTATGATTTTTCATTCACATTTCTCGTGAAAAATTGTTCTAAGTTTTCTGACCAGGACAACCTTTTGATACAACATTTTCATGACGGGTTAATCTTATATCTATAAAAACTATTTTATGTGTGTAGGTATCTACGAACTCTAAAATGGCTGAACGGATTTTGATAAAATTCAGGAAATCTTTTGATAACTTAAGTGAACCTGTGAAGTTTTGATCGGATCAACGGAAATGGCAAAGCAGACAAAGTGGGTGGCAAATGGCATATTTTAATAAGAATCATCTATAAATAGAATCAAGTTTCATCATATATTTGTGATACCTACACATGTATACAGGCTGATTCTAAACAGATAATGATGTGCAGTTGTTTGTATTGACCATGCAGGCATACGTCCCGGTCTGGGTGTATTTGTCCCTGTCCCTGTGTACGTTTTCCGACACAGGATATCACTATCCTATGGGGAGGGGGTCGTTGAGTGTGTAGCGTTTATTTATTGTTTATTTATTTATTTCCAGTATCCGAGGAGGTCCAACCGACTCAACGTAGCGCACCTCTCCTCCAATCGCCCCAGTACACCGGCGGAAGACCACAGCCATACAGTGAGTTTACTTTATAAACATACATACATTCATACATAAAAAGCAAAACTACATACACGACAGTAATATTATATTTCAAAGGCTAAGCATTTTTTTATTTCATGACGGTTGGCACACAAGCATACGGTCCGCCTGATGGTGGTAAGCAGTCACCGGAACCTATGAACTTGATACTTGAAGTATCATACGTTGGCAACGCCCTTCCTTTCCCTTCTTAAGGAGAGAAAAAAGGAGGGAAGCAGAGGGGTGGGAGATTATGACTCCGGTGATCTCGCTCATTGCACGAAAACCAACACTCTGTTACGCCGATTATCTGTTAGAGGGTAGTACTTCCCCGATCGAGCCGGGCCGTTTGTGCTGGGAAATGCATGGCTCTAGTGGTAAAAATACCTTTTAAATCGCTCGACGATTTTCATACTTCGCATTCGCCTTCGTTGTCGGCAAAGCCTAGACATTCTGTACAGAACTTAGTTTTTACGTCTAATTATACCATAGGAAAAGGTCTTATGATAGCGACTACGAAGTACTTCGAATAATATACTATTACTGGTGGTAGGCCTTATTTCAAGAGGCCGGCTGGGTAGGTTAACCGCAGTGTGAGATATTCTACCCCCAAAGCAGTAGAGTGTTTTGCATTGCTGTTTCGTTTAGAGCACTGTAGCTAGTGAAATTGGAGGAGAAAGGAGGAGAAAGGAGGACAAAGGAGATTCAAGAACCAATATTTCGAGATTGGCGACGTGTGAGTGACACCTACAGGTGAATGGTTTTGCGCGAGTTTTTTTAGGCGTCGGGATGTGACGACCCCATCGCCCGCTGTTGGGATAACCTCTGTCACAACAGAGATTATTCCACCAGTGCAATCAGTCACACTGGTGGTAGGTCTTTTGTTGCAAGAGGCCGGCTAGGTAGGTACCACCGCAGTGTCCAATATTCTGTTGCCAAATAGTAGTGCTTAGGCACTACTGTGTTCCGGTTTGAAGGGCATTGTACGCTAGTAAAATTACTGGGCGAACGAGATTTAAGAACTAATATCTCGAGGTTGGCAACGCGCGAGTGGCACCTACTAATGGTGCTGCAAGCGCTCATAGGCTGCGGCAGCCACTTACCATCAGGTAGGCCGTATGCTTGTTTGCCAACTTTTAACATAAAAATAAATAAAAAAATTAAATACATAAATAGCTCATAGGCTACGACAACCGCTTACCATTAGGCGGGCCGTATTCCAACGTTATAGAACCAAAAAAAATGTTTTTCACTGAAATTATCCAATGATATAAAACATTTGGATATTATGTGTGCAACAGGGAACTAGCAAAGAATACATTTTTTCAGAATAAAAGGGACCTCTATAATTTGTAAGTCTGAAAAATATAAGCAAAATTTCATATCGACCGGTGAATCCTTCAAACTCATATTAGCGTTTATAACATTTATAGCATTTTAGTTAACAGATAGATAATAGATAAATACACTAATGGTATAATAAAACAAGAATTACCTGTTTCCTAATCAATTAGCGGCGGATCTTCACGAAACTTTATAGATAATTCCAGTAGAAGTTTGTCAGGAAAGTTGTTGGGTAGTTTGAACGATTCCTGAAGCATCGGTAACTTTTGTGCAAGGCGCCGGGAGTCGCGCTAAACTTTGACAAGACGCTGCGCTCCTAGCATTGAGACTTCCCGCGTCTGCTCGCGACTTTAATGCATTTTTAATGACGGACAATAATCTACCGTAATATATAGATGTGGAAGATACACTAGATTTTACGGTTGTAGAGCCATGTTACCCCAGAACAAATGGACCGGCTCGACCGAAGAAGTACTACCCTGTCAAAAAATATCGGCGTAAAGTAACAGTATCAGTAGGTACTGTTGCGTTTCGTGCGATGAGTGAGAGCGCCGGAGGCCCAATCTCCCACCCCCTCTGTTCCCTTCTCATCCGTTCCCTCCTTCACGGGTTGGCAACGCACTCGTGATACTTCAAGTATCGCAAGCGTTTATAGTTCCGCTGACTGCTTACAATGAGACGAACCGTATGCTTGGTTGCCAACCGTTATGTAATAAAAAAAAGTTGCGCATCTAATATGTGGCGTAAAATGACACAAAGTGTTTTGAATTTGAAGCCTGAGTTGCTCAACGGTAGATGGGCCGTCTCCGCTTCGTTAGCGCGAGAGTTGCGGGTTCGATGCTGACCCCGTGGGCTATTGTCATAGCCACTTCTAACGCAAGCTTCGAGCTTATTTGGAGGGGCAATTGGAATATTAGTAATACCTTGAAAATGGCATTTCTGATATATTTATAAAAAAAAATTTAAGAGCCATCTACGAATTGGCTAAGACTAAATATTATCGTACGCATATGGACTACAAAAACCTTCAATTCAATTGGTTACATTTTTATTCCCTATTCTTACTTTTGCGCCGTTGTATTTTTTTTAAGTTCCTTAAATCGTTACCAATCTTAATATGGAATGCACTATCTGCTTTCGTCTATATTTATTGATATAACAGTAGTTATATAACAGTAGTACATCATTATTATTAAAATAGTTATATCAATAGATATAAAATGTTAGTAGTTGCGGTGACTGCTTATCATCAGATACCACATGTTGGTTTGTCAACCGCATGACATAAAAACGGGGACCGTGAAGATAAATTGATTTCACTAATGAAACAAAAAGCTACATTGTTACTGCTTCAATTAACCTATGAGGTGCCTGTCCATTTGATATATTACATATTTCTGAAACTATCACGTAATATTTAGTAGAATATACATATGCATACCATGACCATACCATGAGTTTTTTTTGGAAAAACAATTATGACTTCAAAAGCTGACATCAAACTTTTAACTTCCATAAATATAAGATGAACCTTTTTAACAAGCGACGTGAAAAATAAAACTGGCCGTATAAATAGAAGGTATTTACGTACAACGGGAGATCGCGCCGTCGTGCATCCGAGCGTGAAATTAGCGGAAACACTTTTGAATAAAACATACAATTTTTCGATGAAAGTTCTACTTTTATTTTTATAATACGAACAAAGCCAATTAGCTTGATGGGGAAATTGTCTTCGAAGATTAGGAACCCTTGCAACATCAGGAGTTTTGCTGACCCAAAGGGTTAAGGGGGATAAAGAGAATGGCTTTCTTTTCTTGAGCCAAACATTGAAATACAGGCGTAAGGTTTTGTCGATAAGTGGTTATTATCTAAGCTTATTATAGGGTCCTTTGACCTTATAGCGGATTTAAGGCTCTGGAGTGGACGCTCTGAACGCAACCGGGACTTAAAGAATAGTGATGATGAGTCAAAGCCTATTCATGTTTGCAACACCTATTCGCCTGAGGGCAATAGTGGCAGTTTATTCTCTGGCAGTTTTGCAATCGCATCAAATCAAATTGCAGCAGTCTAGCTACTGCTGCTCTCGTCGATATTATGTGTGAAGATATTACATTATTATTATTAAAATAGTGAACCTTGTCTATATGATTCAAGCATATTTTCAGATAGAGAGACATTGATTTAGAAAACAAGGAAATATCTGTTCCAATAATAACGTGTTTCACTATAAAACCTCATCATTTTGCATCAGAGCAACGTATTGCACCAAGTCGAATGGTTCTAAAATTAGAAGATCAATTAGCTGAAACCGCATACCGTATTCGTTCCCTTGAATAGCTTCATGAATAAAAGATTCAGTAATAGGTCCGTCAGAGCTCAGGGCTGCTAAACGATATGCGAACGTCGCGGGACGTAGACATTTTGAATAAAAAACGGGACGCTTTGATTTTAAGAAACTTTTAATGAATAGTAAAATATGAAGTTTATGGTCTTTATTTTATTTTAACACTTTATTTTGCACTACTAACTTAAAACTAATTTTACGAAAGAATATAATAAGTAAACGGTTACATCACAAGGCACACGCGGTCTTATCTCTCATAGCGATCTCTTCCAGACAACCTTAGGGAAGGACTCGGAAGGAGAACAAAGTTATTAGAGTAGGCAGGTGATAAGAATATATGTAATATATCTTTGCCGATCATGTTCCAGTTTTATGGATTTATTTGATAATCTTTATGTCCAGGGTTGTTCCATTAAAATTTTATGGTTATATCGTGATGGACTTTCAAGACGAAATTTATTCTTCATCCTAGCATTATGCCCGGTATTTTTATGTACCCAGGGTCTGCTTATTATTCTTATCCGGATTTGACAGGTTACTAGTTTTTACACATAGCGATTGCCATCTGACCTCCGCAACCCTAAGGGTGAACCAGTAACTCATTGGATAAGATTAACTTATCAAGAGCTAACGATTATTATCGGATGTTATTGATAATAACCGGGACCGGGACCGGGACCGGGACAGCTTAACGTGCTCTCCGAGGCACGGTGGGGAGACCCACAAGGACAAACGCCCAGACCGAGACAGAAATTTTAAGAAACATTTGCCCGAGCGTGAATCGAACCCGCAACCGTCGAGACTAAAGGCAGACGACCCACAACGCCACATCGGTGTTTGCGAAATTTATTATAAACAATAATAGAGACAAACAATCGCACGACCCATCCAACAGTGCTTAATTTGTGTTTCAAATTTATCAAAGGCGTCGGGATGTGACGACCCCATCGCCCGCTGTTGGGATAACCTCTGTCACAACAGAGATTATTTCACCAGTGCAATCAGTCACACTGGTGGTAGGTCTTTTGTTGCAAGAGGGCGGCTAGGTAGGTACCACCGCAGTGTCCAATATTCTGCCGCCAAATAGTAGTGCTTAGGCACTACTGTGTTCCGGTTTGAAGGGCATTGTACGCTAGTGAAATTACTGGGCGAACGAGATTTAAGAGCTAATATCTCGAGGTTGGCAACGCGTGAGTGGCACCTACTAATGGTGGTGCAAGCGCTCATAGGCTGCGGCAGCCACTTACCATCAGGTGGGCCGTATGCTTGTTTGCCAACTTCTAACATAAAATAAATAAAAATAAAATAAAAATCTCGTGCTTAACGGTAAAGGCAAACATCGTGCATAAATCTGCATGTCGTGGAAGAAATTCTAAGACATGTATATATTGGTGGTAGGGCTTAAAAAGGTTCGCCTGGCCTGGACCAGACGGAAGAGTACGCGTTGTCGATGTAAAGACTTCATCAGGTTTATTAAGAAGACCAGCTAGAAAATTAATCTATATTCCTACAGAAGAAACTACTATTTTCTAATTGTCTTTGCTGAGGAAATATGTTACGGACTCTTTCGAGTCCAACCTATTTTGATGTTTTTATATAATTATTAATATTATAGAAAAAATATATGTCAGATTAAAAAAAGAATATATCTTGTAATGTAATGTTTTACGAAATATAAATGGATAAAATGCGGAACTGAATATTATTGCATTTTTTACAGTGCCAAAGACACTGTGCTTTTTATTCTATAATAATCAAACAAATGTACAAACAGTTTATTCATGATTTGCCCATCAGTCAGTGTCCCGATTTCTTGAAAACATTTTTAATGTTTACCTCTTTCTTTCTCTGTCTAACCCTAAGGCAATTCTTGAAATTGAATATGAAAGACGCTCTTTTGTTTTGGTTTTTATCATCTCTTTGTTGTGGTTATTATATTTGGTTCATTATTTTTAATAATTTGCTAGTCTTTTTGTATTAAGCTTACGATTACATCAAAGACCTACTATATAATATCTCGCTACAAACGTTAAAGGTGAAGTCATAATGATCAATCCATTTAATTTGAATTACAATGTTATAAAGTTTACATTCGAGATCCTTCTTTAGCCTCGACGGTTGCGGGTTTGATTCCCACTTGAATGTTTGTATTGATCTCACATTTATCTGTTCCGGTTTGGGTGTTTGTCCTTTAGGGTCCCCATCGTCATCGGAGAGCACGTTAAGCTTCCAGTCCCCTCTGTTATAGTAATCGTTAACTCTTGATAAGAAACCATCATATCCAATGCGTTACTGGTTGCGGAAGTCAGATGGCAATCGCTCTTTGTAAAAACTAGTAACAGGTCAAATCCGGATAAGGCTAATAAGCAGATCCTGGGTACATAAAATACCGGGAAAAATGCTAGGAAGAAGAAAGTTTAATTTCGATTAGCTAGTTATTAGTCAATGTCAACCGCAAAAATTTTAACGGAAAATTTTTTAAACTTTGAAATTTTACGTATTCGTAAATCTACGAAACATTTTTTCGAGATAATGTCGCACTCTGGGTCCGTGGAACCTTGAATTATTCACGGCCCCGCTAACCGATTGTGACGCTGAGCTCGGATGAATTTGGAAAATTTAGTGAACGCGTGAACTCTACTGAAAATATGAGATACAGAGTTTTTCCATTCGCGGTTTTGCTGTGCCTCTTTTTTGTAAATGTATATTTCGGTGTCACGATCCTGTCGGATGAAATATATTCTTTGTAGCAATATCCGTGTTAATATTTTTATTTTACCCTTTTAATCTTTAAAAAAATATTTTTTTGAGTATGGTTTTATTACATATAAATACGGAGCTACGAAAAAAATTCACCTAATTTTATACTTCATTCAACAACATTATGTAAATACCAGTTGAAAGAGTGTGTTTTTATTTAACACTCGTCTTTTTTATCATTTATAATTAACATGCATTGTTGATATAAAATTATGATAGCCTGCTTAAACAGAAGCATCAAATATATTTTTGCCGAGTCAAGGGATAATTACATGCTGTATCGAGTTACGAATATTATATTTAATGCCTCTGTGGCGAATTTGAGAAAAATCGGAAAGACTCTTAAAAATGTGGATCTTATGTGTGTCAATGCTCCTAGAGTTAGGAAATAGGCTGAGAAAAGAGGTTAAGGTTTCTGATATTTCCACAAGTGGAAATATAGGGTATGGTGTACCAACTAACGCTGAGAAGTTTACATGGAAGTTTATATCTGCGTTGAAACCTTTGATAGCGCGATTCAGGATTGTGACGACGTTGTCTTCTCACCGCGTTGCCTTATTGATTGTAACATTACTCCAGGTCGATATTCGAGCAGTAATAAGCAAGGCTCTTCTACACCTGTGTAGATCATACATTGTTCCACGATCTGGTTGGTACCCTAAGCCCGTTAGTTTCTCGTGGGAGTCGTTGAACGCCATAGCGCGTATTAATTATACAATACGTATCAAAATGAACATTGTTAAATATGTAAATTTAATTAAAGTCAAATGAAATACTTTATAGATTACCCGTAATTTAAATTTTTAATTGTTCACTGTCGGAACGCTGCGTGTGTAATAATGTTGTGTAACCAATCATTACGATAAATTTAATGTTTTTTAACCTTTTTCTTTTTGTTTCAATAGAAACTCTAGCAGAATATTGCTGTAAAATAGCAGATAAATAGCAGTGAATCCCATTATTCACTTGTAACATCACCCTACTGTGTTCTAAGAGACAGGCGTCGGAATGTGACGACCACATCGCCCGCTGTTGGGATAACCTTTGTCACAGCAGAGATTATTCCACCAGTGCAATCAGTCACACTGGTGGTAGGCTATGGTAGTCACTCTTGTTGCAAGAGGCTGACTAGGTAGGTAACACCGCAGTGTCTATTCTACCGCAAAGCAGTAGTGCCCTTGGCATTACTTAGTTTCGGTTTGAAGGGCACTGTGCTGTAGCTAGTGAAATTACTGGGCAACGCGTGAGTGGCACTCACTTATGGTGTTGCAAACGCTCATAGGCTTGCCAACTTGGTAACATACAAAAGTATTAGATTTCGGTGTCTGAGACCAGATTTGGTGAAGCAGAACAGTAATATTTATTTGAGTGTATGTTTGTGTATTTTACATCTATTTATACACAAAACAATGGATAAATAAACGCTTCCCCTCCGTAGAGTGACCGCTTTCCAAATTGGGGATGCGTACAATTGTAAAATAAAAATATACAAAATTTTATTTTGATATAAAATTGGACTCGTACAAGGCTCTTTGTGCCGCACATTGTGGACGGAGTGACCTTTAATTTTATTATATTTTTTCATATTGTTCTTAAATTACTCCGAATTTTTTTAATTGATTTATTATGTACATTGCCCATTAGTCTGTCTAGCTCTGACGGTATTGTTAAGTTGGTGAATCTCCAAATTAACTTCACAAGTAATAAATACAATTCTGATATTTAAAAAAAACAATTTAAAATTATAAAATAAATTTCTTATATTGGTCTACCTAATGTAGATAATATCGTTTTTAGTACGTAATTATAATTCTCAACGGTGAATGAGTATTTTTTTTAGCTGTTACTTTTAATTTATAAAAAGCTAGTACCTTAGACATTGAAAATACTTAGAAAAAGAAACGCTTATACTTCGAAAATACATTATTAATATTTGACTAGTTTTATCGACACAGAAAAAACGAACGAAAGACGAACTCACAATATCCCAATCACCTTACTGCGGTGGTTAAGAATTGCGTTCGAAACGCTGTCGAAAATGTTCGTTCATCTATGTGCTGAAATCGTTACACTCAACTCAACTCAACCTAAATACCGTAATGAAAATAATCATTAAAAACATAACGCCATTTCGTCCGTTCCCCGTAATTTTAACCCTTTTTTTTCCTCCACAGTTGATGATAGCATTTAAGAGTTTTATGTACCGTGCTCGCATTGTTTAATCGACTGTGAGTGTTAAGGTGATCATCACATTACAAAACATAGCTAAATGCTTTTGTAAGACGGTTTTACTGTTGGTCCTACTGGCCTTGACCGCGTCACCGGGCGAGAGTGGTCGAGTACATAGACCCGGCTGTCAGAAAGGGACAGCTCTCGCGAGGGTTCAACGTTGATTTTGTCCTAAGTATATCTTCTGTGAGGCCGAAGCACTACTGAGGACGTCACGACGGGAATAAGGCCAGCGTTCTGAGCGCATACTTATTCGACAAACAATGGACCTCGTCTTCCCGGCGAAGACGGTGCTGTGTGCGTGTCTGTGCTGTTAGCCAAGGTCTCTCAACGATTAGTAGGTTACACAGTTTTAGCAGTGTCCGGTCAATGGATGGGTGACCGCATGCCTGTATTTCAAATCAGCGTCTCCGTGTTTCTAAGAGTACCTTAAAAGTTTAGGTTTCGGCTGTTATCAGTTCTGTTACGGGAGTCTGATACTAGGTAGAGTATGATATTTTTGACGATTTTTCTTATAGATTCTACGGTGGTACGAAGACCATCATTTGTGATTCCGATACGCTCTTGGCCGGTTTGTTTTTTTTTTTGTTTGGTATCAAAAATTAATTTTTGACTGCACTTTCAAATCAATATCTCACATACATCAAACCCATTAAATAAAATACCAATGAATTAGATACACGTTTAATTGGAAGCCTTTCAATTAATTACGCGGACACGCGGCTACGCTTTTAAACAATTAACTGAACTCGCACTACTTCGTACTGTGAACGATATTCAGGGCTGACAAAATACTTTATATTATTGAAGTTTTGATAGCCTTTTTTTAAGCTACTACATTTATTAATTATCGGTTTTTAGCTTTGCTTTTGAGAATTTCAATAGATGCGAATTTTCTAATGACATTTTCCCTTGTAAACTCTATGACAAACAAGTGATAGAACTATTAAACTTCACACTGCTGCGTGTTACCAAAACCGACATCAACGCCTGGCATGAAGTTGGGGTCATGACGTTATGTTAACTGATTCAGATAAACACGATTTCAGGGCGCTATCAGCAGATACGTTACGCAAAGGTGCTAAATATTCGCCCAAAACCCATCCTGTCCGCTTTTCGTGTATTTCGACAAAAGCGACAACCCTATCGATATTGGACGCTGCGGTTCAATGCTTTAATGCGATATAAACAGCATTCAATTGCGTATATTGGAAATTAATCAGCATGAATTTTCGCTTCAAATTGGATTTTAAATTTTATTTCGTTTATATGAAGATTTTACAGACAACAGTATTTTTGAGTTTTTATTAATCATTGAACAAAAACCAATCACAGTCTCCTCTGTTCTTTGGACTGTACGGACGGATATTTTATAAAACGGACAATACACACACAGGTAAAACTCATTCACAGATAACCACATACTGAAGAAACACGATATTAAAATACAATTTCAAGAGTGTGAAACAAAAAAGAGCATAAACGTAAGAAAATTTAGAAGTGACATAACGAATTATCGTCGAATTTATAACGATGAAGTATTGGCAGATCCCGCGAGTGTGACGTCACAGACGCCCCGCGCTTGCAGCGAGGACACGTGCAGTCAGCACAGTCAGATGTCTTGCGAGCAGAACGGTTTGTATGATGCTAGTGGAGAACGTGTCTTGTTAACTCGCACATAGATAGCGTTGAATGTGGGCGTGCGCAGGATTTCATAACCTTTAATAGCTAGTGTATATTTTAATTTACTACAACAATAGATCATGTCAACCCCACCTACCGCCCTGCGCATGCTCATACTGTAATTATAGTAATAAGTTTGCGTGTGTGTGTGCGTATACCTAACCCTGTAGTTGTGTGTATAATCTGTAATTGTTGCACGCGCCAATTAAATTGTCTTAAATGGTGCTCTCGACGGCATTCAATTTCCTCTTATGATCAAATATTGACACATGAACATATGGTGTCAATTCATATAGATATATAGAAATAGATATTTAAATTTAATGACACCATTCAAGATAATCTCCCATATTTGGACGTGTTATACTATACATAATATAAAAACACACGCATAAAAATTGTACATCATCATCAGTGTTGCTAGATTTTTTCGCAACCTGTTTTTATAAATCAAATTTAAAATTGCCGGGGTTTATTTTGTAACAACGGGACATGAAAACCCACATATCTGGTATAGATTACCGAGTTTTAGGAAAGTTGCTAGTCCTTTATGGGACGATTTTTTACTAACAGACTGATCTGTCCGAATATAATTGGGAAGTCTGGCAACACTGAATCACTTACTTTAATAGAGCATTGACATTTGAACTATGTATTCCATTACATTAAAAAATATATACAAGTAAATATTGTAAAGCAAACATATACACAATAAATCATTAAGACATGAACAGACTTTCATTTCTATAAACCTATCCTTTGCATGTGTGTATATCCGATGTCGTATCTACGCACGTTATTAACTCTGTGTAATGTATAACACAGGGCTGTCAGATTCAGAAAGCAATTAAAGAGTCGATTTTTTGTTGATTTAGTTTCGATTTTGAAAAAAATTATGACGATGATAATTAATGTTGCTGACAGCCCTGATTTATGATCTATCTTTCTTCAACTACCCTCTCTGTAAATGCTTGAGTACGCATTACCAGTACATATTAAGCGTGTCTGTATTGTAGGCTAAAGGGTTGAACGTCATTAAAATTAGTTTTTAAACTGTTGTTCTTAATAATTTAGTATTAAACAAAACTGTATATGAAAAATGGTTTTTGCACTACAGATATTGCAAACTCCATATCTTACTGGATTTTAATGAAATGCTACTTACATTTTTAGTTCAGTCTGAAGCTATCAAATGGCGAAATCGTATCATAATCCGTTTTGGTCTTTTACGTGATACAATAATTAATAGACTAATAAAAATTATTTCAAAAATTTTACATTAACCAAATTACTTTATAAAACAATCACAGTTTTATAATAGTGAAGATTTAGTAATAACCACAACGTTAGAATCAGTCCCTAATGTTTCCCTAATTTTTCGTGCTGGGCTGCTGACTTACTCCTGGCTAAATAATATCAAGATTAGTTCAGCCATTTATTCGATTAAATGTAACACATAGACGTATTGACAGATCTAATTTATAAGAGTATTTAGTAAATACCGTGTTCTCAACGAGAATTATGCACGTTTACAGATTTATTTATGCAAATGCGATTGCCTTATTGACTCGGACCGATTTGGTGGTATTAAGGTTACTTAAATTTGAATAAATCATCGGAGGGTATGAAATTTGAATAAATACGAAACGACAGATTAAAATTGCGTCTTTGGTTTTATTATAAAAAGAAATTTGTGACCAAAATTACCAGTAAAAAAATTGATTTTTTAATTCTGAATTTTTGAGATCTTTTGTCGAAGTGTACTCTTTGATAACGAATGTCAATATATTTCACATTTCTACGTGATATTGGCAAAGTAATCTGTTCTGAATTGGCACAACTGGAAGCCATTTAATCAGTTATTTAATATTTTACATCGCGTCTGTTCTTTTTAAACATTTTCCATTAGAAGCGTCGCAGGGACAATCTGTCTGCACTCACTCATACATTTCAATGTAATTGTTAATAATACGATTTTAAATTTATGATATATTAATAATAGCGCTCTTAAAAATAGCAGTATAAATCGCAAAATACTTTCAATAATGTCATACTGTGGCACGGCGATAGTGATCATAGATGTAAGAGGGTGGTTTTAATCCGGTTTGAAGCAGAGGTATGTACCTATGTATAGTAGAGCTATGCTCCTCCCAGCGCAAATAGACTGGTCTGCGCGAGGAAGTACTACCCTCTCACAATCGCTGTTTTTTTTTTTTTTCGGAATGTGTATTGCTGTCGCATAAGTAAAACAATCGCCGTAAAGTAATAGTATTAGTAGGTACTGTTGCGTTTCGTGCGATGAGTGAGACCGCCGGTAGCCCAAAAGAGGGGTGGGCCTCTCATCCCATCTTGGGTTGGCAACGAGCGTGTGGTACTTCAGGTATCGCAAGCGTTCTATTGCGGTGACTTTTTAATATCACTGACCATACGCTTGTTTGCCAACGTCGTGATATAAAAAATATATATGGCGTAAAATTTACGGAAAGTGCTTGAGATTGAAGCGCCGCCAAACGAGTTACCGGGAACTAAATACCATACGATACGATAGAAACCTCGTGTTCAACTGGTAAATTTGTACCGATTCTTACACTTACCTTTCGCAAGTGCGCCGTTTTAATCATTTATTCTAGTGTGGCGCTAGTTACAATACCAATTTCAATACATAGGAATCGTAAAGTTATATTTTTTCTATATCTATGACTATGCAGCAAGACGCAGTATTTATAGTCTGATTACGAGCCTTTTCAGTAATACACTGAGGTAATTTTTCATTGACCTATAACTGAATATTATAAAGTAAATATATGATCGTTTTAGGAAAGTGTTCAACAAAAAAAATTACGATTGATTTTCTTTTGTACAAAGAAAATATGTTTTCAAAAATAGTAAAACGATTCTAATAATTACAATTGTGTTATGTTGTGTTTTTTATAGATATGGACTTCGGTAGCGGCGGACCGCCGCCGGGAATGATGAAAGATAGACACGGCCCGCCCCCTCCACATCACCCGGTGAATATCATTATTTTTTGGCGACGACTTCAGCACTATTAGAATCGTGTAGTAAACTTACCGATTTTTTTTATTCTGATGAATCTAATGTTTTCTTGTGAGCTTTATAAGCACTTGTAAAGCTCTGAATTTGTTTTCTTTACCTCTGACTTTTACGTATTCAAAATTCAAAAATTCAAATATTTTTGTTTAACGTAACAAAGAAAGTATAAGAGTTATTTGTTGAAAGTCAGAAGACCACCGATTCCAAATTTAAACCAAATAAAATAATTGCGAAGCGCCGACGAAGCAAACTCAAGTGGTTATTTTTTTTTTTAATGTATATATTTTTTTAATGTCAAAGTAGTTTACATGTTATGTTCACTGGGCCTGCCTGGAGTAATATTATTATATTTCTCTCGCTATACGTATATGAACGACATTAGATTATTGGTCGTGGTCTGCCTATTATTCTTTTATGGATTTGACTTGCTATGTTGGTTCCGCCCTGTGGAAGATTCGAAACCGCAACCGTCGAGATTAAAAGCAGGCTATAATTTAGAATTTATCTTTTATTTTAGTAAAAGAATGTAGATGAAACTTTTCATTTTTTTAGCGCGATGGTCGTGGCTATGGTCCCGAAGGATACGGCGGTGAGGGCTTCGTGCCACCGCCACCTATGCACCACCCACCAATGCCACCACAGAACCAGGTGAGAGAATCTTTTTTTTTTTGCCGTTCGTTTAGTATATTGTAGGTATAGTCAAGGGCACATGAAGCTCTACAATATTAGTCTTAGTTATCTTAAGTCTAACGGCGATTATAATATGAAATCGCCCCGCTTTAACTGACATCGACTGGCGTCGTTTTACCGGCGTCGAGACGTGACGACCCCTTCGCCCGCTGTTGCGATAATCTCTGTCACAGCAGAGATTATACCACCAGTGCAATCAGTCACACGGGTAGGTCTTTTTTGCAAGAGGTAGGTAACACCGCAGTGTCAAATATACTACCGCCAAGCAGTAGTGTCTTAGGCATTACCATTTTACGGTTTGCAGAGCACACTGTAGGCTAGTAAAATTACTGGGCAAAGGAGAATGAGTGATGAGAGAGAGGGCAAGCGCTCATATGCTACGACAACCGCTTCACGTAGGCCGTCGGATGTCTTGCCAACTTAATGACATAAAAAAACGAGGTACTGTGGCCGCTTATCATCAGGCGGCCTGTATGTTTGTATTTCACCTTTTTTTTCTGTTAACTTTACTGATCTAGAGAGCGTCATCAGACGGGGGTATTGTACTGAGACCCAACCATGAAAAAGGGACACCCCATGGGTGCTCCAATTTGATTCCTTCCGTAAAGTGTTCCGTAAAGCCTGGACCACGACTTGGGAAGAAGAACTTTATTTTAAATTATAATATATTTTTATTGGCTAATTCCAGGGTGGTCCTCCACAACAAGGCGCTGTTATGATGGTCTACGGTCTCGATCCGAGCACGGTGAACGCCGACCGATTGTTCAACCTCTGCTGTCTTTACGGCAATGTTGTCAGAGTGAGTACATTTACAGGCACGGGTAGCCGGCGCCGGGTAGCCGGTAGCGGTAATATATGGGCATGTATGGCAGCTTTCAAACGTACCGGCGTAATTTTGCTCGTCAAGCGGTCGCCGAGTGCACGCCGAATTTACCACTGGGCGTCCGAGCTACTTGATTCAAAATCGGTTCGTGTGAAACCGAAATGAGTTACCGGACAGTCGGATACCCGGCAACCGGCACGTGTGAAAAGGCATTAGTAAAACTTTCTACTTTGTCATGATATTATGAACGAATTTCGCATATAAAATTTAACTGCAAAATTATCAGAAATAAAATTTATATTTTTCTATAAAAAGTCGTAAAATCTTAATGTTATAACGATAAATATTTAATGTATTTTGTTTGATAAAAGTATCGATTTTTATAAAATCCCGAAATGTAATTCGCATATCTTATTTTTATGGCAAAATGGACAATGTTTTATTTTATTTGTGAGAGTCGGAAAATCTTACTGTCGAAACGGTAAAATTCAATTTAATGGAAGACAAAATTGATTTTAAATATTTTTGATATAAAACTTGTTGATACTCTATTTCTGACTTCAATATTGAAGTCAATACAAAAGACTCAAATACAAAAACGCGCGGTAGGAAGTTCTTTCCTTCATTCCATTTCCACAATTACTTTTCAGCGTCGTTTTATTACACAGTCCCCACCGCATGTCATCTCACCCCTTGCCACATTGCACATTGCAACCAATTGCTACCACTTGTCACTCTATCTTGCAATACCTTGCAATATTTCGATATCGTTCTTTCTGACAAGAAAAAAACATGAACGATACACACTCAACGGCCCAATTAGGATAGTGACATCCTGTGGTCCGGAAAAACACAGACACAAACAAGGACAATGACAAACACACTCAGACCTGAATGCCCGGAATGACATGCCTACAAATAGACAAACGTCTGCTCTGCGTCAATACAGACATCTGCTCTGAGCGGGAATCGAACCCGCGACCTGTGGCGCTTAAGGCAGGTTTGCTACCACTGCGCCACAGCGTCGTCGCAAAAAAACCCCTTTGGCGGGAGCTGGTGCATTTCATATATTGTTTTTGCGACAGATAAAGTTCCTGAAAACGAAGGAGGGGACCGCGATGGTCCAGATGGGCGACGGGGTCTCCGTCGAGCGATGCGTCCAGAACCTCAACAACGTCACCGTCGGGGACTACACTCTGACACTGGCGTGAGTACTAACATTTTCTGTTTTTTTTTTATGTTACAAGTTGGCAAACAAGCACACGGCCCACCTGATGGTAAGTGGTTGCCGTAGCCTATGAGCGCTTGCAGCACCATTAGTTGGTACCACTCACGAGTTGTCAACCTCGAGATAATAGTTCTTAAATCTCCTTTTCCCAGTAATTTCACTAGCCTACAGTGCTCTTCAAACCGGAACACAGTAATGCCTAAGCACTACTATTTGGCGGCAGAATATTGGACACTGCGGTGGTACCTACCTAGTCGGCCTCTTGCAACAAAAGACCTACCACCAGTGTGACTGCCTGCACAGGTACAATAATCTCTGCTGCGACAGAGGTTATCCCAACAGCGAGCGATGTGTCGTCACATCTCGACGCCGGTAAAACTCCTGGTTTAGTAGCTACTTCAGGACGATTTTGAATAGATTTTGAAGAATCTTATAAGTATTTATGGGCGTTGCGAGGTAGGAGCAAGAAGGGGCCGCTGCTCTACCCTGGAACTTGTAAAATACTAAGAAATGGATACCAATAACTATTGCTGAGAATGGTCATTTTGTCCCCTTCTAAGCCCTAAATTAAGATTTTGCCTTCCCTTGGGTCAAATCTTGGCTACGCCCATGTAAGTATTCATCAGGAAAGTCATGTAATTGTTTTAATGCGTAGTATAGCCAACATTTATTTAGAAATCTAAATTTGAAGTCGCAAAACTTCAACGGTAGAAGGACCGACTTATTGTCGTATTCATTCCTAGCGCAAGCTACACCCTTATTAAGAGTGGAAAGAGGAATATTAGTAATGATTTGAAAACGCATTTCTTACATTCTGTATAAAAAAGTTATATAAACTCTATATAAATTTTTGCCCAAAAAAAGTTACACTCAAAATTATTGGCCTAAGAAAATTTAGCATTGGAAATTGTAATTCTTCATTCGATCTTATACAAAATATATTATTCTCCATTTTCAGTTTCTCAAAACAGGCGTACCTATCGGAAGTTATGAACCCCTACCCACTACCGGACAAGAGTCCGTCCTTCAAAGACTACGTCGGCAACAAGAATAATCGTTTCCTGACACCGGCCTCCATACACAAGAACAGGATACAGCCTCCGTCCAAGGTGTGTAATGTGCTATTTACGTGTCTTATTAAGATTTTCCTTGTGTCGTCACAGTTGACAAACAGTTACCGCTACCTGTGAACGCGCGTGTTACTTGAATGGGGTGGGAGATTGGGCCTCCGGCGCTCCCACTATTCGAAGGAAACGCAACCGTACTAATACTGTAACTACACGCCAATATTCTGTGTAAAGTGTTCTCCGGTCGAACCGATCCATTCTTTCAGAAAACAGTAAGGCTCGAATACTAAAAACCATTTATTTGTATCATTGTACAAATGTCTTGATATTTCCAGGTTCTCCACTTCTTCAACACGCCACCTGACGTGTCAGACGAACAGCTGCTGCAGGTGTTCGAGGACTACGGCGTCACGCCGCCTCACACCATCTCCAAGTTCCCGCTCAAGAGCGAAAGGTATCGCATGTTTTTTTACCTACCACCTGTCCTACCACCAGTGTGGACTGATTGCACTGGGGGGGATAATCTCTGCTGTGACAGAGGTTATCCCAACAGTGGGCGTTGGGGTCGTCATATGGTATGTCATCGTGTCCTATCCGTTCCAACTGAACGTGTAGCTTAACGATAATAGCTCAAAAGTTAAATAATGAGCCCTAGAGGATCTGGATCGATTTCGACCTTATAAATGTTTCGAAAAATGAAATTTTCGTCAAGGAGAATGAAGCAAATCCTTGCCTAAAAATTTTATTATAATTGGACGCAAATAAGCAATACCATGTCAATCCACACGAATGTCATTTCGAGAAAAACGCGTTTGAAAATTTCGAACAACTTGCTTTATATGATTTTTTTATGTATTGGTCAAGATTTTGGCAATTTCAGATTTATATAAGTTATTTTACTTATTTTCACAAAAATAAGTATACAAACTGCATATTTCGTATATAATATATAATATAATATAATTATAAAAATACATAAATTGCATGATTGAAAAAATATTAAACCCTACAAATATTAAAGAAAAATGTTCTTCAGCCATTTATCAACACTTCTGCATATATAACTCAGTTTTTTCAATTTTGTGGGTTGACATGGTATTGCTTAATTGCGTCCAACTATTAGTTAATTAAAAAGATATGCTTATACATATATCATCATACCATTTCAGATCGTCCTCGGGTCTAATGGAGTTCCAGAACATATCCCAGTCAGTGATGGCGATCATGGCGTGCAACCACGCGACCATACAGCATCCAGGTATGGTTTCACACGACTTTTCTTTCACATCAACTCACCACCAGTCCATCAGTCATGGTTCCCAATAAGATTTTCCTGTTTACTTCAAGAAAGACCTCAAAACTCGCTTACCCTTATTACAAGAACAAATAAATTTACCAAGGGATTTGGTCAGCTGCTTGAAGGCAGGGTCAGGCATAGATATAGATGATACACTAGATTGTGCGTCTAATTGAAGCGCCATCTAACAAGTGGCTGGGAACCAAATAATATCACTGTCCGCAGGCGCTACAAAAATTTTTAATGTTCAATATCCCAGCCTCATTCTTCTTCTTACTTTAGCACATTCGCCATTGTATTATTTTAATTCAAATCACTTCATAGGTGGCGCTACTTCATCTGTAATTTTTTATCAAATCCAATATATGTGATGTACTATCTATTGTCTTCTATATCTGTGGTGTCAAGTATAATACTGATAATATAATAATGAAGTATAATATAATGCATATTTATTTACCTCTGAAAATATTTTTTGGCATTTTGTTTTTATTAATAAAATATCTTAGTTAAGAGATGGTTAAGCGTACCCCTTGATGCAATTTGCTTACTCGGAGGTACGCATACCACTAATTTTCTTTACCACTTTCAAAACTATTAATATAATATTTTCAGGCGCGAAATTCCCTTTCGTTATGAAGCTCTGCTTCTCATCGTCGAGACAAATCGGCCAGGGAAGGGACAAACCCCACCAAGAACCACAACCAGACGCAGGACAACAACCGACAGGGACACGACAACGGCATCGAGCAGGATTATTAGTAAGAACCAATAAAACAATTTAGTTTGTACAAAAAAAAAGTTGTAAAAAATAAATGTCGAAAAAAATATATATAATAAACGCAAAGTGCTGAAAAGACATGTTAATCGTGGTGTCGGACCAAATTTTAAGTCGATTCGGCAGTGTTGCCAGTCATGCCAAAGAAATGTTACCAGCTCTAAAAAAATGTGGTTGGTTTTTTTTTGTTGTTGTCGTTGTTGTTGTAAATTCGTGCACAAATCTGTATGTAGCTGTAGTGTATCTATGTAAATTTTTATTTATGTATCTGTCTGTATAGTTTGGTCTCTTCGATGTGTAACCGGCCTAAGTGAATTTTTGATTGGATGGTTTTTTTTTCGTTATGAATTGACAGTGGCGTTTTTGGACTATATTTTATTTGTAAAAAAAATAATGAAATATAATTCCATAAAATATTTTAAACCGTTCTACAGTAGGGACCATAGAGCATTATTGTCTATGTTCGCTTGTCAAAATTCAAATAAACCGATTGTGTATACTGTGGCTTATAAAAATATATTTGTATGTAAATATTAAATGGTATTTATTAGGCTATGTATAAACTTTTTTTATTTAAATTGTTTCTTTATGAATTTTGACAGGTAGGCATAGTTTTTTTCTATATACCCTCTCGATTGTTTTAACATATTATATATTCTTATATAAAATGTACACTTTCCTAAACTATATATATGTTTATGACAAATTTTGACTGTTTGACACTTGAGCATTTGAATATACCTACTTTTTATTTTTTTTTAGCTTATTTCGTATTCGTCTAAGCCAAATATTAGCCAAAGTCTTTAGTGAAGCATTTTTAAAGATTAAAACATAGAAAAATGTACATATAACATTTTGTTTGTCTATGGATTGTAATATAAGGCTGAGTTTTAATGCACTCGTTCAATCTGTAGTCAGTTTTAATAGAATGATAAAAAAGATATAACTCTAAGAAGAATTATTTTAACGTATTCTTATTTACCGTATTAGCAAAATCTACTGGAACAAGCTATACATTAATATTTAGAAAAAAATGTTACGTATAATCGCTCGCGATAAAGAAATACAATTTTTCACTATTTATCCGTTAAAGTTAAAATAAATATATATATATATATTGAATTATATGATTTTATTGAGGCTTTAAGTGTAACCGATTCTAAACTGAAGTCCTTAAACGCTTTTTTCTATATAGAATGACATATCTGACGCGACATCAAGACAAAAGGTCATGATTTGAATTATATTTAAGCGTGTAGTTATAAAATAAGTATTATTAGCCAATGTACAGACGGGCACGAATCTCTTTATATTCTTTAAAATGTACCGTCAATATGCTTAATAGGTTTAATAAAAAATAGATTAGTATTTTAATGCTGAATATTTTGTAGTTTTCAATTTAATATAAAAAAGTTGAGTCGTGCCCGACTGTACATTTGCCCGTCAATTTAAAAAAAATGGTGTCTCTATGTTTGTACTGTGTGTTGTGTTATAGCTTAAAATCTACCTACATATCAAGATGACAAATAATTATGTAAAATTATATAATACAATTGTATCTAAAGCTATATGTCAATTTTAAATCTATTTTAAATTTTTTCTTATCTATATTTTTATTTTAAATTTTTTGTTTATTTTTACTCACTAGTCAATTACTATAACAGTCATTAAATATACTTACATACGCGATATAGACGTAAAAATGTTAAATAAAAAAGTACATTTTAAAAGCAACACAAATATTTTATGCTTTTTTAATAAGGCAACTTTTGTAGCTGTCATTTACCTGTCAAATTGACAGAAGGATTTTAGAGAAACATTTTTCGTCTTTACCGCCGTTTTCGGATCATGCAAACTCACATAAAAACTTTGCTTCTAGCTAACGGCGACGTGGCGGCGAACACACAAACACACATATCAAGACGGACGGCACACTGACACACACAGGCACACCACTACGAGTGCAAGGGAAGGGGGAACACGGGATTGCCATTGCTTAACAAATTTAAAAAAATACAAATTCTCGGATTAACGACTGATGAAGTGTGAATTTATTGCAATGGCAACATTTAATAATTCCTTTATATTATAGTTTGTGATCTATTTCACTCATAAAGACATTAACAGTTAGTTTAAAAAATAATCTCTGACACAAATAACAAGTTGTTAAACATACAACACATTTTTACATTTCCATGAATTCTTATTTTATTTTTTTGGGGTGGCAACCCTGCTTTTGTTTTTAGAATTAGCAAACAATTTAGTTTCTTTTTTTTTCTTTTTTATGTAAGCATTATTCCCATTTATTAATATTTAGAATTTAGTTTTTTATTCGTTAGATTCAGTGTTGTTTTCAAGATGTTTTGACTTATTTGAACATGTCCAATTATAATTGAATTTTCTATTCAATTCAATTACTGGGTTAAAGGCTTCCAGTTGACTAATAAAATAAAACATGTTTAATTGTGACAGCTGTCAAAATTTTGACATACACAGCTAAGCTATTTAGGCTTGCAAATTGTCACAATTGGAAGCCATTCACCAAAGAATTGAATTGAATTGTCTTGAAAACAGCACCATATTTTACTTAGTATGACTATAATTAGATTTAATTGATTTTGTGATTGAATATGTACGCAAAGGTTTTGATGTAGAAATTGTTTTTGGTTCGATAAGTAAATTTTTTTCTTTGTATATTGCGTACATTTATCCCAATAATTTACTTGTATGAACTCGATGTGAAATTTGGAAAAAAACTTTGGTGAAAGTAGATGTTTTGAGTTTCATTTTTCGTTTTTTTTTTAGTTTTTAAGTCCACGCTTGAATTGTGCATGGTTCGATAAGCATGGGATTCTTGTTATCCAATATTTTAGCGAATGCCTCGTACTATTAATAAAAGTTTAAGTCATTTTTTCATTACGTAATACTTTTTTTTTCTTCATTTTTACTTATGACAGTTGCTTAAATTTTAGCGCCCTCGATACGATTGCAATTGACAATCGTTACGTCATTTACTAAATTATTGACGATTACCAATGGGTAGAAAAAATGATTGATTTGTAAATTAGAAAAGAATAAGATTTGAAGATTATGGAATATAGTTTATGCATCAATGACTTAACAATTGTCAATTGCAATTGAGAAGAGGCACTTAAGACTTTGTTAATGGTTCGAGGTAAAATGTTCGCGAAAGCCGTTTTAAGAACCAATAATGTGTAATATTAAGACATAGTTTAGCACTCTTTAGGCTAGTAGTAAGTGTCATTGCAATGTCAATTATATTCGACTAGTGAAAGAAGAAAAAATATGAAAAAAATAACAGATTTTTTCTATAAAATTTTTCGTAAAAAAAAAGTAAGACGATTTCGATTTAAGTACGCCTGCACGTATTCAAATTTTGCAGGCGTTCATGATTAATGATAAAATTCTCCTGCAAATTTTGAAACTATTTTTAGATTTAGATCGTCAATACAAAAACCATACAGTCGCTATCTTTTTTTGTTCTCATAGAATAGATGTTTGTATGGTGTGAAATTGTTGTAGCTCGACTATTTTACTGTTTATGAGATGAAAAATTATACAAATAAACTCATATTTAATATAACTTTTCAACAAAATTACACAGACCACAGACTTAGTACTTACTATGGGCCTGCCCTTCCATACCGACAAAATATCCCAGGCTTGTTGGTGTTCCTCGAAACTCAACGGAACGAAGTTAGTCACACGCTAAATTCATTCCGTTATGACATAAAATAAACAACATGACAAGTTGCATAAATGATATACAAAATCGCCATGTTGCAAGTTTGTCACTAACTTGGTTCCGTTGCGTTGTTGTTAAAATCACCTATGAGTGTAATATGTTATCTGTATGTAAGGGCCGGGCCATAGGATATAGTGAGTCTCAGTTATTAAAATATATTATCTGTCGCCATCATACCATAAACAGTTTCTTGGCCGGTGCAAAATAAAAAAAATAGTCCCTTAAAATAGCTGATTATAAAAACATCATTATCAGGTAAATAGATGCATATCTTTTTCTCTAGAAAATATTTTCAAATAAAAAAAAAAAATTATAAATGTTTTAGTATATAGGACATTGGTGTCGTGTTTAGCTTAACTTGTGTTTGATGTATATAAGGAATGATAAAATTTTTTCATCAATAATGATTTTATAATAAGTGCTATGTATGAAAAAAAAAAATATAATGTTGACGACCACAGCCTCTTTAAATGTTACCCATAGAAACATGCAAGAAAGAACGCTCAAAATATCTGTAACCACAGCATACATACACAAAATGAACCATGTTACAAAATTAACATAAAAAAAACTGAACTGCACTCTAGCATTTTACATATTTTAAGATTATTGTAACGTTATTTAGTTTCTTTATTAATTTCTAGACATTACATTTGGTATTAGGTACTTGTAGTTACATTTAAAACATTAAAAACATGTCAAACACAACAAAATTCTTTCATTTAAACACTATCACATGCGTTTCTACCCTCAAAATATTAAACATTAATTTTGAAATGTCTTATATTGAGTTTTTATTGTATGATACAATGTTCCTTTGCTTTATTCAATAAAAAAGATTGTTTCCTTTATAAGACATTTTAAGCAACTTTATTTAAATCTACAAAATAAAACTGTCACTCTACATACAAAACAGTATCAAAATCAAAACAGACTTAGATACTCACTCACTACATACTATGGACCTAACATAAAGATAAAATATCATAGACGCGTTGGTGCCCCTTCATATATTCAACACCAACGCAAGAAAACGAAGTTAGTCGCAAACTTCATTGTAACTTACTTCATATCGTTAAAGGGACACAACGAATATATTATATTTTATCTATATTCGTTATTCATGGTATATAGTAAGTCTATACTTAGATTTCTGAAACTAAACTATAATGTTCTAAAAAGTTACAACAAGCTACTTTTTTCAATTCTTTCATTGTTGACAATAAAGCGTAAATTCAATTACTATAAAAACACTAACATCATTATCGTGCCATTATTATGATTGCTCAAATATATATTTAAAAAGTATAAAAAGTAATTTTATAAAATTGTTAAATCGTTGCAGGCTTGTCATAGAAAAATTCGCAAAAAAAAAATCAATGTATAAAGTGTGATGATGAATTAAGTTTAAATGTAAATAGTAAAATGTTTCGTTATAAAAATATACATTTATTTCATTTTTATTGTAAAGATGTAATAAATTATAACTAACGTTAGGACGCTGCACGTAAGACGCGAAAAGATGTATATTGTATAGAAATAAAAAAATGTTTTTGATTGATTTGTTGTTTTTTTGTCTACTTGAAAAAATTCTCACCATTAAATAAATTAGATTGCTACCTTTCCTTTTGAATAACTTATGTAATTCCCGCACTGCAAAAATATTGCCGCCAAAATGCTGTATTTCCGACTTACTATATTGCCAGGCTTATAAACTAAAATTTATATTCCATAGACAAACCTATAAACTTTCGAAATGAGTTTTAAAATACAAATTAAAGCATTCAGGCCTGTATGATTTTTCAAATTAGAACAAAATAATTAATATACATTTTAATGGAAATATACAGACCTAAACAAGAATTTTGACTATATTTAGTTTAAAATTGATACCCATGTGTAGTTGTTATCAAGTGAATCCATAGACAAAACCTGACGTAAAGCGGAAGCTCACAGCGCCACTATCGGTAAAATAACAAACTCTTAAAAACGTAATGGTGGCTGCTTGTGTTGAGAAATCATTGCTGACAACATATTTAGAAAAGATTTTCTGAAAACCTTCAGAAACTTATCAAGTCAAATGATTTTATAAGTTTTATCAGGTATTCTAACAGTTATTCTTTTAAATATGCGTTTTAATCGCTTTTAATTGAATTATTCTTCTATATATGTATTAAAATGGCTGACATTCTATTGAAAATATTGATATTTTTTAATATCGAACAAGGATCAAAATTAGTTTGATAAAGGTGGCAATAGATTTGAAATAAGAGTTGTCTGATTAGTTTGTAAACAATTATAAGTGCTGATAACAGAACTTTTAAACTTTTAATTTTATCGGATGAGATGAAAGCGTGTTACATAATAAAGTCTTTGCTTTCGAAAATGAAATCAAAAATAAAGAAATTAGAACTCTAAGGTTAATTTGTCGATTTATTCGAATCAAAATATTTTATTTTCCCGATAATGGCATTCTCAAATATGATTAGTAAATAATGAGTTTAGATAAATAAATTAATTTATACAATACTTATATCTAAAAATAAATTTATAGCAAAAAATTTAAAATTTACAAAGTGAACAAACAATGCAACTAAGTTACAAAGTGAATTAAAACTATAAATCTATTTAAAAAAAAAATTGTTGTCTGTTTTTAATATTAAAATAACTTTTTTCTTTAATATGAAAGTATACGGAACTTTGTAGTTATAACAAAGGCAAGTTTTTTAAATGCCGTTTGTCCCTCTTTTTGTTCCGGCTAAATGATAAATCTTCTAAATGATAACAGACAAATTTTTGGTTTAATATGAATAAATAAAAAATGTATATTTTATATCACAAAATTGAGAATAAAATATAAAAAAAATCTTAATAGAATAAATTGAATTCAATTTTATGATCATAATTTTCAGAATGAGTCGGCCCTGTTTTATTTGCAATACTCGGACTGGAACCCTTGTAAGGAACTCTATTAACATATTTGGTGATGAAGTAAGTTGATACTGTACCACACCTCACTCTGTAGTTGTAGAACTTTTATATTATTTATTTATTTTTTTAATATTTTGACGACAGTAGCGAACCTGTGGTTCAATTCCCACACAAAACAGATGTTTGTATTGTATTTCCAGTCTGGGTGTGTATGTTTCTGGACCCTCGACACAGAATATAACTATCCTAATGGTCCCCATTGAGTGTGTAGCATTTATTTATTCATTTCACACTTGTTATTGGCATGTGTTCGCAACCAGAGTTCGAGAGAAACACTAAAATATGAACTAAATTAAACTTTGTAAATATTGGTTTTAACTCAATTCTTAGTAAACCTTTGAGAATTCTGGCAATGATAAACGTCATTCCAGCAATGGAAATATATAAATTTGTTAGTGATTCTCTCAAAGTAGTAGTTTTAATTTCTTATATACAGTTTTTAGTGTAAAAAAGTATTTTAATTTTAATATTATATGATTTGAATAGTAGTACAGCCATGCTCCCCTCAACATGAAGGGGATAGCTTGACCGGGCTTCTGCAGAAAATCAACTTAAAGTAACAGTATCAGTACTGTTGCATTTAGGCACAAATCTCCTCCACTCTACTATCACTCTACTTTCATTTACCATAAGGTGGTTATCATCTGTCCGCATAAATAAAAAAACTGATTATTTATGCATGGCCATATTTTATGTGGTCTGTGATCTGATCATATTTTATGAGGAAGGGCTATACTTCTTGAGTTGTAAAATTTTGCAATTTATTTAAAAATGGCATAATCAAGTACATATTTACTTATATCAATATTTCTTTTAATACTTTTTGTTAAGTAGTTTGTGTATGACATCAAAAGCGATAATCAATTCCATATGGCTATTTGTTCATCTAAATGTGTATAAATTTCAGTTATCTTTTAAATCTGGGAGGAAATTACCTGAAATCATCTCTGAGATAGTCGGAAAACCAATCAAAGAAGCTGGGATACACACTAATTTACTATGTAAAAAATGTCAGAAGTCTATAGTCGAATATGACTCTTTACAAGTCAGGTAAGAAGATTTAATATTTCTTCAAACTCTAAAAGTATACTCATAAGCTACATCAAAGACATTACCAAATGCCTCAATAGCTCTATGGTAGAAGGGCTGAGTCTACCCTGTTAAAGCTTATTTGCGGGTTCGATCCCAACCCCATTGGTCTATTGTCGTACCATTCCTAGCAAAAGGTTTGAGCTTTTGTAGAGGGGCTATAGGAATGGAAGTCCACTGTACCACTGTGTTGTTTGTAATTTTATTATAGCGGCCAAACACAAACATATTACAGTTAATGATATACAGCAAAAAACCTCAAAAATATATGTGGACCCACTTTATTTTATTGTTTCTATTTGTTGTTATAGCAGAACACATTTTCTGTGAAAATTCCAATAATAATAACAGTTCGTGAGATAAAGCTCGATGATAAACAGATGGACAGTGGAGGCTTAGAAATAGGATATCCATTGGAGAACCCAAAAAAATTTACGAAAATTTACGACCAACTAACATCTGTAACAATTTTAAACAATTATCATTTCAGATCAAAAGTAATAAAAGGAGTACTGTTAGAACACTTCAAGAGGACATTACCAAGATACAATTTAGATTACGAGACGTACAACATTGATCCGGTTGTTAAACCGGAAATAAAAAAACTAGTGTTGCCAGCGTCAAAATTACAACCTCTACCACCTGATTTCATGATAAAATCCGGGAGATGGGCGATGAATACAACAAATGTTGTTTCACCAAAATTAAAGGTTAGTATATATTATTTATAAAAACAAATAAAAATTTAACCTATAGTATGCATTCAGGGGTTAGTAACATTTGAATCAGATAATAAAAATATTGGTCGTACCAAATAAAACTAATAACAATGTTGCGGTGCAATGGTAGTGAAACTGCCTTAAACGGTACATGTTGTGGATTCGACTTCCGTTCTGCATATATGTTTTCTGGTCTGGGTGTATTTGTCCATGTACTTGTGTATGTTTCTTAGTAGCATTTACATACTCCCAGAAAGTAGTCACTCGAAGAGTTCAGTCTTTGCTTCTGTTTAGTATCATTTGTTCGTGTAAAATGTGGTTCAAAGTAGTAGAACGTAGTAATAGTAGTCATGCTTTCATAGCGACATACAACTGCCTATCTCAAAAACTACTGAACCAATTTTGATGAAATTGTAATCCAACTTTATATTAGTAATAGAGCTTTCAATCGTCATTGAAAAACAAAATTTCCTTTCCTTACAGCCGGTCATGACGATACCGTCATCATCAACACTAAACCTAAAAGTGACAGTCGGTTCGTCCGTCCTCACACAGAGCATAAACACAAACACAACAGCCAACAAGAAAACAATGCTATTAAATCAAACCATAGATCCGCAACTGATGCTGAAACAGACTATAGAAAAAATGAAACCGATTTCGAGTAATATCAATTTACTATCTGTGTCAACGAAATCTAATGACGTTTTTCCGTCAAATCTAAATACAACTTTGACGTTTACCCAACCGTCAATGTCTATGGTTTCGACGGTTGCGAAAACGAATTCTATATACAGTTTCAATGTGAACTCTTTGCCGAAAGATTTCTTATCGTCGGCAATTGTGACGAAAATCGATGATAATTTTGATATAGAGAAATTAAAGAAGGAAGGTTCTATTGAAGTGTGTGACTTGGAGCAGAATGATGATCAGCCCATGGAAATAGATGAAGGTCTGTACTCTTATTTAAATGTACATATAAAAAACGACACTGGATAATTGTACAAAATGCGGGTTTGTATCATCGTACAAATATCTGTTTCGCTTGAGGACACCCTCACAGTGCCTCGGAGAGCACGTTAACCCATCCCGGTTGCTATCACATAACATCTGATAATAATCGTTAACTCTTGAAAAGTCATTCACTCATGTCCAACGAATTACTGATTCGCCCTTAGGGTTGCGGAGGTGAGATATCAATCGCTCTGTATTAAAACAAGTAGCTTGTTAAATCCGGGTAAGAGTAATAATCAGTTCCTGGATAAATACATACTAGGAAGAAATTTTATTAATGTACAATCAAACACAGACATTTTTGTAAGTTCATAAACTTGACTTTGACTGAATGTGATAATCTCACAACAAAAGAATAAATAAATGATCCATTTTACAATATATCGCCTGCCACATTGTGAGCCATTCTCTGATTGGTTAATGTTAATCAAAATGAATTATCTTTGCCTGACTATTCACTTTATTCCTTACTCTATGGACACTAACAAGTCAGAGAATGGTTCAACATTTGACAGTTTGAAAATAGTAAGTTTCATTTTATATATGAACGCAAATAAGCAATACCATGTCAACCCACAAATTTGAAAAAACTGAGTTATATATGCAGAAGTGCTTGCAAATGGCTGAAGAACATTTTTCTTTAATATTTGTAGGGTTTTAAGGTTTAAAACTTCTAAAAAAGCCATTTTTTAATCAAGCAATTTATGCCTTTGGGTTCTATTATATACGAAATACGCAGTTTTTATACTTATTTTTTTGTGAAAATAAGTAAAATAACTTACATAAATCTGAAATTGCCAAAAACTTGACCAATACATATAAAAATTCATATAAAGCAAGTTGTTCAAAATTTTCAAATGTGTTTTTCTCAAAATGACATTCGTGTGGGTTGACATAGTATTGCTTATTTGCGTCCATATAATTTCACTAGATTCATTATAAACTAACGGTTCATATAATTATCCAGTGACATATCTTGGTGATGGATTTATTTGTGATATAGAATTATTTTATTTTAAAACATAATTTTTTATTTTAATGTATATGCTATTTTTGTGTTTGTATTTGTATTTTAGGTGTAAAATAATAATGTGTGTTTATTGTTTTCAGACTGTACTCTATCCATTCTAACAACTGAATCAGAAGAAAAATTATTTGAAGATGTGAAGGTATTTCACTTTTAATGTTGCTTATAATATTTCATACAAACAAAATCCTTTCACCACGGCCATCGGCCACGGGCCACGACGGCCATCGGCCACGGCTCTCATTAGTCTACGGGGCATCACGCATCATGGTTTTTTGATTCCTCCTTAATTTTTAAGTTCCAAAATTTGTTAATGAAGCCAATTTTTAAGTTTTAATATAAACTAAAATTTGATATATTACATTTTGAACTGTGATGTTACGAAACGTAGGACCCTCCCATCTCTTGTCACACAATATCACACTTCGTTGACTTTTTCCTCCTCTTTAGGTGATGTCATTTATGGCCTAAGAGGAATATGAAAAGGTCTGCATATTACTCATAAACTGGGTCTTTCTAATGATGAACGTATTACTTATAATGGGTCTTTCAAGGGCTTATGTATTACTGGGTTGTCTATCCTACATTTTAGTGGATTTAAATGAAATGGTTTGCATATTACACAATAATACTTCCCCAGGATTTGCATATCTTACTAATATTATAAATGCGAAACTAACTCTGTCTGTCTGGCTGTCGTGGTTTTACACCATAACTACTGAACCAATTTAAATAAAATTTGATACACAGATAGTCTAGAGCCTGAAAAAGGACATAGGCTACTGTTTTAATGTGAAAAAGGGCTGTAAGGCGTTGAAAGTGGGGGGATGAAAATTTGTATGGAAGTCATTTTTAGAGCTAGAAGTTTGAAACTTATTTTTTAGCCTGTTGATTTGATACAGTTTGTAAAAGGGGGTGGTTTCAGACTATGTATTAAAATTTTAATTCACGTGGGCGAAGTCCTCTGTTTCATAAGAGGCTTTTCCGATATTTCCCAAGTTCAGCTACTATGGGACTTTGTAAGCTTTGTTGGTTAGTTGAGTTTTAAGTGTAATTGTCTAATATTTTCAGGATGAAGATGACAAGTCAAAGTCTGAATATGTCGATGTGCGCTTGATGAATTCCGAGGGACGGTACGTGCTGAGCAAGCTGCAAGTGCTGCGAGAGGAGACGGAGGGGGAAGACGAGGATGGGGAAGAGGGAGTTGAGGATGGAGACGAACGTGAGCTGACATTACTTACATTCTTACATGTTATTGATGTGTAATGTATTTTCTCTCTCTTTTCAGCAATCTGTGGGTGTGATTTCATGAAAGGGACGGATATGTTTTTTGTATGTGTGTCTTTATTTTTTTAAAAGAATGCAATGCTTTTTAAATTCTTTACTACTCCTATTGCCCCTCAAAATAAGCTCTGTGCTAGGAGTGGGTGCGACAATAGACCAGGTTTAAGTTTGAACCCGCAACTCTTGTGTTAAATGAGGTTAGCCCTTCTACCGTTGAGCTATTGCGACTAATGTAAGACTTTTTTAGTTATTTTTTATCAAACACCTCTCTGTCTATATTGGCAGATCTGTTGTATTCAGTAGTTTTTCAAGTTCCTGTGATCCTATGAGGGCTTGCAACATCATACACTTGTAGGTGTCTCTGTATAGATGGATTCTTAATCTCCTATGCATACAGTATACTGCCTTGCTGTAGATCAGCTGACACTGGGGTGGTGCCGACCCATCCTGCCGTATGCAATAAAAGCCCCACCAACACAGTTATAATATTTAGTATAATTCCAGACACGATAGTGATGGAGGGCGAGAACGGGTCCGTGCTGCGCGTGCTGTCGGGCGGCCGCCTGGCGCTCGCCGAGCACGTGGACGGTGAGTGCTCCTCCCGGCGCGACCGGGGAACGACTACCCTCTCACTGAAAGTGCTGTTTCGTGTGACGAGCGCCGGAGATCCATACTCACACTTCCTTAATTCCCTTTCTTTTTTTTTACAAGTTGGCAAACAAGCATACGGCCCACCTGATGGTAAGTGGCTACCGCAGCCTATGAGCGCTTGCAGCACCATTAGTAGGTGCCACTCGCGCGTTGCCAACGAGAGATATTGGTTCTTAAATCTCCTCTGCCCAGTAATTTCACTAGCGTACAATGCCCTTCAAACCGGAACACAATGCCTAATCATTACTATTTGGCGGCAGAATATTGGACACTGCGGTGGTACCTACCTAGCCGGCCTCTTGCAACAAAAGACCTACCACCATTGTGACTGATTGTACTGGTGGAATAATCTCTGCTGCGACAGAGGCTATCCCAACAGCGGGCGATGGGTCGTCACATCCCGACGCCGGTAAAACGCCGGTTCTTCTCTTCCTTTCTTCCCTTCCCTTTCTTCCCTTCTCATCCTTTCCCTCCCGTTCCTTACCTTGGCAACGTGCATATGACATTTCAAGTACCGCAAGCGTTCATAGGTAGCAGTGAATGCTTACCACCAGGCGGACCGTATTATTTGTCAACCGGCATGATATAAAAAAAAAATGTTAATTTTGTTTGTGTATAATATTTATATTATTTAAATGTAATTTTAAAAATGTTAATATTTTAATGTTTTAGATTCAAATGATGACTCCCAAATCGAGTTGCAAGTTTCTGGTGACGAGGAAACAGCCAACGCTATCATCGCAGCGACACAGGAAAAAGGTATTTCTTATTTAATTTAATTTTTAATTATAATTCACTCGCTTTAATATAGTTTTTTTGATAATCCCATGTGAACTCAACATTTTCCGGGATAAAAAGTATCCTATGTGCTAATCCAGGTAATAAGCTATTTGTTCTTACAAATTAGATCCAAAAAGTATTATTCGCATGACAGAGTAATAAACATCCATCCATTGAAACATTCACATTTATAACATTAGTGGGATTAGTGAAAAGTGGGATGTATGTCGTCCCCCATAAATTTAAATTATTTGTATCATATCTTCAGTTGGTTTTTTGTGTCTGTGTGTTTGTCTATGACATTACAAAACATACACACAAAAGTAAGATGGATGGAGTGCTTTCATTTTTGATGTCATTAGAAATTAACTAAAATACTACTATAATTTAATCTTATAAATACAGGTGGAGCCTTCATAAAAGTGGAATCCGGTGAGATGTATCGGGTACAGTCCGTGCAGAGCAAGACGGAGGAGGATACAAATAAAGTTGATAGTTCTGTAAGTATTATAAACTAGGACTTTAAATGTCTTTTGCCCCACTACTTGTTCTTCTTATCGAGTGGTTAGTGGCCAACGTAGTGTCAGAATTGTTCAGGTCACCCGTATAGGCTATTGACTTGAATTTTCAAATGTTATCAAATTGATAACAGCCGAGACAGACACTTTACGTGCCCTCCGTAGCACAGAGACGCTCAGTTGAAATGCCAGTATGCGATCACCCGATCTGTTGACTGACTGCGCCTAAAGTTGCTTAACCCACCGATCAATGAGCGCATCCGGCTATGAGCCCTATTTATTTGCTAATATAACTGTTAATTAGTAGTTAAATTAGATGGTTTAATTTGGTATTTTTAAACCCTAACTATCGTTTTCCGTGTTACTGTTAAACCCTAAATATAAATTGAGCTTAAAAGCTTTTATCACTCTATATGCAGCGCTTTATTTGAAAATCTTATCGAAATCAGTATTGAAATGATTTTTTTATGAAAAAATCATCATTTCACGAAAAAGTATTGTGCTAGTTTATGTAAGCAGTACATGGTCCTTCGAGCCGGAAAAAAAAATTAGCTTTTCGAGAATATTTTTAATTAGTTTAACCCCACGGTTTCATGTTTAATTTTTATGTAGTTTTGCTTGATTCTCGGACAAACATATATCAAACAGAAAAAAAGGCCTTGTCAAATAAACTGGTCACAACTACATATAAGAGATTTAATAATTTTTTTTCTTGCAGATAGTAACGCAAGAAAACGGTCAATTTCGATGTTTGATGTGCGAGAAGAACGAAGAGAAAGGTATAGTATTGCTCACATTATTAAGTGCTATCCATAAATTACGTCTCGCGGATTTCCTGATTTTTTTACCTCTCTCCCGTACTTGTCACATTTCTGACACCTCCCTTGTTTATGCGTGATTGAGTAACAAACATACAAACTTTCACATTTATTATAAAAAAATAAAATAGGATTATCAAATTGATCGTTTCAGATGAACTAGTGGTGGTGGGTGACGCGGAGACAACGATGCAACACCTCAAGACCGTCCACGGGGCGCGGATCTATATCTGCCACCTGTGCGGGGAAATCGTGCGCAAACGAGCGGACTACGTCGCGCACATCGGTTAGTACACTCTTGGCAAGTCTCGTCCTGGTGACTACAGTCTCGGTCAGTCTCGACCCGGTTGATGTACACTCTCAATCAGTCTCGACTCGGTGGCGTGCACTCTTGTTCAGTCTCGACACGGTGGATGTACACTCTCAGTCTGTCTCGACTCAGGAGGTGTGCACTCTTGTTCAGTCTCGACACGGTGGATGTACACTCTCAGTCTGTCTCGACTCAGGAGGTGTGCACTCTTGTTCAGTCTCGACACGGTGGATGTACACTCTCAGTCTGTCTCGACTCAGGAGGTGTGCACTCTTGTTCAGTCTCGACACGGTGGATGTACACTCTCAGTCTGTCTCGACTCAGGAGGTGTGCACTCTTGTTCAGTCTCGACACGGTGGATGTACACTCTCAGTCTGTCTCGACTCAGGAGGTGTGCACTCTTGTTCAGTCTCGACACGGTGGATGTACACTCTCAGTCTGTCTCGACTCAGGAGGTGTGCACTCTTGTTCAGTCTCGACACGGTGGATGTACACTCTCAGTCTGTCTCGACTCAGGAGGTGTGCACTCTTGTTCAGTCTCGACACGGTGGATGTACACTCTCAGTCAGTCTCGACTCAGGAGGTGTGCACTCTTGTTCAGTCTCGACACGGTGGATGTACACTCTCAGTCAGTCTCGACTCAGGAGGTGTGCACGCTTGTTCAGTCTCGACACGGTGGATGTACACTCTCAGTCAGTCTCGACTCAGGAGGTGTGCACTCTTATTCAGTCTCGACACGGTGAATGTACACTCTCAGTCAGTTTCGACTCGTTGGCTGTACACTCTCGTTCAGTCTCGACTCGGTGAATGTACACTCTCAGTCAGTCGATGTCAATGTACACTCGTTCTATCTCAACCCGGTAGATTTACACTCTCGGTCAGTCTCGACCCGATGAGTACACTCTCGTTCTGTCTCAACCTGATGATTTACACTCTTGGTCAGTCTCAACATGGTGGAGGTACACTCTCGGCAAGTCTCGACCCGGCGAGAGATTCATCCTTCCGAACTGTCGGATTTCATACATAAATAAATAAATAATAATACGACACTGGTTATTCCTTTTTTCAGAACAACACGCTAAGAACAATAAAAATATGACTAACACGGATAAGACGAAACTTTATGAGTGCAACATTTGTAAGAAGAAATACAGGTGATTACAGTTGTATTATTATGTTCATCTAATTATTAAGTTTTTCTTTTAGGGTTTCCCAAGCTCCCTTTTTTCGGTCCATCAATCTATCAGCTAGTCTATTGCTGCTGCAATAATAAATACTAAAATAAAATTAACGATTAAATGTGTGAACTTCGGAACCTTTTATGCGCGAATCCGACTCGCATCTACATGTGAATCGTCCCGCAGCTCTCGCACGCTGCTGTCGGAGCACATGAACGTGCACAGCGGCGCGCGGCCCTACGCCTGCCACGTGTGCGGGAAGAGCTTCGCCTCCAAGTACACGCACCAGTCGCACCTCAAGACGCACCTCGTGAGTATACGCCACACGTACAACGTGCACAACACACTACATGTACAACCGCATGACACGTACAACGTGCACTGTACACACTACATGTACAACCGCATGACACGTACAACGTGCACTGTACACACTACATGTACAACCGCACGACACGTACAACGTGCACTGTACACACTACATGTACAACCGCACGACACGTACAACGTGCACTGTACACACTACATTTACAACCGCACGGCACGTAGAACGTGCACAGTACACACTACATGTACAACTGCACGACACGTACAATGTGCACTGTATACTGTACACACTACATGTATAAACGCACGACACGTACAACGTGCACTGTACACACTACATGTACAACCGCACGACACGTACAACGTGCACTGTACACTGTACACACTACATGTACAACCGCACGACACGTACAACGTGCACTGTACACTGTACACACTACATGTACAACCGCACGACACGTACAACGTGCACTGTACACACTACATGTACAACCGCACGACACGTACAACGTGCACTGTACACACTACATGTACAACCGCACGACACGTACAACGTGCACTGTACACACTACATGTACAACCGCACGACACGTACAACGTGCACTGTACACACTACATGTACAACCGCACGACACGTACAACGTGCACTGTACACACTACATGTACAACCGCACGACACGTACAACGTGCACTGTACACACTACATGTACAACCGCACGACACGTACAACGTGCACTGTACACACTACATGTACAACCGCACGACACATACAACGTGCACTGTACACACTACATGTACAACCGCACGACACGTACAACGTGCACTATACACTGTACACACTACATGTACAACCGCACGACACGTACAACGTGCACTGTACACACTACATGTACAACCGCACGACACGTACAACGTGCACTGTACACACTACATGTACAACCGCACGACACGTACAACGTGCACTGTACACACTACATGTACAACCGCACGACACGTACAACGTGCACTATACACTGTACACACTACATGTACAACCGCACGACACGTACAACGTGCACTATACACTGTACACACTACATGTACAACCGCACGACACGTACAACGTGCACTGTACACACTACATGTACAACCGCACGACACGTACAACGTGCACTGTACACACTTCATGTACAACCGCACGACAACCGCACGTCTAAAATTGAAGAATTAAAAAAAGCCTATCATCTATCAAAGGGCAGTTATTAAAGTTATGTTAAAAAGCCATTTCGCTACCCAACAGATTCACTATACAGTGAATTTAATGTTTTAACTGTTAGACAGCTTTACATTTTCAAGGTCACATTGACTGTTCATAAACAGCTGAAACTTAGACCCGATTATCAGTCATTAGCGTCAAAACGGATTTTCGTTGTACCTCGTCCTATTTCAAAGTCCCTTCTTGCTAGGCGCTGTCCCAGTTTTATGCTCCCTCATATCTATAATAGGGTAAACAACATGTGTCATATTGTAAATCTTCCAATGTCCTTGTGTAAGCGAAACTTAAAGAAATGGCTTTTATCATTAACCTATGACAAAACTGAACAAATAATTGTAAGTTGTTAATCTTATCTTACTACACACACTAACAGCACACGCCCTCACACATAAACACGCACAACTACACACGCACTCACACATACACATACACACACATACACATATACACACACTCACACTTAAGCATACATAAACACGTACAGACTTCAGCCTATTAATTAGTCCTATTCGTTATTTTTAATTTTTTTCCTGTTTTCTCTTTAATTTTGTTATTTTGTAAACATTAATTTTTTGTTCCCAAAGTTTGCAACATACTTGTTTAGTTCAAACCTCCCTGCCTAATTTATGGATACGATTGTTTTAGATAATACACAACTCTGGTTCTCAAGTCACAGGCTGTCGCCTAGTTTGAGAATCACAGCCTACTCACATTTTATGTATTTCTGTGTTAGTACTAAGGGATAATTTAAGAGAAATGTTGTTACGAACTTTGTTAAGCTTAATAAATATTATTCTTATTCTTCTTATTATCTAATATATCATTTTCTATACCTACTAATAAATAAAATTGAAGTGTCTGTTTGTAATTCCAAATTAATAGCTTTTTACTAAATGCTTATGAAAGTATATGCGGTACATAATTACATATGTAAAAAAATCTACTTTTAAAATTTTTGTGTGTCTCTTTTTTCTGGCTAGTCTTTGTAAAGAAAAATCCATAGGCACAAAATAAATGCTAATTATGCTTTCTTATTTTCAATACAGGTTCGACCCAGGCCGTTTAAATGCAACCAGTGCGGGAAGTCCTTCTTCACTTTACAAAACTTGAACCAGCACGAGAAGACCCACTCTGGCATCAAGGACTTCATTTGTAATGTCTGTGGTATGTATTGTATTAACATGATTTCATTCATTGGGATCATTGAGGTTAAGCAGCTTTAATAGTGGTCAGTTTATGGATGGGTGACCAGTTTTTTTTATTTTATTTTTACTGGTGACCAGTTTTTTATTGTGCCAGGCCGGCTAGTTAGGTACTATAGAGTCAGATATTCTAACGCAAAGAAGTTCCGGTTTGAAGGGCACTGTAGACTACCGAAGTGACTGCGCGGAGGAGATTTAAGAACCAATATCTCTCGTTGGCAACGCGTGAGTGGCAACTGCTAATGGTGTTGCGCGCGCTCATAGGCTACGGCAACTGCTTACCATCGGGTGGGCCGTATGCTTGCTTGCCAACTTTGTGATAAAAAAAAAATCTGTTGAGTGTGTCTGTGCCTAAATCAAGTCAGAAGCCTATAATTATGGATGACCTAAATACATTATTAGACAAATGAAATTAATTTTAAAAATAAGAATGAAGATTTGTATGACTGTGCATAATGAAGTAAGTTTGTGGCTGAATGAAGTTATCATTCCCATCTGTTGAATTTTAGAGATGTATAAGTTTTTCCCATAACTTTGTTTTTTCATACTATTTTTAATAATTACTATGAAATACCAACTTTTATTTTCGGTCGATTTTAAATCCTCCATAAAGTCCTTAAGATTCTTCATCAACCAGAACCCTTTGGTTTCCTCTATGCTTGGTTTCACGACGCACTTGACTTGTTAATCACAGCGGTGGAATATCATCATCGGACACTGCGACATTCGAAATTCCACCCTCACCACTTTAGAAGACATTTTCTTCCTCGCACAACCACTCTGTGGAACCAACTTCCGCCGGCGGTCTTCCCGAACCGATACGACTTGGGAACCTTCAAGAGAAGAGCGTATTCTTTCCTTAAAGGCAACGCACCTGCATGTCCTCTGGTGTTGCAGATGCTCACGGGGAGTGGTGATCGCTTAACATCAGGCGAGCTTCCTGCCCGTTTGCACCCTCTTATATTAACGATGTTGTGGCATAAACGCCACAGGTCGCGAGTTTGATTCCCGCTCGGAGTAGATGTTTGTATTATCCTAATGGGGACCGTTGAGTGTGTAAAAAAAAAAATTATTTTCCAGGTAAAGCATTCGGCACCCAACACAACCTGGAGGTCCACGGCGTGGTCCACTCCGGGAGCAAGCCCTTCGTGTGCGGCGTGTGCGGGAAGGCCTTCGCGAGGAGGGCCGAAGTGCGCGACCACATGCGGATACATACAGGTCTGCTGCTTGATGACCTTTAAATGGGCCGGCTCTAATAGGGAACTGCTACCCCTTCACAGGGAATCAGTGTAAAGTACAAGAGGCCAGCTAGGTAGGTACCACCGCAGTGTCAAATATTCTGCCGCCAAATAGTAGAGCTTAGGCACTGCTGTGTTCCGGTTTGAAGGGCACTGTACGCTAGTGACAATTACTGGGCAGGGGAGATTTAAGAACCAATATCTCTCGTTGGCAACGCGCGAGTGGCACCTAATTATGGAGCTGCAAGCGCTCATAGGCTACGGCAACCACTCACCATCAAGTGGGCCGTATGATTGTTTGCCAACTTATAACATAAAAAAAAAAGTGACAGAGTCAGTAGGTACTGTTGCGTTGTGTGTGATGAGTGAAAAAGATGGTGGCCCAATCTCCCACTTACCTTGTTACCTTCCTTCCTTATCCCTTGGATTGGTGCTCTATAAGCTCCTCCTGATGGGAAGCAGTCACCGTTACCTGTGAACCCGCGCGGCACTTGAAGTGTCACATTGACCCGGGGAATGGGTGGGAAGGATGAGACAGGAAAAATGTAGCTCAGCGGTAACGAACCTGCCTTAAGCGCCATAAATAGCGGGTTCGATTCCCGCTCAGGACAGTTTTTATTGACCATACAGGAATGTGTTTCGGTCTGGGTGTGTAATTTTTAATTGTGGCGGTGTCCCGCAGGCGAGCGGCCGTTCTCGTGCGACGTGTGCGGCGCGAGCTTCACGCAGCGCTCGAACCTGCACTCGCACAAGCGCGCCACGCACCTCGACGACAAGCGCTACCGCTGCGCGCAGTGCCCCAAGCGGTTCAAGCGCCGGAGGTGAGCGCACACAGACATACATACATACAGACAAATAGCACTGAGGCTATACAACCGGTAGCCTATTTTTGAGTTTGAATTTTATTCAGTGACGATTTAAAAAAAAAAATTTTGGTCCCATTTAAATTTCAAGAATAAATAGCATCCCAAAGGTAAAAAATAGGGGACGAAACTTTTTATGTGCTTGAAATTTATTAATAATCTGTTTTTTTTTTACGTCAGAACTTAAGATATACTTATAGGTTGGTCTCATACAAATTTCATCACAATTATTCACTAATTTTGGTTGATAAAATAAAAATATCCGAATGAATATGTCACAAAAAATAAGAAATAAAAAACTTGAGAGGTGTCAAGGGACACCCGGACGGAACGAAGTTCCTTTCGATTAATTAGTGAATGAATTGTAATAAAATTTTATTTTTTTTAAGTTATAATAATATTTTTTATTATTAACATTATTTATTATTTACAAAAAACCTGTATACACTCAACAAAAATAATCGTCGCGACACCACACTGTTCAATGCGAAATAGAAATGAAAATATCTGGCTTGCTTTCTATAAGAGAGAGAGAGACAGACAGAGAAACATGCGACGCCGCACAGCTTACAATAGCTTACTATAGCAAAAAGTGTCGTGACAACTTTTCGTAAGAATTTTTTCCGTCTAGCCCCCTTTCACAACGCGCGATAAGGAACTTCGTTCCAAAAAATTGTAAATATTACAAGTTAAAAAACAAAAAGCTTAAGACAAAAAAATAAAAAAAGTTGAAGCCTTTGCCTTTGGTGCCTCAGCACAAATGAGCCGGCTCGACCGAGGAAGTACTACCCTCTCACAGAAAATCGGCGACAAGTAACAATACCACTAGGTACTGTTGCGTTTCGTGCGATGAGTGAGAGCACCGGAGACCCAATATCCCACCCCTCTGTCCCCTTTCTTTTTTCCTTTCTCATCCCGTTCTTCTTGTTCTTTGGGTTGCCAACGCGCTTGAGGTACTTCAAGTATCACAATCGCTCATAGGTAGCGATGACTGATTATTTTTATAACAACCGAGACTTATAGTGCTTTACGACTGTGCCATATGTGATAATGTTTTACTTATTATTACTCGTTTCCAGACTTCTGGACTACCACGTGAAGGCGTCGCACACCGGCGAGCGGCCGCTCAAGTGCGAGGTGTGCAGCGCGACCTTCGTGTACCCGGAGCACTTCAAGAAGCACGCCAGGATACACAGCGGGGAGAAGCCGTATGTCTGCGAAGTGAGTGGAGCGTATCCGTACTAAAAAGGGGTCACCATTTTTAACAATTTTTAGACCCCCTCCCACCCTTTGTCATATATGTCAAGAAAAGTAGTTTGTTACCTCAGAACTCCGATATTTAAGACCCGATTTGGAAAATTGTTTTTTTCTTTTGCTTGTAAGGGCTTTTTTGGGTCCCATTTAAATTTCAAGAAAAAATACCCCTAAGTTAAAGGATGAAATTTTTATAGGTTCTAATTCACTTAATAATATTTTTTATCTCAGAATTGCGTCATTTATATACCGATATTTAAAGGGATACACTTTCAAGTTGATCTCATAGAACTGTCATTAAAATCGATTCAGTAATTTTTGGTTTTTAAATCGAAATCGTGTCGTTTGCTTTCTTGAGACTTTGCAATCGTATTTACGTCCCTAAAAAGATAAGCAAGAAAAATTAAAAAAGGCTATGACTTTTTATATCCTGTGTCTTGGGTCCGGAAACATACACATGGACAAGGACAAACACACCTAGATCGGAACACATGTTTGTATAGTCTATTCAAACATTTGTTCCGAGAGGGAATCGAAGCCGTGACCGCTCCTAAGGCAGGTTCGCTATTACTGTGCCACAACGTTGTCAAAATATGTCAATATTATGTTTTTTTTTGTAACCCTAGGTGTGCGGCAAGTCGTTCAACTCCCGCGACAACCGCAACACGCACCGCTTCGTGCACAGCGACCGCAAGCCCTACGAGTGCGTCGTGTGCGGCGCCGGCTACATGCGCAAGCAGCTGCTCTACCAGCACATGAACACCAGCGTGAGTGCCAGCACACACACAGACAGACTGACTGACCGACACACTGACTGGTCTACGTACAGACCAGGCTTCAAGCTACTTAACTGGTCACCCGTCTACAATTCTACGTACAGACCAGGCTTCAAGCTACTTAACTGGTCACCCGTCTACAATTCTACGTACAGACCAGGCTTCAAGCTACTTAACTGGTCACCCGTCTACAATTCTACGTACAGACCAGGCTTCAAGCTACTTAACTGGTCACCCGTCTACAATTCTACGTACAGACCAGGCTTCAAGCTACTTAACTGGTCACCCGTCTACAATTCTACGTACAGACCAGGCTTCAAGCTACTTAACTGGTCACCCGTCTACAATTCTACGTACAGACCAGGCTTCAAGCTACTTAACTGGTCACCCGTCTACAATTCTACGTACAGACCAGGCTTCAAGCTACTTAACTGGTCACCCGTCTACAATTCTACGTACAGACCAGGCTTCAAGCTACTTAACTGGTCACCCGTCTACAATTCTACGTACAGACCAGGCTTCAAGCTACTTAACTGGTCACCCGTCTACAATTCTACGTACAGACCAGGCTTCAAGCTACTTAACTGGTCACCCGTCTACAATTCTACGTACAGACCAGGCTTCAAGCTACTTAACTGGTCACCCGTCTACAATTCTACGTACAGACCAGGCTTCAAGCTACTTAACTGGTCACCCGTCTACAATTCTACGTACAGACCAGGCTTCAAGCTACTTAACTGGTCACCCGTCTACATGTAGACTGTGTTTGAAGTTACTTACCTCACTGATCTTTTACCAACTGAATCATACTAAAAATCATTCTCATTCTCAGTTAACGTCCTTTGAATGAATTTTTGAATGAACGAATTTCCACTAGATTTTTTTTGTTCAACAGGGTCATTTGGCGGAATCAATTGTCGTCAATCAGCCGAGAGTGACGAAACCTTCTGATGTAAGTAGTTTCCTTTTTGTATATTCCGTATGGTATGTGAGTTCGAGTCCTGGAACAAAAACATTAAGAAATTATTTATTTTCAGATTATAAGGACGGAACCTCTCGTCGTTGAATCTGGTAAAGCGGAGAAATTCCACAACACGGTAAGCGTGTTTGTATTGACCATATAGGAATGTGTTCCGGTCTGGGTGTGTTTGTGCTTGTCATTGTGTATGTTTCCGGACCCCGACACAGGATATAACTATCCTAATGGGGGCCGTTGAGTGTGTAGCGTTTATTTATTTATTTATTTAAATCTGTCTACTAGTTTTTGCGTGAAAGAGTAACAATCATTCATCTATCCAAACTTTCACAATCATAATATTAGTAGGAATAGTAGGAAAGTAAAGATAAATTTGCCACCTTTTACTATTATGGCTGTTTGTGCTTCGAGGAGTGGTTAGTTATTCGGGTACTGATTAGTGAAAACACAGACACTTTGTTACTCCCGAATTTATATTTACTCGTGTTAAAAGGATAAGATTACACACATTTACACCGGATAAAATTGTACTATCCAATATATGCAAAGTTAAATATTTCTTTTGGTATGTGCGCGGTGCGCGTGAGAGTCGTGAGAGCGAGGAAGTGGAAGTAGTGATCATAAAGTTTTAAAGGCGTCGGGATGTGACGACCCCATCGCCCGCTGTTGGGATAACCTCTGTCACAGCAGAGATTATTCCACCAGTGCAATCAGTCACACTGGTGGTAGGTCTTTTGTTGCAAGAGGCCGGCTAGGTAGGTACCACCGCAGTGTCCAATATTCTGCCGCCAAATAGTAGTGCTTAGGCACTACTGTGTTCCGGTTTGAAGGGCATTGTACGCTAGTGAAATTACAGGGCGAACGAGATTTAAGAACTAATATCTCTCGTTGGCAACGCGCGAGTGGCACCTACTAATGGCACTGCAAGCGCTCATAGGCTGCGGCAGCCACTTACCATCAGGTGGGCTGTATGCTTGTTTGCCAACTTCTAACATAAAAAAAAAAAAAAAAAGTTTTTAGCGATACCACATCCGTCTATGATCTCTATTTATGGATTATGGATGGATTAACACCGATCTCAAATAAATATGGATTAGACGGAACGCCACACTATTGACAGAAAATTTAGATATTAGTTAGATTAAAATAGTTACAATCTTTCTATAATCGATGATCGGGAATCAAACCAGCTATCATCGGCGTTAAAATCTACGTTCACCATTTTAATACAGTATTATTTTCAACAGATATATGAAGCGACAGAACTACAACTAGAAGCGGACGATAAGACGCTTGGTAAGTAAGATTCATCATTAAGAATCGAGGTTAGTCACACCCTAAATTAATTCGGTTGTGTCGCAAGTGTGACTAATTTCGTTCCTAAAACGCTTGGTAAGCTTTATCATTCAGAAAATAATTAGTCACACGCTAGCTTCATTTCGAATGTTGCAAGCTTGTGACTGACTAACTTCGTTCCTAAAACGTTTGCTAAGTTTTATCATTCAGAAACTAAATTAGTCACACGCTAGTTACATTCCGTATGTTGCAAGCTTGTGACTAACTTCGTTCCTAAAACCCTTGGGATTCGTCTTTAAGAAACGCACTTAGTTTGACAATGCTGTGGCGCAGCGGTAGCGAACCTGTCTTAAGCGCCACAGGTCGCGGATTCGATTCCCGCTCGGAGCAGATATTTGTATTGGCCATAGAGACATGTGTTCTGGTCTGGATGTGTTTGTCCTTGTCATTGTGTATGTTTCCGAACCCCCGACACAGGATATAAACTTCCTAATGGGGACCCGTTGATTATATATAGTTTAAAAGCCAGGGGGTGGGGTTTGGGGTGGTTTTGGAGTTATTATTTTAATGTTATTTTTTATAATAGTTTCTTTGTGCTATATGTAACTTACTTTCTCCCACTTGAACAGTGTCTCCGGACGGTAGTACGAAATTTTTCATAAGCGAAGATAAAAAAATATATTTACAAGAAGGTAAAATGTTTATTTATATTTATTTTTTTAATAAGCAATTAGGCGGCGTAAAATTTTTTTAGGCGTCGGGATGTGACGACCCCATCGCCCGCTGTTGGGATAACCTCTGTCACAGCAGAGACTATTCCACCAGTGCAATCAGTCACACTGGTGGTAGGTCTTTTGTTGCAAGAGGCCGGCTAGGTAGGTACCACCGCAGTGTCCAATATTCTGCCGCCAAATAGTAGTGTTTAGGCACTACTGTGTTCCGGTTTGAAGGGCATTGTACGCTAGTGAAATTACTGGGCGAACGAGATTTGAGAACTAATATCTCTCGTTGGCAACGCGCGAGTGGCACCTACTAATGGTGCTGCAAGCGCTCATAGGCTGCGGCAGCCACTTACCATCAGGTGGGCCGTATGCTTGTTTGCCAACTTCTAACATAAAAAAAAAAATAATAATAATAAAATAATTTGTAGAATAAATGCTATGGCAACATTCTTCATTCTCACTTTTGATGTGGGTATTTTTTTTTCTAAAAATTAATTTATTTAATGCTTTTTAGTTACTATTTTTTTTTCATGGATGCCATTATCAGAACTGGACCAAATTGGACCACACAGGATGCATAAACCTTCAAATTAAAAAAAGAATCATCAAAATCGGTTTATCCAGTCGAAAGTTATGAGGTAATAAGAACCTCCCTCTTTTTAGCAGTTGGTTAAAAAAAAATTTGGCTGTGTGACTTATTTTGTGTGTGTGTTTACTTTTATTGTATTAATGTTAGGGGCCTGTACTGTCTGCCAACTGAACCCTACTAAACCGATGTCCGTCCGTCTTTCCGTCTTTCAGCTGGCTATATCTCACGAACCTTAATAGGCACGAATTGAAATTTTCACAGAATGTGTATTTCTGTTGCCGCAACCACAAAATACTAAAAATAAAATAAAATACACGAAACCTGATATTTTATTATTATTATATTTTATTTTACGGTGATACGGAACCCTTTATGTGTGAGTACGTCACGCGCTTGGCAGGTTTTTTTTTTCAAATTTTCTTTCTCTTTCCAGGTAAAGCTATAAATCTAGTAGAAGAACCCGACGAATCGGCGTTATTGACACTACGTGAGTATTTTTAGGGTTCCGTATCTAGATAAGGTTTTGGCATTAATGTACTAGTACCTGGAAGCTCGGTATTTTTTTTTGTTAAATCGTGTTTTTTAGAAATTAATATATTTTTTTCATAAAATAAGAAACTTTAAAAAAGTGGGAAAAAACTAATCGGACCGATCTACGGATCGTTTATCAGTTAGTGAGCCGAGCCAGCTAGGAGCGTCTCTTAGTTCAATTCAGATTAACTAATATTACAAAACGAATCATAGTATTAAGATTTATTGTAATTCTCTTACAAATTAACTAAAATACAAAAACTAACTTTTTAGCCGGCTTGGCTGGCTTAATTGTAACCTAGTAAATACAAACATATTATGATCCGCGCGGGAATTGAACCCGCAACCGTTTAAGGCGCGTTCGCTACCGCTGCACCACAACGTCGTCAATAATGTATATTCCAGATAACATCGAGGGTGGTCTGAAGGCGGACGGGACGCTCATCGACGCCATCTCCGTGGAGCAGCTCAACGAGCAACAGGTATCACCGGCTTTTTGACATTTTTATTTTATTAACTAACGTCTGCCTGCGGCTTTGTCCTTGTGAATATATTTTTTGTTTTTTTATATGTTACTCCAAGCAACCGTACGGCCCACATGGTAAGCGGTTGCCGTAGCAAATGAGCGCCCGCAACATCGTTTGGACGCAAATAAGCAATACCATGTCAACCCACAGAATTGGAAAAACTGAGTTATATATGCAGAAGTGTTGGTAAATGGCTGAAGAACATTTTTCTTTATTATTTGCAGGGTTTTAAGCTTTAAAACTTCTAAAAAAGCCATTTTTCAATCATGAAATTTATGTATTTTTAAACGTTTTGGTTTATATTATGTATGAAATATGCAGTTTGTATACTTATTTTTTGTGAAAGTAAGTATATTAACTTACATAAATCTGAAATTGCCAAAAACTTGACCAATACATTAAAAAATCATATAAAGCAAGTAGTTCAAAATCTTCAAACGCGTTTTTCTCGAAACGACATTCGTGTAGGTTGACGTGGTATTGCTTATTTGCGTCCATATGTAGGTGGCACGCGTTGCCAACGAGAGATATTGGTTCTTGAATCTCTTTTCCCCAGCAAAATATTTAAATAAAAATAAGATTGTGTTTGTTTAACTCTGCCGAAAATTTTCAATTAATAATAATATTATTTTTTCTATTTCCAGGGAGGTCTCAGACTGGTGTCAGTTTCTCTATCGGACGGATCTAGCGGATGGGTGGCCATCAACCCTTAAGAGATACGATAGGACAGAGGAACTGTCGTGGATAAATCATGGATTATTTTTTATTTCGTGTTTATATTAACATAAATCAATACAGCAAGAGTTTAGAACCGGCGTGAAACCTTCGGCATGAAAGAAGGCTCGAACGGGGAAGTACTTCCCTCATCTGTATATATGAACGGAGAAGACCTGACAGTTGAAGTTCGTCATTTTTGAAACCAGAAACATTTTTTGGTGAACAATTAAAGATAGAAGAAACATCATCCCCGAAGGGTTGAAATGGGGGTTGAAAGTTTGTATCAATAAAAAAAAATGTGGGTGAAGCCGCTGGCAGAAGCTAGTATCGAATATAGACGTGACGTAGCAGTACCTGTACTTTTACGCTACAATCACATAACGCAACTCGATAAGACGCGCAAAATTGTCATAATCCTAAATCGCGCTATCAAAGTTTTCAAAGCCGATAAACTTAAATCCAACTTCTTAAAATAACCCGCCTGCGAGGAGGGTGCTCCCTTTCCTTCACCATCAAAGCACTTGAAACCCTAAACCTCTTCCTCCCCCCTCCTATTTCCAGGATCAGTAACACACAAATTCGATACCAAGGATTTTATTAACCAATTTCAACGGCAGCTAAAACCGCGAGTCGCAACTAGTGTTAAAATATAATTATTAAATAATTGAAATGTGTTATATGTATATAAATAGTAAGAATTATATTTTTCAATGTAAATATAGAAAAAGGAAAATAATGTAGATTAAAAAATTACATTTAAAAGCAACCTCGAAACTTGATATTTTTGAGGGTTGACAGATAAAATCAAAATCATTACTATAACTAAAGTAAGCTTTCTAATCCATATAATTTTAAAATCATCGAAATCGGTCCATCAGTTTCGTTTATAACACCTTTTAGGTAGTCAATATGTCGCACCTTTAGAACGAAAACGTTACAATTAAAAAAACAAAAAACGAAAATTTAGTTGCCATTTTAATGACTGAAGAACGAAATTCTCAATGTAACAATAGTCCAAACATAGCCATATTCCTAAATAACTGACGTAAATAACCAAAAATTTATAATATACGAAAGATTGTGCATTTGTCAATATTTTAAAACTTATTTTGTTGATTCCCAAAAAATTGCTTTTTGAGTTACGTCGTTTTTGTTCTAAACGTACGAATTTTCGGTCACTAGAGCTACTTTTTTGTTACGGAAGTATAACTTCTTATGTACATAAATAAGTACTCACACTTTTTTTTTAGTGTATTTGTCCTGATTTGGAATATCTTGATAGCTGGGTAGAGCATCTTTGATGAGAAAAACTTTCAACAATTTGTGGGTTGTAACATTTTATGTAGGAACCGTTGTTCAGGTCGTTTTCAGTAACAAAAAATATAAACTTTTCTGCTGCGCAATAACTATTGAAATAGCTTTATAAAAGGCGTATAAATTATTATCAGGCTTAAAAGCCCGATAGTTATAAAAATTATTTCATTATGTTTTGTATATAAATTGTGAATGTTATTTTTAAGTGTATTTGATGCATTTTTTACAGATAATAAATTATGTTGATTCTACATTATTGTTGTTTTAATTTACCTTTAATCCTAAAGATGTTTAAACTATTGTTTGCCACTACTATGTCCGGTAGGATATTGTATCTACTTCCTTACACAAATTTCATTGAAATCGATATAGTTTATCTTATCTGGACCCCGTAACCCTCCCTGGTGATACGTGGTGAGGTTTCATAATAACCCGCACCCACACCCCCTATCCAAAACGACGTGCATTTTATGGGATAAAATAAACAAAATATTAAATACACCCAAGAACGCAAAATAAAATTACAATTAAATTTTCATAAAAGATTTATTTTCAACAATGTACAAAATATAAAGAAAAAAAGTTTCATAAGCTTCATGATGTCAGGAATATCTTGATTTTTTTTAAAATTATTCTATAGAACTTCAAGGACCATCCTCTGTAAAAAAAAAATACGTACAATTAATCTTCAAGGTTTACTTTTTAATAAAATTTTATTTTTATATATATATATATTTAGCGGTCAGTATGGATGGGTGAACGCATAGAAGTATAATTATGAAGCAATCTCCTCCGTGCTTCGGAGGGCACGTAGAGTCAGTTCTGATTGTTATTAATATTTTTTTATGCCACGATGATGGCGGGTTGCTTTATGGTAAGTGGTGACTGTAGCTCATGCGACTGCTACATGAGAGGTGTCGCAGACATGTTCCTGACTTCTTTAAAACTTTTTCAAACGTTCTCTAAAGAACCCCAAAGATTTATAATAATAATCGATAAGTCAGTCTGATACCTATAATAAATATAATATATAGGTATAATTATTATTATTATTATTATTATATAGGATTTTTGTACTTATTATATGGACGCAAATAAGCAATACCATGTCAACCCACACGAATGTCATTTCGAGAAAAATGCGTTTGAAAATTTTGAACAACTTGCTTTATAAGATTTTTTTAAATGTATTGCTCAAGTTTTTGGCAATTTAAGATTTATGTAAGTTATTTTACTTATTTTCACAAAAAATAAGTATACATTCAGATTTATGTAAGTTATTTTACTTATTTTCACAAAAAATAAGTATACATTCAGATTTATGTAAGTTATTTTACTTATTTTCACAAAAAATAAGTATACATTCAGATTTATGTAAGTTATTTTACTTATTTTCACAAAAATAAGTATACAAACTGCATATTTCGTATATAATATAACCCTAAACGTTTAAAAATACATAAATTGCATGATTGAAAAAATGCCTTTTTTAGAAGTTTTAAAACTTAAAACCCTACAAATATTAAAGAAAACTGTTCTTCAGCCATTTGCCAACACTTCTGCATATATAACTCAGTTTTTTCAATTTTGTGGGTTGACATGGTATTGCTTATTTGCGTCCATATGATCAACGTTGATCGAAATAAACAAATTATTGTTATATCCATTGGTCATTAACAGCAAGATAAGAAGGATACTACACCTGTTAGCGGGACCTTCTGCTCCGGACAGAGCGCGCCGCGGCAGGCGGCCCCGTAGTCCTCGCACGGACGCTCCGATAGCTTCAGAGGTTCCGCCTTCGCGCAGTACTGTATCACACTGAAATAATACACATTTTAATCAAATCAAATTGCTTCTTCTTCCCCAGTCTTTCTTATGTTACTACATTGGCAAGCAAGCACACGATCCACCTGATGGTGAGTGGTTGCCGTAGCCTATGAGCGCGCAGCACCACTAGTAGTTGCCACTCACGTTTTGCCAACGCGTTGGTTTTTTATTATTCTATTTATGTATGTTTTGATTTTTCGAAATCTGGGTTAGATTGGTTTTTTACATTAATTAATTTCTGTAATATTTATGATCCTAGTGATTGAAATAAACGATTATTATTATTTACCATCTTTAGATGGGTTTAATTTATCATTTTTGAAACTATAAGCTTTGGTTTTGGCGACAAGTTAAACATAAAACAAGAGTTTTAACATTTTCTAATATTCCACCCCTAAAGGGTTCACTGAAACAATCGCATCAAAAGCTAGTAATATATACCCGTAATCGCCTTTCTCCATCCATTTCTCGTCGATTTTGTTCAACTGTTCCGCCTTCCCCTTCGGTAGTCCGCAGATGAGATCCGCCTTCACCGTCCGCAGCGCGATCACCGGAGCCGGCATGAAACCTGCCACGAGAAATAACATTATTTAGAGTTAGCTGCTCGGAAACTATGGATATCACAGTAAATAAACACTACACACTCAACAACCCCCATTAGGATAGTTATATCCTGTGTCGGGGGTCCGGAAACATACACAATGACAAACACCCAGACCGAGACAGAAATTTAACAAACATCTGCCCGAGCGGGAATCGAACCCACAATCGTCGAGACTAAAGGCAGACTCGCTGCCCACAACGCCACAACGGTGTCGTTCACTAGATGGCGCTGATTGTACTTACATCGCGCTTACAGAGTGCTTCTTAAGCAAGTATGTCTTGAGTTAGGTATGAGTTCACATTTCAGATTATATTTGAAGATTCATTTGTTTTCAATTTTTGATGGACTTCGTTTTTCGAAGTTCCTATTTTCAAATTTCATTAAAATATTTCTAACTTTCTAGATAAAAATCTTAGACTAAGTATCTCATAGACGGAGTCATTCCATGTTGCCGCACTTGTAACGTTATTTTAAAGGAGATATTGCTATCTTAGTCTGTTGCTTAGAGGACTAATACGAGTAAAAGAGATAGACATATGTATATAGGTTAGGCAACTTATTTCTTGACATGTTTTATGTCAAGACTGTCAATTACCCAAGTGTATTTGTCAATTAATTAATTAATTAATTTGACATTCCACACACATAAATACGTAAAATTTTGGCGCACGGTTTTTCAGCTAATGTACCTTCTATCTTCTTTCTCTTTAAACAAACACTTTCGTTAAAGAAATAACAAAAAAAACGATATTAATTAACCGATTTTTTTGTAATATAAAAATCGCTAAATTTATTTTTTCCATAATAGAGTTTTTTAACATTTCCCTACTCTCATGCTACCAATGATTTATTACAAGAAAAATAATAAAAAAACAATTCAAAATTTTAAAACTCAATTTCAACTCAAAAACGGACACCAATTTAATGAAAAAAATAAATAAATAAAAATTCTCTTTATTTAGATATTGATAAAATTTATAAAAATATTTTTTCAACCGATCCAATTCGACTGTATGTTTTTAGGGTCGGGTTGTATCTTACGAAACGTAATACGTAGAGATCTAGCGGATGGGTGGCCATCAACCCTTAAGAGATACGATGGGACAGAGGAACTGTCGTGGATAAATCATGAATTATTTTTTATTTCGTGTTTATATTAACATAAATCAATACAGCATGAGTTTAGAACCGGCGTGAAACCTTCGGGATGAAAGAAGGCTCGAACGGGGAAGTACGTCCCTTCTTCTGTATATATGAACGGAGAAGACCTGACAGTTGAAGTTCGTCATTTTTGAAACCAGAAACATGAAACTTTTTTTGGTGAACAATTAAAGATAAGAAGAAACACCATCCCCGAAGGGTTGAAATGGGGGTTGAAAGTTTGTATCAATAAAAAAAAATGTGGGTGAAGCCGCTGGCAGAAGCTAGTATCGAATATAGACGTGACGTAGCAGTACCTGAACTTTTACGTTACAATCACATAACGGAACTCGATAAGACGCGCAAAATTGTCATAATCCTGAATCGCGCTATCGAAGTTTTCAATGCCGATAAACTTAAATCCAACTTCCCAACATAACCCGCCTGCGAGGAGGGTGCTCCCTTTCCTTCACCATTAAAAACACTTGAAACCCTAAACCTCTTCCTCCCCCCTCCTATTTCCAGGATCAGTAACACACAAATTCGATACCAAGGATTTTCTTTCCAATTTCAACGGCAGCTAAAACCGCGAGTCGCAACTAGTGTTAAAATATAAGTATTAAATAATTGAAATGTGTTATATGTATATAAATAGTAAGAATTATATTTTTCAATGTAAGTATAGAAAAAGGAAAATAATGTAGATTAAAAAATTACATTTAAAAGCCACCTCGAAACTTGATATTTTTGAGGGTTGACAGATAAAATCAAAGTCATTACTATAACTAAAGTAAGCTTTCTAATCCATATAATTTTAAAATCATCGAAATCGGTCCATCAGTTTCGTTTATAACACATTTTAGGTAGTCAATATTTCGCACCTTTAGAACGAAAACGTTACAATTTAAAAAAAAAAACGAAAATTTAGTTGCCATTTTAATGACTTAAAACGAAATTCTCAATGTAACAATAGTCCAAACATAGCCATATTCGAGTCTAAATAACTGACGTAAATAACCAAGAAAATATAACATACGAAAGATTGTGCATTTGTCAATATTTTAAAACTTATTTTGTTGATTCCCAAAAAATTGCTTTTTGAGTTACGTCGTTTTTGTTCTAAACGTACGATTTTTCGGTCACTAGAGCTACTTTTTTGTTACGGAAGTATAACTTCTTATGTACATAAATAAGTACTCACACTTTTTTTGTGTATTTGTCCTGATTTAGAATATCTTAATAGCCGAGTAGAGCATCTTTGATGAGAAAAACTTTCAACAATTTGTGGGTTGTAACATTTTATGTAGGAACCGTTGTTCAGGTCGTTTTCAGTAACAATAAATAATAAACTTTTCTGCTGCGCAATAACGATTGAAATAGCTTAATAAAAGGCGTATAAATTATTATCAGGCTTAAAAGCCCGATAGTTTTAAAAATAATTTCATTATGTTTTGTATATAAATTGTGAATGTTATTTTTAAGTGTATTTGATGCATTTTTTACAGATAATAAATTATGTTGGTTCTACATTATTGTTGTTTTAATTTACCTTTAATCCTAAAGATGTTTAAACTATTGTTTGCCACTACTATGTCCGGTAGGATATTTTATCTACTTCCTTACACAAACTTTATTGAAATCAATATAGTTTATGTTATCTGGACTCGTACCCCTCCCTGGTGATACGTGGTGAGGTTTCATAATAACCCGCACCCACACCCCCTATACAAAACGACGTGCATTTTATGGGATAAAATAAACAAAATATTAAATACACCCAAGAGAACGCAAAATAAAACTACAATTAAATTTTCATAAAAGATTTATTTTCAACAATGTACAAAATATAAAGAAAAAAAGTTTCATAAGCTTCATGATGTCAGGAATATCTTGATTTTTTTTAAAATTATTCTATAGAACTTCAAGGACCATCCTCTGTAAAAAAAAATACGTACAATTAATGTTCAAGGTTTACTTTTTAATAAAATTTTATTTTTATATACATATTTATTTAGCGGTCAGTATGGATGGGTGAACGCATAGAAGTATAATTATGAAGCAATCTTCTCCGTGCTTCGGAGGGCACGTAGAGTCAGTTCTGATTGTTATTAATATTTTTTTATGCCACGATGATGGCGGCTTGCTTTATGGTAAGTGGTGACTGTAGCTCATGCGACTGCTACACAAGAGGTGTCGCAGACATGTTCCTGACCTCTTTAAAACTTTTTTAAACGTTCTTTAAAGAACCCCAAAGATTTATAATAATAATAATTGATAAGTCATCTGATACCTATAATAAATATAATATATAGGTATAATTATTATTATTATTATATAGGATTTTTGTACTTATTATATGGGCGCAAATAAGCAATACCATGTCAACCCACACGAATGTCATTTCGAGAAAAATGCGTTTAAAAATTTTGAACAACTTGCTTTATAAGATTTTTTTAATGTATTGCTCAAGTTTTTGGCAATTTCAGATTTATGTAAGTTATTTTACTTATTTTCACAAAAAATAAGTATACATTCAGATTTATGTAAGTTATTTTACTTATTTTCACAAAAAATAAGTATACAAACTGCATATTTCGTATATAATATAACCCTAAACGTTTAAAAATACATACATTGCATGATTGAAAAAATGCCTTTTTTAGAAGTTTTAAATATTAAAACCCTACAAATATTAAAGAAAACTGTTCTTCAGCCATTTACCAACACTTCTGCATATATAACTCAGTTTTTCAATTTTGTGGGTTGACATGGTATTGCTTATTTGCGTCCATATGATCAACGTTGATCGAAATAAACAAATTATTGTTATATTCATTGGTCATTAACAGCAAGATAAGAAGGATACTACACCTGTTAGCGGGACCTTCTGCTCCGGACAGAGCGCGCCGCGGCAGGCGGCCCCGTAGTCCTCGCACGGACGCTCCGATAGCTTCAGAGGTTCCGCCTTCGCGCAGTACTGTATCACACTGAAATAATACACATTTGAATCAAATCAAATTGCTTCTTCTTGCCCAGTCTTTTTTATGTTACTACATTGGCAAGCAAGCACACGATCCACCTGATGGTGAGTGGTTGCCGTAGCCTATGAGCGCGCAGCACCACTAGTAGTTGCCACTCACGTTTTGCCAACGCGTTTGTTTGTAATATTTATGATCCTAGTGATTGAAATAAACGATTATTATTATTATTTACCATCTTTAGATGGGTTTAATTCATCATTTTTGAAACTATAAGAATGGAAGCTTTGGTTTTGGCGACAAGTTAAACATAAAACAAGAGTTTTAACATTTTCTAATATTCCACCCCTAAAGGGTTCACTGAAACAATCGCATCAAAATCTGGTAAAAGCTAGTAATATATACCCGTAATCGCCTTTCTCCATCCATTTCTCGTCGATTTTGTTCAACTGTTCCGCCTTCCCCTTCGGTAGTCCGCAGATGAGATCCGCCTTCACCGTCCGCAGCGCGATCACCGGAGCCGGCATGAAACCTGCCACGAGAAATAACATTATTTAGAGTTAGCTCCTCGGAAACTATGGATATCACAATAAATAAACACTACACACTCAACAACCCCCATTAGGATAGTTATATCCTGTGTCGGGGGTCCGGAAACATACACAATGACAAACACCCAGACCGAGACAGAAATTTAACAAACATCTGCCCGAGCGGGAATCGAACCCGCAACCGTCGAGACTAAAGGCAGACTTGCTGCCCACAACGCCACAACGGTGTCGTTCACTAGATGGCGCTGATTGTACTTCAATCGCGCTTACAGAGTGCCTCTTAAGCAAGTATGTCTTGAGTTAGGTATGAGTTCACATTTCAGATTATATTTGAAGATTCATTTGTTTTCAATTTTTGATGGACTTCGTTTTTCGAAGTTCCGATTTTCAAATTTCATTAAAATATTTCTAACTTTCTACATAAAAATCTTAGACTAAGTATCTCATAGACGGAGCTATATAGTCTGTTAAATGTAACTTGAACCCTGCGCAGTAACACGTTTTTGGGTCTCAACCGTATGCGGTACGAAGGGGGCCGCGTAACTATAGCAACGCGGTGATGCTACACCCGATTAGTACACTCGCTCGCAATTGTTTTAGTTCTTCAAAAAATAAATCATTAAATATGAAATTTAAAAATAATTTATTTTTGTCAGATGTGGTCACCATTTAATTTTATTTGAGAAGATCAGGTGTCATTCCAATAAGTGACAGTGATTAAAAATGTACATTAACCATTTTTCTATACTATTTATTTGTTTTATTCTATTTAAGTAATTAATAACGATAATAAATAAATAATTAATTGAATTTAGAAGAAATAATAACTATATTATATGCTTAATTCCATTTTCGCACTTTATAAAGAATCGATTTAAATAAGACGAAACCAATATTTTTGTCTAACATTTTTGTCCATTATTGTACCTGCGCAGAAGCGGCCATTTTGGTTCAAGTTACATTTAAGGAACTATACCATAATACTATGTTGCCGCACTTGTAACGTTATTTCAAAGGAGATATTGCTATCTTAGTCTGTTGCTTAGAGCATTAATACGAGTAAAAGAGATAGACATATGTATATAGGTTAGGCAACTTATTTCTTGACATGTTTTATGTCAAGACTGTCAATTACACAGGTGTATTTGTCAATTAATTAATTAATTAATTTGACATTCCACACCCATAAATACGTAAAATTTTGGCGCACGGTTTTTCAGCTAATGTACCTTCTATCTTCTTTCTCTTTAAACAAACACTTTCGTTAAAGAAATAAAAAAAAACGATATTAATTAACCGATTTTTTTGTAATATAAAAATCGCTAAATTTATTTTTTCCATAATAGAGTTTTTTAACATTTCCCTACTCTCATGCTACCAATGATTTATTACAAGAAAAATAATAAAAAAACAATTCAAAATTTTAAAACTCAATTTCAATTCAAAAACGGAAACCAATTTAATGAAAAAAATAAATAAATAAAAATTCTCTTTATTTAGATATTGATAAAATTTATAAAAATATTTTTTCAACCGATCCAATTCGACTGTATGTTTTTAGGGTTCCGTCGTCCGACCGTCGGGTTGTATCTTACGAAACGTAATACGTAGAGATCTAGCGGATGGGTGGCCATCAACCCTTAAGAGATACGATGGGACAGAGGAACTGTCGTGGATAAATCATGAATTATTTTTTATTTCGTGTTTATATTAACATAAATCAATACAGCATGAGTTTAGAACCGGCGTGAAACCTTCGGCATGAAAGAAGGCTCGAACGGGGAAGTACTTCCCTTCTTCTGTATATATGAACGGAGAAGACCTGACAGTTGAAGTTCGTCATTTTTGAAACCAGAAACATTTTTTGGTGAACAATTAAAGATAAGAAGAAACACCATCCCCGAAGGGTTGAAATGGGGGTTGAAAGTTTGTATCAATAAAAAAAAATGTGGGTGAAGCCGCTGGCAGAAGCTAGTATCGAATATAGTCGTGACGTCGCAGTACCTGAACTTTTACGCTACAATCAATAACACAACACAATAGGAGGACAAAATTGTCATAATCCTGAATCGCGCTATCGAAGTTTTCAATGCCGATAAACTTAAATCCAACTTCCCAACATAAAGCCTGCGAGGAGGGTGCTCCCTTTCCTTCACCATTAATAGCACTTGAAACCCTAAACCTCTTCCTCCCCCCTCCTATTTCCAGGATCAGTAACACACAAATTCGATACCAAGGTTTTTATCAACCAATTTCAACGGCAGCTAAAACCGCGAGTCGCAACTAGTGTTAAAATATAATTATTAAATAATTGAAATGTTTTATATGTATATAAATAGTAAGAATGATATTTTTTAATGTAAATATAGAAAAAGGAAAATAATGTAGATTAAAAAAATTACATTTAAAGGCCACCTCGAAACTTGATATTTTTGAGGGTTGACAAATCAAATCACAATCAATACTATAACTAAAGTAAGCTTTCTAATCCATATAATTTTAAAATCATCAAAATCGGTCCATCAGTTTCGTTTATAACACCTTTTAGGTAGTCAATATTTCGCACCTTTAGAACGAAAACGTTACAATTTAAAAAAAAAACGAAAATTTAGTTGCCATTTTAATGAATTGATGGCGTCGGGATGTGACGACCCCATCGCCCGCTGTTGGGATAACCTCTGTCGCAGCAGAGATTATTCCACCAGTGCAATCAGTCACACTGGTGGTAGGTCTTTTGTTGCAAGAGGTCGGCTAGGTAGGTACCACCGCAGTTTCCAATATTACTAATGGTGCTGCAAACGCTCATAGGCTCCGGCAGCCACTTACCATCAGGTGGGCCGTATGCTTGTTTGCCAACTTCTAACATAAAAAAAAAAAAAAAAAAAAAAAAATGACTTAAACGAAATTCTCAATGTAACAATAGTCCAAACATAGCCATATTCTAGTCTAAATAACTGTCGTAAATAACCAAGAAAATATAATATACGAAAGATTGTGCAGGTGTCAATATTTTAAAACTTATTTTGATGATTCCCAAAAAATTGCTTTTTGAGTTACGTCGTTTTTGTTCTAAACGTACGATTTTTCGGTCACTAGAGCTACTTTTTTGTTACGGAAGTATAACTTCTTATGTACATAAATAAGTACTCACACTTTTTTTGTGTATTTGTCCTGATTTAGAATATCTTAATAGCCGAGTAGAGCATCTTTGATGAGAAAAACTTTCAACAATTTTATGTAGGAACCGTTGTTCAGGTCGTTTTCAGTAACAATAAATAATAAACTTTTCTGCTGCGCAATAACGATTGAAATAGCTTAATAAAAGGCGTATAAATTATTATCAGGCTTAAAAGCCCGATAGTTTTAAAAATAATTTCATTATGTTTTGTATATAAATTGTGAATGTTATTTTTAAGTGTATTTGATGCATTTTTACAGATAATAAATTATGTTGGTTCTACATTATTGTTGTTTTAATTTACCTTTAATCCTAAAGATGTTTAAACTATTGTTTGCCACTACTATGTCCGGTAGGATATTTTATCTACTTCCTTACACAAACTTTATTGAAATCAATATAGTTTATGTTATCTGGACTCGTACCCTCCCTGGTGATACGTGGTGAGGTTTCATAATAACCCGCACCCACACCCCCTATACAAAACGACGTGCATTTTATGGGATAAAATAAACAAAATATTAAATACACCCAAGAGAACGCAAAATAAAATTACAGTTAAATTTTCATAAAAGATTTATTTTCAACAATGTACAAAATATAAAGAAAAAAAATTTCATAAGCTTCATGATGTCAGGAATATCTTGATTTTTTTAAAAATTATTCTATAGAACTTCAAGGACCATCCTCTGTAAAAAAAATACGTACAGTAATCTTCAAGGTTTACTTTTTAATAAAATTTTATTATTTATATATATATATATATATATTTATTTAGCGGCAGTATGGATGAGTGAACCCATAGAAGTATAATTATGAAGCAATCTCCTCCGTGCTTCGAAAGGCACGTAGAGTCAGTTCTGATTGTTATTAATATTTTTTTATGCCACGATGATGGCGGCTTGCTTTATGGTAAGTGGTGACTGTAGCTCATGCGACTGCTACACAAGAGGTGTCGCAGACATGTTCCTGACCTCTTTAAAACTTTTTTAAACGTTCTTTAAAGAACCCCAAAGATTTATAATAATAATAATTGATAAGTCATCTGATACCTATAATAAATATAATATATAGGTATAATTATTATTATTATTATATAGGATTTTTGTACTTATTATATGGGCGCAAATAAGCAATACCATGTCAACCCACACGAATGTCATTTCGAGAAAAATGCGTTTAAAAATTTTGAACAACTTGCTTTATAAGATTTTTTTAATGTATTGCTCAAGTTTTTGGCAATTTCAGATTTATGTAAGTTATTTTACTTATTTTCACAAAAAATAAGTATACATTCAGATTTATGTAAGTTATTTTACTTATTTATTAGAGCTGCTGCTACTGTTGTTGTTGCTGAGTTTTTTTTTTTTTTTTTTTTTTTTGGTTTATATTCCAACACTTTGGTCAGGTGTAACATACATTTCTTTTTTTAGTTAAAGATAATTAAATATTATACAAATACATACACACACACACACACACATTTACATATTTGATATATATTCATATATTATATATATTCATATGTTACATAAATATACGCATTTTATTTTTATTATTTGTTTTCCCCTTTACTAAAATATTTTCTTTTAAGATTTTAATAGAGATACAGATTTAAATACTATATTTTAAAGGCTGTCAATTTGGTTCTCAACCATTGGCTGCCACTGAAAACCAGCTTGAGGAGCTCCTCAATAACAGCTGAGTGGTGTGCCATTTTATGTGTCACATTTTTATGCATTTAATTATTTATTTGTATATTACAATGTTCTTTTTATTATTATTATTATTTTTAATGGACTGTTTATTTATTTAGCTAGTTAAGGTTTATTGAGTAAAAGTTTAGTTACTTAAGTTAGTTATAGTTATTTATCTAAAATGAAGTTTCTTTTTCCTTTGTATAAGGTTTCATCCCTTTAAGATGTTTTATTTATATATTTTTTTTTTTTATCTTGGAACATCGTTGTATAACTTTTTTTTTTTTGTTTTTTTTGTTTAATTTGTTTTTTTTTTTTGTAATTTTTATTTTTATTGCTTTTTTATTTGTGTTGAAATGTGCACATAAATAAAGATATTTGATTTGATTTGATTTTTTTTTTTTTTGTAGCAGTAGTGGAGCAGATGTTTGTATTAATCGTACAGGCATATTTTCCGGTCTGGTTGTGTTTGTCCTTGTCATTGTGAATGTTTCCGGACCCCCGACACAGGATATAATTATCCTAATGGGGACCGTTGAGTGTGTAGCGTTTATTTATTTTCACAAAAAATAAGTATACAAACTGCACATTTCATATATAATATAACCCTAAACGTTTAAAAATATATAAATTGCATGATTGAAAAAATGATTTTTTTAGAAGTTTGAAAGCTTAAAATCCTACAAATATTAAAGAAAACTGTTCTTCAGCCATTTACCAACACTTCTGCATATATAACTCAGTTTTTTCAATTTTGTGGGTTGACATGGTATTGCTTATTTGCGTCCATATGATCAACGTTGATCGAAATAAACAAATTATTGTTATATTCATTGGTCATTAACAGCAAGATAAGAAGGATACTACACCTGTTAGCGGGACCTTCTGCTCCGGACAGAGCGCGCCGCGGCAGGCGGCCCCGTAGTCCTCGCACGGACGCTCCGATAGCTTCAGAGGTTCCGCCTTCGCGCAGTACTGTATCACACTGAAATAATACACATTTGAATCAAATCAAATTGCTTCTTCGTGCCCAGTCTTTTTTATGTTACTAAATTGGCAAGCAAGCACACGATCCACCTGATGGTGAGTGCCGTAGCCTATGAGCGCGCAGCACTATTAGTAGTTGCCACTCACGTTTTGCCAACGCGTTGGTTTTTTAATATTCTATTTATGTATGTTTTGATTTTTCGAAATCTGGGTTAGATTGGTTTTTTTATATTAATTAATTAATTAATTAATTAATTAATTTCTGTAATATTTATGATCCTAGTGATTGAAATAAACGATTATTATTATTATTTACCATCTTTAGATGGTTTTAATTCATCATTTTTGAAACTATAAGAATGGAAGCTTTGGTTTTGGCGACAAGTTAAACATAAAACAAGAGTTTTAACATTTTCTAATATTCCACCCCTAAAGGGTTCACTGAAACAATCGCATCAAAATCTGGTAAAAGCTAGTAATATATACCCGTAATCGCCTTTCTCCATCCATTTCTCGTCGATTTTGTTCAACTGCTCTGCTTTCCCCTTCGGTAGTCCGCAGATGAGATCCGCCTTCACCGTCCGCAGCGCGATCACCGGAGCCGGCATGAAACCTGCCACGAGAAATAACATTATTTAGAGTTAGCTCCTCGGAAACTATGGATATCACAGTAAATAAACACTACACACTCAACAACCCCCATTAGGATAGTTATATCCTGTGTCGGGGGTCCGGAAACATACACAATGACAAACACCCAGACCGAGACAGAAATTTAACAAACATCTGCCCGAGCGGGAATCGAACCCACAACCGTCGAGACTAAAGGCAGACTCGCTGCCCACAACGCCACAACGGTGTCGTTCACTAGATGGCGCTGATTGTACTTCAATCGCGCTTACAGAGTGCCTCTTAAGCAAGTATGTCTTGAGTTAGGTATGAGTTCACATTTCAGATTATATTTGAAGATTCATTTGTTTTCAATTTTTGATGGACTTCGTTTTTCGAAGTTCCGATTTTCAAATTTCATTAAAATATTTCTATCTTTCTAGATAACAATCTTAGACTAAGTATCTCATAGACGGAGCCATACTATGTTGCCGCGCTTTTAACGTTATTTCAAAGGAGATATTGCTATCTTAGTAGGTATGTGTATTTGGGTCAATTTTAGTGATCTAGATCATTACTGAACCATTTATAAAATGACCCGGTTCAAACGAACCATTGGTTCGGTTCCCGACCCGTGTAACATCAGGGAACATTTAGCTCAGTAAATTAAACAAATACTTAAAGAATTCAATACTTATATGGTTCACATTCTTGGACTCACAAACATTATAATTAATTTCATCATGTTCGTCTGTCCGTCCATATGTAACAGTAATTTTCCTCTGCAACTATCAGCTCAATTTATACGAAATTTAGTAAATAAGTGTATCCTATGAACCACAATATAATTTTGTCGTAAAATATTTTGAAATTGAAATTTCAGCGAATAGAAAAATAAAGGCAGTTTTGGATGGGTCCTTAAAAATAGTAATAAGGAGGTTTGATTTCAACTTTTTTGATTAAGTCAGTAGTTGTAGAGACATTAGCTACTATATGGACGCAAATAAGCAATACCATGTCAACCCACACAAATGTCATTTCGAGAAAAATTTCATTGTCATTTTTTTAGGTATCGGTAAAATTTTTGGCAATTTCCGATTTATGTAAGTTATTTTATTTATTTTCACAAAATATAAATATACAAATTACATATTTCGTATATAATATAACCCACAACGTAAATTGCATGATTAAAAAATGGCTTTTTAGAAGTTTTAAAGCTTAAAACTCTACAAATATTAAAGAAAAATGTTCTTCAGCCATTTACCAACACGTCTGCATATATAACTCGGTTTTTTCAATTTTGTGGGTTGACATGGTATTGCTTATTTGCGTCCATATATAGATATGAGTCATAAAATTTTCGAACCCACGACCTGTGGCATTTCAATTTATAATAGTAGACTGCTTCTTATTATTTAAGCCAACAAATTATGTTGTATTATATTATTATCTACTTTTTTGGAACAAAAAAAACCACAAATGCATAAAATAAAAATATAATAAAAAATTTCTTTTCTATACAATCTTATTTACAAAAATACAATATAGAATCGCCTTTCAAAATTTCCAATATTTATACAAATTGTAACGGTTAATAAAACTCTATATATAATCGTCACGCGCGATAACTATCAAATTATTAAAATTGAAAATAATATATTTTTTTAACAAATGTTGTTCCAAGGGAATACAATTTCAAGGTCACAAAACGAAAGTTTTCGTGGAATATTCGCACTATTGAGAAGAGGACGTGCAATCCTATATCTTACTCGCTCTTACCGTTGCGACTGCGTTAACTTGATAGCTTCAACAATTATTAAATTAAGTACATATTAGATAATTTCGCGTTTTATTAAAATGACTTTTATAATACAAAATACAAATAGAGAAAAAGTAAACTGAAGAAATATATATATATTAATATACCTACTACCTACTGTACAGTACATTTAAACCTCTTTTTGTAATATATTAACGAAACTATAAAAGTTAAATAGTTGTAATTAACTAAGCATTACTTACTTTAAAATATAAATTATTATCTGGATTAACACATATAATACTTTTATCCTGGACTTTTTATTTAAATACATTTCAAATTTCAATAAAACCTATTTTGCACATCTCTGCTAATAATTATTATGAATCAATTAGTACTATGAAAAAAATTCACAAATAAAACTCAAAATCGTAGCAAACAATTCCATGAACGCACTTAATAAAAATGAGTAAATATAATAGAGGTATTTTAAGAATAAGAAGATTCATTTCATTAATGTTAAATAAACTCGTACTTTACAACCACACGATTATGTTCAATTTTCAATACCTCATATAACAACGAAAATATGTTCGAAAAAGGGCTAGCATTGAAGAGAGATATTTTTTTAGGGTCTATCGTGTTTATCAAAATTATAATTATTTAGATACGAATAACATAATGTTGATAATTATATGAATAATATTTTACAACGCCATCTATTAGCAGCTTTAGTTTAGCTTTACTTTCTGAGTCAATAAAAGTATTGTTACACGCCAATAGATGTCAGGAAGAGTCATATTTTTTTAACCTAATTCTTATAAAACAAAATTGCTTTCCATCTGTTAGCAGTTCTGTTTTATATGAATGTAATTTAATATTTAAATTTAATAATTAAATAATCAGATTTAATATTTAAATAATTAATTTCATAAATTGATTATTTAAATAATCAGAGGAGCCGGTCATCACCGAAAAAGGCTTCGGCTCATACGGGTCGGGTCGGGTCGCATCGGCTCGCGCATCACTCGTTCTCCCTCGCTCAATAGCTCACGGTGAACGAACGAATCATTTTTGACGTAATGATCCAATGGGTCGCGCGGCTCGTACGACCCGGTTCATTTGATTCGTTCAATCACGAACAACACATGCCTACTTGTAATGTTATTTCAAAGGAGATATTGCTATCTTAGTCTGTTGCTTAGAGCACTAATACGAGTAAAAGAGATAGACATATGTATATAGGTTAGGCAACTTATTTCTTGACATGTTTTATGTCAATACTGTCAATTACACAGGTGTATTTGTCAATTAATTAATTAATTAATTTGACATTCCACACACATAAATACGTAAAATTTTGGCGCACGGTTTTTCAGCTAATGTACCTTCTATCTTCTCTTTATACGTAACAAACAAACACTTTCGTTAAAGAAATTAAAAAAAAACGATATTAATTAACCTATTTTTTGTAATATAAAAATAGCTAAATTTATTTTTTCCATAATAGATTTTTTTTAAATTTCCCCACTCTCATGCTACCAATGATTTATTACAAGAAAAAATAATAAAAAAAAAAAAACAATTCAAAATTTTAAAACTCAATTTCAACTCAAAAACGGATACCAATTTAATGAAAAAATAAATAAATAATAATTCTCTTTATTTAGATATTGATAAAATTTATAAAAATATTTTTTCAAACGATCCAATTCGACTGTATGTTTTTAGGGTTCCTTCGTCCGACCGTCGGGTTGTATCTTACGAAACGTAATACGTAGAGAGTTAAAATTTGCACACAATATATATTTCTTTTACCGCTGCAACAAGAAATACTAATTTTTTCTCCTACGGGAGTACGGAACCCTTTATATTCGACTACGACACGTACATGGACGTTTTTTTTTTTTTTTTAATTCATAACAGGCCTGAGATATTTTGTGATAAGGCCTTCGTCCTAAGTATGGCATATAATAATTAATAATCAATTATTTGTTATCGAAAAAATACGATATTTTTTAAAATTCCACGATATTTTTAAATATATTATATTGGTAAATAAAATACGGAAAAAATAGAAAACGAAAAAAAATTTACCGCCCGAACAGGGACTTGAACCCTGGACCCTTGGATTAAAAGTCCAATGCTCTACCGACTGAGCTATCCGGGCTACGAAAGTTTTAATGAAAATTTCACTCATTATTATAAGACGTACTATATATATTATGAACGGGCCCATTTTTACATACAAAATTACAGACTCGTTGGTGCCCCTTTGAAAACTCAACACCAATAGAACGAAGTTAACCCCAACCGAATTAAATTTGGGAAATTTCATGACTGTTGTGGCACTGTAGCGAGCCTGCCTTAAGCGCCACAGGTCACGGGTTCGATTCCTGCTCGGAGCTGAATTTTGTATTGAACATACAAGCATGTCCGGTCTGGGTGTGCTTGTCATTGTGTGTGTATCCGGACCCCAGACACAGGATATAACGATCCTAATGGGGGCCGTTGAGTGTGTAGCGTTTATTATTGAGGATAATACAATACCCTGTAAAGCTGGCTCGAAGCCCAGTATCGGGTTGCAGTTCCTCTCGCCCAGCAACTTCCGGTAGTTCAGGTCGCCTTTGAACAGAACTGCAGTAGCGAACTGCAACTTCCGGTACAGATTGGGGTCGTATTTCTTCATGTCCTTGTAACAATGCGGCGACGTCCAGAAATCATCGCACTGGAATCATAAAGTGTATGTATGTATGTCATGATTTTATACCTAACATAACCAAGGGAATATTATCAAAAAAAAAAAAATACAGTGTGCTTAAGAAGAACACACGATTGAAGTAAAACTTCTTTAGCTAAAATTAGTTAGCGAGTTAAGGCTTAATCTGTCTGTCTGTCTGTCCGTCCGTCCGTCCGTCGGTCGAAGACTGAGATGAATATATATAATATAAAATAGTATGTATATTTCTGTCTCATTCTTTGCCGGCTTCGTCCTACACATTTTTGTATTTGTGTCTCTTACCTGTCGTTTTTTCCGTTGCATCCGGTTTGAAATGACAACGATTCTAAAGAAGTTTCACTTAAAAAAAAGTTCTTGAGATACAGCCCGCTGACAGACGAACACACAGCGGAGACTTAGTAATAGAGCTGACACCCTAAAAATGGCCTATGCCTTTCTCCAAAGTCCCATCTATCTCTATATCAAAATTCATCAAAATTGGTTCGGTATAAAGATATGATAGACATACACACATTCATAAGGCGTTCACATTTTAGGCGTCGGGTTGTGACGACCCCATCGCCCGCTATTGGGATAACCTCTGTCACAACAGGGATTATTCCACCAGTGCAATCAGTCACACTGGTGGTAGGTCTTCTGTTGCAAGAGACCGGCTAGGTAGGTACCACCGCAGTGTCCAATATTCTGCCGCCAAATAGTAGTGCTTAGTGCACTACTGTGTTCCGGTTTGAAGGGCACTGTACGCTAGGGAAATTACTGGGCAGAGGAGATTTAAGAACCAATATCTCTCGTTGGCAACGCGCGAGTGGCACCTACTAATGGTGCTGCAAGCGCTCATAGGCTGCGGCTGCCACTTACCATCAGGTGGGCCGTATGCTTGTTTGCCAACTTCTAACATAAAAAATAATAATAATAATATAAGACAACTCACCATGATAACGAAGGTCCCCTCCTCGACGTACCTCGCCCAGCTGCCGGCGACCTTCCTCAGGCCGTCGGAGTTGATGCTGATGTGGCTGCCGCCCTCCTGCGGCGTCTCCCCTCCCCTCCCCTCTGGAACACACGAGTAATATTGTTAAAGAAGCTGAACCGATTATGATGAACTTTGGGTATAAATACAGATGAGACAATGAAGAAGATTATAGTTTATTTTTTTAAACTTTTTAAAGGGATAAAACTTTGTAAGGGAGATCAATTTTTTAAATTTCTATATTATTTTTCTTTAAACGGATGAAGCCACGGGCAGAAACTAGTCATTTTATTTTTGAAAGAACGAAATTTTTTTAAATTATTAGAACAGTGCACAGGGTTGGATAAGTCAGAAATCCTTAAGGCCCCTGGAAAGGGGGGTCTATTGAGGCCCCTTACCTTGGTGAGCTTGTAGCGACATCTACACGCAACACGACGTAACGCGATAGAAAGACAAGATTGTCACAATGTCGCATCAAGCTACAGCGACACCTACAGGGCATACTACGCAACGATACGGACGACCAATGAGCGTCACGATCCTAAATCGCGCTATCAGAGTTCTCTACACTCGTAACCACTTTCCAACGTAAGTCGTCGGGCTTCGGTTCGCCAGGCAATATCACCCGCCTGGTCGGAGGATCCTCACGTTGTGTTGGAAGCTTCCGACACATCGTCTTACCCTCCACAAGCTCATACGATGAATGGTTCTGCGCTTTGGGGGACTCAGGCTTTAAGGCCCCACAGTTTAGGGTCCCCAGATTTAACCCAGACTTGAATGTCTGTTTATTATAACAATAGTTATAATAAGACGCAAGGAGACACAGACATGTGTCCTAACATTGGCTGATTGAATGCAAACAGTAATCTTTTATTGTTAATAGGTTTATTGCTTCTATAGCTCAACGGTAAAAAGCGAGAGTCGCGGGTTCGATACTGCCAACCTTTGGGCTATTTTCGTAGCCACTCTTAGAGCTTGTTACGAGCTTATTTGGAGGGGCAATAGGAGTACTAATATAAAAAAATGCACAAATACTTAGCACATTCCCTGTACGGAACCACAAGTGGCTTAGTTCAATTGTTTAAATTGGATTGTCTATACTGGGGACACCGTTGTGGCGTTGTGGGTAGGTTGCGGGTTCGATTCCCGCTCGGGCAGATGTTTGTTCTGTGTCTGTCTGGGCGTTTGTCCGTGTGGGTCTCCCCACCGTGCCTCGGAGAGCACGTTAAGCTGTCGGTCCCGGTTGTAATCAAAACATCTGATAATAGTCGGTAACTCTTGATAAGTAAATTGCTCTTATCCAATGAGTCACTGGTTTGCCCTTAGGGTTGCGGAGGTCAGATGCAATCGCTCCGTGTAAAAACTAGTAACCTGTCAAATCCGGATAAGAGTAATAAGCAGACCCTGGGTACATAAAATACCGGGAATAATGCTAGGACAAAGGTTTGTTTATACTGGAAATGGGTTAAAAAGGGGTTCGAAGTTATCTTCGAGTATTAATTTGTCAGTTACCTCCTTTCGAAGGCGCAGAAACTTCTCGACTAAAATTGGCCTGAGCGCACGCGTTTATCACGAAACTGGAAAAGAAAGGAAGGTATTCCCATCAGAGGAAGATATAGAATATTGAGGCGTTTTGTCTTTGCTTCTACAACCCATTTGTCGCAGGTTACATTTCCGTTCAGGGTAGATTTGTATTGACCGAAAAAACCGTCAGGAACTACCAACAATTTTCAAACATCGATATATCGATACTTTATACTCGATAATAATAAATACAGCTAAAAGATATCGATTCGATATTTATTGATTTCGTTTTTACTTTCCCACCAATCCATTCATATCTATTGCCTACTAAAGTGAAAATCTATTCCTTCCTTAAAGGTCCTTAAAGGAAAAACACCTGCATGCCCTCTGGTGTTGCAGATGTTCATGGGCGGCGGTGATCACTTAACATCAGGTCACAATCTCATTTGCCACTCTTACATAAAAACATATTGCCTTTCATTTCGCTTCGCTTCTCTTCGCTTCGCTAACGAGAAGCACCGAAACCAAAAAATGTTCAAAACAGCTACAGAATTTTTGGGTTCAAAAACACCCAAATACATAATCATTTTTTAAATTCAGTTAAATAAGTAAATCAAATCATACAATAATTAACAAATGATCCAAGCAATTTTTTAATAAATATTTAAAATACCTATAGTTATTCTTACTTAAAGTCTCGAGGAGTGACATCCGACACGAACCAAGGTATGCTCTTAACGTGGAATCGAACCTGCGAATGTAAACAATTTACAAAAATAAATGCGAATGTGAGTGTGTTTGTCACGTTTTTGTAACAATTACTAAGCCGATGATCCTAAACTTTTACGTACACGAAGTCTGATGTACAAAAAATAAGTTTTAGATGATGTCATAACAACTGGACCCCTGGGGGTATCTCCTGGGGGTAAATAGTTCAAAATGTACTAATATTGGGGAATTTCGAGGCAGCTGACCCCTTTCCCCTCCTGTTCTTTTCTATCTGAACATAACTGTGAAGTACGTAAACGAAGTCACGGGCAGATCCTAGTAATAAATAAATAACACATACCATTTTAACAATATTCTGCGATACGAGGAAATGAGCTAAGCAGAGATCAGTAAACAGCTCATACGCTGAATTGTCGCAGACTATATCTGTAATACAGACGGACACTTTTTATATATGAAAAGAGCACACACACAAAAACATAAAAAATATTTCCGCTTCAATTATGATAATCACAGATGATGTTAAAAGACCTGACATGAAATGAGATGAGATGAGATGTGATATGATGAGATGAGATGTGATATGATGAGATTAGATGCGATGAGATAAAGAAATAATTTTATGTTTATTTTCTTTTTCGATAAATATTTACCCTGCCCTACCCTGTGCCCTGAGGGGCTTTTCCCTCTCATCACCCTCTTGACCCCCAAAATCTACGAGAACCCCTCCAAAGGCACGAAAATCTCATATTGTTACCGTATGTAAAACCTAAAGTGATTACATTTTACGAACGTACTCTAAAGTTTATCTGGTAAAGCAGTATTATTCTTACCGAACATAACACATAGAGGCACGGTCATCTTCGCGGGGCAGGGGATCTTTTTTTCCTCTTCACCCTCCTCCTGTGTCTCCTCCGTTTTGACTACATCTGGTTTAGATTCTTCGAAACTCTGAGGAAACATTAAAAAATACAATGCAGTAACAAATATGTAATATACAAGATAGGGGTCAGCTATTAATATTGTGTACTCAAGTAGCACATACGCGCTGAGCTGAGGGTAGGAGAGAAGGGATGAGAAGAGAAGAGAGACGGTGGGAGATTGAGCCTCCAAAGCTCTCACTCTAGTACAAGACGCAACAGTACTGATTTAAGGTGATTTTCTGTGTGAGGGTGGCACTTTCCCGTCCGAGCCGCCCTATTTCTGGTTGGAGAAGAATTAAAGATTTACTACCATTACTACTATAAAATACTTAAAATACGACTAACACTAAGTCTAAGAAAACATTTTACATTTTTAATCTATCCTACCTATAGTTCTATACTTCTATGCCACTAATCACTACATAGTATAAAACAAAGTCGCTTTCTCTGTCCCTATGTATGCTTAAATCTTTAAAACTACGCAACGGATTTTGATACGCTTTTTTTAATAGATAGAGTGATTGAAGAGGAAGGTTTATATGTATAATAACACCCATTAAATAGTGGAGAAATACTGTTATTTTTGAGGTTTCTAATGTGATGTCGTAAATAATTACATTTACCGCGTGCGGGCCACGGGCAGTTATGAATAAATCAAAACTACTGGATCGCTTTTAATCATTTTTTCAGTGAATGACATAGGCTATATATTCTATACCCGTGCGAAGCCGGAGCGGCCGCTAGTATTATATATGTGAAAGTTTGGATGGAAGGATGGGTGTTTGTTAGTCTTTCACGCAAAAACTACTAGACGGATTTGGATGAAATTTGCTACATACATAGCTTATTACCTGGATTAAGATATAGGATACCTTTTTGGGGTTTCCGTGGGGTTATCTAAAAACTATAATAACTACACTGAAACTATTCAAAATTAAAATAGCTTATAATTTTAATGTATATCAGTTTTTTTTTTCTAATTATAACCTCTTTTTCACAAACGGGCAACCCAGCCAGTGTTGCCAGTCTATCGCAACTGCATTTCGCCTTCAAACTTGTATTCTGTAATTTTTTTTTTTTTATATAGGTGTAAAATTTTATGTTTGTATGTTATCTCTGTAACTGCTTTCAGAATTTCTATCAGTGTGTTTGTCTGTAATATAACAATATTATAGAGTAGGAAAAGACCCGTATTAGACCCGTATTATAATAAATAAATAAACATAAATAAACGCTACACACTCAACGGCCCCCATTAGGATAGTGATATCCTGTGTCGGGGGTCCGGAAACATTCACAATGACAAGGACAAATACACCCAGACCGGAAAATATGCTTGCATAGTCAATACAAACATATTATGCTCCGAGCGGGAATCGAACCCGCGACCTGTGGCGTTTAAGGCAGGTTCGCTACCGCTGCGCCACAACGTCGTCAACAATTATAGTATATTATTATGTATATTAAATAAATAAATAAATAAACGCTACACACTCAACGGCTCCCATTCGGATATTTATATCCTGTGTCGGGGGTCCGGAAACATACACAATGACAAAGACAACCACACCCAGACCGGAAAACATATCTGTATGGTGTTGACATTTGCTCCGAGCGGGAAATGAACCCATGAACTGTAGCGCTTAATGCAAAAATGTTAATTTCAGATCTATATAAAAAATTTTGTTAATAAATATATTTTATCGTTTGTCTGTCTGTTTGCTTGTTTGTTTGTTTTTCACAAACGCATGTATGTATCTATGTATGATTAATACAAACATACGCTCCGAGCCGTAATCGAACCCGCGACCGTCGAGCAATTAGACATTTAGTAAAAGTTTTGTATCTGTTTGTGTGTAATATGTATGACCCATACATAAATATAAATTCTTATATAGTGTTCGACTCACCCCTTCAATAGTCTTCGCCATGGTCTCTGCTCTCGCTACAACACCATCACAGATTTTTCCCGTATCGTCGACAAGTAACTGAAAATATTGAAAATTTAACTCGTTAAATTTTATTTATTTATGTATTTACTTTTTTTTTTTTTTTTGTTTGGATCTTTTTTTCCATAATTTTCTTTTTTTATTTACTAAGTTATTTTTTTTTTACAGTTATAGTAGTTTTGTAAGTTATTAATAATATTATTGCAGCAGCGTTTATTAATAATATCATTATTAATTAATATTACCTTATCCTTGAAGTCGATTATCATTTGAAACGGATCCATGAAGACCCTGGAAGAGTTGCTGTCAGCCGTTTTCATAGACACTTGCTCTCCCAAAGACAAGGACAGATCACACTTGTTCGCCCATAGACAAATCTGGAACAGATAAAAATATATCTAAAAACAAGTTATATTTGAAGTGAAACTTAGGAAGAATGAGACAGAAATATATACTATTTTATATAAATAAATAAACGCTGCACACTCAACGGCCCCCATTAGGATAGTAATATCCTGTGTCGGGGGTCCGGAAACATACACAATCACAAGGACAAATACACCCAGACCGGAAAATATCCGTGCATGGTCAATACAAACATATTGTTACGGAGAACCTTATCACAGGGGCATAAGGTTCAAAATCGCTTGCTACTCCTTTTGTTTATTTCTACGACCGCCGCGCGGGTTCGAGAAAGATGTATTCTCGAAACATGTAGAATAGCGTTCCGCGGACGGAGCTCTCTCGAACCCGTGTCCGCGTATATAAGCGGCCCGGCGCGTCGACTGATTCATTCAGTTCTGAGCAACAAGCGAAGACACTACAAGTGATACCAGTGAACAAGTGCGATAATTAGTGACCTCGGCTATTCTTTTGGACTGTGATTGACTTGCGTTTTGGACCTGTGATTTGTAAAGTTCTGTGTGTAATCTAGACCTCAATAAAGTCTTATTTAGAGCCATCAGGTGTTTGTTTCCAAATCACCGAACCCCAGCCCGTAACAATTGGTGTCAGAAGTGCGATTTGGAAACATGCCATTGACTCCAAGGGACGATACCAGCGACAAGGGTGTCAGGACTAGGGCGCAGCGTGCTGCAGAGGACCACCTGGAAGACTCTGCAACTGCTGGGACCCTTCATCAGGCCCCGCCCACTGGCCACACCCACCAGGCCACGCCCTCTACTGCCACGCCCTCATGGTCGGAAGCCCCGCCCACTGGCCACACCCACCAAGCCACGCCCACCGAGGCCCCGCCCACTTTGGGAGGAACCACATCCGTTTGCTCCGCCCATCAGGCCACGCCTCATGGACAGGCCACGCCCACCGCCGATCTATCGAGTTTGATGAGGATGCTTGAACTACAGTCTATGTCGCTCGAAACTAAGTTTGCAGCAATTCAAGAGAGTCAAGACAGCAAGTATGCAGCGATTCAAGAGAATCAAAACAGCAAGTTTGCAGCGATTCAAGAGAATCAAGACAGCAAGTTTGCTAAGATTCAAGAGAATCAAGACAGCAAGTTTGCTAAGATTCAAGAGAATCAAGACAGCAAGTTTGCTAAGATTCAAGAGAATCAAGCGACAGCGGCTGAGGTACAACGAACCCTCTTGTCCACTGTTAGTGAAGTGAGCGGCTTGGTGACTAAAATGCGAAAGGATTTAGACCTCGTGGACGAACGGGTCACAAGCCTAGGAACTGAAGTAGAAAGCATGAAAACTGGCTTCACCGAACTCCAGAAGAAGTTCGTGCGTCTCGAAACCACGGGGGTTACATCTAGTGGAGCTATTGGCACAATTCGGGGACCTAGTGTGAAGGTACCTCCATACGACGGCAGCACGTCCTGGACTGCTTACAGGCAGCAATTCCAAACAGTCGCTGCTGCCAACGGATGGACGGAAGAACAGTGCCTGACTGCCCTTACCGTCGCATTGAGAGGGCAGGCTCTGACCGTTTTAGAGGCCCTGCCTAGCTCGGGCAGTGGATACAAGGAACTGTTGGAGGCACTCGAATCTAGGTATGGAGAAAGACATCTCGAGCATGTTTTCCGAGCCCAGCTACGCGATAGAGTCCAACGGTCTGGAGAAGGGCTACAGCAATGGGCATTAGAAATTGAAAAACTGGTTCGGAAAGCATACCCATCGGCCGAAACAAAAATGATTAACTCAAATACCGTACAAGCTTTTGTTGATGGGATCAGGGATCTAGAAGTAAGAGCTGCCGTCAGGCTTCGTCACCATGCTTCATTGAAGGAAGCATTGGTGCATGCCTTAGAAGTCGAAGCAGTCCGACATGACATTCGGCAGACTCACAAAATTCGTGAAGTGTCGGAGGAGGTGAAAGAGGTCAAGGCCCACTTTAAGAAGAACTCTGGCGCAGTGTGTTATAAATGTGGTGAGAGGGGCCATCTGCAGCTTAATTGCTCACAGAAAGAGTCATCTTTGGCCAGATTAAGAAAACTGGAGGAACGTTTGGAAGAACTGATAAAGAGGAGTGAGGCTTCAACCTCTCCTCGACATCAGGGAAACGAGTAACAGCCAGGACAGAGGGGCGAGTACTGGCTGGCACGGAGGAAGCCCCAACAATAGTTATATCACAGGCATGCAACAAAAATAGTCTTGCAATACTTGGTACTGTTAACGGATCGGACTGCAGAATTACGATAGATACGGGAGCCTCTAGGACAATAGTTCGGCCGGACCTTGTGAAAGCAGCGATGAGGCACAAGAATCAAATCACCTGTCGACTTCTTTCTGCCTCCGGCCAGCCAATACCCGTCTTGGGGGAAATATCAGTTACGATATACATAGGGGAATCGTCGTACACGCACCACGTAATCGTGGCTGAAATTATGGACGACTGCATTATGGGTTTAGACTTCATGAAAAAGCATAACTGCAAAATCGACGTCGCCGACGGAGTTTTTAAATGCGGTAATGAAGAAATCTTCATACTCGGTGGCGCCAACGGGAAAGTGACATGCCTAAAGAAAATTGTCATTCCTGGGCGAGTAGAGGCTCAGGTGTTGGTTAAGTTGCCACGTTCTAGCAAAACCAAGGAAGGCAGATGCGTGCTGATTGAAGACATCCCCCAAAGGACAGCATCTCAAAGACTCATGACAGCAAGAACTCTAGTCAAGGGAAGTGACAAAGCTATAGTAAAAGTTTTGAATCTGGATGATCGCGAGGTTAGCTTGAATGAGGGAGATGTCATCGGAAAGTGCGAAGAAGTTGTCTGGCTGAAGAAATGCACTTCAATGCCAAGCGTGGAAGAATCAGGTTCCTGGAATAATGCTACAGTCAATGGACTCCTCGAAGACTGCAAAAGTAACCTGACTTATTCACAAAGCGTCAAGGCTAAGAAGTTTCTATTACGCTTCGTAGACATCTTTTCTAGCCAAGAAGGAAACCTTGGAAGAACGTCATTAGTACAACACAGGATCGATACCGGAAATGAAAGACCCATCCGTCAGCGGGCGAGACGGATACCCATAGCAAAGGAGAAAGAGGTTAAGGATTTGCTGGATGAAATGGAAAAGAACAAAATCATTGAACCGTCCTCAAGCCCATGGTGTTCACCTGTTGTGCTAGTGAAAAAGAAAGACGGAACCACACGGTTCTGTGTAGACTATAGACGACTCAATGACATCACAAAGAAGGACAGTTATCCGTTACCTCGAATCGACGACACTTTGGATACATTGAGTGGAATGAAATGGTTTTCAACTCTAGATCTTAAATCTGGCTACTGGCAGGTGGAGATCCATCCAAAAGACAAAGAGAAGACGGCGTTTTCAACTGGAAAAGGATTATGGCAGTTTAATGTAATGCCTTTTGGATTGTGTAATGCACCTGCAACTTTCGAGCGACTCATGGAGTGTGTACTAGCAGGTTTAGTAGGAGACGCCTGCTTGGTGTACTTGGATGATGTCATCATCGTGGGCCATGATTTTGAAGACCATATGCGAAACTTGGAGCGAGTCTTCGCTAAATTACATGGAGCCAAGTTGAAGCTTAACCCGAAAAAGTGTCATCTATTTAGGAATGAAGTCAATTACCTCGGCCACGTTATCACCAGCGAGGGTATCCGGACTGACCCAGAGAAAGTAGAAGCAGTTCAAAACTGGCCCACCCCTAAGGACAAAACAGAGGTGCGGGCGTTTTTGGGCCTTTGCTCATACTACAGACGTTTCGTCAAAGGATTCTCTGAGGTTGCCAAACCATTACATCGACTGACGGAAGAGAAAAGACCATTTTGTTGGGATGAGACCTGTCAGGATTCTTTCCGAAAACTGAAAAAGTATTTGTGCGAAACACCAATTTTAGGTTACCCACAATCGGAAGGCCAATTTATCGTCGACACCGATGCGAGCAATACGGCGATCGGAGGAGTATTATCTCAGAAACAGGGCGATAGAGAAGTTGTTATTGGTTACTTCAGCAAGTCTCTATCGAGACCTGAAAGGAACTACTGTGTAACAAGAAGAGAACTCTTGGCTGTGGTAAAAACGCTACAGCACTTTAGTAAATATCTCATCGGCAGAAGATTTTTACTACGTACCGATCACGCAGCATTGAAATGGCTACTACAATTCAAGAATCCTGAAGGTCAAGTCGCTCGATGGATTGAACAACTCCAGGAATATGACTTCGAGACTCAACATCGTAGTGGAAAGTCTCACGGCAACGCAGATGCACTTTCACGGAGACCCTGTCCTGAAGACTGTAAGCATTGCATCAAACAGGAGTCAAAAGAGTTAGTGGTAAAACTAACAAGGACAAGTTCTTTAGGACCCTGGGAGAATGATGCGATGAAGACAGCTCAGAATGGTGACGATGATCTTCGGCACATCATCACATGGAAGACTCGGGGTGATGCTAGACCAGCATGGAGTGAAGTCGCACCTATGAGCGCTGTCACTAAGGCGTACTGGGCACAATGGGACAGCTTTATTTTGCAAAACGGGATACTCTACCGGAAATGGGAGAAAACCAGTGGCAAAGAGTTCCATCTTCAAATAGTTGTTCCGAGGGGCAGAGTACCAGATGTTCTCCGTGAAGTACATGACGGTGTTTCAGGAGGTCATCTTGGCGTCAAGAGGACACTAATAAAGGTACGGGAGAGGTTCTACTGGCTCCACTGTCGTGAAGATGTGCAGGACTGGTGCCGTAAATGTACGTCATGCGCTGCCGTGAAGGGACCACAGACAAGGAGCAAGGGGAAGCTGCGGTTGTACAACGTTGGTGCACCCTGGGAACGCATAGCCGTTGATGTAGCTGGTCCATTCCCTGTGACCGATTCGGGAAACAAATACTTCATGGTTGTTATGGACTACTTTAGTAAGTGGCCAGAAGTATTCGCCATCTCTAATCAGGAAGCTACAACCGTTGCAACTAAATTAGTCGAGGAAGTCATATGTCGCTTTGGTGTACCCTTAGAAATCCACTCTGATCAGGGCCGGAACTTTGAGTCCCAAGTATTTCAAGAAGTATGCAGAATTTTGGGTCTGCATAAAACACGAACTACTGCATACCACCCGCAGTCGGATGGAATGGTTGAGAGATTTAACCAAACACTTGAAAAGCATTTGGCCAAACTAGTGGATTCCCACCAGAGAGACTGGGACAAGTACATTCCACTCTTCCTCCTTGCCTACCGGACAGCGGAGCACGAAAGTACACAGGCGACTCCGGCATTTGTCAATTTTGGTAGGGAACTACGGCTACCACTAGACCTATTGACGGGAGGATCACCGGAAGAACCTAATAATGTACCAGACTACGTCTCCGAGTTACGAGAGAAAATGCGGGAAATACATGCTTCAGTACGGGAACACGGATTGCTGTCGAGCGAGAACATGAAAACCAGATACGACCGGAAATCGAATACAAACGGATTCGAGGAAGGCACATTAGTCTGGCTGCATAATCCAACTCGGCGGAAAGGGAAGTCTCCAAAATTGCAATCCAGATGGGAGGGCCCGTACAAAGTGATTACCCGTATGAATGATGTGACTTATAGGATCCAACGTCAACCAAGAGGAACGTTTAAAATTGTTCACATCGACCGCTTGGCAAGATATCACGGCAGCAACAGTGATGCTCGGGACGAACATCTCTAAGAAGGGGCAGTGTTACGGAGAACCTTATCACAGGGGCATAAGGTTCAAAATCGCTTGCTACTCCTTTTGTTTATTTCTACGACCGCCGCGCGGGTTCGAGAAAGATGTATTCTCGAAACATGTAGAATAGCGTTCCGCGGACGGAGCTCTCTCGAACCCGTGTCCGCGTATATAAGCGGCCCGGCGCGTCGACTGATTCATTCAGTTCTGAGCAACAAGCGAAGACACTACAAGTGATACCAGTGAACAAGTGCGATAATTAGTGACCTCGGCTATTCTTTTGGACTGTGATTGACTTGCGTTTTGGACCTGTGATTTGTAAAGTTCTGTGTGTAATCTAGACCTCAATAAAGTCTTATTTAGAGCCATCAGGTGTTTGTTTCCAAATCACCGAACCCCAGCCCGTAACAATATTATGCTCCGAGCGGGAATCGAACCCGCGACCTGTGGCGTTTAAGGCAGTTTCGCTACCGCTGCGCCACAACGTCGTCTATATTTATATATATTATATTATCGGTCTCTCCTCTTTGCGCCATGTTTTAGTGAGTCAGAGCGAGAGAGCAAATGTCAGTGTGTATGTATATATATGTATGCGGCTGCGTATTACAGCTTTTTATTAAGAAGTCAGCGTGGTGTTTTTTTTTTTTTATGTTAGAAGTTGGCAAACAAGCATACGGCCCACCTGATGGTAAGTGGCTGCCGCAGCCTATGAGCGCTTGCAGCACCATTAGTAGGTGCCACTCGCGCGTTGCCAACGAGAGATATTAGTTCTTAAATCTCGTTCGTCCAGTAATTTCACTAGCGTACAGTGCCCTTCAAACCGGAACACAGTAGTGCCTAAGCACTACTATTTGGCGGCAGAATATTTGACACTGCGGTGGTACCTACCTAGCCGGCCTCTTGCAATAAAAGACCTACCACCAGTGTGAATCATCTAAAACTAGAACTTTAACAACTTTTTCCAATCCTTTATTTTATTGTTTTCTCTCTATCTATATATCTCTTTCTCCCTCACTCTCCCTCTCACTGGATATAACTTCTCCATCTCCCTTCTCTTTGAGGGGTTACTAGTTTACCATCTGACCTTCGCAACCCAAAGGGCAAACCAGGAACTCATTAGATAAGAGCTTACCTATCAAGAGTTAAAGATTATTATCAATATAATCATAACAAACATCTGCTCATTTACTCCGAGCGGGAATCGAACCAGCTACCTTCAAAGCTCAAAGCAGGCTCGTTACCAGAACCTTATTTTTTTTTTTTTTTTTTTTTTTATGTTACAAGTTGGCAAACAAGCATACGGCCCACCTGATGGTAAGTGGTTGCCGTAGCCTATGAGCGCTTGCAGCACCATTAGTAGGTGCCACTCACGCGTTGCAAACCTCGAGATATTAGTTCTTAAATCTCCTCTGCCCAGTAATTTCACTAGCGTACAGTGCCCTTCAAACCGGAACACAGTAATGCCTAAGCACTACTATTTGGACACTGCGGTGGTACCTACCTAGCCGGCCTCTTGCAACAAAAGACCTACCACCAGTGTGACTGATTGCACTGGTGGAATAATCTCTGCTGTGACAGAGGTTATCCCAACAGCGGGCGATGGGGTCGTCACATCCCGACGCCGATAAAACCTTACCTTAAGTAGTGTAGTAAAATCCGCCTTCCTCTTATCCTTATCACTGGGTACCAACATATCTAAAAGCTTATCAGCCACCACGCACATCGGTTCCAAGCCATTTGTGAACGCCTGTTGTTTTTGTTCGTCAAACGGATCGAAGGTTTTAAGACCTTTGCTGTAAATAAAAAAAATAAACACAACACACTCAACAACCCCCATTAGGATAGGAATATCCTGTGTCGGGGGTCCGGAGAAACAGACACGTACAAGCCCAACAAGGATAAAAACCCAGACCGGAACACATGCCTGTGTGGTTAATAAAAACATCTGCTCCGAGCGGGTATCGAACCCGCGACCTTTGGCGCTTAAGACAGCTGCGCTACCGCTACGCCACTACGCCGTCAATTGTTGTTGTTGCGTAATACCAGGTACTTCATTTACAATTAAGCTACTTCATTTACAATAAGCGTTGGTCGTTTTAAAGCTTTTTTAAAATTTAAAGTTGACATCTATCTTTATCTATTATTATTATTATTATTATCTTTATTTATTTTTTTCATTATTGAAGATTGCTTCAATAATGAGATACAGACAGAAAATCACTTGCACTTAACTTAATGGTTTTACAGATTTTGTTATAATAACTCCATACCAGTGGTTCCCAACCAGTGGTCTAGCTAAATATGCTCCACAAACGATTTCAAATTTCACGACTTTTAATCACTTGTGGGTTCACAATCACTACGTCCCACAAAATTCCGAAACAAAGGTCCAAATCGGTTCATAAATTTAAAATTTAGTAACAAAAATTAAAAAAAAAACCTTGATGGTGGTCCCTACAAACAAAAAGTAAACCTCAATAGCTCAACTTTAGAAGAGCCGTCTCCGCTCCGTTTACGAGAGAGTCAATCTTACTTATCACTTAGAAAAAAAAAACATTGCCTTGAAAAAGTATTTCTAAATTAAAAAAAAATTAAAGTGGTCTAGACAAAAAAGTGACACCGTTGTGGCGTCGTGGGTAGCGAGTCTGCCTTTAGTCTCGACGGTTGCGGGTTCGATTCCCGCTCGGGCAGATGTTTGTTAAAATTTCTGTCTCGGTCTGGGCGTTTGTCCGTGTGGGTCTCCCCACCGTGCCTCGGAGAGCACGTTAAGCTGTCGGTCCCGGTTATTATCAATAACATCTGATAATAATCGTTAACTCTTGATAAGTAAATTGCTCTTATCCAATGAGTTACTGGTTCGCCCTTAGGGTTGCGGAGGGCAGATGGCAATCGCTCCGTGTAAAAACTAGTAACCTGTCAAATCCGGATAAGAGTAATAAGCAGACCCTGGGTACATAAAAATACCGGGAATAATGCTAGGATGAAGAAGGTCTCTAGACAAAAAAGGTTGGGAGCCACTGCCGAAAAATGGCAATAAATTATACCTGATCTCACATCCGTCCCTAAGACGTCTATACACGTAGCATTCAGAGAAGACCCACACATTAGTGAAGTAGTACTGACTCTCAGCGGAGAGAATCCACTCGTTCCATCTTTTTGCGTCTGGAGTGTCAGCTGATAGTAGTTCGTACTTTTTATTTGTCATTAAATCATTTTTTAACTTGGTCACGTATTGCATAAAGTTGAGAACGTCTTCGTCGGACTGTGGATTTATAAATAAATATAAATAAACGCTACACACTCAACGGCCCCCATTAGGATAGTGATATCCTGTGTAGGGGGTCCGGAAACACATTTAAGGACAAGGACCGATACACCCGGACCGGAAAATATGCTTGCATGGTCAACACAAACATATATGTTCAGAGCGGGAATCGAACCCGCGACCTGTGGCGTGGTGTTTAAGGCAAGTTTGCTACCGCTGCGCCACAACGTCATAACTTAATTTTTTATTAATCCTTTTTATGACATGTCGGTTGGCAAACATGAATACGGTCTGCCTGATGGTAAGCAGCCACCGTAACGCATGAACGCTTGCGATACTTGAAGTATCACAAGCGCGTTGCCAACCCAAGGAACAGGAGGGACGAGATGAGAAGGAAAAAAAGGAAGGGAACAGAGGGGTGACGCCGATTTTCTGTGAGAGGTTAGTACTTCCCCTGTCGAGCCGGCCCATTTGTGATGAGAGAAACATGACTCTACTGTATAATAATCTTCTTTCTAGCATTATTCCCGGTTTTACCAGGATTTTTAAGTGAGAGAGGGAAACCGGGCAGGAGCGATTACCGCAGCCCATGAACATCTACAACACCAGGGGTGCAGTTGTCGACCCTGAAGTTGCTACTAGTTACACGCTGGCTGACCTCGAAACGCTGACGAGGAGCAATCACTGTGCGAGTTTTTCAAAACGTGCGGTTTTAGCTAACCAGGTGAGCAGTTCGTCGCTGCCATCAGCAGTAGCCTTTTGTTTTACTGTGTCGGCAAAGGATGCTTAAGAACTCTGGGCCCTACTGGCCTTGACAGCGTCACCGAGGGGGTGGCCGAGTACAGAGACTCAGCCGTGATAAAGGGTCAGCCCTCACGGGGGCTCAAATTTGATTCCGTCTTTACGGTGCCTCTTGCGAAGCCGCACGACGGCTAAGGACGTCAACGGAGATGGAGGTTGACAACGCGTGAGTGACTCCTCCAATGGTGTTGCACACGATCATAGACGACAAATGTTTATCATCAGGTGAGCCATATGCTTGTTTGCCAACTTAGTAACATAAAACCAAATGAATTATTGATAACGTTATACTTACAGCGCCGCATGACGATTTGATCTTTGCGCCCTCTCGAGATAGGTAATCAATTACTTTTGTTAAAATAATCGGAAGTCGTTCCTTAAATGAGTAATACGCGAAGCTCCTGTATGACAAAAAAATAAAATAAAATAAATAAACGCTACACACTCAACGGCCGGGAAACATGAATATATGATCAATCCAAACATCTGCTCCGAGCGGGTATCGAACCCGCGACCTGTGGCACATAAGGTAGGTTCACTACCGCTACGTCACAACGTCGTCAAAAAAATTATCAATTATAAAAACATAATGCCACCCATCTTATTACCAACCAGGGATAATGCTACTTATAATCTTTTGTTTATGTTTGTTAACAACAACATTAAACAATATTAACCTCCTTCTAAGAAAGTTGGTAAAATTAAAGAATAAGCTCATATCCCAACTAAGAAACAGTCCCCTCTCCTGGAAGGGAGGGTTAGAGGCTTAAATACTCCTTAGCAGGAGAGGGGGTATTTGCCTACCTAATGGGGATGAGAGAGAGAGATAGAGGTCTAGGTCAAAAGACGGACAAAAATTAATATTTTCTACAACAGAATTAGGTGCCTTATTTATGTTTTATTAAACACAGATTTCAATTCTAATTTTTTCTGTTTACGTCAGTATTTTTTAAGTCGGTTAAAAATACTTTTAATTATTGTTTTTGGTATGTAAAAATAATTTTAAAAAAATAGTAACAAGAAACAAAAATGATCACCGCCCGAACAGGGACTTGAACCCTGGACCCTTGGATTAAAAGTCCAATGCTCTACCGACTGAGCTATCCGGGCTATGGAATTACAACTGAAAATATATAATGGAATATAAATATTATAAATAGCACAAAAAAAAATAAGATACTAATTTATTCCTGTGGTTTTACTATTATTTAATATCTTTATAAGCTTTAAACTTTTTTTTTAAATTCATGATGGTTAATATAATAAGCAATCACCGCAACCTATGAACGCCCTCGATATTTGCAGTATCACATACGCGTTGCCAACCCGAGGGTTAGGAAAGAAGGGATGAGGTGGGAAAACGGAAAAAGACTTTCTCACTCATCGCACGAAACGCAACGGTACTCTGTTAGTTGACCCAGAAATTTCGTGAGAGGTAAGCAAGCCCTCAATTGAGGCGGTCAATTTGTGCTTAGTCTCCAAGTGGCTCTACTACTAATAAGTGTAAAGAGCCTTACTGTTCTTGTAAATTAACTACTTGCATAGCATTGGTGTCAAATTTACGAAGTAGCACCAGCGAGACTAACATTTCGTCTGTATGAAAGGTCCGGTCTCTTAGACTAAGAATCTCATGGACGGAGCCATGCTATGTCGGCTCTTGTAACGTTATTTCAAAGGAGACATTGTAATCTTAGTCTATTACTCGGAGCACTAATACGAGTAAAAGAAATAGATATAGATAGGTTTTTTTTTTTATGTTAGAAGTTAGCAAACAAGCATACGGCCCACCTGATGGTAAGTGGTTGCCGCAGCCTATGAGCGCTTGCAGCACCATTAGTAGGTGCCACTCACGCGTTGCCAACCTCGAGATATTAGTTCTTAAATCTCGTTCGCCCAGTAATTTCACTAGCGTACAATGCCCTTCAAACCGGAACACAGTAGTGCCTAAACACGACTATTTGGCGGCAGAATATTGGACACTGCGGTGGTACCTACCTAGCCGGCCTCTTGCAACATAAGACCTACCACCAGTGTATTTGGCGGCAGAATATTGGACACTGCGGTAGTACCTACCTAGCCGGCCTCTTGCAACAAAAGACCTACCACCAGTGTATTTGGCGGCAGAATATTGGACACTGCGGTGGTACCTACCTAGCCGGCCTCTTGCAACAAAAGACCTACCACCAGTGTAAACTGGAACGTTTTGCAACGTTTTTTATTTCTTAAATGTCATTGATGTTTTACACCCGGTCAAAACTGTCAATTATATAGGTAACTAGCGACCCGCCCCGACTTCATCCGGTTGCATAGTAAATTGTTCCGTTTATCCCGATACCGTGGGACTTTTAATTCCGTTCTTGGTTCTTCCACTTATAAGCTATCTACCTGTATACAAACATTAAGTAATACAATTTTTTCCATACGAACTTCCCTACCCGTCGATTCCATACAAACCTTTTGCAAGATTTTATTAAAATTGGCTGAGTAGTTTAGGAGTCTATCGCGAACAAACAATGTGACACGTTTTTTCTGTCAAAAGAACAATTTTTCTCTCATAAGAACCTTCTCTTGACAATAACAAATACAACAAAAAAAATAGTGAAATGGGTCCAGCCGTTCACGCGTGATGGCGTGACCATGGGATATAGGGATTCATTTTTATATATATAGATTTGACATTACGCGCATAAAATACCTAAGTAATAATATATTATATTCTTTCTCTTTCTACGACCGGTCTCTTTCCCGTCCAGGCCTGCGTCGTAATTGCACAACGTATAGCGTTATCGCGAAATCTTTAAAACGATCTTCAGTACAAATAACTTGGTAAATAGAAATTATATAATGATATTGTTCAAGCGCAAGCTATTTTCGTTATTATTCTAATGTGATAAAGTCGGTTATGGTTTGAAAAAAAAATAAAGGAAAAACGTCGTCTGACACGCGTCGCCCTGTTAAAAGCGTCATACTTATATATAACCTTATCTATTTATTAGAATATCTTTATGAATGTGAACCTCAAACCTGATCTCATGCACTGAGGTCGGCCACTGAGGAGGTAATGTTCTATCGTCAATGTTGGGGGATAATAGTAATAAGCAGACCTTGGGTAAATACTCATATAATACCGTGAATAGTGCTAGGAAAAAGAAGTTTCAATGTGAATAGAGGTGGCATATTTTATAATAACTTTATGCAATGAATACAAATTCGCTGTAATTTAGATGGAGTAATTTAAATTAGCTATGTAATAATTAATATGTTATCTCATCTGACAAAGAATAAATTGAAAATATGTTTTGTAAGTTAAAATGTTAAAAATATGCAAGTAGCATATACTTTTTATTTGCTATTAAACTTCTATAAATTTAGCTTTAATGTTATAAAATTATAATGTTTTTTATTTCTGTATTTTATCACCGTTATTAAAAAAAATATAAGCACAGAATTAATATTATCATAAACATATAATAATAAAATGTATAACAGACATTTCCAGTTGTAAATAATTGTATCCGTTTATTGTATTAAATTTATGGAGGGGTTTTCATAATTAGAAAATTATAATACATGTTACAATTTAAGGACAATTATTGTTTTTAATTAACTCTATCACTAGAATACCTCCATTCATTACGATTTTTAAGTTTGTCCGCATTGAACTTGTATTAAATATTTAACAATAATACCGGCTTTTATTCCCCTTTCTTTGGGGTTTCTGATGTATATAAGCCTTTTATATATTCCAAACGACTAATAAAAAATTACGTTTTTCTATATTATACGTACTTTTTGAAGGTTCCCTGAAGTTGTAAGTTTATTGGTGTGGCCGTGTTTAGAAACGGTGTCGGTTTCTCCACTTTTATGAATGGCCCCCCGTAAATAAATTCCGGTGTCACCGAATATACCTCCGGATCGATCGGTTCATTGATTGTGCTTTTATTAGAGGATGTTCCACTTGTTGCTGTTACGCTTGCTGATATTGAATGTTTCGAGAGTTTTGTGGATGATGAACTCATATTTATTTTTATTTATTTTTTTACGTTATTACGAAAAATTTTCCATAACCAGTTTTTTGTTTATTTCGACTGTATAAAAATCTAATTGGTTTGCTTTAGGGTTGGTTTTATTTTGACTAGAGATTTTGATATGGATATTTTAAATTGACGTTCTATTGATAAGATTCTGCTTTTGACATTAGACGTACGGTGTTTTGACGTACGGCAGAAAAAGTATTTACGAAGCATGCTAGAACTTATAATAAATAAGAAAATATTAGAATATTTTACTCCAAGCTATAAAATTTAACGGTATTTTTGAGGCTTTTTGATTGAATAATTGAACAAGGTTTTTTGTTTTTAATATATAAATGTAAACTGATGACAGTACAGCTAAATACCTACTTACATTCCATAAATTGCTGTCATTTCAACATTTCGCGGGGTTACAATACGCATAACAGGATAATTAACAGTATCTACATGCCAGTCATATGCCGCCATTATAAGTTTTCAATTTTCACTTATCACAATTTTTTAATAATTTCACGCAACGCTGTATCCAGTACTCCGGGTATTCGCAAAAATAAACTAAAATAGTTTTGACCGTGGCACGCGACTAAAAATAGATGAACGATGTTTTCATTACGCACATACACAGACGTTTCAGTTCTTTACAAGGTTCTTCTGATCTAATGGAAAAAAAATAGAGTTACTTTAGAAATGAGAAAGTGCGTTTGCTTGTACCGCTTTCCCGCCTAAACCATAAGATTATAAATATAAAACTTAGGGGCTTCACTTCGTGTGTGCCTTTAACTACAAGTTACCTAACTTATATTTGTTTTTAAGGGTTGAATTAAAAGACAAATTATTCCGTTCTTATTCCTGGCTCTTCAGCTTTCTAGGTCCAAGGTAGCGAGGAGCTTCGATTCTATATAAAAAAAATACTCACCTGCTCCTGCGGTAGTAGTCTTACACGCACACACACAGCATTTCTTTATATTCCCGTAGATTTATTATTTATGGAAATGCGTTTCCATACCGAAATGACATGCAATGAATCGCTAATGCTCTTGGAGTTAACCATCATAAAATTGTATACACATATTTACGAAGAATGTTAGCGTGTGACTAACTTGGTTTAGCAGCTTTATTGGCAGTTACGAAGAAGCAGCAGCGAATCTTTGGAATCTTTATTCTGAATGAAAGTGCCGGTCCTTAGTCAATCGATATTCCTGAATAATTAGCTTTATACTTGAAGAGCTAAGAGTTGTATATCTTAGCACAGACATTTCCTCACGTTGTTACCTTATCCAACGAAAAATAATTATCAAAATCGGTTCAACAATACACAAAACCGCCAAAGTTCGTGTCGGGCTTTCACATAATATGGGTTCCACTTTTATACTACTGTAGAATAAAAATATCATTTTTTTTGTATGGGGATTTCTAGAGCTTTCAATATTATGTAAAATAAAACAAGCTTTTATTAAAATTAAAAAATATATTTATTATCAAAACAAGTTTTTGTTCATAAAAAGAATCTTAAATATAAAGAGTACATAATGTACAAGCACAATGTTGAAAAATATTTAAAAATACCACGGAGGTAAAACTTATTTCTAAAAAAAAACAATTAAAAACATAAAAGGCATTCTTTTGAAAATCAACTTAATTTTTTTTAATTAATTCATATAATTTTACGAATTTCATAACAGAATTTTTATAGATACACAGACTGCACCTAAACTTCTTAGGAATATAGGATTTCCTATTTTACTTTTGTGTTAAAAATTAATCTACTTTATATAATGAAAACGTTGCAAACATTTTAAGCTCAAAAAACATACAACATAAGCACATATAACCAACATAAACCTATTACAATTCGCCACTTTTATTACATACTTATACATACAGCATAATTATTATAAAAAGTCCAATATGATTAGGCGTATTTTTATACTGCCTAAGTTACAACAGAAATTTAGATTAATATAAACGCTTTAGTAATAATACTCAATTCTGTCAATTTTGTATTGGAAAAAATACAAAAATAAATCTCTGATCATAATTTGTACTATATTTAGAATTGTAATGTAAGTCTTATCAATTAACATTATTTGTCACAATTAAAAATATTTAACAAAATACTATAAGGCACATTTTTGGCAAAAGGTTGACAAAAGCATTTCAGATTTTTTACCTTCATTGTCAATTCAGAATATAATTATGTATATTAAGCATTCGCAACCCTAATCCTCTAAGTCACTTAATGTCAAACTTTGTTAGACCCCTGTCTAAACCATTTATTAAAGAAATGAGTATTTAAAATATTAATACTTTTCGTTTTTTAAATTGAAATGTCATTTCAAATCATAATTTTCTTTTCTTACATGCTAATATTTTTTTAAGTACCCAATTATATTGAGTTTCTTATTTTGTATTTTTTTATTCGTCATAGATTAAAAACTATAGTCAAATCTAAAATGGTTATAAGAATAATAAAAAAATACTTCCAAAATAAAAATACCTTAAAAAGTTAAAAACATAGTAACTTAACATACAAAAGTAGCATCTTTTATGTCAATTATTCTGATCATAGAAGTCATTTTGAATTGGTCATATAATAATAGGCACGCGGCTGTCAAAATTCAATAAAAATATAAGTAATTTATGAACGATGAAAATGATGATGAAAAAAAATCAATTTCAACAAAAATCATGATTTTTAATTGTCAGCATGATCAGTAAAACTGCCTAACACTTGGTTTTGTCCATTATAAAGTTATTTTTATTATCATGATCAAGATAGTCATCATTAATATTGTCAGTCATAATTAAAGATACAATTTAGTTAGACTTAAAAAGAGTCAAATATAGTGTTATATAATTTAAAATGTTAAAACTGGTTTTTAAATATTCATATACGGCAAAGGTTCCCAACCACGGCAGTAAAAATATGGTCGGCGAATTATTTTAAAAATTGGCTATATTAAAAGCACTAGTGGAGGACTAAACTTACGACGCGAGTAGTGTGTACAAGAAAACTGAAGTCATCTAATAATATTGATTAACGAATTCAATAGCTACTTCCCAGAATATTTAGAAATAAAAGCTGATCAAAACGGGTTCGATAAACAAATACTGTACACAGATGGTCATTTTAAATGATTATAGGCATTAATAAAAAAGAGAATTACAAATACAGGACAAAGATATTTTTACAACAATAAGGAACTGTAGGTATTAATATTATGTACATATTAAGATAATGACTAATGATGATGGGCTAAGTTTGTTGACAGGACTTTGATTTTTTGTTAGAAGTTATAACTTTTTTTACAGAATTTTCTTTTTTGATGTAATATTTCGTAAGGAATTGTTTATTCGCGTATGACCTTAAAATAAGATTCATTTATATTTTCTGAGCAGAGACCACTATTTCGATTTATTTTTGTTAGAAGGGATCACCCATGTACAAAATAACTGGTTGGGAACCACTGGTCTAAAGTAATATTGTTATACAACACACTTAAAACTGCATGCACATGTAACACAATGATATATTTGTTAAAAGTTTTGTCAAATTATTAATAAATCACACACAATAAAAATTATTAATATTAAAAATATCTGTTATACAGATATAAACAGTTATTATATCTGTTGTATATGGCACTTAAATCATAATCAAAAATTTCAAATTACTAATAATAAATATAGAAAAACCTATGAGAATCAATTGAGATCATTTTTAATTTGACTATTCGTTATGTATGCATCTTACGAATTAAATTTTTGATAACAATCGTAAAAATGTTTACACCCCTGGTACCTAAGACAAGGTCATAGATTTTCTATATACTAAGTACCTGTCTTTCCATACAACCGAAATGTCTAAAACAGACTGGTGCTCTTTCGTATATGCAATGACAAAGCAACTTTACAAAGTTAACACCATAACTTAATTTAACTTTGTTTTGTTGCATTGGTGTTAAATTTACAAAGACCACCAACAAGTCCTGACATTATCTTGGTATGGAAGAGCCTGTCCATGGTGTATAGTAAGACCATATAATTATGAGACCACCAATTATTATATTTTAATTGCTAAAGCTTTGTTAAATGATCGACACAGACCTGATTTACATTTATTGGAACCAATTGTCATTTTCTCTATAGATGTATTTATCGGTTTGTTGGAGCGTTGATTTGCACTTAGCATTTTTCTGTTTTAAACACTTATAATTGTAACACTCGGTTTAACATGTTAATGATGCTAACTGCTTACAGCCCTTAAATATTCTAAAGCATGAGTATGAAACACCAATAAATTTGTGATTTATTAATAACGTCTCCTACCATTGCTCTTGATCCTGGTGTTCTTGAGGGTGATTGTCGTTGATTGAAGCGGCTTTCCATCGTTTGTCTTTCTCAAAACTGGACAGTAAGTTCTGAAATGATAAATTGTTATTAACATCCATTATAAGGTTGATATGGAGGTCCTTCAGGCTGCAAAAGGCATTTTTTGATCTATAGTAATGTCAAGTTTTTTGTATAGGAACCCACTTTTACGGTTTGTGAGATACAGCCCACATAACACAATGGCAGAGAGTTGGTAGAGAGAGGAGACCGAAGACCTAGTAATAGGTTTCTGTTGGCACACTGGGTATGGAACCGTAAAACAATATGTAGTACTTATTCAAGTCCTAATTTAATTAATAATAGTTTGTATTAAAATAGAAATACTTACATGGTGTGAGCATCATCCCCCGACGTTCCACAAATGGAACAAACATGAGACCTCAAAATTGGACATTTGACTATATATTTGTTACCAATTTTCTCTTTAACACAATGTGTCATGTAAACAACTGGTGTTTCACCGTTCTTGCGACAGAATGTACACATTTTTGATTGGCCAATCTCATTGGACGAACCAGCAGTATTGGTGGGTGGGTTATAAGGAATTGTAAAGTTTGTTCCAACTCTTGGTGACCAATTTTGTGTATTGCTCATTTCAGAAGAATGCAATGTGGTCATTGGTGACATACGTTTTGGGCTTTGGCTGAAATTCAATGATAAATTTTCTGTGTTAATCGGAGATTCGAAATGGAAACCTCTATCTGATGGGAATAGTTCATAGTTCTTCTGTTTTTCAGGCGGTGTATGTGCCAAAGGTTCCATTTGCCATGACAACTCCGTTTCATTGTCAAATTTTGTCTGGAGTTTCGGTTGTGAATTTCTTCCTAAGATTTTCCTTCCAACAATTGGTTGCTGGTGTCTTGTATGCAATGGAGTTCCAAATCTCGAATTCGGTGATTCAAATACTGATACAAATGGTTCGTAAACTGGTAATGTGTCAACTTTGTAACTGTTATCAAGAGTTTCAAAACTTCTTATCGAACCATATCTACGGTTTAAATAAGTGGGAGATTCATAACTAAGTCTCGGTGTTTCGAATGTGTGTTTTGGTGTTTCTGGTCTTGTATTTATGTTAAAATAGTTACTAGTTTCCGGATAGTGATAAGATTCTGGAGAAGTCGATTCTGCTGAGCTAGATGATCGATTCGCCATGGCTGATTGAAATGGCGATTGGAAGATTATTTTATCTCCATCTGGAAATACGTTTTTCGTCAATATCTTAATAAAAGTTTTAGCATTTCTTATGTATTTATTAATATTAAATGAACTAGAAATAAAATATTGCCAAAAATATAATAAAAACAATCGATAAAAGTAAAAAAAGGTATTTTATAAGCCTTTTATAAACAAAGTTATGATTAAGATTTTTTTTTTTTTTTCATTCATTATTTTTCTTTAGTCATTTTACTTTCATATCTAGAGGTTTCAGTGTACATTATTTCAAATTTTCACAATTAAATTAAATTTTAGCGAAATTACAATTTTGTTTCTACAGTACTCACCCATTGTTCGTGTTTTAGGAAACAATTTTTGTATATCTCCCATATCCAAATCTTTTGAAGGAAACATTGTTTTCTGTAATATCAAATAAAAAACATTTTAAAAGAAATATGTTTTATAAAAACGTAAATATTTTTAATAATATACTTCGGTCGGCCATGTTTACATGAAACTTATAAGTAATAAGTATTTTACAACAACAATCATTTTCTAACTTTATTTTAATTAAATTATATAGCATTTAACTTAAGTTATAGAAAATTGGTTATAAATATGATAATTATTATTGTTTTATAATTTAGTAAATTTAACATAACAAAAGTTCTGATTTTACATTTGTAAGACTCTCAATCGTATTTACTTATTTTCAATTTATCCATTTTAAATTAATAAAAAAATATATTATTGTTTTCTGGTTTTACACTTTTTATATTCTTTAATTTAAATAATAATATATCTTTATTTCAGTAGTGAGTAGCTAGATTATTTTACAAAGTTTTCTCTAATTTTCGTAATTTTTCTAAGAAAATGTAATAAAAACTGAAAAACTAAAAGTAAAAGTAGAAAATAGTTGCGATGTAATGTTAAAAAGGAAAGTCCACTTTACCTTTATTTATTAAATGCTGTAGCCCGTGCCCTTTATCTTTTAAAGTCAAAATTACTACTTAAAAAAACTTTTTTAAATAACTAATAAAAAAAAGAAATTGTATAAATATGATTGTATTTAACATAACTATTATAAACGCGTAGCGTAGCGTCGCTATTAGAGAACAAATTCTATTTATATAAGCGGTTAAGCCATAAAAAACTAACAATATTAAATAAATAGTATTTTGTTTTTGTTATTGCAATACAATAAAATAAATGAACTTACAATATAGCAAATATTCTTCATCAAACTGTAATCGACTGGAACCTTTTCACTCTTGATCTCGAATGAGAATGAAAAATGAAAATAAAGAACTAATATTATTAATTTAACCTTCGCTCGGTGTCTTTCGGCGATATCAAAGGAAGCCGACAGCAACGACAAACCTGTATTACTTAGTGATATTAATCACAATAGTAGAAGACTCGATTCTTTTTCGAAATTAAATTAAATAATTTAATTAAAAAAAATATAGAGTTAATATTTAAAAGCTATAAATAAATACATGTATGTAGTTTATTGTAAAAATAGTAATTAATTAAAGGTATATTTATAATATATACTTATACAAAAAATATATTTTATAACTATTACGTTATGGAATCTATTGATATAAATTAATATATAATACTTTAATTTATTTAAAATTATAATTAAAATTTATTTTTTACAATAATGAAGCTACTTTTTTTAACAAAGGAAAGCCGCTTTTTTTGTAAACGTCCGAAAACACGTGTAAAGGTTTACTGCTATTTGATACTAGATGGCGCTAATTATAATTAAGTTGAAAACTCTAACAATTTATATACCTTGGATATTGTTAAAAATGTCCTCATTATGTACTTAATAATTTAAAATATTAGATCTATGGATAAAAATTCTTTTATAATAATTTTTTCATTCAAACCTCGCTGGTGTCGATCGACACCAAAAAAAGGATTGTAGGTATGATGACCTTGACCTTGGTGACGATTCTCCTCAAACACTACCTACGTAGTTCAATGTGATTTCAAACTTAAATCTAAATGTATAGGATTTACAATTGCCTGATAAAAAATATCAACGCTAGCGACATAAACGCGTCGTGTTAAATTAAAATCCCTTTTTTTTTTCGGAGTGTCTTATTAATGTTGGTAGGTCTCAGCGTAAATAGATAATTTATTTAATTTAACTCAAAATTTTTAGGATTGCTTCGGTATAAACTTAATCGTTGACACACATGACCGTAAACTGCGGTCAAATGAAACACTCTTGCTTAAAATTCCTTCTCACACCTCTTCTTTCTACACAGAATCATTCACGGTTCAAGCTGCTCGGCTGTGGAATTCCTTGCCGTTGAATATAAGACGTGCTCAATCTCTTTTTACTTTTAAAAAACTTTTGAAAGACTATTACTTATCCTTGTAATTTCTTCTATTTTCTTGCCTTTATTGTTTTGTCTGTCGTTTTGTATTATTTATGTACTAGTTTATATAGGTATATATATATATATATATATATATATTTTATTTATTTATTTATATATGTATGTATGTTAAATCTATTTATTTTGTATTTATTTATCTTATCAATATATAAATGTATTTATTTATTTTATCATATATAATTATTATATATTATATTAGAATTAATTTTAAGCCTTCTCACTGTACACCTCCTCCACCGCTTCTCATGTTCATCTCCTCCATCTAAAGGTTGCCTGGAAGAGATCGCTGACTTAGCGCAAAAGGCCGCCTTTTGTACATTTTAGAAATTTGTAATTTACTTTTTGTTTATCTTTGTGGTGTGCAAATAACCTATATTTATTATTATTATTATTATCGTTATAGTATTTACATTCCACGAACGAAAAGTAATTCGAGATTCAAACATATATTTTCTTCTTCTTAGTCTTAGTACTCAGTCAACTCGTTTCATTAACGTGACTTGACGAGCCCATCGCCCGCTGTTGGGCTAATCTCTGCCACAGCAAAGGTTATTCCACCAGTGCAATCAGACACACTGGTGGTAGGTCTTTTGTTGCAAGAGGCTGGCTAGGTTACCACCACAGTGTAAAATATTCTACCGCTAAGCAGTAGTGTCTTTGGCATTACTGTACTTCGGTTTGAAGAGCACTGTAGGCTAGTGAAATTACTGGTTAAAGGAGATTTAAGAACCAATATCTCTAAGTTGGCAACGTGTGAATGGTACCTACTAATGGTGCTACAAGAGCTCATAGTCTACGGCAACCGCTTACCATCAGGTGGGCCGTATGCTCACTTGCCAAATTAGTATAATAGGCTAGTAAAGCCGATAAGAAAAGGTAATATAAACGTCCTAGATTTCATAATACAAAGATGGACAGCACTTACCCAATATTACATATCGCGGAAGGCACATTCCACTATCTCCTCAGTTCACACACAGATGGAAATCTAAGTGATTTATTTGTGTAGATCAGAAACGTTTCGTATTAGGTAATTGTTCTTTAACGTAATCGCGTTTAGATTAAGATTAAATAATTAAATAGGTGCTTATTTATAATTGGAGTAATTCTTCTTAAAGTGTCAGCGTTGCTCAGATCTCTCGTAGGCCTCTGACTTGACTTTTCGACTCTTGTCAAATTGTGAACAGCTGGACCGACTTTCGTCGTCTCCGAAGTATGAAGACGCTCAGTTGAAATACCACTATGCGATCAACCATCTAGTGACTGACCACGCCCAAAGTTGCTTAACGTACCGATCGTTTACTGATCAGTGGGTGCACTCGGCTATGAGGGTCTCAATGGAGTATTAAAAAAAACAACAAACGATTTTAATCGTCTTTTCATGGAAGACTAGCTATTGCCCGTAGCTTCGTCCGCGTGCTTAGCGATTTTTTATAAGTCGAAATTACCCTATAAGATTTTGAATAGTTTCGTCTTTTTCTTTTCTAAAATTCATCAAAATCTCTTAAGCGGTTTTACTATTTTTTTTTAATTCATGGCTGGGAAAAAAGCATGCGGTCCGCAGTCACCGTAACTTAAGACCGCTCGCGATATTTGAAGTACCTATCAAAAGCGCGCTGCCAAATCAAGGCATTGGAGGGAAAAAAGGAAGGACTAGAGCGGGTGGGAGATTGGGCCTCCGGCGCTCTCACTCATCACACGAAATGCAACAGTACCTACTACTTTACGCCGATTTTCTGTGAGATGATATACTCCTACTTGATGAGATATATGATATGATGAGATACTCCTACTTTACGCCGATTTTCTGTGAGATGGTAGTACTTTTCCAGTCGAGCCGGCCCATTTGTGCCGGGAGTAGCTTAGCTTTGATTACTATAATGAAACCTTTATTAGCATGAAAACTTAGTCTGGATCTGGATAAGATAAATAAAAGATAAGAAAAGATTAAAAACGAAGAAACAGATTACCAGCCGCTTATTATTTTTAATCTGTGCTTAAAGTTATGAATACATTAATCATATATTGAGTCTATGGTTTGTCGTTGAATGTAGAGCAAGGTCGTCATTATAGAGTTATAGACGTATTGTCGGCAGCGTTGTCTTTGGTCTCTGTCATAAGAAACAGCGGGAAAAAGTATTAGGTTTTAATTTTTAGAATTTTTATGTTAGAAGTTGGCAAAAAGCATACGGCCCACCTGATGGTAAGTGGTTGCCGTAGCCTATGAGCGCTTGCAGCACCATTAGTAGGTGCCACTCGCGCGTCGCCAACCTCGAGATATTAGTTCTTAAATCTCGTTCGCCCAGTAATTTCACTAGCGTACGATGCCCTTCAAACCGGAACACAATAGTGCCTAAGCACTACTATTTGGCGGTAGAATATTGGACACTGCGGTGGTACCTACCTAGCCGGCCTCTTGCAACAAAAGACCTACCACCAGTGTGACTGATTGCACTGGTGGAATAATCTCTGTTGTGACAGAGGTTATCCCAACAGCGGGCGATGGGGTCGTCACATCCCGACGCCTTTAAGGATAAAATAAAATAGGATAGGATTTATTGAGAAATTGCTTCTGCCAGCAGTTTCGGCCGCGTTAATAACAATTTGAATACTAACTTTGAACCCCCATTTCAACCCTTCGGGGACGGAATTTTCGGTAATGTTAATACATGTGTTTCTTTATTCTTAATTGTTCGACAAAAAATACAGTTTCGAATTTGCGGACATCCCATAGCAATTTTCAACCCCTTCATTCACTGCCTTAAGGGTTGAATTTCGAAGTGCTCGTTTCAAAAAAATTAGCTTTTCAGGCGTTGGTATGTCAGTCAGGTCTTCTTTTTTATATATATATAGTCAAAAATCAGTCGGTCAACCTCTAACGTTTAAAGCAATGGTTCCCAATCTGTGTTCCGTGGACCACCAATGGTCCACAGGAGGCAAATTATGGCCCGCAAAAGATATCAAATTTCGTGACATTAAAATCTCTTGTGGAGGAATAAAAGTATCACGCGAGTAGAGCTATACGTCTCCCAGTACAAATGGGCCTTTTTTTTACTTGGAGAAATGCAGTTACGCACTCGAGCGCCGGGACGGGTGCAATGGCGCAGGAGGTGTGTGGACTCGGAGCCGAGCTCCCCTACCCACTAAAACCCCAAGGTCCCATCTAGCGCCATAGTGGGACGCCGCGAGGTCGCTGAAGCATACAACCGCGACGCCCCGGCGCTTGCCCCGAGGGGCCCACCGGTGGCGGCAACTTACTACCGCCATACATACATAATAATACATACTATACATATATACATGATATAATACATCTTGGCGCTTGCGCGCCTAGGCCTTTCGGCCTCCACCCGCGGCGGAAACATAGTACCGCCATAAATACATATAATACTTATATACAAATACGTGATTTTTTTAACGAGGTTGTCATCCTCAACACCGACCGGGACCGGAAGGCCCCGGCAAACCCAACCAAGGGAGCCCTGGGTCCTAGGGCTCTCCCCGCCGAGACTAACTTTTTAATGAGGTTGTTTCCCTCTACGACCGACCGTCGTTATTTTTAAAGAGGTTTTCTTCCTCTACCGCCCGACTAAAGCAAACCTCCGGTGTCGCAAGAGCCGCTCGCAGTCCATTCTGATAAGCAGAAAAATACCGGGGCGACCCTCCTAGGCGCGGTCTGACGTAAAACGCCCCACGCCCGTACCGCCTGACCCTGTTAGCTTCACCGGGCAGTCGAAGGTGCCACCTGCACAATCGACTCCCGGCTACTGAGCCCCCGGCACGACAAGCCCAGGGTACCGCAGAGTTTGACCTCTGCGGTTGGGGGGGAGTACAAATGGGACTGCTTTATCGGGGAAGTACTATCCTCTCACAGAAAATTGGCGTCATATCACAGAATACTATTTCTTTTCGTGCGATGAAAAAGAGCACCTATGCACAATCTCCCACCCACCTTCTGTTCCCTTCCTTTTTTACCTTGATATGTGATACTTTATGTATCGCGCGCGTTTGCTGATGGCGACTGCTTGCCATCAGGTGGAATGTATGCTCTCACGTAGCATGGTACGAAACGCAACAGTACCTACTGATACTGTTACTTTACGCCGATTTTTAAGGAGGGTTAGTCTGCCCATTTGTGCTGGAAAGAGCATGACTTTTTTAAATGTTAAAAGCTGTCAAACAAGCATACGGCCAACCTAAGGTTGCCGTAGCCTAGATCGCTTGCAGCACCATTAGTAGGTGCCACTCACGCGTTGCCAACGAGAGATCTCTTCTTCTTCATCCTAGCATTATTCCCGGTATTTTATGTACCCAGGGTCTGCTTATTACTCTTATCCGGATTTGACAGGTTACTAGTTTTTACACGGAGCGATTGCCATCTGACCTCCGCAACCCTAAGGGCGAACCAGTAACTCATTGGATAAGAGCAATTTATTATCAAGAGTTAACGATTATTATCAGATGATATTGATGATAACCGGGACCGACAGCTTAACGTGCTCTCCGAGGCACGGTGGGGAGACCCACACGGACAACGCCCAGACCGGGACAGAAATTTTTAACAAACATCTGCCCGAGCGGGAATCGAACCCGCAACCGTCGAGACTAAAGGCAGACTCGCTACCCACAACGCCACAACGGTGTCAACGAGAGATATTGGTTCTTAAATCTCCTCTACCCAGTGATTTCACTAGCCTACAGTGCCCTTCAAACCGGAACACAGTAATGCCTAAGCACTACTATTTGGCGGCAGAATATTTGACACTGCGGTGGTACCTACCTAGCCGGCCTCTTGTAACAAAAGACATACCACCAGTGTGACTGATTGTACTGGTGGAATAATCTCTGCTGTGACAGAGGTTATCCCAACAGCGGACGATGGAGACGTCACATCCCGACGCCGGTAAAATGACTATACTACTATTAAGTTTTTTCCTTACACCACACAATATCATGTAATACCTTATGTTTATTGTTTTTGTCTATATTTGACGATACTTTTACTCGAATGAAAGCAAGGTTACGATCTTGGACGAGGATCTGACTTCACAATGGCGGTTGTGTAAGGTTCTATATGGAAGAGCGATTACAATAAAAAAATTCAACGCTATTGACATTTCCGCACTGTCCTTCCATTGTTTCAAGATATTGTTCTATGACCACTGTTTTAGTTGAATTAAAATATGAGTTTATAATTCTGGTGTTTTTGTGTTATATTGGTATATAGACGCTTGCAACTCGTCTTTATTTATTTATTTATTTGAAAATAACAGTAACAACAGGCTTAACCTAAAACGTTACATGTTCAATTTTTCTAATGCTACATTATACTATTTATAGCATATGTGATACGTTTCTTAAATATTTGTACACTACAATTAAATATATATATATCTGGTTCTGCAATGAGGATGTTGTTAGCCAACCGAATTGCTTTGGGTATGGGAGAGTTCGCTCCTTGTCTAGTGTGAATGCCAGGTTGCTCCGCCAATAGATGGTGACGACGCCGTACACTAGCATTAGCCACAGATTCGATACCTCTCATATAAAGTGACGGTATTATATATTATATATATTATACAACAATGGTGGCAAAAAAGATGGCTAAAGTATTTGCCGCCTTGGCCTCTAAAATTGTCATGTCCAATTGTACAATTTCGCTCTTTTCACTCATACAAAGTGGGCAGAGGGCGCAGGTTACTAGTTGGGGGGCGAACTAGCTGTTTTACTCTAGAATATGGAAGTTTGCTTGAAAGACATCGGCAAATAGGTTGCAGATTTCTACCTGTAATAATAATAATAAACGTTGCACACTCAACGGCCCCCATTTGGATATTAATATCCTGTGTCGGGGGTCTGGAAACATTCACAATGACAAAGACAAATACACCCAGACCGGAAAATATGCTTGCATGGTCAATACAAACATATTATGAACCGAGCGGGAATCGAACCCGCGACCTGTGGCGTTTAAGGCAGGTTCGCTACCACTGCGCCACAACGTCGTCAACCTGTAAAACATCAGAAAACCGTCATGCAGAAACCTTTTTGATTTCTATAAGGTAAAAAAAAAACTGTCGCCCCAAAAATCTGCCACCTCAAGCCTACTCAGCTTGCTGGTAAATCCACCACTGTCTATAAGCGCTTGCAACACCCTTTGTAGGAGTCATAAGGTGTCACTCACGCGTTGCCAACCTCGAGATATTGGTTCTTAAATCTCCTAGCTACAGTGTGCTTTAAACCGAAACACAGTAATGACTAATTTAACTGCCTAATATTATTCCAGGAAAGATAATTTATATTATATATAGTAGTTATATTAATAGGTGCTGGAGAACGGGCGGTATTGAAGCTGCAGTGGTTGGAGTTGAGCCATACTAAGAATTTCGAATCGTATCTCCTTCAAATTAAGGCTCAGCACAAATCCATGTTCTTCAGTTCAGACTTTAGGCCAGGAGTTGTGTACCGGAAATATAGTACAAGCAAAGAATAAAAGTTCCCAAAAATAATAATTATGAATAATATGTTATATGTTAGTCCGTAAGGTATTTAATGTAATAATCTATGTGCGTTTGTATTTTATCTATGGGCTTTGATGCCTGATAATAAAGAATTAAATAAATAAAAAAATTAAATATTTGCCCTTTTTTATCAATAAAAATAATCTTGGGTCAAAGTTGATTGCTAAATAGCATCACTGGACCATATAAAGCATACATACGGAGATCGTTGCCAAGAAATTTCAATTGCAACAGGTTGCAAATAAAATAACTAGAGCACAGACAACGCATAAGGCTTAACTTATTGCTTTAGATTATTTACATAATTGGAATGAAAAATAATAAGTTTCTATTCTTCGGCGTTGGGACGCGACGACCTCATCGCCCGCTGTTGGGATAATCTCTGTCACAGCAGAGATTATTCCACCAGTGCTGATTGCACACTGGTGGTAGGTCTTTTATTGCAAGATGCCGACTAGGTAGGTACCACCGCAGTGTCAAATATTCTAGCGCCAAATAAAAGCGCTTAGGCATTACTGTGTTCCGGTTTGAAGGGCACTGGCTAGTGAAATTACTGCGCAAAAGAGATTCAAGAACCAATATCTTGGCAAGGCGTGAGTGGCATCTACTAATGGTGTTACGCTTGCTCAATTGCTACGACAAATGCTTACTATCAAGCGGGCCGCATGCTTGCTTGCCAATCTGTAAAATAAAAAAAAAAATTGAAAGTAAGATCTTCCATACAGGTATACAATAGGTTCGATCCTGACCCCTTGAGCTATTGTCGTCCCCACTCCTAGCGCAAGCGAGCTTATTTGGAGGGGCAATAGGAATATTAGTAATGCCTTGAAAAAGCATTCCTAATATTCTTTAAAAAAATATGCGGTCGAAATGGTAACCTCTTTCATTTTGAAGTCGATTAATAAAATCGTGACGAATTACAATTTGACTAAATTTTAGTGAGGAAAGCATTAGTTTTATTCCGACATAATTATTGTTTTATATCGTGGGTCTTTTGACCTTCGTTAAAAAAATGAGGGATTGTGTTTGTGAAATATGATTTATTGATTGATTTCTTCGTAATTAATAAATGTAATCACGTCTTTTCTTTTATAAAAGAAACCAAACGCACGCAAAACTTCCTTGCATTAATCCCGGTATTAGGCATATTTACCCAGGGTCTGCTTATTACTCTTATCCGGATTTGACAGGTTACTAGTTTTACACAGAGCGATTGCCATCTGACCTCCGCAACCCTAAGGGCGAAACAGTAACTCATTGAATTACTTATCAAGAGTTAACGATTATTATCAGATGTTATAATAACAACCGGAACCGGATCAATGCCAATATCTGCCGGAGTGGGAATCGAACCCACAACCATCGATGCTGAATGGAAACAGTCTGAATACTGCAACATTATAAAATAAACAACAAAAAAAATTAAGTTTTAACTATACGTTTTCGCTACGTTAATATTTTTTTAAAAACCTATATCACCGCCCGAACAGGGACTTGAACCCTGGACCCTTGGATTAAAAGTCCAATGCTCTACCGACTGAGCTATCCGGGCTATATTATTACATTATCAAATAATTATAAGTATTATATGGCCAATGGCCAAGTTTGTATTGCATTGGTTAAATAAATAAATATATACAAATAAAAAAAATTGAATCTTTATTTGTAAAGTCAAAATAACAGGTTTTTAAAAAATTCATTTTTTTATTATGACGCATGGGCATAGGAGGCAAGGCCCTTCCCCGGGAATTTGCGAAGTACTGAAAAATACACTATTTAACCTAATAACTACTGAACATAGTCATTTTACCCCCCTTTCGACTGTGAATTTGCCCACCCCTTACCCAAATGGGTACCTGGCTACGCCCATGTCATGACGGTTGGTAAACACCGCAACCTATTAAAGCTTGCGACATTTGTAGTATCATGTCAAAAACAATTTTTTTTATTCAACATAAAAAACTTATTTACACTTATTTGTTGAAAGTCAAATTCTACCGGCTTTAAATAATTGAAACCTTAATTTAAACCTCTACCTGCGAAGAGCCGGCGACACAAAGTCAGGGGTTACAATTTTTTTTATGTATTTGGTTTTAAATATCAAAGTAGTTTACATGACGCTGTTTTGGTGCTCGTGTTACAACACAAGATATTGAATATAAAAATAATAAATAAATACCACAAGATAAGTATAATCCCATAAAAACATAAAATGTAAAAATTGCCAGTCTCATAAGCAGTTCTTCTAGTACAAAAAGTGGTGAGATCTCATGTATAACTACGCCTGAAACTTGCCAGTTGTACGGCAACTTATTCTACTCATACAAATACTTTTAGATTCGTAAAACTGCCAAGTTTCAGGCGTAGTTATACATGAGATCTCACCACTTTTGTACTAGAAGAACTGCTTTTATGAGACTGGCAATTTTACATTTTATGTTTTTATGGGATCTCATATCTTTTTGTAGAAAGTCCTACTATTTTCTACCCACTTCTTGAATGTAATCGTATATTATCTAGGTACCCACCTACACCTATTATTCCATTATATTATGTGTATACTATACAGGTACACTGATTGATTAACTGTAAATGTAACTTTGTAATTTTATACATTTATATAGGCTTACAAAGTTATTTATGCAGTTGGTGTATCTAGAAAACTGGACCGAAATTATAAAATATTTTAGTTTTTCCTTGATTTATACACTAAACACTAATTATACTCCAAAATTGAAGCTTCCATGTGTGCTAGAAGTGCCTTAGAGTTTTGATGACCGGTCAGTCAGCGAGTAACAAAATTAAGAAATTTTGACTCATTATAATTCTTAAGCGACACTTTGAAATTGCATGAAATTTGAAATATACCGTGTTTATACAATGCCTGTTTAGTTATTGAAAATTTAGGCTTTCAGTTTTATCCACAACGAAGTTATAGGGGGCCGAAAATTATTTAAATACCTATCTAACTGCAAATGTAACTGCTAACGTAACTTTGTAATCCTATACATTTATATGGGATTACAAAGTTATTTATGCAGTTGGTGTATCTAGTAAACTGGGCCAAAATTAAAAAATATTTTAATTTTTCCTTTACTTATACACTAAACACTAATTATATTCTAAATTTGAAGCTTCCATGTATCCTAGAAGTGCCTTAGAGTTTTGATGACGGTCAGCCAATGCATAACAAAATTAAGAAATTTTTGGCTAGTTATAATTTTTAAACTACTTTTTCAAATTGAATGAAATTTGATATACACCGTGTTTATACAATGCCTAATTGGTTACTGAAAATTCAGGCTTTTTGTTTTAGCAACAACGAAGTTATAAAAGGTTGAAAATTATGTAAGTACGTATCTGACTGCAAATGTAACTTTGTAATCCTATACATTTATATGAGACTACAAAGTTATTTATACAGTTGGTGTATCTAGAAAACTGGAGCGAAATTACAAAATATTTTAATTTTTCCTTTGCTTATACACTAAACACTAATTATATTCTAAATTTGAAGCTTCCATGTCTGCTAGAAGTCCCTTAGAGTTTTGATGACGGTCAGCCAATAAATAACAAAATTAAGAAATTTTTGACTAGTTATAATTCTTAAACTACTCTTTCAAATTGCATGAAATTTGAAATATATCGTGTTTATACAATGCCTGTTTGGTTACTGAAAATTCAGGCTTTTAGTTTTAGCCACAACGAAGTTATAGGAGGTTGAAAATTATATAAGTACGTATCTGACTGCAAATGTAACTTTGTAATCCTATACATTTATAGGCGATTACAAAGTTATTTATGCAGTTGGTGTATCTAGTAAACTGGAGCAAAATTACAAAATATTTTAATTTTTCCTTTACTTATACACTAAACACTAATTATATTCTAAACTTGAAACTTCCATGTCTGCTAGAAGTGCCTTAGAGTTTTGATGATCGGTCAGTCAGTGAGTGACAAAATTAAGAAATTTGACTAGTTATAATTTTAAAACTACTGGTTCAAATTGAATGAAATTTGAAATATACCGTGTCTATACAATGCCTGCTCGGTTACTGAAAATTTAGGCTTATAGCTTTATCCACAACGAAGTTATAGAGCGTCGAAAATGGCCTGAAGTGCTTCGAGAAAAGGATAGTACGGCCGTGCCGCTTTTTTGCTCGATTTGGCGGGGCACTGCCGTGCCCCAGATAAATAAACATGGCTCATATAAAAAAATAATAGATTTTTTACTCCATGATGGTTGGCAAACAAACATACGGTCCACCTGATGACATAATACAACTATCATATGCGCGATGACAAACCGAGGGGGTTGATAAGGCAAAAAGGATCCCTTCTTCTTCTTCTTTTTCAAATGGTATTGGACCTCCGACGCTCTAACATCGCACGAAACACTACTCTGTTACTTAAAACCAATTTTCTGTGATTTTTCAGACAAATTTCAGGGTAATGCTTTCCCAGTTGAGCCGGCCCATTTGTGCTGGCTGACCCAGACTGTTTTAGCTCTAAGAGAAAGATATAAAATCTTTGTCTTAGTGTTAGACAGCTGTTGTTACCTGACCACACCCACAATTTCATAACAGACTCATAAAACAATACAATCTCCCATGTTATGTTGAAATAATGGTATAATTACAAAACCTATAGTATGCAAATGCTCTAACAAGAGCCAGTGAAAGCTTAATTCAAGGTCTATGGGTATATTACTTAAATAAATAAACGCTACATACTCAACGACCCCCATTAGGATAGTTATATCATGTGTCGGGGGTCCGGAAACATACACAATGACAATACAAACACACGCCGACCGAAAAACATGCCTGGATCAGTACAAAGATCTGATCTTAATTTATTAACAACGTACAATTAAAAAAATTAAACAATAATTTCGTATCTGAACCCATGCAACGCCACCCTTAGCAAGCCGTTACCACCCCTTGCTACCCACCTCACAATTTGCCATCCCTTGCCACCTCACTTTCTTTGTAATTCACAGTGGGTCATTTCACAAGTAATTTTTGCCATAGGCCTGTAGCATATAATGTAATTCTAATGTTATACTAATTTTAGTAAAACTGTGAAGGCCCGGATAGCTCAGTCGGTAGAGCATTGGACTTTTAATCCAAGGGTCCAGGGTTCAAGTCCCTGTTCGGGCGGTTATCATTTTGTTGTCGTCAAAAAAGGAAGCAAAAAATGCATTCAAAACAAAAAACACATTTACGAAATAGCCATTAATAAAATATTGTTTTTTATTATTTTGGGCGTGTTGGCAGAGAATTCTCGTTTTAGGCTCGACGGTCGCAGGTTCGATTGCTGCTCGTAGCGGATGTTTGTTATAAATATGTCTGTTTCGGTCTGGACGTCTGTTTTTGTAGGTCTTCCCACCGTGCCTCGGAGAGCACGTTAAGCTGTCGGTTCCGGTCGTTACCATAACGACTGATAGTAATCGTTAAGTCTTGATAGGTAATTAATCAGGTCAGATGGCAATCACTCAGTGTAAAAACTAGTAACCCAGAAATCAGAATAAGTGTATAAGCAGACCCTGGGCAAATACTCCTATAGTACTGGGAATAATGCAAGAAAAAAGAATCATTGATGCTTGACTTGAAAAAAATCGTTAAGATTGGATAAGTAGGTTCCGAGTTTAATCTAATATATAAAATTCTCGTGTCACAATGTTCGTTCCCATACTCCTCCGAAACGGGTTGACCGATTCTTATGAATTTTTTATGCATATTCAGTAAGTCTGAGAATCGGCTACTATCTATTTTTCAAACCCCTCAGTGATAAGGGGTGTCCATCCCAAAATTTTTATTTTATTTTTGAATAAAATTTTTATTTTTTATTATTTTATTATGTGGCATTGAAAAATACATACGACCATACATACACCAACCCCTGCTTTTTAATAGCCTTATTAGTCAATCAAACACTTTCACCGGGTAGAGGGCGCTGCTATCGGGTCCCAGATTTTTTCGGGGCAGGACAACGTCTGCCGGGCCCGCTAGTAATAATAATAATAAATTTTTAATTCTCTCCCACAGACATTTTCATTTCAGTCTTAATTATAACGACAATGGTATGTGAGAGGCAGGAGCTCAAAATAGGTTGCCCTGTGCTAAGGGTCTCCTGACTCCCCCTCTATGATTAGGAACATTTTTTTTTACACTAATTATGAGAAAGACCAAATAACCACTATTATTATATCATAAAGTAATAAGTGCTAATAACAAGAGTAAAAGGTAATGTGTATGAGTGTTCATGCATGTCTGTGTATAAGTATGATGGTTCTTGTGTGTGTGTGTGTGTGTGCGCGCGTGTGTATTACAGTGTGCGCTAGTGCGTATGTGTGTGTATAAAATATTCACATTCCAACTCTTCCTCATCCTAGCATTATTCCCGGTATTTTATGTACCCAGGGTCTGCTTATTACTCTTATCCGGATTTGACAGGTTACTAATTTTTACACGGAGCGATTGCCATCTGACCTCCGCAACCCTAAGGGCGAACCAGTAACTCATTGGATAAGAGCAATTTACTTATCGAGAGTTAACGATTATTATCAGATGTTATTGATAATAACCGGGACCGAAAGCTTAACGTGGTCTCCGAGGCACGGTGAGAAGACCCACATGGACAAACGCCCAGACCGAGACAGAAATTTTAACAAACATCTGCCCGAGCGGGAATCGAACCCGCAACCGTCGAGACTAAAGGCAGACTCGCTATCCACAACGGCACAACGGTGTCACTCACATTTCAACTATTTATTTAAATTTTTTTTGCTAAGTATCAAGTATTTATTAAGTATTTATTTTAATTTTTTTTGCTTAGTATCAAGTATTAAGTTAATATATTTTCTGTATCTTGATAGTTCAATTTTAAAAGCCAGTCCGTTATCCTTTTCTTACATGAGAATTTTAGTAAATTTGAAATTAAAAGTAGGTTATTTAATTTATTGTACTACGTTCCTGCTTTAAAATGAAAGAATTTTTGTGTAAAAATGTTTTGACCGTTCGAGTTTTACAGACCTCGTGGGATCTTCTTGAGTTAACTATATTGATTGCTTGAGCATTTAACATGTTTTTAGTGTTTTTTTAAATCATATTTAATATATAATGTTTTCTGATGGTCAAAACATTTGTATCCCTGTATAAATTTACAGTAGAAAGTAAGCGAGGTTTAGAAAGAGCTACTTTGAGTAACATTCTTTGGGCTCTTTCAACCTCAATTATTGCCGTTTTACTAGAGCCACCCCAAACAGATATGCAATATGTTATTAATGTTATAAGCGAAAAAAAAAAAAAACGTTTTTGTATTTTTTAAGTTGCTAGGTTTGAGTAATATTTTTTATTTATATTCATAAAATTGAAATCGCCCGAACAGGGACTTGAACCCTGGACCCTTGGATTAAAAGTCCAATGCTCTACCGACTGAGCTATCCGGGCCTTATCGCTCAGAGCTAAAATAATTATATATGTATATTTATACACTATGCAAAGGCTTTTAGACATGCCATATTTATGTACCATAGTGACGGCAATACCTAGGGTAAGGTACCTTGTTTTTTTAGGGTTCGTCCGTCCGTCCGTCTGATTTAGGTTTGTGAGATAAAGCCTGCTGGCGGACGTACTGACAGCACAGGTTTAGTAACATGGTTACGTTGATACCTTTTGAATACGGAACCCAAAAAAGTAACTTAAATTACCTTCTGGACGGACACAAGTAGATTTTTTTTATGTCATTACGGTTGGCAAACACGGAAATACGGTCAACCTGATGGCAAGCAATCAGGAAAATGGAGGGGAGCACAGGTGGGTGGAAGATTGGGCCTCCGGCGCTCTCACTCCTCCTCGGTAACGCAACAGTACTGTTACTTTACGCCGACTTTCTTCAAGAGGGTAGTACTTCCCCGGTTTAGCCGGCCCATGTACTGGAAGGAGCATTGGTCTACTACAAGTTTTTTATTACTTCTTACTAATTTAGACAGTGTAGGTTCTAGTGGTATTTCCTGATCGAGTAAGCCTATTAATACTGAAAATAGCATGGCTCTATTTCACCGAAGTGATCATAATGATCTAAATTCTTGGAAAACTGGTTTAATGTAGGAGTTTCTTAGAAACTTTGAAATTACTAGTAAACAAGTTCATTGCTCTCAATGGTAACTGTTATGAATTTTAGGTAACTATTGAAGGAAGGAATACGTTTCCTTCGCAGGAAGTTATATAATAATTACTATAGCTTCCTTCTTTCTAGCATTATTCCTCTTTTGAGACGCTCATAGCGGAGTGTACCCACTGATCGCGGTCAGTCACTAGATCGCATAGTGGTATTTCAACCGAGCCTCTCCGTACTTCGGAGGGCACGTAAAAAATCGGTCCCGGCTGTTGACAATTTGACAGCCTGAACAACTCTGACACTAGGTTGGCCATTAACCAATATGCGATCAACCATCTAGCGACTCACCGCGCCTAAAGTTGCCTACCCATCGTTTACCGATCAGTGCGTGCATTCGGCTATGAGCGTCTAGAATTATTACTATGATCTATAACCATATTCCTAACAAGCAAATGGCTGTTATTTTTATTTAAGAAAATCGTCCTTAAACTTAAGCGGTAAAATTCAAAGACGTTAAAAAAATGATATAAATCTAACGAGGACATTGACTTACGAATTCTTTTTATAAGTGATCAAGTTATCCTTGTACGTAGGCAATATAAAGTACACGTATTTGTTTTTTGGAAATTATATTTAGATACGAATTACATAATGACGTAATATGAATAATTGATTTTTTCTCAAAGAAAAGGGAAAAAATAATCGGTCTGGAGACATGTGGACTCGAACTGGGGTTTTCATTGCCTGGATACAAAATTTACACTAACTAGATCCATTTATTACCTCAGAACACCGTTGTGGCGTTGTGGGTAGCGAGTCTGCCTTAAGCCTCGACGGTTGCGGGTTCGATTCCCGCTCGGAGCAGATGTTTGTATTAATCGTACAGGCATGTTTTCCGGTCTGGTTGTGTTTGTCCTTGTCATTGTGAATGTTTCCGGACCCCGACACAGGATATAATTATCTTAATGGGGGCCGTTGAGTGTGTAGCGTTTATTATTTATTATTATAGAAACCCCTAGCAAACTAAATTTTATGAATAATCGGAGCCGTTTCCGAGATCTATTTTTTTATGTTACAAGTTGTCAAGCAAGCATACGACCCACCTGATGGTAAGTGGTTGCCGTAGCCTATGAGCGCGCGCACATTAGTAGGTGTCACGCGTTGCCGATCTCGAGTCATTGGTTCTTAAATCTCCTTTGCCCAGTAATTTCACTAGCCTACAGTGCCCTTCAAACCGGAACACAGTCATGCCTAAGCACTACTATTTGGCGGTAGAATATTTGACACTGCAGTGGTACCTACCTAGCCTCTTGCAACAAAGACCTACCACCAGTGTGACTGATTACACTGGTGGAATAATCTCTGCTGTGATAGGGATTATCCCAACAGCGGGCGACGGGATCGTAACGTCCCAACGGCGGTACGATTGCGTTTTGTTCAAGGAAGTTCTGTAGGAAAACAAAATTCTCTCTTCATCATTTTTGCTTCGTCTCTTCTCTTCTCTTTCTTTCGGTTTCCTATAATTTATAACATGACTTATATTTATTATAACAGAATTGTTTTTGTTCCATGTGCCAATGTTTTACTTAGCACTTATGTTGTAGATGTAATTGCTTTTTAGTTTTTAAGTCAGTATTTTTCTGCTTTTTCTATGTCCATTAATACCACTGAAAATTTACAAGTTTTTTTCTATGGTGGCTATGGTATCGCCCTTTTGCTTGCAAACCCGAAAATTACCGAACCGTTTATGATAAAATTCCTATTAGTTGAAAGTGTGTCTTTTAAATAAAATAAATAAATAAACGCTACACACTCAACGGCCTTCATTAGGATAATAATATCCTGTGTCGGGGATCCGGAAACATTCACAATGACAAGGATAAATACACACAGACCGGAAAATATGCTTGCATGGTCAATACAAACATATTATGCTCCGAGCGGGAATTGAACCCATGACGTGTAATAAAAAAAGAATTTCGAAATCCGTTCATAAATATCGGACTTCAGAGGTGACAAACTTCTTTTTGAAGTTAAAACTAAAATCAAAAAAAGTCAATAATCTTATCCCTTTTGGAGTTAGTTAATTTTTTTGCCTTAATGATATAATTACGTAGAGATGGACGGACTTATTTTAAATGTGTAACAGAGTCCGTATATAAGCATTTTCCCATACAATTGTATTACAGTGCGTCGTTAGAGAGCGTTGAACTCGATCGCGTTTTTTAAAAAAAAATTGTGCGAATCTAGAAGTGTTAGTTTAAAAGAGGTTTGTTGTTTATTGCGTGTTTTAATTTTTTTTTAATTATATTTATTTGTTGATGGAATGTGTCAAGAATCGAAAACAGAGGGAATCACTATTTAAAATTATCAATTTAAATATTTTTGATGTCGGTCTGGTGCAGACGATTCTTTCCCAGTTAACGTCAAAAAGCCGTTTTGTTGTGTAGTCTTATATCTATGTAGACTACATAAAAAAGCGGCTTTTTTGATGTTTGATTATAATTACTTTTTCTTTTGTGTGTTTGTCAAATATGTTAGAGGGTACAATGGGATTGACATGTTCGTCTCGAATAAAAATCCCAAAATAAATAAAGAAAAAAAAAAAAAAAAATATTTGTGAAGTATGTATGTTATGTTAAATTTTATTAAGCGTAGAAATTTTCGGTTTAATTAAACTATAGTGGACTAATTTTCGGGAGCAGTTTTTTTTAATAGACATTTTTGATTTTGAATTACATTAATAATTAATTTTAATTATATCACACATTTTTTTTAAAGAAAGTTCTTATATAAAAAATATTGCGTAGTATGTATTCAAAATATATCTCAACCGAAAAAAAATACCGTGCCTCAAGAGCTAGGAATATTGAGCATTGGCTGCTGTGGTAAAAATTGTTTACTTTTTGCTTTTTAGCGTTCCGTACCCAAAGAGTACCAACAGAAACCTATTACTAAGCCTTCGCTGTCCGTCCGTCCATCAGTCCGTCATTTATAGGTAGAGAGTTCAAATTTAAAAATAATAGGGTTTTCCATACAACAAACAAGATCTTTTTGAATGTAAATACTTGGCTTTCTATGGTACAATACAAGAAACAAGAAAAAATATATTCAATGTACGGTAGTACTCGGAACCCGGTAATTCGATAGGCACTCGGAATGTTTTTGGTAAATCCAGTAATTCAGTATTACAATTAACAATTTTATGTTAATGTAGTCAAAGTATATATCTTACTTTCTCCGTGGGAAAATTTAAGTAAGAATCATCTTTTCTATGTACATACTAACTTTTGCTTGCAATTCTCATCTTGTATGGTTTGTAAAATTTTTAACATTTTATAAAACTTTTTTTATAAAATACTGCGCCCACTGCTCCGGTCTCGTTGTGTACCGATTTTTCTTTATTGCGCGGAACCCTTTTTATAAAATAAAAGTAGTAAGTTACTCTTTATAACATCAGTTATCTGCCAGTGAAAGTCCCGTTAAAATTGGTACAGCAGTTTTAGAGATTAGCCGGAACAAACAGACAGACGAAAATTTAAAAAAAAAACAGTTTTTGTATGTAAGTACCGTATATACTTTAACATGCATATAGTGAAAAGCTGTTTTGCAATTTGATAATGGCAGTATAATTTTAAGAATATACCCAAATCTCTGGTTGATATACCCAACATTCGCAAGCGCTTTCAATCATCTTTCATAATGCGCATGGTCCGGAAGTAGAATGCTCTTCCGGCGTCTGTATTCCCGAAAACACAACCTGAACCTCTTCAAGGTGCGAGTACACAAAGCTTCTTATGAGCAAGCTCGCTCCACCGTAGACTACGGTGCCTTCGCGTTCGATGGAGGTCAAAAGTTTACCCAATTTGAAATAAAAAGCTCTTTTAAAAATATTACTTCTTTAGTAACTTATTAAAAATTTAGTCAAAAATAAAAAATGGTGTGTTTGTTTTCGGGACAGTCATGACCCCCATAACGCCATAATCCACGTTTGGTCTCTTTCGACTATAATAGTCTTAGGGGCTGGCCTGGCGGGTCTCAGGAAATGAATCAAAAGTATTACGTAATTTCCTTACGCATAACTCATAATTAGACGTAAATATTTAGTCTAGAGTCGTTAATTGGTAAAAGTTTAGTGTTAAGTGCGATCTAGATATTGTGATAACTGTTTTTTAGATTGAGTTTTAAGGAGATAATTATTCTAAAATAATATTAATTAATAATACTAAATACTAAAATAATAATAAAAGATACAATTGTGGCGTATTGGTAGCGAGTCCGCCTTTAGCCTCGCAGGTCGTCGATTCGATTTCCGCTCGGGCAGATGTTGGTATTGTATTACAAATATCTGTTTCGGTCTGGGCGTTTGTCCCACCGTGCCTCGCAAAGCACAGTCGCTCCCGGTTGTTATTATAACATCTGATAATAATCGTTAACTCTTGATAAGTAATTTGCTCTTATCCAGTTACTTACCAGTTACGGGTTCGCCCTTAGGGTTGCGGTTACATGGCAATGGCTCTGTGTAAAAATTAGTAACCTGTCAAATCCGGATAAGAGTAATAAGTAGACTTTGGGCAAAATACTTTATATATTTTTTTTATCAAAGACTAAATAGATTAGTTTAGTTTTATTTAGACTTATACATAGACATAATATTAATATATAATGTACTAACTATAATATTATTTTTGTTTCAGAATACTACAACAACAATCATGGCTTATTTCAAGGTAAATAAAAGTTTATATAAATAATAAATAAATATAAATAAATGCTACACACTCAACGACCTGCATTAGGATAGCTTTATCTTGTGTCGGGGGTCCGGAAACATTCACATCGACAAGGACACATGCCTGTATGGTTAATACAAACATCTACTTTGAGCGGGTATCGGACCCCCTACCTTTGGCGCTAAAGGCAGGTTCACTACCACTGCACCACATAGTCGTCGATATAAATATAAATTAATAGTGGGCTCGGCAGACGTTGTCCCGCCCCGAAAAATAATCTGGGACCCGGTAGCAGCGCCCCCTAAGTCTGATTGTGAACAGACGTGACACCGGTGACAATTATTGAATTACTTAAATCGCTATTAAACAAAAGGGGTTGATGGTAGAAGGGGTGAAAATTTAGGGTTGTATGTATTTGCAAAAAAATAAAAATAAAATTTGTGCTGACCACCCTTAGCATCTAGGGGTATGAAAAATAGATGTTGACTGCACAACGTAACAGTACCTACTGATACTGTTTTACTTTGCGCCGATTTTCTATGTGATGGGTATAGTTCCTTAAATGTAACTTGAACCAAAATGGCCGCTTCTGCGCAGGTACAATAATGGACAAAAATGTTAGACAAAAATATTGGTTTTGTCTTATTTAAATCGATTCTTTATAAAGTGGGAAAATGGAATTAAGTATATAATATAGTTATTATTTCTTCTAAATTCAATTAGTTATTTATTTATTGTAAATAGTATAGAAAAATGGTGCCTATATATAAAAAAAGTTAATATACATTATTAATAGTGAGACAGACTTCTTCGTATCTTTCGCAGTATTATTTAGAGAATTAGGTATATTATATTCTTTTAAAAAATAACTTCTTCTTCATCCTAGCATTATTCCCGGTATTTTTATGTACCCAGGGTCTGCTTATTACTCTTATCCGGATTTGACAGGTTACTAGTTTTACACAGAGCGATTGCCATCTGACCTCCGCAACCCTAAGGGCGAACCAGTAACTCATTGGATAAGAGCAATTTACTTATCAAGAGTTAACGATTATTATCAGATTGTTATTGATAATAACCGGGACCGACAGCTTAACGTGCTCTCCGAGGCACGGTGGGGAGACCCACACGGACAAACGCCCAGACCGAGACAGAAATTTTAACAAACATCTGCCCGAGCGGGAATCGAACCCGCAACCGTCGAGACTAAAGGCAGACTCGCTACCCACGACGCCACAACGGTGGTTTAAAAAATAACTATAATCGTCAAATACCATGCTTCTCTCCCGTCTCCTTAAAGTTGATTGTGGTCGAGGCATTATCTTGAAATAAATGTTAACACACTTGACAAAAATAATTTATATTTTAATTAAATTTTTAATAATTTATTTTTAAGGAACTAAAACAACCGTCAGCGAGTGTACTAAACCCGGCCCCCTTCATACCGCATACGGTTGAGACCCAAAAACGTGTTACTGCGCAGGGTTCAAGTTACATTTAACAGACTATACATTTGTGTTGGGAAAAACATGTTACTACTGCCGTAACTGTTTAAATTATTTGTAAATATAGTTAGTATTGAATTGTAAATATGTTGTAATATATATTGTAAAGTTTTTATGACAATTGTATGATATACTTACGCCATGGATTTATGGTTCGTAAAAAACTCAATTCGATACGCCATATTAAACACTAATTATATTTCAATTACAATCAAATTATGGAAATTACGACATGACAAATTTATGTCATGTATACTTATCATTATTGACATATTATTTGATACCGTTGTGGCCTTCTGGGTTGCGAGTCTGCCGTAAACCTCGACGGTTACGTGTTCGATAACCGCTCGGGTAGATGTTTGCATTGATCTGACAAACAGTTTCGGTGTGGGCGTTTGGCCTTGTGGGTCTCCACACAGTGCCTCAGAGGGTACGCTAAGCTGTCGGTCCCGGTTGTTATCACATCTGATAATAATCGTTAACTTTTGATACAATTGCTGTTACTGCTAAGTTACTGTTTTGCCTTTACGGTTGCGGAGATCACATGGCAATCGCTCTGTGTAGTAACCCGTCAAATCCGGACAAGATTTATATCATTATTAACTCTGTTTATAGTTAACTAGCTTCTACCAGCGGCTTCGCCTGCGTGAATAAAGATTTCAATACAAACTCTGCTCCCTTCTTTTATATACTTTCAATGACATATTTATTTATATTGAATCAACAGCCTAAAAAATTAGTTTCAAGCTTTTAGCTTTACTAATGCCGGTACTTACATACAACTTTTCACCCCCCCTTTCAACCCCTTACAACCCTTTTTTTGCATTAATAGCTTATGTCCTAGACTATCTGTGTACCAAATTTCATTTAAATCGTTTCAGTAGTTTTGGCGTAAAAAGGCGACAGACAGACAGAGAAACAGAGTTACTTTTTATAATATTAGTAAGGACTACTCATTCGTCCCGCGACTTCGTCTGCATTCAAAGGTCTGGACAGTTGGGCAATATAGCTTAACTCATGTTACATGTAACAATAGTAGTTCCCATGTAACGCAAACTATGCAAAACTACATAATAATTACGTACCAACGGCTACTTTATCACGTCATGTATATACATTCTTGTGTTAGGGTATGACACTTTCAATATAAATTGAACCATGCGCAGTAACACGTTTGTGGGTCTCAACCGTATGTGGTATGAAGGGGCCACGTAACTATGGCAACGCGGTGACGCTAGACCCGATTAGTACATTTTTTGATTGATTTGATATATTTTACAAATGTACAAATTATATATTTATATAAATATCAACTATTTACCAATCTGAATATGAACCAATCTGAATGTGCTTGACAACGTTGTGGCGCAACGGTAGCGAACCTGCCTTAAACGCCACAGGTCGCGGTTTCGATTCCCGCTCGGAGCATAATATGTTTGTATTGTCCATGCAAGCATATTTTCCGGTCTGGGTGTTTGTCATTGTCATTGTGAATGTTTCCGGACCCCGATACAGGATATTACTATCCTAATGGGGGCCGTTGAGTGTGCAGCGTGTATCATAAGTAAAGAAAACGAAATTTATTCTAAATAAAGGAGTTCTGACTTGAGGTAGTAAACATAAAAAAAAAACAGAATTGAGAACTCCTTTTTTGGAGTCGAGTGGAAGTCATATAAGAATACGCCATTTCTTATATATTAATAATGTATTGGTAATAATTGAGTTCATATTTACCAAGTGTCTAATTGTAGCCCGGATAGCTCAGTCGGTAGAGCATTGGACTTTTAATCCAAGGGTCCAGGGTTCAAGTCCCTGTTCGGGCGATGACTTTTTTACATTTATATATTTCATTAATATTGGCCAATAGCTCTGCTCTTCTAAACATAAAAACGAAAATCAAAGTTGATTACAAATCAAGACCTAGATGGAAGGTACCTATTTAAAAAAAGCATTTTCTTTTACTTTGTTGTGGCGCAGCGGTAGCCATATTAAAGTGCCACAGGTCGTGGGTTCGATTCCAGCAGATGTTTGTATTGAACCTTTAGGCATGTTTTCCGGCCTGAGTGTTTTTGTCGTCGTCATTGTGTATGTTTCCAGATCCCCGGATATAATTGTCCTAATGGGCGCCATTGAGTGTGTAGGGTTTATTTATTATTTTAAATTTTCTTTTTTTGTTGTCGGTTATAGTTCCTTAAATGTAACTTGAACCAAAATCGCCGCTTCTGCGCAGGTACAATAATGGACAAAAATGTTAGACAAAAATATTGGTTTCGTCTTATTTAAATCGATTCTTTATAAAGTGGGAAAACAGAATGAAGTATATAATATAGTTTTTATTTCTTCTAAATTCAATTAATTATTTATTAATTACTTAAATAGAATAAAACAAATAAATAGTATAGAAAAAGGTACCTATATATAAAAAAAGTTAATGTACATTATTAATAGTGAGACAGACTTCTTCGTATCTTCCGCAGTATTATTCAGAGAATTAGTTATATTATTTTCTTTTAAAAATAACTATAAACGTCAAATGCCATCCTTCTCTCCAGTCTCCTTAAAGTTGATTGTGGTCGAGGCATTATCTTGAAATAAATGTTAACACACTTGACAAAACTAATTTATATTTTAATTTATTTTTAATAATTTATTATTAAAGAACTAAAACAACCGTGAGCGAGTGTACTAAACCCGGCCCCCTCATACCGCATACGGTTGAGACCCGAAAACGTGTTACTGCGCAGGGTTCAAGTTACATTTAACAGACTATAAAACAGGATGTCCGGCTATGGGACAAAATGTATGGTCACAGTAAAGATTACAATCAATACGAGTCTTTTGTCTAAGGGATAAGTGGCGGAAGAAATTTTCCCATGGGATGTAACATGGCTATCTTTGGTTATTTCAAAGATAATTAAACTACAGCTTAGTTTAATTATCTTTAAAATAAAAACTAATTCTATAAATATAGAAGTGAGTTTGTTTGTCTGTACTTTCACTAAATCGCTGAACTGATTATGATGAATTTTGTAACAAATATAAATGGGACCGTGGAGATTCTTAACAGCTACTTTGTGTCAAGAAAGCAAAATTCAAAGTTACCGAAAATTTCTATGAGGAATGAATTATTTCCATGTTAAAAACTTTTATTCACGCGGGCAAGGCCGCGGGCAAAGGCTAGTAGTAATTATCTAATATATAAAATTCTCGTGTCACAATGTTCGTTCCCATATTCCTCCGAAACGGTTTGACCGATTTTGATGAAATTTTGTTTGCATACCGGGTAGGTATGAGAATCGGTCAACATCTATTTTTTATACCCTTAAGTGATAAGGGTGGTCGACCTCACATTTTTATTTTTCATATGATTGTTTTGAAAATATTATGGATGATATACTTAAAAAACTATCTGGATCTAATAAACATATTTTAATATGTGGTGATTTCAATATTAATTTGTTAGATATTACTTCTACCACTATTCGATTCAGATCATTGTTAAAATCATATAACCTTGTAAATTTATTTTTAGAGCCGACTAGAATTACCCACTCGACAGCTACTTGTATAGATAACATTTTCAGTGATCTAGTACCACTCAGCAAATCAATAATTAATCAGCTTACCTCTGATCACTGTGGACAATTAGTTACATTTCAAACAAAAACTGTTAAAAATAACAATCAAAAAGTTATGTTTGTTCCTATGAATACAAAACGTATTGAGAAATTTAGAAGTAATATTCTATCAATAATCCCATACATTCAAGATTATGACCATCCAAATTTAACATATAATAAATTATTCAAATTAATAAAAAATGAATTTAATAATATTTTTACTTCTAAAACAGTCTATGTAGGTAATAAAACGACTTTTGGTGAATGGGCAACAGTTGGAATATTTAAAAGTAGGCAAAAGTTATATGAACTTTATGCTGAAAAAACTATTAATCATAGCGTATCTTTTATCAATTATCTCAAAATGTATTCTAAAATTTTTAAACAGGTTTGCAACGCGGCTAGAGTTCTACATATTAAAGAAAAAATTAAAAATTCGCATGATAAAATTAAAGCAACCTGGCATGTGATTAATTGTGAAACTGGAAAAGTCAAATCTCGCAACACTAACTTTTCTTTAAACATTAATAATAAAAATATTTCAAGAGACCAGGATGTTGCGGCAGCTTTTGAGAAGTATTTTGCTGACATTCCAGCTTTGACAACTGAATCACTAATTTCTTCTCCAACCGTTGCTGAATCACTACTTATTAATAGTGTTAAAACATGTGAAACTAAGTTCAATTTCAGTTTTGTGAGCCCCAAGGACATTATTAATGTATTCAAAACGATTGATATGAAGAAAACAGCAGATTTATGGGGCATGTCTGTAAAAGTAATAAGCTCAATTATAGATCTTATTGCACCGTATCTTGCGACCATATTTAATGATTGTGTCAAGTGTGGAATATTTCCTGACTTAATGAAATATAGCAAAGTGATACCGTTATTTAAGTCTGGCTGTGCGTCAGATCCATTTAACTTTAGACCCATATCGGTGTTACCGACTCTTAGTAAAATTTTTGAGAAAATAATGTTAAATCAGATGCTGTTGCATTTTAATAAATATAAATTAATGCATAAAAATCAATTTGGTTTTACCAAGGGTCGCTCGACGTCTGACGCAGGTATCAAACTTCTTTCTAATATTTATGATGCCTGGGAGGAGTCACGGGATGCACTTGGTGTTTTTTGTGATTTATCTAAGGCTTTTGACTGCGTACAACACGAGACGTTAGTCAGGAAGTTGAAGCACTATGGTATACGTGACACTGCGCTCGATCTTCTTATTTCTTACTTGCAATATAGAATTATGAAGGTCGACGTAAACAGTAAAAGATCTTCAGGTACAAATGTAAATATGGGAGTCCCACATGGCTCCATTCTCGGCCCATTTCTCTTTCTTGTTTACATTAACGATTTACCATATTTTGTGGAAGGAGCACAAGAAATAGTATTGTTTGCTGACGACACTTCTTTTATTTTTAACCTTAAAAGACATAGTATTAATTACGACGAAGTGAACAATGCTCTTTCTAAGGTACTTCATTGGTTCAGTGTCAATAACTTACTTTTGAATAGTAAAAAAACGAAATGCATTAAATTTTCAATGCCCAATGTGAGACAAGTTCAGTCTAATGTAATATTGAATGGAGAAGTATTAGAAATTATGGAGTCTACAGTTTTTCTTGGAATAACTGTAGATTCTAAACTACAATGGGGCCCCCATATTGCTAAATTGGCGAATAGACTTAGTTCGGCAGCATTCGCAGTAAGAAAAATTCGACAATTAACAGATGTAGAAACAGCCAAACTAGTTTATTTTAGTTACTTCCATAGCATTATGTCATATGGAATTTTACTTTGGGGTAACGCGGCTGATGTAAATACAATTTTTGTGCTGCAAAAGCGAGCTATTCGTGCAATTTACAATCTTGGTTGTAAAGATTCCTTAAAGGAGAAATTTAAAGAAATTAATGTATTGACTGTTGCTTCTCAATACATTTTAGAAAATGTTATGTATGTACATAAGAACATCAATGAATTTACAAAATGTAGTGATAATCATAACATCAACACTAGGAACAAACATAAATTGACAATGCCAGTTACTAGACTGCATAAAATTAGTAACTCTTTTAAGGGTAACTGTATACGGTTTTACAATAGGATCCCAGAAAGCGTTCAGAAACTTTCTTTAAATAAATTTAAAAAAAGGTCAAAGAACGTTTGTGTGGTAAAGGCTATTATAAAATTAGTGAATACCTTGAGGACACCACGCCTTGGGAATGAGACAGTCACTCCAGGCTTTTCAGTGATTATAATATGTAAACTAATATCAGTTCAAAAAAATACATATAAAAAAAGATAAAACCCCCTGAGTTTGTTTCGCCGGTTCTTCTCAGGTAGAGGTTTTTCCATTTTGGAGCCGGTGGTAGAATCTGACTTTCAACAAATAAGTGTAATGCTTTTTATGTTGAATAAAAATATTTGATTTGATTTGATTTGATTTGATTGATTTTTAGGGCAAAATTTTTTATTTTTATTTTTTTATAATGTGGTATTAAAAATACATATAACCCTAAATTTTCATCCTTCTACCATCAACCCCCATTTTTAATAGCGATATTAGTAATTCAATAATTTTCACCAGTGTCACTTCTTTTCACAATTATACTCAGCTAGGGCACTGCTATCTGGTCCCAGATTTTTTTCGGGGCAGGACAACGTCTGCCGGGCCCGCTAGTTATTTATAAAAAAATATCTTACCTAAAACGAGTGAAGCAACAGGCAAAAGTTAGTTTTTTATTAAATTATAAAATTAAACTACTTATTATAATATACACTAAAAGCAGGCTTTTCTATACAGACAAAATGTCCAAACTCACTGGTGCTCCTTCGTAAATTCAACACCAACGAAACGAAGTTAATCACAAGCTTGTAACATTGAATGGAGTTAGCATATGACTGACTTAGTCCAATAACTCACTAATAGAGCTCACAAACGGGCAGACTCTGAGTCCCTCGTACTCCTAGCGCAAATTACGAGTTTATTTTGGGCAATAAGAACATTAGTAATGACTTGAAAAAGCTATGCTATTTTTTTAAACGTCGTCGTCGTCGTTTTTTGACTTTTTCAGGTTATAATTTACACAGTGACCCTGTTTACATTGGCTAATTGTGAGCCACCTGTTCAAGGCCATTATGAGCCAAATAACTACCACACAAATGCGTTCCACACACCTAGCAACAATTATTTACCTCCAAAGACTAGTAAGTATTAATAAAACAATACTTTTTTAAATTAAAAACACACACATTCGCATCTGTGTACTATTATTATATACATATATAATTATACTAGCTCTTGCCCATGGATTGCCATTACACCTTTTTTATGTAAGAGGGGGCAAGCGGGCAGGAGGCTCACCTGAGGGCATACAGGTGCGTTGCCGACCTTTAAGGAAGGAATAGGCTCTTCTCTTGAAGGTTCTCAGGTCGTATCGGTTCGGAAAGGGCGCCGACGGAAGTTGGTTCCACAAAGTGGTTGATTACTGCAGTTATTGTGATTTGGGTATGTGTTAAAGTATATTGTGCTTTGCTTTTGAAAAACACCATTTGAGGAACTGGAACAGCTTCTAATGAGCACAAATGGCCACCAGAACTACTCAAAAACTATAAAAACTCATTTCACGGGTTGCAATACGATTAGGTACTTTACTAATAGAAATGCCGAACTATTATTCTTAACTTAAAAGTGTAAAAAAAAAAAAAATTAAAGGCGTCGGGATGTGACGACCCCATCGCCCGCTGTTGGGATAACCTCTGTCACAGCAGAGATGATTCCACCAGTGCAATCAGTCACACTGGTGGTAGGTCTTTTGTTGCAAGAGGCCGGCTAGGTAGGTACCACCGCAGTGTCCAATATTCTGCCGCCAAATAGTAGTGCTTAGGCACTACTGTGTTCCAGTTTGAAGGGCATTGTACGCTAGTGAAATTACTGGGCGAACGAGATTTAAGAAGTAATATCTCGAGGTTGGCAACGTGTGAGTGGCACCTACTAATGGTGCTGCAAGCGCTCATAGCCTACGGCATCAACTTACCATCAGGTGGGCCGTATGCTTGTTTGCCAACTTCTAACATAAAAAAAAAAATTCGAAAAAAAATGTCTAAATTTATTTTTTGTATTGCAGGCCTCAATCTTCCCAGCAGCTACCTCCCGCCGAACTCTTTCACAGGATCTGGTCATAATTATGACCACAGGCCGGTTAACGGTTACAATTATGACCACAGACCATCTATTGATCATAATTACGACGGTCATGGTCATAATCACAACGATAATGAAGTGGTAAGTCATTTTTTGTGTTTCCTATTTTAGTATTGAACGTGAGTTGTGTGAGGCAAATGTCTCAATGGTTGTATTTATGTGTGGACCCCCAACAACAATTTACTGGTAGGCTTTTTATTATATTTCGGTTCGAAGGACGCCGTAACTAGTTAAATTACCAAGGGAGATTTAAGAACCAATATCACTAGTTGACCTACAAATCTATGGTGTTGTAAGCGCTCATAGGCTATGACAACTGCTTACCATCACTTAAGTTGTATTTTTATTAGTAAGTCAAATTCTAACTCCTGCTCCAAAGTTAACATGAGAAAAACCGGCCAAACAAAATGAGGGGTTATTAAATTACGGTTTCAGACCCGTGTTTCATATAGTTGCGTATAAAGGTGCTTTTTAACACACGTGCAACTCGTACGAGCGTTGACGCGCTAACAAAATCGTATAAGCGGTAATTATAAAGTACTATAAACTACTACCTACTGACACTTGCCACTGATTCACGCTGGAATACGCCAGTGTACGCGAGTTCGGCTTTTTGAAGCGCGAAGTAAAGCGCGTGTTTAAGATCGTATGTCGACAGTTTAGTTACGCTCGAAAAAAAAGCACTGGTCTGAAACCGCAAGTAGTAATCAAATTATGTTTACTAAACTGCTAAAAAGCCTGAGATTGTCTCGTTCTTAAGGTGTGGTTTAACATTTACTTATTTTATAATAGCCCACCACACACAAACTATTGTGGACAGTGTTATGTAATATAAAGTTTCTGAACGAAGAGTTACTAATTACATGAAGTCTAGAAATAAAAAACAATAAGCTCATTTAAGTTTTAATGCAATTAGATTATTATATACATATAAATATTCATGTTAGTTTACATTAGTGCGTGATTCTACGTGTTTTGTATATTAAATATGAATGAATCGGTTTTAATCGGTAAATATTATCGTCAACAGCGTAAAATATGTCTCCGTAATCACCAAAAATAATACTACGAGGGAAAAAATCCAAATTCGCTACGTGCTTAGCAGTACCGTTGTTACAATAAATCTCATACAAACCATTATCTGTAACACCAAATGTCTTAAATTCGTCTGATATAAAGTGATATACGACGTTTAAATCTTTATTTTTAACGATTTCAACGCCATCTATCGCACAGAAAACACCGCACATCGTCACGAAATGAATATTTTTCTTAAAATCAACTTCGAATTCTATAACTGTTTTTATATTACTAATTTTCACCGCCTTCGTGCCTTGATCGAATATTTTATAAATCATGTGGTTATTCGCGTCAATTATATACATTTCATTGTTTCTTATAATAATTTTCAATATATTCATATTATATAAACCAATGTTTATAGCTTCTTGTGATATTGGATCATATTTGTATAATCCGTCGTCTGAGCCAAAATACACTTCACCGGTTTCCGGATCTACAGCTGTTGCTTTGTTATTTTTAATACCATCGATTTTCATTGCTCGTTTTGTTATAATATTAACGAAAGCACGTCCAGAATTCTGTATAACATCATCCATGAACATGAAATATAGATTTCTACTCGCGGAATCGTATGCCAGTTCCTTAACATCTTTGAATTTATCCGTTAATAATTCTTGCTTGTATATTCTCATACCGATTTGTTGTATCGGTGTGTCTGTTAAATATACATTTATTTTTGCATTAACACAAACACTTATTACTATAAGATTACTAATTAAGAACAACATTATTTTAGAATCTAAAACGTGCACATAAAAGCGGTTTAGGTTTAAAACTGACGTCTGTATTAAATGTTTTCAACTTTTATCCTATTGAGGTTAAAACCAACAAAACGTTTGCGTTCGATTTGATCAAAGTACAATCGATTTAGATGCTTATATCTATCTTAATAAGGTACTGCAGTCGCTGTGGAATTTTCGACAATTGTTAATTTAGCGTTTGTCATCGCGGATGTGTTGAGAAAATTGTTATAAACAAGCGTAGAGGTCGTTTGAACAGCTCATCATAATTATACTAGTTAAGGTAGTTAATACATTATTTAATTCATGATCAAATATGAATTTTTTGATGCTCTCACATTTGGATCAAGTAAAATAGCCATTAAAATAAGCTCTACTTTTTACCACATAATCAGTTGAAACTATTTTCTCTTTTTAGTGTGTAATTTTACTTCATTTATATGATAGTCTTTAAGTAATTTATTTAACAAGTCTTTTCCTTATTACGTTTTAATCGAATCAATTTACTTGTATCTGAGTAAATTAAATTATTGTCATTATCGAACGCTAAACCGAAAGCGTCATCAATGGGAAGGATTTTCTTTAGCGATATATCAGTTTTATCAATTTTATAAATACCATCTGATAGACAAGCGTATGCGTCTCCGTTTATATCAGTCGTAAGTTCTCTTAGACCTTCACTTAGCTTTTTATATAGCGTTGCGTCTTTTGTGCCCTCTTTCTGACCGTATAATCCTGTATCATTAGTGAAGAATATTATATTTTCATTATCAATAACGAATTCATTTACCTTTGTATCTTCTAAATCTTTATATCTTATTGTTTGTTCATTAACGTAGGAGAATAGAAATTGTGATGGAAAAACGATATAATACAATTTATTATTTTTGAAGTATATACGCCAAATGTTGATATCTTTCTCACCGAAGAAATCAGCTGTTTTTGTTTTGTGGTTAAATTTATATATACCATTGCTACCGCCTATGTACACATCATGGTTATTCTGATCAACGGTTTGAGCGAAACCATTTACAACACCACTTACATCGGAAAATTCTTTAGTGTTAAGATTAAGATACGCTGTTTTGAATCCATCGTCTTCTTCATTGATACTGTAGCTGAAGAAAAGCGTGTTAGTGCTGTAATCTACAGCTAGCAAATAAGGACGATCGATATCTGTCTTCAATTCTTCGATTTCGTGGTAAATGTCATCAATTATGACGCCGTCACATTTTTTCTCTTCTCCGTTTATGACTAATGCTTGTGTGAGGACAGTTGTTAGAACCGTGAGAAGTAGCATTTTAGCTGGAACAAGAATTAATAATGATTAAATAAAACAATGATTTTTTTAGGTGTTTAAAAATTATTAAAAAAAAAAACAAAGTTACGGGATAAAACTTCCATCTCTAAAATTTCTAAACGCATCTTCTTAAAAATAATAATTATTCTGAAAAGTTCTTTTATCGTTTTACTACGTGAAATTTTAGATTTTGCCCATTACGGGCAAACACAATATTTATGACTTTAGGACCTAAAATCTGAATAATCAATTTCTGTTTTAATCAAAAAAGTCAAAATTTCTTTTATCATACGTTGCTAAGTTCACAATAAGTCCTGAATGTTTTTCAGCCCTCAGTTACTGGTCTGGACTACTACCCTTAGTTGTAATATACTTTATTGTTTCATAAAAACTTGAGTAGTGGTTCATAGATTTACTAAATTTCGTATATTTAGAGCCAATTTAGAGCCAAAAAAAAGTCTCCGGGTAAAAAGACACATACGGACTGACGAAATTATAAGGGTTCCATTTTTGCCATTCGGCTACGGAACCCTAAAACGAACAATATTCAGTTATATAAATAGAAAAGTACATTAGGAAAGATAAGGATAACGTCTGGTCAGTTTCCGTGAAATTATAAAGGAGTGGGCTTACCCACTTGTCGGGAATATTTTGCTACGTTACTCATAATACACCTTCGTGGCCCATTGGTAGCGAGTCTGCCTTTAGCCTCGACGGTTGCAGGTTCGATTCTCGCTCGGGGCAGATGTTTATATTGATCTTACAAATATCAGTTTCGGTCTGGGCGTTTGTCCTTGTGGGTCTCCTCACCGTCCCGCAGAGTCCCGGTTGTTATCACATAACATTTGATAATAATTTTTAACTCTTGATAGGTAATGTACTCTTGTCCAATGAGTTACTGGTTAGCCTGTAGAGTTATGGAGGTCCGATGGCAATCCCTCTGTGTAAAAATATGTCAAATCTGGATAAGAATAATAACCACACTTCAATAATTTCAATTTTTTTTTTCTTAATAAAAATTGAAAAATGAAATCTAAAAATCCAAATATCTAAACATCTAAACATATACACATACAAACTTTCACATTTAAAATATTAGTAGGATTATTACTTTAATTATTTTAATTTATTTATACTCTAAATAATTTTGCACTCAATCTCCCCGGTGACGCTGTTCAGGCCAGTTTGGTTAACAGCACACACATTCAGAAATAAAAATTCTCCACACAAATTAACGCTACTCACTCAACGTCCCCCATTAGGATAGTGATATCCTGTGTCGGGGGTCCAGAAACATACAAGGACAAGGACAAATACACCCAGACCGGAAAATATGCGTGCATGATCAATACAAACATATTATGCTCCGTGCGGGAATCGAACCCGCGACCTGTGATATGTTTTCTATACATAAAATAAAAAATAATATTAAAATATTTTTGTATGAATATAATTTTATAATAATAACGCTTACCCGAATGATCTCGTTGTTTTAATGTAAACTAAGTATGTCAAGCATTAATAACGTACATGAGCGGGGAATAAGAAAATAAATGGAGTAGTTATAGTTGCTAAAGTTTTTGCTTAAGACTATAAATATTTGCAACGTTCAAAGCATCAAGGGTGGTGGTAGTCTGGGCTTTCATCGCTGCCATTCAACCAAACGATACAAATCAGTACAAGAGAGGTATCAGTATACCTCAACTGCTACTATAAGTTTACGTGAATCGTATTTCTTTAGTAATTTAAAGAAACTTCTATTCTGTACTAGCTTCTGCCCGCGGCTTCATTCTCATGGATCTCATGATTTAGCCGAGTAACTTACAGAATGACAGAGATATTTTTGCATTTATGATATTTTTAATGTAGAGATTGTCCAAACTGATGTTGAATATCTTTAATTTAAAATAACTTTTTTTAAAGAATATAAATATTTTAATTTTAAGGTGACTCTATGGATCTCTATGACCTTTGATCTTAGACGACAAGAGTTTATCTAAAATCTGTACGTACCTATAAAATAATCTGTTATTTACTTTATAAGTTTTTACCCATTGGCCTTGACAGCGTAGCCGGCTGAAAATTATATATTTTAATTTTTAAGTATCTATATTTAAGTGGGTAAAACGTCTTCTTCTTTCTAGCATTTTTTCCGGAACTTTTTCTTAGGGTCTACTTATTACTCATATCCCGATCTGACAGGTTAATTTTTACACAGAGCAATTCTTATCTGATCTACATATTCTGCAACCTTAAAAGCTAACCAGTATCCCATTGTAAATCGTCTACCAAGAGTTAACGATTTGAAAATGGCTTAGAGATGGTCGGAAATTAATTTAGGGTAATCACGTGTGATTAAGTGGTGATGAAATAAGAAATTAACTATTCGGTACAGATCTTTAATGGCAAGGGAACGATTGTCCACAAGTATTACACGAAATTTACAAATTTGCCTCGTTACATTTTATGCAAGAAAATTACAGTACGAGAAATGCTGGATATACCTGTTTGAAATTATATTAGAAAATGCTTTGTATAATTTATAGCTCATGTTTCGAATCACTATGGTGCATTATTTAATAAATTAAGGAAACGCCTGATAATTTTTAAAAGCAATAATATCCTTCATACTAATTGCTAAATAACGGAAGCTACACGCGATTGTTATCAGATCTTATTTCACATATTACTAAGTAATAAACTAGCTGTGCCCTCAGTTTCATCCACGTTTAAGGTCACTGTCTCTTTATGTTATAGAACATAATGTTAAAAGATAGATAGAAGCTGTCGCGGATTTTTATAGAATTTTTAGCACGCAACGTAAGCTCTCAAAAGGAATTTTTTTTTCCAGTTTTTGTTTATTGATCCTCCGCTTCACCGGTCGTACCGTGATGTTACATAGCCTAAAACCTCCCTCAATAATTTAATTAGGCTCAATAAGTGTCTCGGAGAGCACGTTAAGCTAAGGGTTGCGGAGGTCAGATGGCAATCGCTCTGGTTAAAAACTACTAACCTGTCAAATCCGGACAAGAGTAATAAGCAGACCTTGGGTAAATACTCGTATAATACCAAGAAGAAGAAGAAGTAATTTTTAAATTCAAACCAGTCGATGTGTCTTATGGGACATTATTTACTTACAAACTATTCATTTCTCTTGCCAATAACGTGATGGCATAGTAGGCAAATGTTAGTTCACAATATAGTAGGATTACATAATTATGTGAGTGGGTAAACCTTCCCCGGTGCGTCGGCCTCGTCATTAGCGCAGAATGTGTCAATTTACTTGGAGTCTTGGATTGTGTTAGGTCCATAGTTAAGTCTTATAAATTACTAGCTTCTGCCAGCGGCTTTGCCCGCGTGAATAACGATTTTAATACAAACTCGTACAGCTCAGGAAGACCTTAAAGAAAATTGGCGTAAAGTATACGTTATTGTACTGTTTCGTTCCGTGCGATCCTAAGACATTAAATGTATACTAATAGACAGGACATAACGAACAAAATCGTAATCCAATACTTTTGTCCTAGTGGACAAAAGTCACTCAGTCTAGAATGATACGCCTGCGCGTCGAGTCGTGTTTGTCTCCGCTCTATAAACCATAAGAAAAACATTTTCTTTTGTGTGATCTAGAAGATCTGTTATATCTTTAAATCTTTAAACTTTATTTATCTGTTGTATATATCTTTAAATCTATTTGGTGCGATGAGTGAGAGCGCCGGAGGCCCAATCTCCCATCCTTCTCGTGCCTGCCTTACATCCTTTTGAGGATCGCCGTGTAATTCTTTGCCACCATTGTAGTATAAAAAGTATATTTGAATATTTATGGATTTATTTTTTTCAGCCAAAATCCTACGAATTCGGTTATTCAGTAAAAGATGCGAAATCCGGTAATGATTACGATCGACGTGAGATGTCGGATGGCAACGTCGTGCGAGGTGAATACAGAGTGCAGCTACCCGATGGACGGACGCAAATTGGTAAGCATTTACACAGCCTTTCAGCTGACGAGCTTCTTCACGTGTTTTTCACCAAGGTTTTTAGTTAACCAGGTGGGTATTTAAGCGCTTTTTTGGTGTCAGGGTGGAAATCTGCTACCAAATACCCGACCTCATGGAAGAGAACCGGGTTATGCGGGGTTCTACGAGTGGGAAACTTATGGTGACCAAAAGCCTCCTCGGTGGCCGACCTCAGTGCGTTTGTCAGGTTACGGGAATTCTCGCAAAACGAACCAACGCGACCTGAGTCGTCGGAGACCCAGTATCCCTTCCCATCTGTTCTTTTCCATTTTTCCCTTCTCATCCCTCTCTTCTCTTCTTTTCTTCATCCCTCAAAGCAAGGAAGCGGTCAAAGTTCGCGCCGCAAGCGTTCATAGGTTGCGGTGACTGCTTACCATGACAAAAGAAAGAGAGAAAAAATACCATGTTTTTGTTTCAGTAACTTACCACGCTGACTGGAAAACCGGTTTCCATGCCCATGTCAAATATGAAGGTCAAGCAATTTATCCGCAGTCTAATAATCAAGGTATGGTTATATTAATCCCCCTCCCCTCAGATAGCGTTAGCATAAATACTTAAAAATATTTTAATATTTATAACTATCCTAAAGGGGCCCCTTGAATGTGTAGTGCTTATGTAGCGTTATTATGTTAAGTAGAAAATATTTTTGGTGATCAATAAAAATATAAACGGTTTTTTTTGCATGCAGTACTTTTCAAAAATCATCCAAGCCGGGTTGACACCGTTGTGGCGTTGTGAGTAGCGCGTCTGCCTTTTGTCTTGACTGTGGGTCTCCCCACCGTGCCTTGGAGAGCACGTTAAATTGTCGGTCCCGGTTGTTATAACATAACATCTGATAATAATCGTTAACTAGTGATAATTAAATTGCTCTTATCCAATGAGAAACTGGTTCGCCCTTAGGGTTGCGGAGGTCAGATGGCAATCGCTCTGTGTAAAAACTAGTAACCCGTCAAATCTGGATAAGAGTAATAAGCAGACCCTGGGTAGAATAAAATACCAGGAGTAATGCTAGGACGAAGATCATCCAAGCCAGGTCTCATCTTCGCTCGCCGGTATTATGAAGTTGTTAAGAAGTTTGTTGATACGTTTTATTTTTTTCAGGTTACAACTACAATACGCCAGAGTTTTCCGGTTCTTTATCAGGTTTTCAAAATAATAACGGTTATAAACCTGTTTACGGACCCCCTGGTTATCACTGAACTGATTTAGAATTTTTGATTTTTAATAAGTATTTGAACAGCAGTCATTGAAATGTTAAAATAACGATGTACCTACACGAGTATTATTAGATATTTTTAAGTTATAAAAATAAAAATAATTAAAAAATATATTGGGTCTTTGATTTGGTCATTCAAACAATTTATAAGTATTTATAATAAATAAGTAAAAATTCTTTCTGGACTCTCAACACATACATACATAAAAATACAAACACAACTTTTGTCGCGTAAATATAAAAAAATCTCCTTGGTTTTGGTTTTTTATGTTACAAGTTGGCAAACAAGCATACAGCCCACCTGATGGTAAGTGGGCGATGGGTATATCATGAAAATCTTGGTCTGATTTTCATCAAAAATAGCTAAGAAACCGACCAATTCATCTTTCAAATAAAAAAATTGAAAACCAAAATCAGAGACAAACAATGAAACGTCAAACTTATAACACCCCGTCCCTTTTGGTCCCACGTTGGGGGTTGGGGACACCGTTGTGGCGTTGTGGGTAGCGTGTCTGCCTTAAGTCTCGACGGTTGCGGGTTCGATTCCCGCTCGAGCAGATGTTTGTTAAAATTTCTGTCTCGGTCTGGGCGTTTGTCTGTGGGTCTCCCCACCGTGCCTCGGAGAGCACGTTAAGCTGTCGGTCCCGGTTGTTATCACATAACATCTGATAATAATCGTTAACTCTTGATAAGTAAATTGCTTATCCAATGAGTTACTGGTTCGCCCTTAGGGTTGCGGAGGTCAGATGGCAATCGCTCTGTGTAAAAACTAGTAACCCGTCAAATCCGGATAAGAGCAATAAAAGCAGACCCTGGGTAAAATAAAAATACCGGGAATAATGCTAGGATGAAGAAGAAGAAGTTGGGGTTAAAAATACGATGAATCTATGAAATTTTATTAAATTAAATCTTTCCATACGTCATATTGAACACCTGATATAATCTGTTCGTACAGTAACAGTACTTATTTAGATGTGGGTGTGTAGCGCTCACACACTCCGGCTCGTTGCCGTAACTGAAAAAAATTAAAGATAATTTTGGTGCAAAGAAAAAAAACCAGCACATAGGGTCTCGACTTCTGAAGATAACATTCTGTAGAGATATTTTTTATTTTATTTTTTTAAGTTTTGAATTCGGTATTTTTTCTAAAAGTTATTTTATTTAATACATTTTAATTACGAATTTAGTAAAAGTTATAAATGCAAATTTAAGACTTATATGGTTTTCTCATGGAAGCCATTGTCAAAACTGGACTAAATATGGGAAATGCGACCACATGGAAAGCACCAGCTTTTTTTATGTTACAAGTTGGCAAACAAGCATACGGCCCACCGGATGGTAAGTGGTTGCCGCAGCCTATGAGCGCTTGCAGCACCATTAGTAGGTGCCACTCACGCGTTGACCTCGAGATATTAGTTCTTAAATCTCGTTCGCCCAGTAATTTCACTAGCGTACAATGCCCTTCAAACCGGAACACAGTAGTGCCTAAACACTACTATTTGGGGGCAGAATATTGGACACTGCGGTGGTACCTACCTAGCCGGCCTCTTGCAACAAAAGACCTACCACCAGTGTGACTGATTGCACTGGAGGAATAATCTCTGCTGTGACAGAGGTTATCCCAACAGCGGGCGATGGGGTCGTCACATCCCGACGCCGGTAAACAAAAAAAGAATCATCAAAATCGGTTCACCCGTAATTGTAATGTTTATTTTTAAGTTTTTTTTTACTAAGATGTTGTTATATAATGTTTATTTTATTTTTAAGTTTTATTTCTTATATTAACTCTCTATCATGTGTCTCAATAAATTCTTTCTTTCTCTCTCTCTCTCTTTCTTTTTTTCCTATATGTCATATATAATTAATAATGTGTTACTTACGCGGAAATTCTAGAAATATCACTGTCGTAAATTATAAATTTATTTAAGTTTTTATTATATTGTACTGAAGCTTCGTAGATTGCTGAACCCGGTGACAAAGCAACCTAAAAATTTATTGTAAATTTTCGTGAATTATAAAATTCTGCAAATAAGTGCGCTAGGAGTGGGTACGACAATAGCTCAAGGGGGTCAGGACGCGCAACTACCGCGTTAACGGGGTGGACTCGGCCCTTCTACCGTTGAGCTGTTGAGGCTTAAATGTTTAGTAGTTTTTGCGTGAAAGACTAACAAACAATATCCATTATAATATTAGTAGGAAAGGGGTTGAAAGTTTTTTTAAATAAACGCTACACACTCAACGGCCCCCATATATCGTGTGTCGGGGGTCCGGCAACATACACAATGACAAAGATAAACACACCTAGACAAGAAAACATGTATGGTCAATACAAACATCCGCCCCGAGCGAGAATCGAACCCGCAACGCTGCGTCACAAGATCGTCAAATTACAAACTTCGTACAGAAAATTGGCGTAAAATAACAGTATCAATACTATTGGGTTTCTTTCGACCCAATCTCCCACACCATTTGACAGACGGCGAAAGCTTAGTACATTGGCACCCTTTTGTAAGGAACCTTAAAAATGAATATGCGTTATACCATAGCTTGATAATAATCGTTTGATGGTAAATTTATTTCCGATTTCTCAGTTCGATCCTCCGATCTTTGTTTCGATACCCAATGTATAATGTCTAATTTTCTTTCCGCACATAACGACCTGGAAAAGAAACATAGGTTGTATTGAACCTATAAACATCCCCACCGTGCCTCGGATAGCACGTTAAGCTGTCGGTCCCGGCTATCCTAAAATCTGATAATAATCGTTAACATTTGATAGGTAATTTAAATTTATTTCATTTACAATTATTTATCTTGCGGGTAGGCAGGGTGAGGGTGGCTAACACGGTTGCATTCCGCCACTCCGTTAGCCAACTTCGTTTTTGGACTTTATCTCTCTCTACCACTACTTGTAGTAGGGGGCTAAGATCGAAGTCGGAACTCTCACATTAACTTAAAGGACCCCTTTAACCGTTGAACTATTAAGGCTATATTTACAGGGTACCTATGACAAAAAATAAATAAATAAACGCTACATACTCGGTTGTTCTGTTCTCAACGGACCCCATTAGGATAGTTATATCCTGTGTCGGAGGTCCAAAAACATTCAAAATCACAAGGAGAAATCCATCCAGACCGGAAAACATGCCTGTAATCAATACAAAATGTATAAACTCACCGTTTTTCACTAGTAATATTGTTAATATATTCAGTAACAATATCAGCTGTTCTATGATAGAAAGGATCAGTGGGCTGTAGTTGGTGCCACTTGATGTTGAGACACACACACCAAAAAGGCTGGATATCGGCTTCCATACATGTACGAGTTTTTGGTATCTAGAAATATACAATACAATATAGTATAGTAACAGTCTATTAATGTCCCACTCTTGGGCAAAGGCCAATTCTCCTGTTGAGAAGGATTTATATTCATTTTTTACTAGCGGGGACGACAGACGTTGTCGTGCCCCGATCTGGAACCCGATAGCAGCACCTTCTAACTGAGTTTGATTGTGAACAGAAGTGACACTTATTGAATTACTAATATCGCTATTAAAATTTGATAGTAGAAATGGGTAGGTAAGGCAGAAAGGTGAAAGTTGAGGGCCTTTAGGATTATCAATAAACATGCTGAAGAACGAATTTAATGATTAAGTCCTGCCTGGAGCTAATTCTAAGACCACAAGTCGCAGGCAGATACTAATCGTCAATAAAACCATCTGGTTTGAGTAGGTATTGAACCTATGTCGTAAGCACTGCAAGGGGAAATGACTATTAATACTTAAGTTAGTTACTAATAAGTAGATGTAGAGCTATACTCTTCTCAGCATAAATATGCGTCATGGCGTCGAGATGTGACGACCCCATCGCCCGCTTTTGGGATAACCTCTGTCGCAGTGCAATCAGTCACACTGGTGGTCTTTTGTAGTAAGAGGCTGGCTAGTTAGGTGGCACCAGTGTCAAATATTCTGCCGCCCAATAGTAGTGCTTAGGCATTACTGTGTTCTGGTTTGAAGGGCACTGTATGCTGGTGAAATTACTGGGCAGAGGAGATTTAAGAACCAATATCTCTCGTTGGCAACGCGGGAGTGGCACCTACTAATGGTGCTGCAAGCGCTCATAGGCTACGGCAACCACTTACCATCAGGTGGGCCGTATGCTTGTTTGCCAACTTTTAACATAAAAAAAAATAGGCCAGCTCGATCAGGAAAGTACTACCCACTCACAGGAAATCGGTAACTGTACTGTTGCGTTTCGTGCGATGAGTGAGAGCACCGGAGGCCCAATCTCTCATCCTCCCTGTTCCTTCCCCTTTTCCCTTCTTCCTTCCCTCATTCCTTCCTTCCTCTAAGTATCGCGCGAGTTCTTATGAAATAACTAATTACATACAGGTTCCAAAAGGCTCAATCCTCTTGTCAAAGCAAACTTCGAGACACTGTAATCGCTAGCGAGGTGCTTTAATCCCATCGCATCTAAAAGTGTCGTGTGTATGTCAAATGGCGTTGTAAGTGTTTCAACATTGCTCTTCAGAGCCTTTAATGCCATCGGACGTTGCCTCTTTAGAGTTTCCGGTAGAACTAATGACATAAATGGCATCCTTTCCTCTATTTTCCCTTGATATGTTTCACGTATTTCACCAAATCTGTAAAATATAAATATATATGTTTACACAGATACATAAACGCTACACACTCAACGGCTCCCGTTAGGATAGTAATATTCTGTGTCGGGGTTCTGGAAACAACCACAATGACATGAATAAACACACCCGAATATCTGTCCCGACCGGGAATAGAGCCGGTGACTTGTAGCGTGAAATTAATAAACCTATCATGGGACATTATTTAACTTAATGTAAAATTGAAACGGCTAAAATCAGTTCGAGACTCATCGTGATAAAGGACCTCCGATGAGTCCGAAACTAGCTGATACGTAAACCGATTGAACGTCAATTTTAGCTGTTAAATTTTAAATTGAGATAATTCAAATTACAACTTTAGACTAGATATTACTGGGCAAAGGAGACTTAAGAATCAATATCTCTAATTGGCAACGCGTGAGTGGCATCTACTAATGGTGTTGCGCGTGCTCATAGGCTACGGCAACCGCTTACTATCAGGTGGGCCGTGTAATTTTTTTTTATATCAGAGGGAGCAACGAGCAGGAGGCTCACCTGATGTTAAGTGATCACCGCCGCCCATGAACATCTGAAACACCAGGGGCATGAAGGTGCGTTGCTGACCTACAAGAAAGACATAGGCTCTACTCTTGAAGGACCGCCGGCGAAAGCTGGTACCACAGAGTGGTGGTGGTGCCTTCTGAATCGCGCTGTAGTGGTTTTCCAGATATCTAGGTGGAGAGAGTGGAATTTGACATTTTGACGCGATGTCCGATGATGAAATCCTACCGGCGGGATCAGTCCAAACAATTCCTCAGAACATTCCCCGTGATACATGCGGTAGAAGATGCGAATTTAGTAACATAAAAAAAACGAACCTAGGTCCATGGTCGCCCATAACGATAAGCAGCGTGTCCTCTAGCTTTCCGCTCTCCTTGATGTGACGGAGGAAATCCACAACATCGTCATCAGCGGTCGACAATAGATTTATGTCGTCGTGCGATATGTCAGCTATAAACGTGAAGCAGAAGTGCTTTGTATCGAGATTCATGAACTGTAAAAATAATTACGAATAAAAGCACAATATTGACGATGAGGCTCAGCGGTAGCAGAACTGCTTTAAGCCTCACAGGTCGCGGGTTCGATTCCCACTCGGAGCAGATCTTTGTATGAACAGTACAGGCATGTGTTCCGGTCTGTGTGTGTTTGTCCTTGTTATTGTATATGCGTATGTTTCCGGACCTCCGACACAGGATAAAACTATCCTAATGGGGGCCGTTGAGTTTGTGGTGTTTATTTATTGTGTATTATTATTTAAGAGTTTTTATTTCCTGTTTTTTTTTTTATTTTTTTTTTATTGTAGTCACTGTCCGTGCTGTGAATTACTGTGTCCACTGAAAACCGAGTGTGTCGGGGTCGGGAGTGTGTTGGGGGTTCGTTTTTACACATAGCGATTGCCATCTGACCACGGTAACATTAAGGGAGAACCTGTCACCTCATTGAATAAGAGCAAATTACCTATCACGAGTTAGTGATTATTATCAGATGGACGCAATACCATGTCAACCCACAAAATTGAAAAAACTGAGTTATATATGCAGAAGTGTCGGTAAATGGCTAAGAACATTTTTCTTTAATATTTGTAGGGTTTTAAGCTTTAAAACTTCTAAAAAGCCATTTTTAATCATGCAATTTATGTATTATGTTAAACGTTTTGGGTTGTATTATATACGAAATATGCAGTTTGTATACTTATTTTTTGTGAAAATAAGTAAAATAACTTACATAAATCTGAAATTGCCAAAAACTTGACCAATACAAAAAAAAATCATATCAAACAAGTTGTTCAAAATTTTCAAACGCGTTTTTCTCGAATTCACATTCGTGTGGGTTGACATTGTATTGCTTATTTGCGTCCAGATGTTTTGTGATAACAACCGGGACCGACAGTTTAACGTGCTCTACGAGGCACGGTGGGGTGACTCACAAGGACAAACGCCCAAATATTTGTAAGAAGTTAGGCTAAAGGCAGAATCGCTACCCACAACGCCACTACGGCGTCTCGTTTGCCAACCGTCATGAAATAAAATAAAATCAGATAAGCCATCCCCATCATTAGGTGAAAAATAAAACCAAAAACTAACCTGCCTAGTCAAATTAAGCAAAAACATATACTGCGGTGATGCACCAAGGCAGTATCTCCCTTTCAAACCGTTCCACCATTTTATACCAGATTTACCCTCCTCCATAAAGAAGGATCTTAGATAATGGTCTGCGGGTTGTTTAGAGAATCCGTTATATCTGTATTGAAATGTCCCTAGCCATGGCGTATCCTCAAAATATGCAGTTTGATAACTGAAATAATAGAAAGAAAGAAACAACATTATTTAGAACACGGCAGTTTAATGAAATGCTAAAAAAAACAAAAATTATGGATACTAATGTATAAAATAAAAAAAATAAACAAAGGGAGAGCGTAAAAAAGTATAATAAACGCTACACACTCAACGGCCCTCATTATAGTTATATCCTGTGTCGCGGGTCCGGAAACACACACAATAATAAAGAAATAAATAAACGCAACACACTCAACGGTCCCCATTAGGATAGTTATATCCTGTGTCGGGGGTCCAGTAACACACAGTAATAAACGCAACACTCTCAACGGCCCCCAATAGGTTAATTATGTCCTGTGTCGGTGGTCCGGAAACACACACAGTAATAAACAAATAAATAAACGCAACACACTCAACGACCCATATTATGATAGTTATAGTTATGTATGATAGTTATATACCGCTGCGCCACAACGTCGACAAAACAAACCGCTATTAAAAAAACTCGCCCGAACACGAATAGAGACTTGAACTGGTCTACCGACTGAGCTATCCGGGTTCGTCACAAGAATTACGATAGTCAAAACTATATATCTATATAATTTATTAAAAATAAAAGAAAATATAATGTACTAATCTAGAGAAATACATTTTAAACTTACTTTTCGGCATTGTTGTGGAATCCCTAAAAATTTTACGGCAGTCGAGCTATGCTTCTTCCAGCGCAAAAGGACCGGCTCGACTGCGGAAGTTCTACTCTCTGACAGAAAATCGGCGTAAAGTAACAGTATCAGTAGGTACTGTTGCGTTACGTGCGATGTGTGAGAGCGCTGGAGGGCCAATCTCCCACTCCCTCTGTTCCATTCTTGTCCCTTCCTTCCTATATATTGGCGACGCGCCTGTGATACTTCAAGTACCGCAAGCGTTCATAAGTTGCGTTGACTGCTGATGGTATCAGGCGAACCGTATGCTTGTTTGCCTATCATGATATTTACCCATCCTTTTTCGCTGTATGGAAAATAAATAAATCGGGATCTAGAAACTGTGCATTCAAAACACTCCTCCTAGCGCGAGGATGTTCCTTCTCGTTTTTTCCGGATAATATTGGAAACAGGGCATCAGGAGTTCCGTCACCGACAATATTGTAACTGTAAAAAAGGTAAATATTATTGCCGAGAACCTTATCACTGGGTAATAAGGCTCAAAATCGCTTGCCACTGTTTATTTCCTTAACGTCACGTGGGTTCTAGAAAGATGTATTCTCGAAACATGAAGTATAGCGTTCCGCGGACGGAACTTTCTCGAAGCCGTGCTCCGCGTTATATAAGCGGCCTGGCGCGTCGACTGAGTCTACTTACACACGTAGAGGTGACTTACCGACACGACTCAGGCGTCCCAAGCACGTCCTGTAAGACCCAGACGATAGCATCACAACGGCTAACGCCCCAAACACGAACAGAACACGACATCAGACATCAGTCACACATGCTGCAGCGTCTCCGCCGGCGGAGACTAGGACCCTTGTTTCGCACAGCCCGACACAACGCCAACTCGCCCGGTCACCCCGGATGGTGAGCACCGCGCCGCGTATGGTCGTTAGACTGCACTCCGGAGCGCTCCCTCCCTCCCGATGACGTCCCAAGCCTAGGCTCGACCTCGCAGGAGGGGAGGGGCCCTTGGGACGGATTCAACTTGTGCCCCGCGTGGCAGTCCATCTTTTACCGGCTGAGGTCTCCAGACCCAGCCCCCCACCGGTGACGCTGTCAAGGCCACTAGGGCCAACAGCAATAAACACTCCGAAAAAAAAAAAAAAAACGACTGAGTCATTCAGTTCTGAGCAACGAGCGAAGAAACTACAAGTGATACTAGTGAACAAGTGCGATAGTTAGTGACCTCGGATATTCTTTTGGACTGTGATTGACCTGTGATTTGGACCTGTAACTTGTGAAGTTCTGTTGTGTAACCTAGATCTCAATAAAGTCTTATTTAGAGCCATCAAGTATTTATTTCCAAATTCGCGAACCCCAGCCCGTAACACTGTTAATTAATTTATGTATGATCTGAATGATTGAAGTAAACGATTATTATTATTATAAAAACTTTTACCCAGTTTAACACTTTCTCCATCCGCTGAACTCTATTGCTCAGTTCAATTGCTTAACTATTGTGTCTACTCTCTGGACTGAGAATATGTTAAGCACATACCTGCGCTCATTGGATTTTTATAGCACAAACTAGCGGGCCCGGCAGAAGTCCTGCCCCCAAAAAATATCATGCGATTTTGAACCTTACATTCTCCGTAATAATAGTTTATATTTACACATACTAATAAAATAGAAAAGTCAATACATGAACCATACTGCAATGGTTCAAGTACTGACAGTCTAACCTATAGGAAAACATATTCAGAATTTTGTTAGAGCTGCTTTGGACCCTGCGCACTGATCACACTGCTGGTAGGTCTTTTGTCGCAAGAGGCCGGCTAGGTAGGTACCAACCAACCAAATACTCTGCCGCCAAATAGTAGTGCTTAGGAAACGCGTGAGTGGCACCTACTAATGTTGCTGCAAGCGCTCATAGGCTACGGCAACCACTTACCATCAGGTGGGTCGTAAGCTTGTTTGCCAACTTGTAGCATAAAAAAAGATGTACACCGTTTCCGTATGGTTGTATAAAATCGACTGGCGACTCAACGAACATCCCTGAAACTCTAAACGCGTTGTTGTATTGGATGCGAAGAGCGTTGTACTGTTTTTGTGTTATTGAATTTAAAATATAAAAATGCTCTTACCCTTTAAGTACAACAGCATTCAATACTTCCGTCAGAAAACTGTAACTCTTCGGAAGTTTTTGCAGGATACTGTTGTATGACGCGGAATCGAAGGCCAATATCTGAACGTGAATACCTTTCTCCCTACCAGGGGGTGATAGGGGTGGTTCGATTGGACGCAAACCGGATATATAACCATGCCATCTCGTCGCTATTAGTGAGAAACTGGTGATCGTAAAAATTTTATTAATTAAGTTCCTTAACGCGGCTTACGGGTAGCAAGTGAGTGCGCCAGCTAAGTGCGCAACTCTCTCTCTCTTTCTCTCTATCTCTCTCTCTCTCTGTCCCTGTCTCTTTTTATCATAAAACCTATTGAAATATCGAATTTTCATTACGAATTACATAGTTGAAGAAAAAACGTAAGGAGCATCGTTCCTGACGCCTGACAGGGTTTTTTATACACCATAAGTGGGTGTAAAGAAAGAGCGATTTCAAATCCAGTGGTTTAAAATTTATTAATATAAAAAAAAGTTCATTTTTGTTCATACCGCGGACTTTTTCTCCGGGACCTTTTTTTGACCTCTTTCCGGGATAAACAGTATCCCATGTTTAAATCTAGATAATAATATCTATACAAAATTTCATCCATTCAGTAAATTTTGGTTGAGTAACGAACATACAAACATACGATATGCTGACGTTGTGGGGCAGCGGTAGCGAACCTGCCTTAAACGCCACAGGTCGCGGGTTCGATTCCCACTCGGAGCATAATATGTTCTGTATTAACCATGCAAGCATATTTTCCGGTCTGGGTGTATTTGTCCTTGTCTTTGTATGTGTTTACGGACCCCCGACACAGGATATGACTATCCTAATAGGGGCTGTTGAGTGTGCAGTGTTTATTATTATTTATTTATTATACAAACTTTACTTTATGTTCTATGTATCTATCTATTATATTAATCAGTAAAACTTACCCAGTTTTGTCGTAAGCAGAACACGAAACTTTGAAAAAATCGCTTCTATTCAGTTTATAGACCTCGTCATTACGAACTAACACGGGGTCAGATATTTTGTAACGATGGTCATTTATATATATTATATCTTTATAGTGGCATTCGATACTTTTCATCCTATCGAGAATATCTTTTTTAACTCCACATGTTGACATCTATAAGAAAATAATTAAATAAATAAACGCAACACACTCAACGACACCCACTAGGATAGTTATATCCTGTGTCGGGGTTCCAGAAACTAACACAAAGACAAGCACAAATACACCCAGAACGAAGCACATACTTGCATGGTCAAGCATCTGCCCTGAGCGAGAATCGAAACCGCGACCTGTGACGTTTGATTTTTACATCTACATCTACATACATCTAATAGGGACTATAGACATCAGTATGTGGTACAAATTTCAAATTGCTGACAAGAGAATGATCTTAAAAGGTTTCCTTTTTACCTTTTGAGGTACGGAACCCTAAAAAATAATTTCCAATTTAAAGGGGGTCTCCATACTTGATATTTCTACCCTAAGCAGTAGCAGCCGGTTTTATACTTACGTTACATTGAACCCAATCTTCTCCAGCGCAGACAATTTTCGGCACGGCTCTGTGGTACTTCATGGCTATTTCAGAAAACGGGTTTATTTTTGGAAATATACAACCGACATTAGCTTTAGGGTTGACATCTCTTTGATATCTGTCGACATAACAAATAAATAATAAATAAACGCTACACACTCAATGGCCCCCATTAGGATAGTGTTATCCTGTGTCGGGGGTCCGGAAACATACACAATAACAAGGACAAACACATACAGATCGGAAAACATGCGTGTATGGTCGATACAAACATCTGTGGTGAGGTTAATAGGGGCCTAACGGGCCCCATGACATAAATAAAAGAAAAACTTAATTCCGATCACGAAGTATTTTACAATCAATCTTTGGAATCAGATATCGCTGGCGGTCTTTCCGAATTGATATGGCATGGAGCCTATGCTTTTCTGAAGGGTCGGCAACGCAGCTGCATTCCCCTGGTGTTCATGTCCAGGGGCGAAGATATACCACTTTTAGATGAGCATCCAACCCGTTCCATAACAAACTTCTTAGATTTCAGACTTAACTTTTATTTATGTATTTAATTCGTACTAATATTATAAATTCGAATGTAACCCTGTCTCTCTGCCTCTCTGTCTGTGTTTCGTACTTTCACGCCAAAATTAATGAATCGATTTAAATTAAATTTGACACACAGATAGTCTAGAGCCTATGAAAGAACATAGACTATTTGTTAATTTGAAAAAGGGGATGTAAGGAGTTGAAAGGGGAAGCCGAAAAGTTATATGGAAGGATCGTAATTTTTTGAGTTTGAAACTTATTTTTAGGCTGTTGATTCGATATGAATATAATATTCAAAGTTTGTAAAAAGGGGGTTCAGAGTTTGTATTACAATCGCATTTTAAGCGGGCAAAGTCCCTGGCAGAAGATAGCAATTAATAATTTCCTTTAAAACTTACTTTTCGTAGTACCCCTCAAAATGGAACGCTTTCGGTGGGTGCCATTTAAAATTATACAAATATAATGAGGTTATAATAAAAGATGCAATGCTGATACAGAAATATTTCTTCTTCATCCAGTTAAGAATCGTTCTTGACACTACCAAGCACTAAAACATAATTATTATTAATGATCTGTACTCAAGTGAGCACTTCTTTATATAAATAAATAAACGCTACACACTCAACGGCCCCCATTAGGATAGTCATATCCTGTGTCGGGGGTCCGGATACATCGACAAGGACAAACACACCCAGACGTCAAGTCGCTTTCTCTGTCCATATATCCATATAATATTTGCTTAAATCTTTAAAACCACGCAACGGATTTTGATGCGGATAGAGTGATTGAAGAGGAAGGTTTATATGTGTAATAACATGCATTAAATAGGGGAAAAATACTGTTATTTTTGAGGTTTCTAATGTGATGTCGTAAATAATTACATTTAATGCGTGCGGGCCACTAGCAGTAATGTATAAATCAAAACTACTGGACCGATTTTAATCATTTTTTTAAGTGAATGACATAGGCTATATGTTTTATACCCGTGCGAAACCGGAGCGGGCCGCTAGTTTGTAATAATAAAAAAACTTATAGACAACTTATAAAAACGTCATTGATTGTAATATGATCGACAGTTTCGATTCTGCTCTTGAAGTGGAATAAAGTACTTAAAACAAATAAACTGTTTTGTTATTATTATGGAGATGTAAATTAACAGTAGATATTCTTGTATATATATATTAGAATTTTGTTAAAAATGTATAAAGCAGGTATGATGCGAGAGTCTCGCGTTCCTAAATTGTGAAAGGCCCGAATGACTTTTATAGCTTTAGATGCATTCAAATATCAATTTTTATTTACCTTCCATACTGCTAACGTAAACATCCATTTGATTACCATATTTTAATTAGTTTTTATTTATTTTTAAATTACATAATATTATATTTCATGTCATTAGACTTATTGACATAAACTTTTTTTTTAAATATGTATGGTTAATGACTTGTTAAATTTACAGCCAGTTCTAAAGCTAGTACCAACTATAGAAGTAATATAAGAACTTATAATTATTTCTTATTATACTTCTCTAGTACATATAAACAGTAAAAAATACCATAAATAACTGTATAGTGTGTTGAATATAAGCTGAACCATGCGCAGTAACACGTTTTTGGGTCTCAACCGTATGCGGTATGAAGGGGGCCGCGTAACTATAGCAACGTGGCGACGCTACACCCGATTAGAACACTCGCTCACGGTTCTTTTAGTTCTTTAAAAATAAATTATTAAATATTAAATAAAAATATAATTTATTTTTGTCAGATGTGTAAATATTTAATTTTATTTGAGAAGATAAGGTGCCATCCCAATAATACCTTTTTTCTATACTATATATTTGTTTTATTCTATTTAAGTAATTAATAACGATAATTAATAAATAATTGATTGAATTTAGAAGAAACAATAACAATATTATATACTTAATTCCCACTTTATAAAAATCTATTTAAATAAGGCGAAATCGATATTATTGTCTAATATTTTTGTCCATCATTGTACCTGCGCAAAAGCAGCCATTTTGTTTCATTTTAAATTGAGAGAACTATAAGAGAGTTACGGGTTCGATCCTGACCCCTTGGGCTATTGTCGTACCCACTCCTAGCGCAAGCATACTCTTAGTTGGGGGGAGAAATAAGAATATTAGTACTTGAAAAAGCATTGCTAATATTCATTTTTTTTTCATTTCAGCTACGGTAACGAGCCAAGCTGCATAAGGGACACGCATAAGTTATGGATAATAAAGTTTTGAAAATCTTCTTCATCCCAGCATTATTCCTCGTATTTACACAGGGTCTGCTTATTACTCTTATCCGGGTTTCACAGGTTACCACCACCACATACCAGTTTTAACATAGAGCGTTTGCCATCTGACATCTAACAGATATTTAGAACCAAATATCTGCTCCGAGTGGGAATCTATCAGTGCTTCATACTTATCTTATCAATTGCAACGGAAATCAATTGATGAAATATAGTCTTCTGAATCTGTAACAAATAAGCGTTCCGCAAGGTTCAATTCTAGGTCCTATTGTTTTTAATATACATTAATGATTTGCCTAATATAATCTTTAACCCTAATGTAACCTTTCAAGGCAGAATCTGCCTATAGCAGAGCCTGCTAATGTTATGGATAAATAAATATAATAGTGCTAGGGAAAAGAATATCGTAAATAGTTACGGTCTATCGATTGAAGTAATTAATTTATATAAAAGTAGTAACCGTGAAACTAGTTCTTCTCTGCAGAATCTTACCAAAACAGTTGTAGCCTTTCTAAAGCAATAAACAGTATTTGTTTTAAAAGTCCTTTTTTAACAACTGAAATAAAGAAATGACAATAGTAATAAAAGACAGAACAAGTAATATAATTATTTATTTTTTATAAAAACCTCGTTAGTTAATTTACAATAGTTGTATCTATGTTACGACAAAATTATTAATCTTCAAAACAACCAATAGAACTAATACTTAATTTTACAATGTAATCCGCGACGGCGTATATTGGTTCATTTACTTTATTAAATGTTAAAGCTTTTAAATTATTCAAATCAGCTATTTTATCAAAAACGTATTTATATTTATTATATATTAACAAACCATTCCTTGTACCTATATTTGCTTTTGAATATGAATCAGTAACTAGAAGATCGACAACGTAATTTTCAAGTGCATTAATAGCACGAGTGCCTAATTTTATTTTAAATAATTTCTTATTTTGTGTAAAGAATATATTACTATCATCATCTAGAACTAAACTGTCAACCGCCATTCCCTGTAATTCTTGTAACGGTGTCGCGAAACCATCTTCAAATTTGAACGCCTCCTTCTTCTTATTAATAAAGTAAAGATTATCTTTGTAATGCATGTATCTTATATCATCGTGTATTGGTAATCTTTCTGGAACGTTCTGTCCGTTTATCTTAAATAAACCATCGGAACCACCTACGTATATTTTATTATAAAATTGATCTATAGCAATCGCTGTAGCATTTGGTATACCATTTATAACACGTGCTATGTGTGTGTTCATATCAAGATGTCCGAGAAGTCTTTGTGGTGTTTTAGATACATCATCGAATGTGAAATATAATGAATTATCATTACGATTTATAACTAAATCGTGTAAGTTGTTTATTCCTTCTTTGATAATGTCTAAATTGTAATATCTATTGTCGATATATACGCCATGACACCTCTTATCGCCAGAAGTCACGGCCGCAATAGTTAAAATGATTATAACCTTTAGCATTTTTGTCTGTAATGTAAAAAAATAATTAGTTGTTTACATATAGTAAAACGGGTCAAGGGTTAGTGGAATTTTATACAACTAGGTCTTATCTTTAGATATATAATTCTACTGTACATGTGTATGTCACTGAACTCCTAAGGGGATGGACCGATTTGAATGAATCTTTTTGTGTGTGTTCCAGTGGATTCGAGGATGGTTTAAATTCACAATTGGGCCCAGTAGGTGGCGCTAATATCGAGTCCCAGATTTTTTTTTGGTCAGGGCAATGTCTGCCGAGACCGTTAGTATTATTATAAATAAATAGGTAAATTTAAAAAAATGTTGACATATTTTTTTCTAGCTTATAACATTTATCGAATACTTCTGTATCAATTGTTCAACTGTAGAAGGGCCAACTCCTATTACAAGATACACAAACGCTACACACTCAACGGCCCCCATTAGGATAATTATATCCTGTGTCGGGAGTCCGGAAACATTCACAATGACAAGGACAAACACAACCAGACCGGAAAACATGCCTGTACGATGAATACAAACATCTGCTCCGAGCGGGAATCGAACCCGCAACCGTCGAGGCTTAAGACAGACTCGCTACCCACAACGCCACAACTGTGTAATTAACTTACTACTACTTAGTATATTATGTTTTTTTATTATCTGAATAATTATTTCTCTGTTGTTTATTTTATCTCCTCTGTTATTTATAATTGAACCACTTTCCGTTATTTTTTTATTATGCTTTGTTGTACGTGTAAACTTGATTGTTTCAATTCTTTATTATAAGGAATTATGGTTATATTTGTTTTCCAATTAAATAAATAATAATAACTAACTGTAATGTTGTCTTATTTTATTCACGATATCTCATTTAATTATATATTTTCCGCATTAACTTGTATTGTTGTTTTGTTTCTGTAAAGTTTTGTTCTAACATTATTGGTCGCACAAGTATTTACGTGATGAAAATTAACTTATATGAATAATTTGAGAACTGGGCAGGTGCCGAGGTGGCTTTTATATTTGTAATTCCTTTCTTACTAAATCGATAAGAAGCGGTCCCAGTACGGCAAAAAATGCTACATTTTATTTATGTATTTTACTATTTATTAGAGTTATTGTATACATATCGAAACGAAAAATAAAAAACTGTGTCTCAGGACACGTGGTAGGAACGAAGATTTATTGCTATCATCCAAACATTAATTATTATTTTTAAAAAACTAACTACATGGAATGAAAGACAGAGATGGATATATTTTCGTAAGTACCTATGACTTTCTACTACATGTAAACTTAAACTGGACTGAATTAAAATATATAAAAGCTGTCGTTTGATACCATTTTAGAAACACTTTTGGTTTCGGAAAAAGTTTTACGACACTTTTAGGCACAGCCAGTCGTTCAGGGTACTTAACGCGCAATAAGGAACTTCGTTCCAATCATTCACACACTTTTGTTTTTAATATTTATCCTTATTTTAGTCATATATAAGACACTAAGCTTCCATTAATTACAAGTAAAAATAACTTGCATTGTTTTTTGCATCATTATATTGCAATTGGCCTAAATTAAGTTGATAATGTATTAAAGATAACAGGGGCCTACTACGATCTATTACGAATAAAATGACGACCAGAACTGAGATACATCGCTATTTCGTACTATGAAATATATATGCGTAGGTACGTCATGGTACCATATAAAATCATGGTAGGTACCATATAAAATCTGACCAGAATTGAATTGAGTCTACCAGGAAACAAGAAACCATTTAAAATCTTAAAATTATTAAAAACATTTGCCGTGAATTGTTTAAGGCATACGCAAAAACAATTTGACTATCATATTCATTGGTAAATTTATTAAAATAGATAATAAAATCGCATCTAAAAAAAAAACATTAATAAATAAAATTATAAGCTACCTAGATTTTGCGCTAATCCATTAATACCCCGGATAAATATATTTTATAATACTTAAATGCAGGGTCTAGCATAATCCTAACACATCCGAGGTTCAACGTAAAAAAGCTATTAAAATTGGTTTTAAATCTCAAAAAAATATTGAGACATGTTATAGAAAAAAAGAGATTATTCATTTACTATGTTTTAAATTAAAAGTATGATAATTGTTTGTTTACTAAAAGTAATATAAACAACTAACGACTCACCGGTAAAGAACGTCACTACCACCCAGTGCGTGGACCACTACTGATAGGAATAATATGCTTATACGCCGCGAATGTTGAGAAAAAAACAAATGCGAGCTTAGGGTTCCTTACCTAAAGGGCTAACAGAACCCTATAATTAAGCCACCACTGTCAACAGACTGTAACTCATGAACTACAATAGGTTATTTTTTTTTTTTTATTTAAAACACCCATCAATACAAGATAAAAGTACATAATCGATTTACATACAAATAAATAAATAAATAATAAATAAATAATAAATGGTGTCTCAATTACAGGACACTACATTAGTAAGGCAAAAGTAAATAAAATTATAATATATATATAGTTATAATTCACAGAATATTTTTCTGTTCTCGCTAAATTAAATAATAGAATGTGTATTGCTTTGTTGCCCCTACTGGCCTTGACAGCGTCACCGGGCGGGGCCGAGTACAGAGACTCAGCCGTGATAAAGGGACAGCCCTCATGGGGGCTCAAATTTGATTCCGTCCTTAGGGTGCCTCTTGCGAAGCCGAACCACGGCTAAGGACGTCACCGGAGATGGGAAAAAGTGCGGTCGGGATCTACTTCAGGAACAAAATTCCTTAAGGTTTTTCTTCGACTCTGAATGAATGAATCCGAAATAAAATCTGTATATTTCAAGTTATATAAAAAAAGAGACAGGGACAGAGAGAGAGAGAGAGCGTTGCACACCCGGCTGCGCACTCACTTGCTCGATACACTTACGCACACATACACAGAATACAGCATTTCGTTACATAACCATTTCTACTAAATCACACTACACGTAAGCCGCGTTAAGGAACGTCTTTCAAAATTTATAAATAAAGAGTTCTAATGAACTTCATATTTTTGACCTTTTGGAACGAAGTTCCTTATCGCGCGTTGTGAAAGGGGGCTAGACGGAAAAATTCTTACGAAAAGTTGTCACGACACTTTTTGCTATAGTAAGCTATTGTAAGCTGTGCGGCGTCGCATGTTTCTCTGTCTGTCTCTCTCTCTCTTATAGAAAGCAAGCCAGATATTTTCATTTCTATTTCGCATTGAACAGTGTGGTGTCACGACGATTATTTTTGTCGAGTGTATACAGGTTTTTTGTAAATAATAAATAATGTTAATAATAAAAAATATTATTATAACTTAAAAAAAATAAAATTTTATTACAATTCCTTCACAAATCAAAACAAATCGAAAGGAACTTCGTTCCATCCGGGTGTCCCTTGACACCTCTCAAGTTTTTTTCTTATGTTTTTGCGGTGGTACAGAACCCTTTATGATTTACGATTAAATACCATAGTAGCTGCCATAAAAATCTTAACAATAAGGTAGGTACTAGGACTGTTAAAAGTTGCTTATTACGAAACATATGACGACTTGCCGATAGATTTCTCACACCCATGCTGTCACTACATACGCAGAGCACGACGATATCGTAAGTTTTATATTACATTGATAGCCGAGCTTGTACAGCTTTAGATATTCAATACCGTTTACAGCAATGGTAAGCAAAGTGATTAAACGGCACTTATGCTAGCTCGCACCGCGCGTGGCTCATAAGTCACAACTTTACCGACAAGGTCACGCGAATATACGACTTCTAGTACCTTTTTTATTTTACCCTTATTATTAGAGACGCTCATAGCCGGATGCCTTCACTGATCGAAAAACTATTGGTGGGGTTAAGCAACTTTAGGCACGGTTAGTCACTACATGGGTGATCGTATAGTGGTATTTCAACTAGGCGTGCGTCGGAGGGCACGTGAAAAATCGTTACCAGGTATTATCAATTTGATGATATTCGATAAGTCAAGTCAGAAGCCTATATGGGCGACCTGAACAACTCTGACACTAGGTTGGCAACTAACCGCTCGATAAGATGGAGAAGTACTTTATTTTTTAAATTAGAAACTTGGTAACGGCAAAACAAACTCTCACCAGAGGTATACGAAATGGAAAGTAGTTACACATTTTTGTGTTTCGCATTTGAATGCTTGTGTTATGGTGGGGCCAAGGTGGGGCTTTGATTCGATGGCACGATTTCACATTCGACCCATTGTTCATGTAGGGAAGTTGATCTATAGAGTTTTTGAATACATTGTACAACTCTTACGTAAAACTTTAAGGTCAATGTTTTTATTGTTATGATTTGATTAAAAAAACTCGGCGGTGACACTACCTCTATAATTTATAGATGTTTTATTTTATGATACTAAGTTGGCAAACAAGCATACAGCCCACCCGATGGCAAGCGGTTGCCGTAGCCTATGACCGCTTGCAAAACCATTAGTAGGTGCCACTCACGCATTGCCATTTATCCTGTAATTTCATTAGCCTACAGTGGCCTTTAAATCGAAACACAGCAATGCAAAAGACACTATTGTTTTGCGGTAAAATATTTGACACCTACCTAGCTGGCCTCTTGCAACAAAAGACCTACCATCAGTGTGACTGATTGCACTGCTGGAATAATCTCTGCTGTAACAGAGACTATCCCAACAGTGGGCGATGTGGTCGTCACGCCTTGACGCCTTCAAAATGAAAAAATAGTATGAAAATGTGTGCATATCATGTAGGTTGTAGACAAAGTTGTGGCGTATTGGTTGCGAGTCTGCCTTTAGTATCAACGGTTGCGGGTTCGATACCCGCTCAGGCAGATGTTTATATTGATCGTACAAATATCTGTTTCGGTCTGGGTGTTTGTCTTTGGGTCTCCCCACCGTGCCTCGGAGAGCACGTTAAGCTATCGGTCCCGGTTGTTATCACATAACATCCGACATAATCGTTAACTCTTGATAAGTAATTTGCTCATATCTAATGAGTTACTAGTTCTCCTTAGGGTTGCGAAGGTCAGATAGCAATCGCTCTGTATAAAAACTAGTAACCGGTTAAATCCGGATAAGAGTAGTAAGCAGACACTGGGTCGATAAAAATACCGGGCAAAATGGTAGGAGGAAGAAGAAAGGATCATGCAGATTGTGGAATGTAACTCCTTCAGCTTTTTTTTTAATGGCGATATCATATGGAATGGTGATTCTTAGGGAAAAAATAATATGAGAAATATTGTTTGTAGATAATTTTATGACATACAATTTTTGTCTGTGCTATATTTTTAATAAAAGGTTTAAACAATTTATTCTCAAAAAGACAATAGTCACTTATATGAGAAATACATTTTTTTTTGTCGTCAAAAACTTAATTATTTCAATAAAGTTTATTGTGTACTCATTCAACGATTGTGTTTTGAAAGCATTAATTGATATTAGAGCTATTCTCTATTATATATTTTGATAGACTAGATTTAAAAACGTTGAATGAGTCTACATTTTTAACATAGGATGGTAAGTTATTGTATAGTTGTGCTCCTTCATAGGTTATATTCTTTTTAGCATAATTTGTTCTTGTTTTTGGCAAAACTGGTAAACTAGGTCTACGAAGACTACGTATGGAATTTTGAAATTTTGTAGTGAAAGATAAGTTAGTGTGGATGGTTTTATCAATAATTTTTCTAACTAAAATACAAGTACTATATGTATAAAGTTGTTTAATATTCAAGTTCCCGTTTTCCAGAAAAATCTAAAATTTGGATCTTGATAAGCTTGCGCGTAACGCATTGCCAACCAAAAGGATAGGGGGGAAGGAATGTACACTATATATTACACATTCCTGTTATACATCTACATATAGAAAGAAAAAATATAGTTTTAATTACGAAGTCTGTAAAATATTTAAAAATTCCCGCACTGTGACGTCCGTCGTACAGTTTTTTTGGGCAACCACTAGATGGCGAGTAAGGAAACTGTCAGTAACACTGACACTGATTAATGACAGATGTCAAAAGCGGATACCTTTATTTTATGTTTTTAAGGTCGGCAACGCGCCTGCATGCCTTCTGGTGTTGCAGATGTTCATGGGCGGCGGTGATCACTTAACATCAGGTGAGCCTCCTGCCCGTTTGCCCCCTCTTACATAAAAAAAAAAAAATGTCTCATGCTAAAACCTTTTATATTTGGTATTAAAAATAAATAAAACAAACAAACTGTTATATTTTTTATAAAATAATAATTATTGTTCGTTCTGTAAATTTAGGTTTTTAAAGCGAAATAGTTCGATGGATACTTCACCCAAAAGTACAAAAAAACGACTTCTAAATTAGAAAGCAGAAAAAAATCTATTGAAGTTTATTGTAAACGCCTTTTTGTGCATTATTCTTGGACGGCTTTTGTTTGTTTATAATGATTGTATTTGTGCAGCTCTGTTAGTTTGTAATAGCGAATTTGCATACCCATTTAAGCGATCATTATTTCAAAGTACAACGCGGTGAAAGCATTCATGGTGGGAGATATATTTTACCATAATAATGTCTCGCTAAATACTGTGGCTGACTGACTTTGAGCAGTAATAAGTGATCTAACAAAGATTAAAAAGAAAAAAGCATATTGACATCAAAACTAAAAAGAAAAATGTTTTAAGCAAACGAATAGAAGTAAAAATGACGATTTTCAATAGAAAGAAGAAAGAAAGAAAGAACAAGTTTATTCGAAACACAGCAGAGTACAATTTAAAACAAAAAAAAATACAAATATAAAAAAACAAATAATAATAAAAATGAACGAAAAAATAACAAAAGATATAAAATAAGTTTTTAAAAAAAGTAAAAATAAGCTATTAAAAATAAAATACTACCGTGCTGTGTTCCAAAATGGCTACCATTCAGCATTTGTTAGGTAAACATACCCAATGTTACAATACAATCTTTCAACCACTCTGTGAGTTGAATTTCGAGAAATTATTTCTTTGTGTTTGCCTTTTATATATATAGATTAAATTTATAAGCATTTAAAACAGAAACATTCAAAATGCAAATCGATGCTGAAATTAGAATTTATACGTACGTATTTTCATACAAAACAGTAAATTTCTATTTTTTGGTATGGTTAACAAACGTGTATACGGTCCGCCTGATCGGAAGCAGTCATCGCAACCTATGAAGGGTTGCGATACTTGAAGTATCACAACCGAGGAAATAGGAGGGACGGGATGAGAAGGGAAAAAGGAAGGGACCAGAGGGGGTAGATTGGGCCACCGGCACTGTCAATCACTGCACGAATATAATAATGATACTGTTACTTGACGCCAATTTTCTGTGAGACGGTGTACTTCCCCGGTCGTGTCGGCCCTTCTATAGAGAATACTGGTGACAGTCTGTTGAAATTTCACCGAGAAAAACGATCTATTGAGACATGGGCTTTTCTAATGGCGTCTGACACTTCTTCATTCGTTTCACTCTTTACGCTATCTGTCTCGCTCTCTTAATATAAATAATATTTATTTTAATTTTTATCTTCAGTACTCAGTAATCACAATCAGTTCAATTCTCCATCTTGTTTTTGCTGACTTGCTGTTGTTATGAAATATAAATTGTGTTCTACTAGTTTGTGATAAAAATAAGAAGTTATTATGTGTCCATATGTGTCTTTTAATTGCTATTTATTTATTATATAATATATTATTACGTTTGTAATGTAAAATAAACAAACATGGTTAATGGAAAATGTGAAACATGTAGGCTTGAGACGTAAAGAAAAGATTTTCAAGAAGGTATTTTATGAAATAATATGATTAATGATTATTTCACATTTAATTGAAAAAAAGTTCGGTAAGTTTTCTGTATACAAAATATCATTATGCCCTAACCTAACCTATCTAAGAAAATAATTAAGTAGCTCTATTACATATTTCATTATTATTTAATTCATTGAAGATTTTATTATTTAACGAAAATCACAAAACTCATAATAACTTAATTTTTATATAGGTATTAGACATCTTAAATTTGTGACCTGGCATTATGAATTATTAATTAAATTCAAAGGCTTATCAAAAACATAAATTTAAAAGTTATCTTAAATAAAATCCTTTGCTTTGTATTATACATATTGAACATCATCTCTGGATAACATATAAGTTTCAAATAGTTCTAATATTACATTAATTACTTACATTAATTTTACTGAACTAATATTATTAAAACATAAAATACTTATAAATTGTAATAGTAATTTATTATATTATGATATATGTGTCTGTATAGTAGATGATTTTTAATAAAAACAACATCTTTTTAGGAAAACGCTGCAACCGTAGAAAAAAAGGTTTAACTATAAAAATACAATAATCAATGCTTTTTTTCCAGATGCAGAGAGTGCACCAAAATAAGTTAATGTGTATTAAACATTTTAAAGACTGATTTTTAAAATAGAGTGATAAACCATATCTGTTACTCAATGCTCCACCATAAACAGATATCAAAGGGTTACAGATGAGATTATTGCAGAATTGCCAATTTATATTATACCTAAATCTCTTTGAATTAAACATATAGTTTCTTGAATTTAAAGAAAGGCTATATATAACAAAAAGGTGAACATTTATTTGAAAATACCTTCTATACTTTGATATAACTTTCATATTAAACATTTATAATTAAATAATTTCCCTTTTGATATGTAACCAAATTTGACAAATAAAGATATAATAAGAATATGTAAGATATATAATAAGCAAATTATGATACAACTGTTCGACTTTTTTTTCTATTAATTTTGTTAGTCTTCATTCCAGTATTGATAAAAAAGAAGAGGTATCAAAGGCTTACAGAGAAAAATATATAATAATGTATCATATGTAGTTCCTCTTTTTATTATTTACAGTAAGGTGTTTTATTACATTTTTCCCTTTTCTTTCAGATTCCAGAAATCAATGGATAAAAGAGAGTTTCAATTAGATCTCATGATATATACACATTCGTATAAATATAATCGCAAAATATTTTGTTGTAATCAATATCAATTCTTAGTTATCTTGAGACTATTGTTACATTTTCGTCTAATTCTATTTTAATAAAATTATGGTTTGATTCGATTCGATTTATTTATCAAAATAACAATTTGTTACTGATTTTGGTTTAGTGGTAAATTGAAAACAAAATAACAACCTAAATTTTTATACACATTAACCACTACCAAAAATCAGTAATAAATAATAATCCAGTAACCCTAAAATACAATAACAGCGGAGAGGACATCACTATCGATCGTATTATTTATCGACATAGCACGTCACTAGTCTGCCATATTATAATGTTGGTAGAATTGAATGTTTTTTTAATAGTTGGTAAGAGAGCGTTCCACAAGAATTTATATTTTACTATGGTCACCTCAATCTATGGGAGTTAAGTCTCTTACTTATATGCTCTGTGACTGGTGATATATTAATTCTAATTATATAAATTCAGGCCTCTTGTTTCTGTTATCGCAAATGTCATTATATTTTTTAGGTTAAATTTCTAGGGAAAGTGTTACCAACTCCGAAAAATATTTACCATTATGAGAATGAAATTGTCGAAATTTTAGTGATGTTAAAAGAGTCTTATTTGAAGTAGTATATAATCAGAGTTATTTGGACTCAAATAAGCAATACCATGTCAACCTACACGAATGTCATTTCAAGAAAAACACGTTTGAAAATTTTTAACAACTTGCTATATATGAATTTTTTATATGTATTGGTCAAGTTTTTGGCAATTTCAGATTTATGTAAGCTATTTTACTTATTTTCACAAAAAAATAAATATACAAACTGCGTATTTCGTATATAATATAACCCAAAATGTGTAACATAAGGGTTAAATTGCTTGATTAAAAATGGCTTTTTAAAAGTTTTAAAGCTTAAATGCAAATATTAAAGAAAAATGTTATTCAGAAATTTGACACTTTTGCGTATATAACTCAGTTTTTTCAATTTTATGGGTTGACATGGTATTGCTTATTTGCGTCCATATATGACCTAAATATCTGTATATTATATAAATGTGACCTGAGCTTGAGGCACAGCGGTAGCGAACCTGCCTTAAGCGCCACAGGCTCGATTCCCGCTCGGAGCAGATGTTTGTATTGACCATACAGGAATGTTGCCCTCTACCCGAGTCTAGAAGTGACGATATTAGGATTGTATTTATTTTTTTATGCCACATCATATTAAAATTAAACATAATTATATAATAGAAATAAGCCAATGAAAACTAGAGTAAACGTCAATTTACTCTCCGGGTTATATCTATATTTGAAGAAAAACAGAGGTTTAAGAAAAACTAGAAAGAATAAATTTAAAGATAATAATATACAAAAATGTTAAAGAAAAAAAAATTAACACTAAGATGAATCTTACACGAGACTATCTAAATAAATATAAGAAAAATTAAAAATTAATATATGTCAGAATAGGCTGAATGCTCTTAGATCTTTGCCTGATCTATTGAGGACAAATTTAAAAACAACGAAAACTTTGTAAGTTCATTAGGGATGCGATTCTTTTCGAAAAAGATCAATTTTTAAATCGATTCGAATCGTCACCTGATGAATCGATTCAAAAAAATAATGTAGATCTCAAAAATCTTTTTTTTAAAGTTTACATTTACAATGTAAATATAATTAATTTTAAAAATTATATTATATTAAAAACAAGAAAGATACCATAATAAATGATCTCTTTTCAGTAAAATCATGTAATTCGATAATATCAATTATTTTTATTGCTATATTCAAGTATCAAATCAGATACAAAAGAAAATATTTATTTTATAAATGTATTTCATACATTAACCTTTAAACAAACAAAGGTAAATATTACAACTTTGAGTTGTTTTGTGAAAAGTATCCTACAATTGATTACGGCAATGCTAGAGGTGTCACTAAGTTATTAATGTGTATATTACGAAAGGCAAAATAAAAGATAACAAACGTAACTTTTTTTTACGGAAGAGAAGCGAAAGGAACTAATTATACAGCAATCTCTTGAGTAATTATCCTTTTAACCGGCAACACGGTAATATTATGGGAAAAGTAAACTAATTGTAAATAATTTAATGGTTTTAACCAAAACAGAAAAAATTAAATACCGATATACAAGGGTGAAATGTCGATTCACTGAATCGATTCACTATCGATTAAAAAAACCGGTTTTTTTGTTCAAAAATCGATTCTTCTATTAATCGATCTCAGATCGTCATCTCTAATTTGATTTGCAATTTACAAATTGTCATAAAGTGCAATGTCTGGCCAGCTATTTGATGTATCAAAATTTCTTATCGTATCTAATGTATTTCGTATCGTTATCTAATGTTTGTTCGGTTATAAAAATTTACAATTGTTTAGATATGAAGCACCAATAGTAATTCGATGATAATTCTCTAAATTAGCGGGATGTTTTAAATCTTTAGTTGTTATTGTGCAAAATAAAAAAGTGTTGTTTTTTTCGTGTTTTGATACCGAAGTAATAAATCTTGTAAGTAAATATTCTATTTTATTATTATTGTATGAAGTCGCATAGACGAAATCTTATTTTCGTTTATTTATTGAGTATTTTACAGACATTTTACAAATAACAAACCTTTGATTTTACTTTACGCTATAAAAAATAAAGATTCTGAAAGCATTTTGTGCGATGCATTTTTTGTCTTGAACAACGATTTTTAAGGCTTTACTTTTTACTTACAATATTTCAAAAGCTAAAAATATTTAATGTTTACAAGTTCTCATAGAGTGAATACAAGGAGTTCAAGTTTAAATATAATAATCTTTCATCTCATAAATGCCTATGCCTAAATCATACATGTTAATTTGAAATCATTAGTAAATGAACTTCCTGAGATGCAATTGATCAAGGAAATGTGTTACAATTATTATATACTGTGATAATAATGTAATACATAAAAAAAATTGTTTTTATTGAATAAAAATATAAAATAATTAGTCCTATCTATGGAAAACTCATATTTAGTAAATATAATATATATTTAAAATTAAGACAACTTTTAATTTCAAATGTGCATTTTTACATGTAACAAATAAACTTAAAAACTACGGGACCAATTTTAAAAATTCTTTTGCCATTGTAAAGCTACATTACCACTGACTAACATAGGCAGTCTTACTAGAAAAAATTAGAGATCCTTAGAAATCCCTGCTAAAACCAACTCAAAGTGTGAAAAAATTTGCTATGAAATGTCTTTCTAGCTTGCGTTGCGGTAATTATTGATGATAGAACAAAAAAAATCTTGTACCTAGAATTATTCCTGGAATTATACGAGTAATTTACCCAGGTAGGTTTTGCTTCTTATCCGGATTAGGTTCTGCTTCTTGTCCGGATTTGACAGGCTACAAGTTTTCATACAAAGCGATTGCCATCTGACCTCCGTAACCCTATGGGCTAACCACTGATTGGATATGAGCAATTTATCTGTCTTAGGCACGGTGGGGAGATCCTCAAGAACAAACGCCCAGACCGAAACAGGCGAAACAGGCAGAGAACAGACCCACAACCTGCAACCGTTGTGGCTAAAGGCAGACTCGCTACCTGCAACACCAAACCGGTGGCATTTAATAAAGTAAAAATATGATCTACAATATTATAGAACATAATATCAATCTACTAAAAACTTTGCAAGACTATATAATTGTTATATTTGTAATTGATTGAAGCTTCAATATAATTAAGTTGATTTATTATGTGTGGGTATGCTGTAAATGAATTGACATAATAAAACAGTTTTGCTTCTGATCTTGAATATGGTTGTATCTTTTAATGGCGACTGAGGAAAATTAAAGTTATTGTAATGAAAATGGCGTCAAATATCGCAAATATTGTATTTCCTGGCCACTTTAACCCTAAGACTGATAAGTGGTGTGATTATAAAGAACAATTGTTGTGTGCTCTCGATGCCGCGGGTTACGATGAAAATAATATTAGCAAAGCACGTTCGTTATTTTTATCTCAGTGTGGAAAAGAGACTTATTCATTAATTGCATCACTGCTGGTCCCAAATCGACCCACTAACGTGGACTTTAAGGACATCATACGTGTTTTGGATCAGTTTTATGAACCGGAGTTTAACGAAATACTACAAGCGGGAAAATTTTATAAACGTCATCAATTACAAATATAACAATAATTATTGTAGTTATGTCACAATAACTACCTTTTTTTTTTAAACTTAAAAGCAAGTTCCAATTATGAATCATTATTTTGATGTCTGTGATTATTATTGATTAAAATAATTACTATATTATGAACACGTGCGATATAACATTTTTTTAAGGTTCTTTTGCTAACGACAAAAACGGAACTCTTATAATTACGTCATGTCCGTCTGTCCACATGTGACAGTCATTTTACTCAGAGTGTATTGGCTCTATTTATACGAAATTTAGTATGTAGATGTATTTTATTAACCACTACAGGGTTTTGTAGTGAAATAATAAAATATTTCAAAATTAAGGGCAGTAGTCCGTACATGTAAAAAAAAAAGTAACGTGTGGCAACGTGTGAGATATCTTTGGATAGGTCTTTCAAAATGATAAGGAGGTTTGATTTTAACTTTTTTCATGAAGTCAATATTTTTTGAGATATTAGCTCCTAAAATTGTGTTAAAAAATTTAGATTGTAGAACATGAAATCAACCACATAGTAAGACATATTTGAGACATATATGTTGTACTCATACTGTTGACACCGTTGTGGCGTTGTGGGTAGCCTGCCTTTAGTCTCGACGGTTGCGGGTTCGATTCCCGCTCGGGCAGATGTTTGTTAAAATTTCTGTCTCGGTCTGGGCGTTTGCCGTGTGGGTCTCCCCACCGTGCCTCGGAGAGCACGTTAAGCTGTCGGTCCCGGTTGTTATCACATAACATCTGATAATAATCGTTAACTCTTAATAAATAAATTGCTCTTATCCAATGAGTTACTGGTTCGCCTTTAGGGTTGCGGAGGTCAGATGGCGGTCGCTCCGTGTAAAAACTAGTAACCTGTCAAATCCGGATAAGAGTAATAAGCAGACCCTGGGTACATAAAATACCGGGAATAATGCTAGAATGAAGAAGATATGTTGTACTCATAACTTTGTTTTTCATAATACTTCTAATAATGATTATGAAATTACTAATTCAATTATTATTAAATAGTTATTATATATAAATTCCTTAAGATACTTCATCACCAAGCTGCGGAATCCTTTAGTTTCGACTGTGCATGGTCCAAAACACTTGACTTGATAATTATTTGTAATACAGATTCATATCTATCAAGAGTTGTCGTTTATATAGATTAAAAGATAATATTTTATTTCTACGTAAGACTTATCTTTGACACTGATATTATAAATGCTAAACATAATACTTTTATTGAAATTTGATTTTTTAAAATACATATATAACGTTTAGTTGTCGTCAAACATGATGCAAAACGACAAAGTGACGTGACAAAGGCTTCGGGACGTGACGATGCCAGCGCCCGCTTGGGATAGCCTCTGTTACAGCAGAGATTATTTCACCAGTACAATCAATGTAGGTACCAGCGTCAAATATTCTATGGCGAAGCAGTACATTGTACGCAACGCCAGAGTGAAACCTATAAATGGTGTTGCAAGCGCTCATTATTTACGGCAACCGTTTACCATCAGATGGGCTGTATGCTTGCCAACTTAGTAACATAAAAAAAAATGTTGATACAGCCTAAGGTGGAACGCACATGACCATTCACTCTTTGAAGGTCGGTATCCCAGACCTGGGCGGTGCGTATCAGGAACGAGGAGAAAGTATCTTAGACACATACGAGATACGAGGTTGCTGAGTACTGAGACCCAGCCAAGAAAAAAGGACAGCCTTCGCGGGGCTCAATGTTGAACTTGTCCATAGGTTGCCTTTTCCGAGGCCGGACCGTGGCTATGGACGTCATTGGCAATGGAGATGACGCTTCGATTTTATTAGAAAGACTCACCCGATAATGTGAGCGCGTCGCGTCTTGTGAAACAAGGGACCTCGTCCTCGCCGGCTAAGACGGTGTTGTGTGCGTGTCTGTGCTGTGTAACACGGAACGCTTTGCTAACTACATCAACTATGTAGTGGTGCAGATCTTTGCAATGCCTTGCATTCCTTTAGTAAAGGTTCTAATGGCTATGCTACTCGCCCATCTGCCTCCTAAGCTCCAGCTGTTGAGGAGTGATTAAGACAGACGGATGGTGAGATACAGAAAGAGATCGGATCTCTTTAAAATTTACCTTATAATAGCAATTTTTTTAACGACGTTGTGAGGCAGCGGTAGAAAACCCGCTTGACGCGCCACAGGTCGCGGGCTCGATTCCTTTTCGAGACATATTTTTGTATTGACCAGGCATGTATTCCGGTGTATTTGTGGAGTCCATGCCCTTGTGTTTGTTTGAATCCCGACACAGGATATTACTATCCTAATGGGGGTATCCGTTGAGTGTGTGGCGTTAAGAAACAAATAAAAAAATTGTTTTTATATAGTACAATATGATACAATTAGATTGTTTAGTAGCCGAGTGGCGGTATTTTAACTTTTTAAGTTTTTTTTACATCGATCCAATTACGTATATGATGATAAATGTATATATTTACTTTTTCTATAATATCTATTTATAATAAATCGTTTAGAAGCGATAAGAAATAAGAAGATAGCATGACACGAATTCTGTGAAGAGCATATCAACTTATCAAGGTATCTTAATATTTTCGTAAAAATACTTAAAAGATTAAATGTATTGATTCAATTTCCTTTACGATAACAATTTTAATTCCTGAGATAAGTGATTACAAGAACAATTTATTTGTTTTTTGTTTCACAAATTGTTATTTTCGTAACGCTGTTGCTTCCTGCGAAATACAAGATCTAATGCTACGTCCCCACTGTTGGTAATGTGAAATAATCCGAATGTCTACTCATCAAGCCATATTTTAGCAATCAAATTTCGCTATTCTTTACGCTTGCGAGCTTAGAATAATATTTTAAAGAAATACTGAGCTCTATGTCTATGTTGCAAACATAAAATAAAAAGTGAAATCTATGCGGACTTGTGTCTATTGTAAAACAAACGATACTAAGTTCTTTAAGCTTTGAGTTAATATTAAAGCACTGGGCTTATAAATTGGTCTTGGAAATCTTTTATATGTTTTTTAGGCTTTTTAGAATTTCAACTACTATTTAAAAAGATCTTAAATTTTTGCCACCTTATGTTACTATTGCTAGTGCTTCGAAAATAACCATTGTTTTGGTTATGAGTGCTAGAGTACAAAGTCCGTTATTTCGGTTACGTACGCTGGTGCTATTTAGTTCCCGGTCAATTTGTAGTGGCGCTTTAACTTAAGCCAATTTGTCATTTTACGCCATATAGTCGTGTTTTTGTGTCTATGGCTCGTGCGAATGTGTCAGCGCATCGCAAGCGCATGCGGAAAATTCTCTTCGAGTTGTGGCAAAAAACGGATCTTCGATCGGATTGACTATAAGCGCTTGCAAACCTACGTAAACCAAGCCAAACATTCCATGTAATCGTTTGAATTTGTGACCGAATATTAAGTGAAGTCACGAAAATTAAATGCTCAATCTAATCTTATTTACCTATATCTACAAATTTTTTTTGTAAAATAATTATATTAAAAATAAATTATGTTAAATACGCTCGAATTTGTATAGCAACTTTGATTTGTAACATAATATAAAATACCTACAATCGCCTTATCGTTAATTTACATTATCCTTTGTTTCAGATTATAACCACCATGATGATGAGGTGGCACCGTTCAAGGAAAAATCTTTTGATAGCAATAATACTTACTATATTCCTTATAATAATATACTACATATCATTTAGTTCACACACAGCTTTAGATCTAAACTTAACTAGGAGGTAATTTTTTTCTTGATCTAATTGAGTCTATGTTGCTAGCACAGTTATGTAGGCATTAAAATTAACTACATAGTAAAAAATACTATTTAATTAGTCTTATGCTGCATCCACACTGGAGTTACTTTTTGTTTAGCAACATAATGCAATATTATTATTTAATATTCTTTAATATTTAGTAGTAGTAAAGCTATGCTCCCAAGTGTATGTATTAACCTCTCATAGAAAGTCGGCGTAAAGCAACAGTTCAGTACTGTTACGTTTCGGTTAAAAAGTGAGAACCCAGGAGGCAAAATCTCCCACCCCCTTGTTGAATGTTACTCCATACCATGACTAACTAAATTAACAAAAAGTGACATTCATCTACAATCGATTGGCGAAGGATAATGGATGGGTGTTAGTTTTCAAATGTTGGGCAACGTTAATGCGTCACCATATAACAACAACAAATGCTTTAATGATCAAATGTTGCCTACCAACATTTGGGAATATTTCTCCACAAAAAGCAATTGGTTTGGTTCACCATTTCAGTAGTGGAATATGATGAGTAACATCTGATATCTCGCCTTGGTAATGAGCAAAATTAACATTATATATAACTTAAACTGCCCGCGCTTATGGGTCAAATTAAAATTACAGATTGCAAAAAGCGAGAGGAAAGATGTTACACATCAAAAACTGTAGCACGCTTTTCTTTTTAGTTATACTCGATAGCTTTTTTTAAATATACCCGATATGAGACCCAGCAATTTACAAACCCAAAACTTTATTGATGATATTTTTTTGGATAAGAATAAATTTTTGCTCTGACAAAGTGGACAAGCCTTTTTTGATGGAGTAAAGCAGCACCAAAAGGATGAATAGAAAGGAAAATTCGTGACAACAATTGACTATTGTAGAGATATCCCAGTTGCACTGCAAGTAATGGGATCTTTCCCCAGACACGATACGATCTGGAAACCTTCAAGAGAAGAGCCTGTACCTCCCTTAAAGGTTGGCAACGCACCTGCATGCCCTCCAGTGCTGCAGATGTCTATGGGCAAAGGCGATCGCTTAACATCAGGTGAACTTCTTGCCCGTTTGCCCCCATTTACACAAAAAACACTGTAACTATTGAAATTACTGGGCAAAGGAGATTTAAGAACCAAAATCTCGAGGTTGGCAACGCGTGAATGACACTTACAATTGTATGGTGTCACAAGCGCTCATAGGCTACGACAACCTTACCAAGCTTACTATCACGTGGGTTGTATGCTTGCTTGCCAAGTTAGTCGAATAAAAAAACTGGGGAAAAAGTTTAGAACATTCAAAAGCTTTGTGTAATGTCAGTCTATAAATGGTCTAACATAAAGTATTGCAATTGAACGTCGCCTTGCTTTTAAAGGCATTTGTAAAGGCTTTTATTTCTTATATTAATCGATAATTCGTAAAGACCTGAACAACTTTTTCACTATATATGCCACTAACTATAGACACAAAATAACTTTGTCCGTACTAGTGATATGATATCGATTCCGAAATGATCAAGGCGAGCTCCAAGAATTAAAATTGACAATACACTTACCCAATGACTTACTGGTTCGCTCCTAGGGTTGCGGTGGTCAGATGGCAATCGCTCTGAGTAAAAACTAGTAACCTGTCAAATCCGGTTGAGACTGGATTAATGTTAGGAGGAAGGAGAAGGGCTGTGAAAAAGTGGGGGTCCCTTGCAACATATTTTCCGGCGAAAGGGCGGTTTCTACGAGGGTGTAACATGGTTTAAGCTTCGGGCGTGAGTAACTGGAGACTTGCACAGACTTATGTGGGCCCTCGAGGAATTTTTAGTTAGATGCCATGGTACTCAGATACCACGTGGTTCCACCACACACAACTCGAATCTTTTTTCCCGAGACGACGTGGTTGTAGAAATCCTCACCTCGAATAGAAAGAAAGGCTTATTTATCACCATTGCATAATGAATAACAAAAAAAAACTATTTTTAACAATTTTTAAAATTTAAATTTTAAAAACAAATAACTATTTTTAAAATTTAAAAAACAATAAATGTGTGGATAACGCGAGTCTAGCCGCATCACAGCTTGTACTTAAAGATGGCCGAGTTCTTTTCATATCGCCAAGTCCTTTACAAAGTAGACACCATTTATGGCTGACACTTGACATCGTTGTGGCTAGCGAGTCTGTCTCGGTCTGGGCGTTTGTCCATGCGGGTCTCCCCACAGTGCCTCGGAGAGCACGCTAAGCGGTCGGTTTCGGTTGTTATCACATAACATCAGATAAAAATCATTAACTCTTGAGAAGTAAATTGCTCTTTTCCAATGAGTTACTGGTTCGTCATTAGGGTTGTGGAGGTCAGTTGGTAATCGCTCGTGTAAAAAATTAGTAACCAGTCAAATCCGGATAAGAGTAATAAGCAGAACCTTGGTAAATAAAATACCGGGAATGATGCTAGGACGAAGAAAAAGACACCATTGTATCGCTATTGAAAACAATGATAAACCGTAATTAGACCAAACAAACAGAGAACTCGTCATTAGTATACATAGTTGCGCCCACGGCTTCGCTCGCGTGGTGTACAGAGTTTATTTTATTTCATGGAACTCTTATTCCATTCCTAAAATAAAAATAGCCTAAGTTACTCTTAATGATGACGACGACGACGTTTCGGGTTCGATTCTCGCTCGGAGTGTAATATGTTTGTATTGATCATGCAATCATATTTTCCGGTCTGGGTGTATTTGTCCTTGTCCTTGTATGTGTTTTCAGACCGACACAGGATACCACTATCCTAATGGGGGCCGTTGAGTATGTAGCGTTTATTATTACCGACTTCGTCCGGGTGCATAGTAAATTGTTCCGTTTATCCCGTTACCGTGGGAGTTTTAATTCCGTTCTTGGTTCTTCCACTTATAAACTATCTACCTGTATACAAACATTAGGTAATACAATTTTTTCCGTACGAACTTCCCTACCCGTCGATTCCATACAAACCTTGTTTTGACAATTACAAACGAAACAACAAAAATCCGATTTGGTACAGGCCTTCTGAATTTATTTATAATGTGCTTTTACCGTGGAACCATGTATTGGATACTTACTAAACCCAGTCAACGAATTACCTTATACCGCCATCTCTTAGAATCTTATTAAACTAACAGAGATAATCATGACCCTTTGTTACTATTTGTTTATGCAATAAAATAATATTTTGATTATAAATTGAGATATAAAATATCCTATCTTTCAAGTTGGATGAAACTGCACACAGTATGCAAGATTTTATTAAAATTGGCTCAGTAGTTTACCAGTCCATCGCGAACAAACAACGTGACACGTGATTTATTCATTTTTTCTGTCATAAGAACCTTCTCCTGACAATAACAAACACAACACAAAAAAAATAGTGAATCGTTCACGCGTGATGGCGTGACCAAGATATAGGGATTCATTTTTATATATATAGATTTAATAATGTCCAGTTAAAATCGGTCCAGCTGTTTCAGAGATTAATCGGAACAAATAGACAGGCAGACAATTTTTCTTGGTTATGAAAGTACCGTACTATGCACTTAGTGCATAGCTGTGTATTTTGAATTACAAACAGACACTTCAATTTTATTTATATAGATAACGGCAGATAAAATACATACGCCCACAACATGTTATCACTTTTCATAACAGTTTAAGTATTGATTTTATAATTGCAGTGTTTCTGATTGACATTCTTTATTTAACTTTTATTTAAACGAAAACAGACTCAATTTCTAAATAGTACTGACACACATGCTCATTTTCAACCATGCTTGTAAGTATGCTTAAAATAAATGTATGCTTAGAGCATGCTCTACATCTGTTCAGATCATCTAGCAATAAGCATACTAGTTTTCAGCATACACATTGATAAAATAAATACTACCTACTACTTAATTAAATTTTCATAAACAAACCTATTCAGACGCTCTCGAAGGACGTCCCCTTCCACTCACGCACGCTTCACGCAATTCAAGTAGCATGCTCGAAAATCAAACGACTACTGATTTTTGAGCAAGCTCGAAATAAGCATGCTCATTACTAACAACGCTTAGACACACATGCAACCAAGTAGCAATTGCTTATAAATAGCATGCTTTCGTGGTAGTAATTAGCATGTGTGTCAGTAGCCTAAACCATAACCACTAAAACGCATTGATGGATAGTGTAACTTTTAAGGAACGTCAATATCTTGATCCTTGATTGCAGGTTGATCAAGATTTATACGAATATATATAATATCTCTCCTTACTAGCATTAATCCCGGTATTTACTCAGGGTCTGCTTATTGCTCTTATCTGGACAAGTTACTAGTTTTTACACAGAGTGATTGTCATCTGTCCTCCTCAACCTTACGGGCGAACCAGTAACTCATTGGATAATGATCAACAATGAAAAACAACAAATGATCAACAATTAATATTTAGATTGCCGAATCGCTTACCGTAGAATCAAACTTAAATACCACGAAATTAATTTGATTCATTTACGATTGTCTACTTATCAACTTTAAAAGGATTCGTTTAGCAGTTTAGTAAACCAACTGACACATGTGCATATATATAGATGTATAAACAAACATACATACAAACGCTGATCTATCTTGGTTCTAGGCCTAGCTATGCTCGGTCCCGCAAAAGTCACACAATCAACGCCATGCCTTGATCATCATGAGGTTTTTTATGCGACAAAGTTGGCAAAAAAGCATACAACCCACCTGATGGTTAGCGGTTGTCATACCCTATGAGCGCTTGCGACACCATACATTTGTAGGAGTCATTCACGAGCTGCCAAACTTGAGGTATTGGTTTTTAAATCTCCTTTGCCCATTAACTTCACTAGCTACAGTGGCTCTCAAACCAAAACACAGTGTACTGCGTTGCGGTAGAAAAACTGACACTGCAGTGGTACTACCTAGCCAGTCTCTTGCTAACTGGCCTATCACTAGTAAAAGAAGAACGAAAATACAAGCATAGTCAAATATTTGTATGACCAATACAAATATCTATACTTACTGCAGACACTACAGCCCTTTGCCGCTTATTATAAGCATTTATTAAAAGTTGGCACAATCGTGGGAAATGGCTTGTTCTGATGTAGTGCATCATTCAAGTGTGATCTTTTTTTGGATAAAGCGAGAGAGCACTATATAAATATGCGTAAGAAAGAAAGAGACTTGAAAATAGACAAGAGATGACTTACTAGGTCGTTTTTTTGTGTAGATTCAGTGCCTTAGAGTTCTTTTTTCTGTGATTTGTTATGAAAGGGAAAGCGTCTCAGCACGTAATTAATTCAAACATCTGATAATAATCGAGGCAGTGTCAGTTATCAAATATAATCCAATGAGAGAGAGAGAGAGAGACAGACATAGCAAACTCTCTAAGCAAATTTTATTTGAGGCTCTTCGTACTTTGGAAGGCACGTAATAAATAGGTCCTAGCTACTATCTTGAAAATATTCGATAAGTCAAGTAAAAGGCCTGTACTGGCAACTTAAACAAATCTGACACAAGTTTGGCTACAAATCACACCATAAAAAGAAGACGAAAAACTAACTAAGACTTCTTCTCAGTTGTATGATGAGAGGACTCTTAAAAAGTCGGTCCCGGCTGTTGTCAATATGATAATAGTTGATAAGTCAAGTCGGAGGCCTAAAAGGGGGAGCTGAACAAATCTGACATAAGGTTGGCCACTAATAAAACTGTAAGAAGAAGACGAAGAACTGAGGAGGAGGGTTGTATGATTGGAGGACTCGTAAAAAGTCGGTCCCGGCTGTTGTCAATATGATAATAGTTGATAAGTCAAGTCGGAGGCCTAAATGGGCGACCTGAACAACTCTAACTATAAGCTTGGCCACTAATCACACTATGTAGAAGACGGAGAACTAACTGAGGAGAAGGGGTGTAAAAAATCGGTCCCGAATGTTGGCAATATGATAATAGTTGATAAGTCAAGTCAGAGGCCTTGACCTGAACAAATCTGACACATATTTGGCCACTAATCACACTATGAAGAAGACGGAGAACCAACTAAATGGATGGTCACAAACCATAACCAAAAGACGAAAAAGACACAAATCAAATACTCATATTTTTACGTCCACTACTGCATATTTCACTGTTTTTTTTCTTTTAGCATGTGCTAACTTTTGTTGTAGACTAATTTATTGGTCTTTGGTCTTTTCCAAAAGCCCAAGGGTCAATAAGTAACCTTAGCTGCTTTTGTCAACTTTTAGAGTAGAACTAACAACGGTAAAAGGATCTTCTGAGCCGCTTGTTGATAGCAGGTACACTTATTTAACCTTCGCATTTTTCACTGATTTTCTTTGGCGTACGCAGGATGTTGGATTTTTTTTGAACTTAGAAGCTTATTGCGTTTTGTTAATAGCTGCCATTTTCCCCTGACTTTTTTATCTTGAATTTTTGGGCACACGCATGTATCGAACTTTCGCTCACATTAAGTTGTTGTGTGCATGTGTCTGTGTATGATTGTAGTGCATTTTGAAAATCTGATCAAAAATTTGTCTCATCTGGTTAGGTGAAGGTCGGGGTTGGTTTTTGATTTTTTCTCCCAAACCTCCTGTGTGCGCCTATGCATGCATATCTATAGTTAATATTGCTTTCTAGTTATTAAAGGCTTATAAGTGAGAAAAGAAAATGTTTATTTTTTTTTAAAGAATATTAGCAATGCTTTTATTACTAATACACCTATTGAACCTCCAATTAAGCTCATAGCTAGCGGTAGGAGTGGTTACGACAATACACTAAGGAGGTCTAGATCGAACCCGCAACTCTAGCATTAACGGAGCGGAGTCGGCACTTCTACTGTTGGTCTATTGAGGCTTCAAATTTAAATTTTAATATTACAAAAGATTTTATTATGTTTCTATGATATGAGATATATGAACTCACTAAACCGGACTTCCCACTTATAAATAACTAGCTTTTGCCCGCGACTACGCCCGTGTTAATACGATTTTTAATGAGACATCTTTATTGCTATAGAAATAAATAGTTTCCAATACAAGTTTTCATCCCCTATTTTATTTTTATTTCGTAGTAGTGGAGCCATGCTTCTCCCAGTACAAAATTTACCGGCTCGACTGGGGAAGCACTAACATCTAACAGAAAATCTTTGTAAAGTAACAATAATAGTAAATATGTTGCGTTTCGTGCCATGAGTGAGAGTGCTGGAGGCCCAATCTCCCACCCCCTCAGCTCCTTAACGTTTTTCCCTTCTTATCCTATAAATATCGCCCGTGTTCTATAGATATAGTTACTTTCGCATTTGTAATAATAGTCAAAGAAATATGAATTATTCTGGAGTCCATAACACACATATTTGCCTAAATTCAAATATGTATAGGTTTTGGTTGATCCTTAGGGAACCTAAGACCTTACCAAAGACCCCTTTGTGAAGGTCTCCGGCTTTTTGTTCTCGCTCCCCATCCGTTAGAGCGAATTCTTATAATCATTTAGTCTTTTTAGCATTTTTAGTAAACCAATATTTTATTAATGATAAAAGGTTCATGAAACATGGCATTGAAATTATCTTTAGTATAAATTAACGAGTGCAAATAAGTGCTATTCAAATAATAACAATACATACGCGACCTTACTCAAAGTCCTTACAAATATGTTCTGTACCAGAGGTTCTCAAACTTATTTCATATACCACCCACTTTGAACACAATAATTTTACCTTACCACTTCTGAAAAACCACAATGAGAGAAGACCTTACTGATTTATAAACGCCCAACCTAAACCGGGGGACTTAGAAAGCCGAATTTTTTCACTTGTGTTTTTTTTTAAATGTTAACGCACACGGAGAAATTTTGTTAGTTTGTATCGAAGCCCGAGATTTTTTTTAAATAAAAGAATTAGTCTTGTTTTTAAGTTAAAATTAAATCGAAAGAAGCACTATTGTGCTATATTAGTTTGATCTAGAGTTTAAAACATTTTAAACGAGAATTTTTAACTAGTTAGAGCAATTAAAACCAAGTCAAAAAATTCAAGTTAAAACATACAATAATTTTTAGTATAAATTAATCTAATGTGAAAGATGATTCGCCCTCATAAACCAATTCAATTTTATCTGGCTCCTTACCTCTAGGCCTCCAGCGCGCAAGGGGGCGCTATCGACCACTTTGAGAAAGACTGGTCTGTACCTAAACGTTATTATATCACATACTTTTATAGACTTAATAGTAAGTACTAAGACTTAGACTTAATAGTATGGGCCGGTCGTTCCAAAATGTCAGACTCGTTGGTGCCCCTTCGTAATATAACTCCAACGACAGCTAACTTCATTTGATTATGCTACCGAATATACATACAATTAATTTATCGTTCGATTGCGATCCCATGTTGATTTTCATAAATCGTTCTTAATTAAGTCCGAGACTTTTAAAAATGTCTCACACCCCGTCTCATTGCCTCCACAGGTGATACGAGGGCTGGTTCATTTATCGCCCAACGAATCGGTATTGCGATTCATTGGGAAAATACAGCTAACGATATAACATAATAACAATCTAACGACGTTTTTTCTATCTTATTTATTTGTTATTATATCTATTATAAAACAAATGTTTTATATAAAAAAAAAAACTATTTAAAGAAGACGAAATCATGTTTTTATCTTTAAGAAGTTTGAATTCCTACAACCGCTAAGCATTGGTCTAACATTTTTGTCCATAACTGTACGCGTGGACGACCGCCATTTTGGTTCAACTTATGTTCCGCGAGTTTTACACCGTTTACAAACTCTTTTCTCACATATAACCTTTTGCTTAATTTTAATATGCAATTGTTTTGATGATATGCAGCATGTATTGTGTATGTAATATTGAATTTTTATTAAGTGTTTGTTTTTTTTTTTACAGAACATCCGTAATTGAGTAAGTAATTGGTTGCATTTATCTCCTTGCTTACAATTATGCTTGAATTTTAGTCTATGAGAAGTGCTTCTTTAGTGATTTTGCATGTCAGTGGTAGGAACAAATACGCAGAGCAAGGTAATATTTAGACATGTAAATGAATTAATTTCTTAGTATGTTAATATTGTTACTCTTATTATTCTTCTTAGCATTATTCCTTACATCCCAGGGTCCGCTTATTACTCTTATCCGGATTTGAAAGGTTGCTAGTTTTTACATAGAGCGATTGCCATTTGACCTGGTTAATTATCAAGAGTTAACGATTATTAACAGGTGTTATGATAACAACTTAACGTGCTCTACGACGCACGGTGGGGATACCCGCAAGGACAAACTTATAAGGATATTTATGATTTTAATACAAATATCCGCCTCGATATATAAAAGATAAGACAAAAAAACAGGATATGACATTAAATATAATATCTAGTTTAAACGCTATATAAATAATAAACGCAACACACACAACGGCCTCCATTAGGATATTATATCCTGTGTCGGGGGTCCGGAAACATACACAATGACAACGACAAACAAAGCCAGACCGGAAGACATGCCTATATGGTCAATACAAACATCAGCTCCGAGCGGGAATCGAACCCGTGATCTGTGGCATATAAGATAGTGACGTCATTGTATAGCCCCGACTATCCTTTACGTCTATCTAGCCTCGTATTATTGTATAGTCTTCAGATGTTTTTTATTACACAACGTGCGTGACAGACCACGTTAAATTATCGCTCCTAGTCATAACATCTGTATCATATTGATTTTTTTATAAAGAATATTAATGCTTCAAGGCATTACTAATATTCCTATGGCCCCTCCAAATAAGCTCGAAGCTTGCGCTAGGAGTGGGTACGACAATAGCGCAAGGGGGTCAGGATCGAACCGTCGAATTTCGCGTTGACGGAGCGAAGTCAGGTATTGAGGCTTCTTTTGATTAACTTTAGGTATATCAAAATCAAAAGCCAGCCAGTGCCATCTTAGATAGACAAACAGTAGGTACCACAGCAGAGCAGTAGTGTCTTTGGCATTAGTGTGTTTCGTTTTAAGGGCACTGTAGGCTAGTGAAATTACTGGGCAAAAGAGATTTAAGAACCAATATTAGTAGGATTATGAAGCTGAGTGTGCTTGAGTTCCAAATCTGAATTAACATGGTAGGTAGGTAGGTAGGTCTTTTATTGCAAGAGGCCGCCTAGGTAGGTACCACTGCGGGGGATTTTTCTACCGCCAAGCAGTATAGGCACAGTGCCTATTTTGGTTTGAAAGACACACTGTAGCTAGTGAAATTACTGGGCAAAGGAGATTTAGAACTTGGGAAGAACCAATATCTAGAGGCTGGCAATGCGTGAGTGGCACCTACTAATGGTTTTGCGCGAGCTCATAGCCTACGACAATCGCTTACCATCAGGTGGTGTGCTTGCCAATTAAGAAACATAAAAACACAACGTGCCTGGCAGAGCACGTTGAACTCGCTCTTAGTCATAACATCTGTTATTATTTTTTTTTTTATTTTTTATTTTTTTTTAGTTTATTGGTCCATAAAACAAAATGACAATCAAATTAAAAAGTACATGTAAGCATAACAATATATGTAAGAACTTATCTATGATTTCATTTCTCTAGATATAGACACAACATGCATTTTCAAGTATAACAATATAACTAAACTAAGCATCTAACCTAAGGTAGCTAGACAAATAATAATAAAAAATTTAAAATTAATAAAATTAAATCACAAACTAGTTACTTCAAAAGATCTTTTAAAATGTTACGCAAAGAGGCTAAGGAACTATTGGTAAAAATATCATATTTAAAACTAATACTATTATAGGATGCACACATTCGGTATAGGGGCGAGTGGCTGATTATATTTGTTCTCGCATTGGGAAGACAAAACGTCTTACGATTTTGTAAGCGACTATTAGGACGTGGAATTGAAAAATTTATGCACTGTAAGATCTGAGATGAATCGATGTGTCCATGAATTAACTTATACAGAAAAACGATATCATTGATTTTTCTGCGTGTATGAAGAGAATTATTGATTAACCATTGCCATCTTAGAAAGACAGACTACCAGCATACATGTAGGTCATGCATGATTAGCTTTAATGACATAAACACACTCACACATACTAGTTGTGGGCATGTTATTTTCGGCATGAGTGGGACGGCTCGACTGGGAATGTCATACATATCGCTACTTTCTTTTTCCTTCTACCATCAATTCTTAATTCTTTATAACTATTAAGATATTAGCAATTTAGGTTGCTGGAACTTTCAGTCCGTATGCTTTTATGGTGCATTTCTTGGTATAGTGGTTCTTACTCATATAAAAAGTAAAGTAAACTAACAGTCTATTGATTATTATGAATAGCCTATTGCTGGGCAATGGCCTCCTCTCCTGTCAAGGAGAAGGATTTAGAGCTTATTCCACGCTGCTCCACTGCGGATTGGCGGGTATACATGCGTGGGAATTTCTACCAAGACATGCAGGTTTCCTCACGATGTTTTCCTTCACCGTTAAGCACGACATGAATTTGAAACACAAATTAAGGACTTGAAAATTCAGAGGTGCTTGTGACCTTACTTTATATTTATAACTTTTAATAAATTTTTATTCCATAATTATGTTGAAATACCACTTTCCATAACCTTAGTTACCGTCGTAAAGTCGCTTGTCTTTTGGTATTCTGTAGCCTGGTATTCTTTATGTATCTACTTTGGGGAGTGTGCTGATGAGTTCCATAATCTCATACCGGCGTCGGGATGTGACGACCCCATCGCCCGCTGTTGGGATAACCTCTGTCACAGCAGAGATTATTCCACCAGTGCAATCAGTCATACTGGTGGTAGGTCTTTTGTTGCAAGAGGCCGGGTAGGTAGGTACCACCGCAGTGTCAAATATTCTGCCGTCAAATAGTAGAGCCTAGGCATTACTGTGTTCCGGTTTGAAGGGCACTGTACGCTAGTGAAATTACTGGGCGGACGAGATTTAAGAACTAATATCTCGAGGTTGGCAACGCGTTAGTGGCACCTACTACTGGTGCTGCAAGCGCTCATAGGCTACGGCAACCACTTACCATCAGGTGGGCCGTATGCTTGTTTGCCAACTTCTAACATTAAAAAAAAAAATACCGCCCTCGCCATTTTACTACCGGAACACCAGACGCACTGCACCACCCATATCCGGTCAAATTTTTTACTATGCGCACAGCCAGTGAGTGGAATGCTCTTCCGGTGTCTTTATACCCGACCACATACGACCTGAACCTCTTCAAGGTGCGAGTACACAGGCTTCTTATGAGTAAGCTCGCTCCACAGTAGACCTCATCTATGCCTCCGCGCTCGATGGAGGTCAAAGGCTTCCGCATTTTTAAATAACAAATAAAAAGTTGGCACGGAATCTTTTTATGTGGCTTATCTCACATGTGACGTCAGGAGCGTCTGCGTAATATTAGCATTTTGTTGTGTAAATATTATTACCAAAGCAATTTTGTAAAAATAACACGTGCGTATCTAATTAAAGAACATAAATTTAAGTTTTATGTCGTTTTGTATTATTAATTATTTTTAGAGATAAAAATAAGGTTATCTTATCGGGGCAATGTTTTTGTTTATAAATTATGTACTTTTATTATACAATACAAAAAGAAATGAAAGTATTCTAATATATCATCCGATTGTATTGTTTACAGCATGTTTAGTTGGGGTTATTAAAAACTGTAAAAGTCTTAAATAAAAGTCTCCAATAGCTTCTTACTGCGGAATCACCCGCTCATTATACACCAATAAAATAAAGCTTATGTTACTTAGTGATAGCTCATTTTAATAGTGATAGAATTTTCAAAACAAGTCCAAAAGAAATATAAAAACTCGTGAAGTGACTGCACTAAGTCAACCAACCAAAGCGTGCTGGTGCAGTTCACCTAATGTAATGGTATTAGTCGCCTTCGCCCTTGGACTTCGCCTACTTCCACTTACCGTTAGGTGGAGTAGAGTCACCACCAGGGTTAAGTAAAAAGAAGTCAAATGCAATGTGAATACTACGACTACAAGATCGATATTCTGTAATAGGGTTTGAGTATTCTGAGGGTAACATTTTCATAGTCAGGAGAGCCCATTTATGCCAAAAATAGCATGTTTCACATATCAATTAGAATAGACTAGTTGTCCCCAATTTTTACCAGTAGATCTCGTTCTGGAGGATAGAAATCCTTTGCGGTAAAGAAGAAAAAGATATAGTTTGGGATTTGAAAAGTCCCAAATTTTATTCCTTCATCAGCAGTACCAAAAACCCCATCCCAAAATATGTATGGGTTATGTAAGGAGGTATTTTTAAGTTAAATACAATTTTCAGGTACATTGAAAAAAGATTAGAAGAAGCCCTAAAGAGGGATAAGGGTTCAGGATGTGAGATACCAAAGTTGGATCCATTCGCGAAGGAAGTCACGAAGTTTGACAAGATGATGCCAAAGGTTGTCTGCGAAGGGACTGACTGGGTGAAGTGTTATGTAAGTTTAGTTAACTGCTGGTTTTCTCTTTCTTTCTCTCGCCAATCTTTATCTATTTCTTATAAATAAATAAATTATAGGCGTCGGGATGTGACGACCCCATCGCCCGCTGTTGGGATAACCTCTGTCACAACAGAGATTATTAGAGATTATTCCACCAGTGCAATCAGTCACACTGGTGGTAGATCTTTTGTTGCAAGAGGCCGGCTAGGTAGGTACCACCGCAGTGTCCAATATTCTGCCGCCAAATAGTAGTGCTTAGGCACTACTGTCTTCCGGTTTGAAGGGCACTATACGCTAGTGAAATTACTGGGCGAACGAGATTTAAGAACTAATATGTCTAGGTTGGCAACGCGTGAGTGGCACCTACTAATGGTGCTGCAAGCGCTCATAGGCTGCGGCAGCCACTTACCATCAGGTGGGCCGTATGCTTGTTTGCCAACTTCTAACATAAAAAAAAAAAAAAATAAACGCTGCACACTCAACGGCCGCCATAAGGATAGTAATATCCGTGCGTACGGTTCGGCCCCGGATAAGTCAAGTCAGAAGCCTATATTGGCGACCTGATTAAATCTGACACTAAATTCATTTATAGTAGAACATATAGTTTTCTAAAATTATCTTTATTTTCAGCATTCACAATGTAAAGTTGTACCAGAAATACTAGATAAATTAAAGGACATTGTATGTTCGTATAGTGATATTATTTACGAGAGTGATAAAAAGTATACGCTGGGCGAACCGTTCTTGGTACGTGGGAGCGATGCGTATGTACTGTCCAGAAGCGATCATGCTAAAGTGAAGTGCACGGGAGATCACGTTGACAGGTTAGTTAATATGATACTCCGATGGACACAAATTTTTGCTCGATCATTCATTAGAATAGAATAATAGAATAATGTTATGCTTAATCCTTATTGATCGTAAACTGTTTTCATATTGGCTTGGGCATGTCCAAGGTTGTCATATGGGAAATACGCGTTGTGAAGAAAAAATAATGGCCGATCTTTTTCACTATGTGTAGATAATGTCTGCAGATTTGGCAACCCTAGGTATACCTCATGGTTGGTACTTAAGAAATAGTTCTCCAAGGATAATGTTCAGAACACCTCAAAGCTTAAGAGCTACTTAATATGCGTTATGTGTTTTTGATAATGATTACTTCTTTACTAATAAAGTTTGATTTCAATTTTGAAATTGGGTGTTAGGGTTCTTGGGATGTTAAAGAAAGAAACTGGATTGTATAAGCTGGTTTATTTCGCCATTTATATGTTGGAAATTATAATGCAAATCGTGAGTAGCGTGGCGTTCGAGTGGCGCAGGAGTTGACCGCTGCATTCACGCGTCCTCCGCCGCGCGCTGCAGCCCGCCGTCGTTTGGCGCGTTCGCAACATTGAGAATCTAAATAAAGCTATTAATGTTAGCTGTGCTGTTAAATTATTCTTTTAAAATGCTAATTTGAAAATGAAAAAGAGAATTGCAACATTATTATGATAATTACTTACGCGTCGCGATGTTTCCATGCTTTGTTATGGTCTGTCTCTGAATAAATTAGAAGGTTGTTTTATCATCTTTATATTAATATTGTAAAGTTGAAAGTTTGTTCGAATGAAGCACTAATCACGGGAACTATATGTCTCACTATCCCAGAAACCTTTTTAGTCAATAAGTCAATCAAACTCGCAAGCTAATCAAGCACTTAAACGGCGGATCTGTTAATCCTTTTCTTGTTGATGGGAAGGAAATCTGCAAACAGATCTGGTTTCCTGGGAAATAGAACTGGATATTGGGCTTCTATGGCCGATTTTCATGGCTTCCCAATAAAACCCTTTCACTTAACTGTGTTGTCTTTAACTGTATTGTCTGTTTGGTGTATAATTAAATAAATAAAACCCATAATTCTCTGCCACTTGGTAATTCACAGGGCCACCATGCTACTTCAGGACCAGGAGCAATCTATCTGCTTAACCATCTCCACGCAATACCTTCTTCTCCTGGGTAAAACTCCCTTGTCAGTCAATCGCCATATTGCGTCCTGAATATGCAATTGTTGTCAATATTCAGGACGAACCACGAGAAGGGTGGCGAATAGGTGAAACCTCTACCAGAAACTTAGTAAAGATGGATAGATAAAGCCAATAGTAGTATCTTAACTTAAATTTTAAAATAAAAACGGCGTATAACCTAAGTAAAATAAGTGTCTAAAATTGTTGTTCTATAAACAGCTTTTTTTGTCAGGTTGTCCTTCGACATATACTTCCCCTAGTTCTTTCTCCTATTTTCTGTCTTGAGCTAATCTTCTAACGAAATTCGCGTAATGTATAGTGTAAATGTACACATACCTTTCAGCATTCTCCCGTGGAAGTGGACGGGTCACGTTATAGGATATCGTTCGACCGTTGAAAGGAAAACTCCACCGCCTGGCCGTGAGAATACCTTGAATATTCTCATATTGGGATTCGATTCGACATCAAAGAACGGCTTCATAAGACGTATGCCGAAGAGTTATAAAGTTCTCACTCGAGTATTAGGAGCAACTATTCTGAATGGGTGAGGAATGTTTCAATATTTTTTCTAATTTAAAAATGCTATAATTAACTGTTTTCAGAATATGGAGGAAGTTTTCTCCTTGAGTATCCTCTATAGCCGCTATCATGTTTTAGAGAATTACTAATTTAAACTATAATAAGTCCTCCTACGCCATGTCTTGACATCATGACATCAATTTTGACCTAGCTTTCGAAAACTCTAAATTTATACTTTTCTTATTATATTATATATCAATATATAAATTAAATGATCGCGATTTGCGCATTATATACTTTATAGATATTGCTTCTTCTTCATCCTAGCATTATTCCCGGTATTTTTATTTTTACCCAGGGTCTGCTTATTACTCTTATCCGGATTTGACAGGTTACTAGTTTTTACACAGAGCGATTGCCATCTGACCTCCGCAACCCTAAGGGCGAACCACCAACTCATTGGATAAGAGCAATTTACTTATCAAGAGTTAACGATTATTATCAGATGTTATGCGATAACAATCGAGACCGACAGCTTAACGTGCTCTCCGAGGCACGGTGAAGAAACCCACAGACAAACGCCCAGACCGAGACAGAAATTTTAACAAACATCTGCCCGAGCGGGAATCGAACCCGCAACCGTCGAGACTTAAGGCAGACACGCTACCCACAACGCCACAACGGTGTCAAAACTTTATAGATATTGCTATCCTACTAATATTATAAATGTAAAAGTTTTGTACTGTAAGAAAAGGTTTATACAGAGGTTTTTGAACTCTGGGTCATTGACGCTCAAACTAATCCATTGAAACAGGAAAAATATCAATTTATAAGTCGTCATTTTGTGTGTGAGTCCTACTTTTCTTGTCTAGCTGGCCCATTTATTTTGAAAATGTAGTTGAAAATCCGAATATATACATCTAAATATAGTCCAGTACATCTACATAAAATTTGGTTCACCCCAAGGATGTATTTCTGGGCCGCTATTGTTCCTTATATATATCGTTGATTCTTACAGTTATAATATATTAGGCGATGGTACACCGGCTGCATTATTTCCCATACTAACCGGTAAAACTGAGTTAGAACAACCGGATGTTAGAAAGAGGTTGAACGATGCAACTTTAGATTCGATGCCATTTATATTTGAAAAGCTAAAAGATGACGGGTAAGTTGAATATATTTTTAAGTTCGTATTCCATTACGATTTGTTTTATAAATATTTGCAAAAGGTTATCATGGGTTTAACAAGTTTAAGGAAAACATTACAAAATAATTTCAATTTATTATGGTTATCTTTATTTTATTTATATATTATTTCTATGAATTGAAAACTTCGAAAACGTCTTGTCCATAGCATTATTTTCCGGTATTTATTTGCAAGGCTACTGGTTTCATACAGAGCGATTGCCATCTGATCTCCGCAACAATAAGGGCTAACCAGTAACTCATTGAATAATAGCAGATTAACTGTCACCGATTATTATTAGATGTGATGATAATGACTGGTAACCGACAGCTTTACGTGTTCTACGAGGCACGGTGGGGAGACCCTCAGGCATACACGTCTAGACCGAAACAGATATTTATAACAAGCATTTGCTCCGAAGAGGAATCTCGCCCCTTGAGGTTCAAAGCAGTCTCCCTTCCGCCATGCCAAAACGGTGTACAAAGCTTCTATGACGTGGTCCTAAATTTCCACTTTTTTAAATTCCATTTTAATCTTCAATTTTAAAACTGTGCGATCACCAGTATTGCACATTACTATTATTATTATTATTATTTTTTAACAAATAAATGCTACTCACTCAACTCAATGGGGGCCCCATTAGGATAGTGACATTCTGTGTCGGATGTCTGGAAACTTTTACCAGAAAACAGGCCTGTATGGTCAATACAAACATCTGTTCCGAGCGAGCGCTGTACCACAACGTCGTCATTGAAGGTGTGGCTTACATACATAGGTACTTGTGTTCTATGTACTAAAATTTTCCAGTTATCGCACAGCGTATTTCGAAGATATGCCATGGATCGGTACTTTTCAGTATCGATTCAACGGTTTTCAACATCAACCGGCCGATCATTACCTCAGAGCATTTTATCTAGAGGAGTCTCGTAATGGGAAGAAGTGGAACACTAAGAGCAGATACTGCGTCGGAGACACGCCGCAGTATAAGCTTATGCTGAATATTACTGATCAGGTAAGTCTGTATTTTTTATTTGGAAAGCCTTTTTTTTTTTCGGAATGTGTATTGCTGTTGGCCCTACTGGCCTTGACAGCGTCACCTTGGGGGGGGCGAGTACAGAGACTCAGCCGTGATAAAGGGGCAGCCCTCACGGGGCTCAAATTTGATTCCGTCCTTATGGTGCCTTCTGCGAAGCCGAACCACGGCTAAGGACGTCATCGGAGATGGAGGCAGCGCTCCGAGCGCATGGAAAGCCTGATGGTAAATGGCGGTAAAGTCGAAACATAGGTGGCTAATACAGTTGGGGAAGGCAACTGCATTAGCCACCCTTGACCTGCCTACCCGCAAGATCCTAGCCTCGTTTCAAAGAGCCCAAGATTATAAGAAGGAAGGGAACACGTGGCCGGGCGATGAGTTCCATTATTTAGAAGAACGACAAAGAATTGGGGAACTTCTTTGTTCGCGAAGGAATTGATGCCAGAGTTAGTCGGTAACATCGGTAAATTCAGTAATAGATCATTAGATTTAAATGTCATTGCAAGAAGCCAGCTAGGTAGGTACCGCAGTGTCAAATATTCCTCCAAGCAATAGTATCTTTGGCATTTCTGTGTTCCGGTTTGAAGGGCACTGTAGGCTAGTGAAATTACTGGGCAGAAGAGATTTAAGAACTAAGATCTCGAAGTTGCACTAATGGTGCTGCAAACGCTCATAGGCTACGGCAATCACTTACCATTAGGTTGGTCGTATGTAACATAAAAAAACACGAAACAACTGTTTTTTTTTTGTCAACACGTTGGCTAATTACAGCAATTTCAAAGCTTATTGCTACAGGATACACGCCCAATTTCATGTGGATGTGATAATACCTATAATAGATTGTTTAGTGCGCATTTTAAATTAAAAATAAACCGGCTAAGTGCGTTATGGTCTCGCACATAAAGGCAAAAAGCACCGTAAAATGTAAAAAAAATGACAAAAATATCAAGTTTCTTGTATCCCCCTTTTATTTTTAAGTTTATTTTTTGTAAAGTATTATTACTTATTTTATTTCACTTATTCCAAATTACATATTTGTGCCGTTTGTAGTTGCCTAAACTACTTAGGCCATAGAACGCTAGCGCAAAAATTAAAAAAAAAAATTACACTCCAACTCATTGCCTCCAAAAGTGACAGGAAGACTGGTTCATTTTTCGCCCAAAAAATCGATATTGCGATTCAGCAGGAAAATGCAGCTAGCATTTTTGCCACCATTCCTCGATATGATTTGTACAGTTTTCATTATTTCTAAATATTGTTAGTGTTGAATTGTAAATATGTTTTCATATTGGTGGTAAATAAAAAAAACTTTTGTACTCAAACTCAAAATATTCTTTATTCAAATAGGCTTTTAAGCACTTTTGAATCGTCATATATACTGTGTCCGCCTAAGTAAAGCTACCGCCGATTCGGAAGGTAGATTCTGGATAGAAGAAACGGCAAGAAATTCCACACTTACTCTTTTTAAATATAATCACATTACATTGGTCAAATTTGAAAAGTAATTTTTATATCCCTCATGAAATTCCATGTCACATTCATCATATGCTCAACACACACATACATCAAATCCTCACACACACACACACACACACACACACACACACACCCACAGGCACACACACATACATACATGCATATGTATAATTTTGTTTTAATAACTTGATAACTTCAATTTTATATAGAATCTTCATCCAAATTCGATCAGCAGGTTTTGCGTGAAAAGGCTAAAATACTTTCTTACTCTTCTCTCAAACTTGGCTCACGTTGTCATGAAAATTGCAATAACTTTTGATGAGTGAACGTACTTTTACGAAACAAAACTAAATGTTAATAAAATATGCTTTATTATTTCCTTTAATACTTTTAAGCCAAAAACTTGCAGTTTTGCAGCAATGCGTGAGGATAAGAAGTGCGGCCAGCCGAAAAACAGGCAGACATTTACAAAAATTATAAATATATTATATTTCATCATTTATTTTTAGTATTGTAAGAATTTGAAATGTACAGACAATTAAAATTTATATTTTAACACATTAATTAAATTACATGATTAGGAATCCAAGAATACTTTTAATATAATATTTTTTTTTACCAACAAAACTTGTGTACCTAATTATACAATACATTGAATAGCAAATAATATATAATGTAAAATATATAATGTATAACATATAATGTATAATACATAATTTATAATACATTATGTATAATATATAATACATAATATATAATATGCAATATATAATATATAATATAAAGAAAACCATTTATAATAATAATAATAATAAACGTTGCACACTCAACGGCCCCCATTAGGATATTAATATCCTGTGTCGGGGTCCGGAAACATTCACAATGACAAGGACAAATACACCCAGACCGCAAAATATGCTTGCATGGTCAATACAAACATATTATGATCCGAGCGGGAATCGAACCCGCGACCTGTGGCGTTTAAGGCAGGTTCGCTACCGCTGCGCCACAACGTCGTCGAACCATTGGATTAGAATTGGCGAACACTCACAAAAAAACAAAATATTATAAAAATTTTATACATATTTTGTTGAGTTCTACGAGGAATTATCATCAGATTTTGGCTCTATATGAACTGTGATATTCCGCTTTGATTATCTTTGCTTCTGCGGAACCCATATTAAAATAATGTACCCTACGTCACTCTCACAACTGAGACGAATCTAATGATGCCCCATAAGTCGAAATCCGTCAAAGGGTTTAGCCTGTAGAACGTGACAAAGAAATAAACACACAAACTTGTGGTAGGTCTTTTGTTGCAAGAGGCCGGCTAGGTAGGTACCACCGCAGTGACAAATATTCTGCCGCCAAATAGTAGTGCTTAGGCATTATTGTGTTCCGGTTTGAAGGGCATTGTACGCTAGTGTAATTACTGGGAAGAGGAGATTTAAGAACCAATATCTCGAGGTTGGCAACGCGTGAGTGGCACCTACAACAGGTGCTGCAAGTGCTCATAGGCTGCGGCAACCACTTACCATCTGGTGGGCCGTAAACTTGTTTGCCGAATTGTAACATAAAAAAAATCGTACTAGTATTGGATCTCTTTTTTTTCAGTTCTTTCGTCTCGATGGTAAAAAGTTTTGCTTCACTTTCATAGCTGATATAACACATGACGATTTCAACATGATATCGACCGCTGATGACGATACCGCTGAGTTCCTGACCGAGTTCCTGAGGTCCGGGATGGCACGTGACACTATGCTATTCGTCATGGGCGATCATGGGCCTAGGTGAGTTGTAAACACTTAACGCTACACACTCAACGGCCACCACTAGGATAGTTGTAACCGGAAACATACACAATGACACGGACAAACACACCCAGGAACATCTTGTCAACTTTGTCACCCCTTGCCACCCTTTGCCAAAAAGTTACACGTATTCCCTGACCCTTAACAGAGAAAGAATAAAACCACCCTAATTGGTGATGGTTGAGGGTTTGGTGTTTAACGAAGTTCCTTATCGCGCGCGTGCGGCGTGCGCGTGTTTATCTCTCTCTCTCTCTCTCTCGCTATCTCGCTATCTCTCTCTCTCTCTCTCTCATAGAAAGCAAGCCAGTTATTTTCGTTTCGTCTTTCTATTTCGCATTGAACAGTGTGGTGTCGCGACGATTATTAAAATAAAAAATAATTACTTTTCAATAATTAAATTAATTAATTAATTTAATTAGTTTTATTAATAAAATTTCATTACAATTCCTTTCACTAATTAATCGAAAGGAACTTCGTTCCATCCGGGGGTCCCTTGACACCTCTCAAGTTTTTTTTATTTTTAATATTAAGTAATAATATGCTATATCAACTCTTTACAACACATTACCACCCAATGTTTCTGATATTTATGACTTTTACATCATGTTATACCACTCCATCTCATTATATTCTTTGCCAGATGGCTTGTCATAAGAACTTTAAGACACTTCTAGCAAACATAGAAGCTTCAAAATTTAGAAAACAATTAGTTATTATTGTTTAGTGTATAAATCAAGACAAAAAAAAATGTAATTTCGGTCCAGTTTTCTAAATACACCAATTGCATAAATAACTTTGTAATCCCATATAAAATGATTACCAGGATACATTTGCAGTTAGATAGGTACTTAAGTAATTTTCGACAAATCTTTTGTGTTTTTGACGGGATTATTATTATTTCAGATACGCAAAAGTCCGCGACACGCTGCAGGGGAAACTCGAGGAGAGATTGCCCTTAATGGCGATAAGATTACCGGATGTCATGTTACAGACCCATGAAAATGCCCAGGTCAATCTGGAGACCAACACCGAGGTTCTGACGACGGCACACGATATACACGCGACCTTGCTCGATGCTATGGACCTGGAGATGTATGGTAATCCCTATAAAGTCAGGGGTGCGGATTTAAGGAGAGGACTCAGTCTGTTGGAACCGGTGAGGTTTTCCAAAAATATTTTTGTAGTTGCAATACTATCCTATCCCAAAAAAATTGCGTGAAACAGTAGTACTGTTCCACGAGACGAAATCTCCCACCCTCTCTTTCCTTCCCTCCTAGGATCCGCTGTGAGCTCTTCCTCCAAACCTGATGACATCCTGTTTTAGTAAATCAGTTTTCACGGCTGGGTCTCATTAATCGTTAGCCCAGCGACACTGTCAAGGCCCATACTACCTGATCCGTTCAGGGCTCCCTCCCTTTTAAAAAAAGGGATCCCCACCTTGGGCAGTGGTGTTTTATATGTTAAGCCAATGTGTTTTATATGTATTTGCACATCTACGTGAGAAAGAGAGTATCTTTTTTAATTGGAACGAAGTTCCTTATCGCGCGTTGTGAAAGGGAGCTAGACGGAAAAAATTCTTACGAAAAGTTGTCACGACACTTTTTGCTATAGTAAGCTATTGTAAGCTGTGCGGCGTCGCATGTTTCTCTGTCTGTCTCTCTCTCTCTTATAGAAAGCAAGCCAGATATTTTCATTTCTATTTCGCATTGAACAGTGTGGTGTCGCGACGATTATTTTTGTTGAGTGTATACAGGTTTTTTGTAAATAATAAATAATGTTAATAATAAAAAATATTATTATAACTTAAAAAAATAAAATTTTATTACAATTCCTTCACTAATTAATTGAAAGGAACTTCGTTCCATCCGGGTGTCCCTTGTCACCTCTCAAGTTTTTTTTTTGCTGACATATGTATTTACGTAGTAGACTCAACCGCCTGTTAGTCAAGGGACAATACCCACTAAAACTCAACGGAACCCTCATCGCCTTTGTAGGGGTAGTGGGGGTTACCAAAAGGGTGCCCCGAGTGATACTATAGTATATCTAACGTAACATGACCACGTTGTCAGTGCTAGCCAACCTGCCTTAAGCGGCACAGGTCGCGGTTTCGATTCCCTCTAGAAGCTGATGTTTGTATTGACCATACAGGCCACATGCCTGTCTGGGTGTGTTTGTCGTTGTGTATGTTTCCTGACCCCCGACACAGGATATCACTATCCTGATTGTTGAGTGTTTGGCTACCTCAATAGCTCAACGGTAGAAGGGCCGATTCCGCTTCGTTAACGCGAAAGTCGCGGGTACGATCCTGACCCTCTCGGGCAATTGTCGTATCCACCCTTAGCGTGAGCTTCGAGCTTATTTTGAAAGATTTTTTTTATGTCAGATATCGCGGAACCGTTCGTGCAGCGAAGCGGGCATCGAACCCCACTGGTGCTCGTGCCTGCTGTGGGAGCGCCTGTCCCCCGGGGACGGGCGCGGGGACGCGGCCGCGCGGGCGCTCGTCGCGCACATCAACATGCTCACCGACGACGTCAGGTGAGCATACATACACACACACACACACACACGCATGCATACAGACACAAGCATACACAACGCACACGCGCATCGTTGTGGCGTGTCGGTAACGATATTTGTAACGTCTCGGTCTGGGCGTCTGTTCTTGTGGGACTTACCGTCGTGCCTCGGAGAGCACATCAACATGCTCACCGATGTCGTCAAGTGATACATACATATTTAGACCCGCATTAAATATAACAGCATCGATCAGCATTCTCTCTAGAAAATAATTATTTTGTATTTCAGCATCGATTCAGATTTTGCATTTTTAAATGCTTATATGTGTACCACTCGATATAACACGTTATAGTACTAAACATACGTAAAAGTGTGCTGAAGCATGCATGCCCAAGAATGCTGAATTATGCTTATGCATGCTTACGGATGCTTAAGCATACTTACGTATGAGCCTTCTCATTAAATTAAAAATAAGCCTTAGTAATTGGTTGGTGACTAAATATTTTCGTTTGTTTATCAAAAAAAAACAAAAATTCAATTTATTATTAACCTATATATATAATATACGACAACATTCTATAGCAGCTAAAAGCATGCTTAAGCATACGATGCTTATAAATATGTCCAAAAGCAACCAAGAAAATGCTGATCGATTCCGATAAATATTATTCATGCCATACGAACACACTACTATTTTTCCGGATTTTGTTATTATTTTTATCTATGTTTTATCCATTATTAGACGCAAATAAGCAATACCATGTTAACCCTCACGAATGTTATTTCGAGAAAAACGCGTTTGAAAATTTTGAACAACTTGCTTTATATGATTTTTTTATTTATTGGTCAAGTTTTTGGCAATTTCAGATTTATGTAAGTTATTTTACTTATTTTCCCAAAAAATAAGTATTCAAACTGCATATTTCGTATAATATACTCAAAACGTTTAAAAATACATAAATTGCATGATTGAAAAAATGGCTTTTTAGAAGTATAAAGCTTAAAACCCTACAAATATTTAAAAAAAATGTTCTTCAGCCATTTATCAACACTTCTGCATATATAACTCAGTTTTTTCAATTTTGTGGGTTGACATGGTATTGCTTATTTGCTATTATTAAATTATTCTGCCGAATTTTTAAATGAAATAAAAAAGGCCCGCATGGTTAGTTACCACCACAACACTTTTGAAAAACTTTGCTTTGGTGCTGCACATATTCATGGGCGGTGGTAAGCTTTGGTGCTGCACATATTCATGGGCGGTGGTAATCGCTTAGCATCAGATGAGCCTTCTGCTCGTTTGCCACCTCTGACATAATAATAAAATAAAATTAGCGCAACGGTAGAAGGGCCGACTCCGCTCCGCTAGTCCAAGAGTCGCGGTTCGATAGCGATATTGGTAATGCCTTCAAAGCATCACTACATAGTACAAAACAAAGTCGCTTTCTCCTGTCCCTATGTATGCTTAAATCTTTAAAACTACGCAACGGATTTTGATGCGGTTTTTTAATAGATAGAGTGATTGAAGAGGAAGGTTCATATGTATAATAACATCCATTAAATAGTGGAGAAGTACTGTTATTTTTGAGGTTTCTAATGTGATGTCGTAAATAATTACATCGAACGCGTGCGGGCCACGGATAGTAATGAATAAATCAAAACTACTGGATCGATTTTAATCATTTTTTCAGTGAATGACATAGGCTATATATTTTATACCCGTGCGGAGCCGGATTAAAAAAATTATTTAAAAAAAGGTACTTCGGAAATGTGTACTAATATAAAAACCGATTGTTTTCCAGATCGAAATGTGCCGTACGTACGTTGACTTCGATATCGTGGGCCATGAAGCAGATAGCCAACAATGGCGTCCTGACCTTCATCGAGGCGAAGGACGCGGACGGGTACGTCGGCAAGTTCGGAGCTAAGGTCAAACAGACCACGGAAAATTATCAAGTTAAGGTGAGAATTGCCTCCATCCCCCTCCTGCCTAGCTTAGGGCCGACTTCGCTCCGTTAACGCGAGAGTCGAAGGTTCGATCCTGACCCCATTGGGCTATTGTCGTACCCACTCCTAGCGCAAGTTGCTTATTTGGAGGGGCAATAGGAATATTAGTAATGCCTTGGAAAAGCAATGATAATATATTTTTTTTTTTTAAAAGCGACCCTTCAGGGGTGGATTTTTAGAAAATATGGAAACACGTGTTTCTTTATCTAATACCTTTAAACGTGGAATTTTGGCATATATATAATTGGGATCTCAGAAATGGCTGCACCGATTATCATGAAATTTCGTATGCATGAGCTTTCGGGGACCATAAATCGATCTAGCTGGGATTTATTTTTAGAAAATGTGACTTTGTCCGTGTTTTCAGGCCGTTGTCGACACGCCATCTATTATTATTAACAAAATAAATTAAAAATGTCAAAATATATAAATAAATTCACAGCGCACTTGAGCGACCACGCGTTGCTATGGCAACAAGGATTTATTGAATTGAATCGAATGACAAACATTTCTACAATGACAGTTGACAGCGATGCGTCCATTAGAGTTTAACAAAATACTCAACAATCCCAATTTTTGCGGATATAACTTGTTGTCGAAATCATTATTTTATTATCCAGGTAAGGTTTCAATCGAGTCTACCGTACCCTTCACGACTTTCGATTTACCAAAACAAAAAAACCCAGCTTAGCTCGGTCAACCAGGTACTCTTTGATTGTTCGCCAAAAAACGCAATTTCATGTTTCTTGTTTCAAAAATGACGAACTTCCATACTCAAACTTTAAACCCCTTTTTCACTCCCTTAGGGTTGAATTTCGAAAAATCTTTTCATAGGGCTCGTTTACGTTTCAAAAACAAAAAAAAAGTTAATAAATCTAGTGATAGATACTGCCGCCTTCCACTTATCATCAGGTGGAATATATCGCCCTGGGCGAAAAAAGCGTGCCCCGAGCGGGAATCGAACCCACGGCAAAGGTCGTCAAAATTGTTGACATTTATCCAGCGAAACATAATTAATATTCAGATCGAAGTCGGTCCAGGTCACGGTGTATACGAAGCCTCCATGATGTACATAATAAAGAATGATAAATTTGAAATCAGCACGAGAGATATATCGAGGACGAATGCGTAAGTCTCTCTCTGTCTTTCTCTATCTCTTTCTCTCTCTCTCTATTTTAAAATTTAATTATTAGTTTATTCCATACAAGAATATGGGCCATCTGATTGTAAGGAGACTATCTCTACGTATACGGTACTTTAAATATCACATGCGATAGGAGGGAAGGGGTTAGAGGGGGTGGGAGAATGGGTCTCATCGCACGAAACGCAACAATACCTACTGGTCTTCATCCTAGCATTATTCCCGGTATTTTTATGTACCCAGGGTCTGCTTATTACTCTTATCCGGGTTTGACAGGTTACTAGTTTTTACACGGAGCGATTGCCATCTGACCTCCGCAACCCTAAGGGCGAACCAGTAACTCATTGGATAAGAGCAATTTACTTATCAAGAGTTAACGATTATTATCAGATGTTATTGATAATAACCGGGACCGACAGCTTAACGTGCTCTCCGAGGCACGGTGGGGAGACCCACACGGACAAACGCCCAGACCGAGACAGAAATTTTAACAAAAATCTGCCCGAGCGGGAATCGAACCCGCAACCGTCGAGACTAAAGGCAGACTCGCTACCCACGACGCCACAACGGTGTCAAACATACCTACTGGTACTGTTACTTTAAGCAGATTTTCTGTGGGTAGTACTTTCCCGGTCAAGCCAGCCGATCGGAATTTTAAATCTCATAGTTCAAAAGTTAAAGGATCTTTTTATTATTCTACTATGAAACCCTGTAATGGTTCATAGAATACACCTATTTACAAAATTTCGTATATATTATACATATATAGAGCCATTAGACCCCAATTAAAATGTCTGTGACATACGGACGGACAGACGGACATGACAAAACTATAAGGGTTCCGTTTTTGCCACCTTCCAACGGAACCCTAATAACGAAACATTGTGGCGAAGCGGCAGCGAAACAGGCTTAATCACCACAAGCTGTTGGTTCGATTGCCGCTCAGAGTTTGTATTGACCATACATTTCTGGACGTTTAATTATTTTTCAAATTCTGAACCTATTATAAACTTTGAATGTCATATTTATTAATATCAATCAACAGCCTAAAAAATAAGTTTCAAGCTTCTAACTTTAAATACTTCCATACAAATTTTCATCCCCCCTTTCAACCTCATACAACCCTTTTTTCGCATTAAACAGCCTTCCTTTCTCAAACTCTAGACTATCTATGTACCAATTTACATTTAAATCGGTTCAGAAGTTAACGCGACAGACAGACATACAGAGTTACTGTCGCATTTATAATATTATTTTACTAATTTCAGGTACAACAACGAGCCGAGCTGTATAAGCGCTACACATCCGCATCTAAATATGTTCTGTTATTGCAAGGAATTATAAATATACAGAACTTTAGATGCTTCGAACCCCCCATTTCACACCCTTAGGGGTGGGATTTTAGAAAACTGTAACGTCAGACAACTTAGCGTCATACATCGGTCAATGACGTCATGCATGACGTCACCGGCCAGTCATTGCCTTAAAGGAATTGTATTGTATTTTAGTCGCTATTATATTTTATTTATATTTATATATATTTTTCCGATAAAAATGCTTGGAGTTCTTTTTCAGGATTCTAATTTTGTAATTTATTAAATAATTTTATTAAAATCTTTATAATTTTATGATAACACAATTATAAACCAAAGCGATTTAAAAGTACTTGTCAAAACTTGAATAAAAAATATTTGTTTTTTTATAAAATTGGATAAAAATCATTGTACTTTTACGTTATTAGAAATATTAAAAAAATACTCGAATTTGTAGATATTTGTCATGTTTGTTATTATATTTATTAAATTTTTGCTGTCTTTATTTTAATATAGTATTCTTAATTCTTAATTTTAATATTTTATTTATATATTACTCTGTTTGGTTTTTTTTTCATTTCCTTTAGTGTATGTCTGTTTTTATTAAAAGAAAATTGTCTTTTTCTTCGTTCTTGGTCGGAAAACGATTTAGACCTTTTTATTGTACTAGTAACACGAAGGACTGTGCTAGTCCGCGCTTTTTAACCTTTTTGAGAATATTAGGACGCAAATAAGCAATACCATGTCAACCTACACGAATATCATTTCGAGAAAAACGCGTTTGAAAATGTTGAACAACTTGCTTTATATGAAATTTTTTTATGTATTGGTCAAGTTTTTGGCAATTTCAGATTTATGTAAGTTATTTTACTTATTTTCACAAAAATAAGTATACAAACTGCACATTTCCTATATAATATAACCCAAAACGTTTAACATAATATATAAATGGCATGATTAAAAAATGATTTTTTAGAAGTATTAAAGCTTAAAATCCTACAAATATTAAAGAAAAATGTTCTTCAGCCATTTACCAACACTTCTGCAAATATAACTCAGTTTTTTCAATTTTGTGGGTTGACATGGTATTGCTTATTTGCGTCCATTAGTAATGATTTGCAAATCATTCCTATGTCCCCTCCTAATGCTCAGTTGCGGGTTCGATCCCGACCCCTTGGGCTATTGTCGTACCCACTCCTGGCGCAAGCTTCGAGCTTATTTGGAGTGGCAATAGGAATATTAGTAATGAAAATATTCCTAAAACAAAAATACATGTTCTCTATAATGGCTGTACTCATTTTGATAAAGTTTTTTAGATACGGGTTACCATTTTCCTAGCGAAAATCTGAAAGATTATTTTTTACAAAAATGCTTAGTTGTGTGGAATTTATTTATTGTACTGTACTTATAATATAATTTTTTAATTATACAATTAGTGTTTCTTGACCGTCTTGTGTTGTATGAAATTTGTATGACTGTGTATGTATGAAAGCTTAAGTTGTATGAGATAATGTTCATGAATGAATATTCGTATAATTTAGAGTGCAATATCACAAGAAATGGTATTCAATTTATAATATACAAACCGGCCAAGTGCGTGTCTGATACGCACATAAGGGTTCCGTACCACATAAAAATATCAAGTTTAATGTATTGGGGCCCCCTTAAACTTTTTTTGTGTCACAATGAAAATTCTCCAATAAAATTGTAGTGTTGTATTATTGTAAGGTATTAAGTTAAGTATTGTTTGTAAAATCTTTCTTCGTGACACTCAGTCGTAGCGAGGTAGGGCAAGGGGAGAGGGGGGGGCACAGCTACCCTCTCTGGACATTATTAAAGAGTGGGAAATGCATATACAATGCATTTTGTACAATTTAATTAATAAGTATTTAAGGGCCTCATTTTGCCGAGGAGCAAAGGACGGGGCTGACCAAACCCAAACTCCCCACCCCCAACCAAATGCTGGCTACTTCCATGGTCACACACGTGTAAATTATTGTAAATATAAACTTAACTAGACTAGGCTAGACTATGTCTTTATACTATAGACAAGATAAAATGTTCATAAGGTCTCGTTTTAATTAATTAATTTATTTTAACATTGTACAATATCGCATATTAAATAAATGATAAAATTTAAATGAAAGTGTTTTATTTAATGAACATGCCTTAAGCGCCACAGGTCGCGGTTTCGATTCCCGCTGAGAGCATTGATCATACAGGCATGTTTTCCGGTCTGAGTCTGTTTGTCCTTGTCGTTGTGTTTTTCCGGACCCCCGACACTATCCTAATGAGGTCGTTGAGTGTGTAGCGTTTATTTATTTATTTATATTGTACTAGTTTTGATAATCCCGCGGGAAATCAACATTTTTCCGGGATAAAATTATCCCATTTGTTAATCCCGGTAATAAGAAAGAAAGAACTACTTTATTTGGGATAAGCACCTACATAAGTATTATGCTATACCCAGTCCGAGACCCTTAAGGCCCCAGCGCACGCGACGCAGTCCTATACGTTTTATGTGATTTTTTTTATGTCATGACTGTTGGTAATCAAGCATACGGTCCGCGTGATCGTAGGCAGTCACCGCTACCTATGAACACTTGCGATACTTAAAGTATCACAAGCGCATTGCCAACCCAAGGAACAGGTTATAATAAATAAACGCTACACACTCAACGGCCCCCATTAGGATAGTGATATCCTGTGTCGGGGGTCCAGAAACATATACAACGACAAAGACAAATACACCCAGACCGGAAAATATGCTTGCATGGTCAATACAAACATATTATGCTTCGAGCAGGATCGAACCCGCGACTTGTGGCAGGCTCGCTACAGCTGCGCCACAACGTCGTCAAGAGGGGCAGGAGGGACGGAATGAGAAGGGACCAGAGGGGGTGGGCTATTGGGCCTCTGCCGCTCTCACTCATCGCGCAAAACGCACCAATACCTTATGATACTGTTACCCTTTTTTATGTTAAAAGTTGGCAAACAAGCATACGGCCCACCTGATGGTAAGTGGTTGCCGTAGCCTACGAGCACTTGCAGAACCTGTTGTAGGTGCCACTCACGCGTTGCCAACATCGAGATATTGGTTCTTAAATCTCCTCTGTCCAGTAATTTCACTAGCGTACGGTGCCCTTCAAACCGGAACACAGTAATGCCTAAGCACTACTATTTGGTGGTAGAATATTTGACACTGCGGTGGTACCTACCTAGCCGGCCTCTTGCAAAAGACCTACCACCAGTGTGACTGATTGCACTGGTGGTATAATCTCTGCTGTGACAGAGATTATCCCAACAGCGGGCGATGGGGTCGTCACATCCCAACGCCTTGAAACTACTACTTGTCACCGATTTTCTGTGAGAGGGCAGTACTTTCCCGCTGGAGCCGAACTTTTGTGCTGAGAGAAGCATGGCTCAACTACTAAAAATTGTATTATAATTAAATGTAATATAATTGGATTATATTCTGACTTGTAACTGGAGGAGCATAATAAAACATTTCACCTTTCGATTCCTGGCCTATATTGTAAGGGACATTTCGCGGCGAAAGGGTAGGGCTGCCAATTAAAATATTTTAATTCAGTCTACATAACTGTGGAAGCAAAATAGATCTAATAAGATCAAGATAAAAAATTACCTCCTAATTTTGTTTCGAGTTGAATTAATTGTGTTAAGAATGATATGTAGTATATTTTAGTATTTTTTTAATTTCATTTATAAATTTTGAATTTAAGTTAGCAAGCGTGACAGCTCTCACGAGATTGGGACACCCACACCCTCACCTACATTTTCAACTTACTAACTACATTTGAAGTAAAAAAGTAAACTTAGTACCATTAACAGAGTAGGGCAGTCTATTAACTTAAAACCCTTAGGCCGCGGAAAGAGAAAGAAGATATATGGAACTTAAGCTGTAAAGCCGGCTAAAAACGTAAGCTAAATTAGCTAGCTAGCTGGTTGATCAGGTTAGCTAATTTAGCCGGCTAGCTCGATTAGCTTAGCTAACTAGCCGGCCATTTAGCTGGCTTAGCCGTCTAACCTAGCTTAGTTTTGCTAATAGGCTAACGGCTAACGGCTAACCATTTTAAAAGCCAATTTTTGTATTCTGGTTGATTTGTAAAAGAATAAGATTAAATTTTGATCCTATGATGCGTTTTGTAATAGTTGTTCATCTGAATTAAGAGACTCATAGCAGGTTTAGCTCACTAGCTGGTAAATGATCAGTGGGTTAAGGAACATTAGTGCGGTCAATATATGGGTGGGTGACCGGTTAAGTAGATACAGGCAAGGTCGGTATATGGATGGGTGACCATGAAAATAACTTTAGGTCAAAGTGTGGGTGAGCGACTGGTTTAGTAACTTCAGCCACGCTCGGTATATGGATGGGTGACCGGTTAAGTGGCTTCAGGTGCGGTCAGTATATGGGTGACTATTTTTTTTTTAAAGAATATTAGCAATGCTTTTTCAAGGCATTACTAATATCTCTATTACCCCTCCAAATAAGCTCGAAGCTTGGGCTAGGAGTGTGTACGACAATAGCCCAAGGGGGTCAGGATCGAACCCTCGACTCTCGTGTTAACGGAGTGAAGTCGGCTCTTCTACCGTTGAGCTATTGAGGCTTCAAATAATTTATAATATTAGTAAGGATTAATAGGGTTTCGTTGGCACCCGTGATGTACGAAACTCGAAAAATGTTTTATTTTGGTTCTACAAATAAAACAGCGAGAAATATATAAAAAAGCGAGATTTATTTGAAATATTTACAAGTTAATTATTTAATAAAAATTAACAATACCTAAGTATACTGGCCTGACAATATCAATACTTTTTACATTATCTTATAGTCTAATTTAATCAAAGTCCATTATCATAGCTAATTCGTCAATATCCAAAAGTCAAAATACATAGAATAATAGATTTACCATATACTATAGACCGTCTCTTTCATACAGACACAACATCAGTCTTGCTGGTGCTCCATCGTAAATTCAACACCAATACAACGGAAGGAAGTTAGCCACACCCTCATGAGCGTAGCCATTTGGGGTAAGAGGGCGAAATCTTAAATTAGGGTCGAGAGAGGGGGCGAAATGACTATTTTCGTCAATTGTTAGTTCAAAATGCATTTCTCATTATTTAGCAAGGTCCAGGGATTGGCAGCTGCCCTGGTGACCCCACCCCCCATTTCCTCCTACCCAGCTACCCCCATTTTGAGAGATTTTGACATTTTGTGTATATGAAAGTGTCTTTCCATATTATATAGTAATCATAATTTATGGCAAACAACAGAATAAATTACAATAAATATAAAGAAATTTTCTCAAATAAAAATACAAATCTCATGTATTTCACATGACGCACTTTTAGGATGAAAACGACAACAAAATATTGACACCTGCACAATCTTTCGTATATTATATTTCCTTGTTTATTTACGTCAGTTATTAACGCTCGAATGTGGCCAAATTTAATAACTAAATTTTCGATTTTTTTGAATTGTGGCGTTTTCGTTCTAAAGATGCGATGTATTTAGTAATAACGATTTTAATTTTTTTTAATGTTGGATGATTTTTTAGTACCCATTTGTAAATTGTTCGTTATAATTCTGACTGTTGTATCCCGTTCGTACGCCGGTGTCTTCATAAGATATTCTCGGCCTATAGCCTTCTTTATCAGCCTCGTACTGAACGGTCTGTTAATGTAAAAAATAATAGTTATTAGAATAGATTCCCTCTCGGTGCAGATGCTTGTATTGATCTCACAAATATGAAATATCCATTTCGATTTGGGAGTTTCTCGTTGTCGTCTCCCCACCGTGCCTCGGAGGGCTAAGCTAAGCTTCCGGTCCCGGTTGTTATCATAGCATGTGATAATAATCGTTAACTCTTGATAAGTCATTTTCTTCTTCAAAGAGTTATTGGTTCGCCCTTGGGGTTGCGAATCTTTTGGAGGACAGATAGCAATCGCTTTGTGTAAAAACAGGACCTGCCTAACCTGGATAAGAGTAATAAGCAGACCCTGGGTAATTACCGGGTATAAGGTTAGGAAAGATGGAGAGAAGAGGATTAACACAAAATACTTTCCAGTGGCATTATTTAGGAACCTGTCGTTCTTGGTGCTTATAAATTTGTTAGTCTTTACTTGAACTTTAACACTTTAACAGTGTTAGAACCTTGTTCCTCCCAAGACAAATGGGCCGTCTCGTCTTCTCCTTAGAAGTACTCACTCACAGAAAATCAGCATAAAGTAACAGTATCAGTAGGTACTATTGCGTTTCGTGGTATGAGTGAGAGCTCCGTAGCCCAAATCTCACACCCCGTCTGTTCCCTTCCTTTTCCGTATGCTTGCCTACTTTGTCATGAAAGCAAAACTGTCTTGACTACTAATCAGATGGCGAGAAGAAGTCACTGACAAGTTGCACTCTTAGTTTGCCAATTATTGCTATATGATGTAATAATAAAATACCTGTTTTCTGCCATCTGGTAACAGAACGTAGTATAACCCTTCAGCTCGGTCGCCCTGTCGAGACTCTCTGTGTCCGAAGTCATTACCAGAGTAGGCGTCTTTTACCATGTATTCAAAACTGTAGTTAGCAGGTTCCTGGTAAAATATAACAATCACTACATAGTATAAAACAAAGTCGCTTTCTCTGTCCCTATGTATGCTTAAAACTTTAGAACTACGCAACGGATTTTGATGCGGTTTTTTTAATAGATAGAGTGATTGAAGAGGTTAATATGTATAAAAATAGTGGAGAATTTTTTTTTTTTTTTGAGGTTTGTAACATGATGTCGTAAATAAAATTTGTAACATTTAACGCGCAGGCCACGGGCAGTAATGAATAAATCAAAACTACTGGATCGATTTTAATCATTTTTCCAGTGAATGACATAGGCTATATATTTTATACCCGTGCGAAGCCGGAGTAGGACGCTAGTTTACAATAAGTTTTACATGATTTTATCAGATTACTAACGCATCTACTAGGGATGGGATCGACATTTTCGGCAGAGGTGTGTCATGTGTCCTAATTTTTTTTTCACAAGCAAAGTGCTTTTTTTCCGACAAAAGCGAAACATCTATATTTTATTTTAACTAGTCCGAGGATTTTCTAAAAGTATTTTAATTATTTTTATACAAGCTGCTTTACCAAGAAGTAGAATTAGTCGTTCCAGGTGGATATTAGTGTCTGAAGAACTGTAACCTAATGATTCGGGATACTATGATATAGGCAAATGGACACCATTGCTGTTGATAGCGCGATGGTCGTGACGTCACATCATTGGTGCCTTGCTTCAGGTAGTATATAGATGTAGCAAAATAATGAATAAATTGGAAATAACTGATTTTGATGGACCTAGAAACTTGAATTTAGAGTATTTACTCAAAATTCAAGTTTCCACAGCTTAGACACCGTGGTGGCGTTGTGGGTAGCGAGTCTGCCTTTAGTCTCAACGGTTGTGGGTTCGATTCTCTCTCGGGCAGATGTTTGTTAAAATTTTTGTCTCTGGGCGTTTGTCCGAGTTGGTCTTCCCACCGTGCCTCGGAGAGCACGTTAAGCTATCGGTCCCGGTTGTTATCACATAATATCTGATAATAATCGTTGACTCTTGATAAGTAGATTACTCTCTTATCCAATGAGTTACTGGTTCGGCCTTGTCACATCCGGATAAGAGTAATAAGCAGACCCAGGGTAAAATAAAATACCGGGATAAATGCTAGGACGAAGGACGAAGAAGAAGAAGCTAAGAGAGTAAAAGTAATCCTTCTTAATCCTCTGTGGAAACATAGTGGAAAACCTTAAGATATTTTTGAAACTTTTAACGGAAATTAGGTTGATCTTTCGGAAAATGTCATGTTTGAGTAATAAATACATACACCGTTGCTGCCGTCGTCATATCCCCCACCAGGTGGTAGGTATTGCCTGTTCTGTTGGTAGTTGTTTGCTGAAAGATGTATATTTATTTAATAAAATTTCATGTGTCAAGCTCTATCCCATCAAGAACATAAAATGTCAAAAAAAATCAAGTTTCGCAAGTTCTTCTACAACAAAAAGTGGTGAGATCTCAACTATGACTGAAACTTAACAGGTGTACTACACTAAATTATTTGAATGAGAAGGATATGTTGCCGTTACTGAAAATTCAGGATTTCAGTTTTATCCACAACGAAGTTAAAGGGTCGAAAATGGGCTGAACTGCTTCGAGAAGAGGATGGTACGGCCGTATCCCTCGACTTGGCGGGGGCACTGACGTGCCTCCAGATATAATCATAATCAGTACGGTGACTGAAAGATCCTCAACCAATCATTTCTTAAAGGTCACCACAAGGCTCCAAGTCTGTGTATCTGCATGGATGACCTTTGACGTTAGACCTTTGACGTTTGACGAGGGTAAGAGTTACAATTTATTGAAATTATTATCTAACAGTGGTTTTTACGTCTCCGTAAAAACATCTCAGAAATCTTAATGGACGACCTTAATAATTCTAAACTAGGTTAGCCGCTAACCACACGATAAAAATAAGTAGGTATACATTTTTTCAAAAGCATATAGATATTCCACGATGAGAACAAAAAGACTGCTAAAAACCAAAGATGGAGGTAGAAAGATGACATTGAAATATTTAAACGTACGAACAATAAAAATATATACATCCTTACCTCTTCCGAATCCTGGTGTACCATATTCTTGCGATGGTACGCTATATTGGTTTCCACTACCAGATTGGCCAAAAACTTGGCCTTGGTTTGGCAAACCATATTGGCTTGAAGGAGTTTGATATTGGTTAGTTGGTGATTGGTATTGGCTGGTTGGTGCTTGATATTGGCGGGCTGTTTGATATTGGGTAGATGAGCGTGGTAGCCCGTATTGATTGGACGGTGGTAGATATTGGTTGGTAGGACGATTTCTTGATGGAACGCCGTAGTTTGAGGCAGGTTGTCTGTAACATATAGAGTAATGTCTTTATTGATAATTGCACCAGGGCGTCACAGATTGCACGAGCAAGCCTGTGGCGTTCAACTATGGGGTATTGGTTCCGTAGTTTTAATATCACTATTACCTCTATACAGAAGAAGTTTGAGTAAATTGATTTCTCAGCGTTAAGAAAAAGGTTATCTGTAGCATGTCAATTTTAGCAAATCCACAACAGCGCGATTTAGAAGACATTTTCTTCTTCGCACAACCACTCTGTGGAATCAACTTCCGCCGGCGGTCTTTCCGAACCGATACGACTTGGGAACCTTCAAGAGAAGAGCGTATTCTTTCCTTAAAGGTCGGCAACGCGCCTGCATGCCTTCTGGTGTTGCAGATGTTCATGGGCGGCGGTGATCACTTAACATCAAGTGAGCCTCCTGCCTGTTTGCCCCCTCTTACATAAAAAAAAAGCATCAACGTGAGGTAGTGTTGTTCATAGTGCATTTCGCGGTGTGAGTGGCAGTGCCCAAAGCCCTTATCGCCATCTACTCTGTCCCTTTCACTTCCTCTTTTCGACTTTTCGACTTTTCGGTAGGGCTGCCAGTACGTATATAACAGTGGTGTTGTAAGCGTCAATAGACTGTTATTGTCTGCTATCAGACTTCCCAGATACCATCGATTTATGAAGAACTAGCACTTGCCCGTGGTTACGTCCACATCTTTATTGAGTGGGTAGTACTTAACTCTTTTACCGGCGTCGGGATGTGAGGACGCCATCGCCCACTGTTGGGATAACCTCTGTCACAGCAGAGATATAGATATTGCACCAGTCACACTGGTGGTAGGTCTTTATTGCAAGAAGCCGGCTAGGTAGGTACCACCGCAGTGTCAAATATTCTGCCGCGAAATGAAGGGCACTGTACGCTAGTGAAATTATTGGGCAGACGGGATTTAGGAACCAATATCTCGAGGAACGCGTGAGTGGCACCTACTAATGGTGCTACAAGCGCTCATAGGCTACGGCAACCACTTTTTTATTTTTATTTTATTTATTTTACTTATCATCAGGTGGGCCGTATGCTTTTTTGCCAACTTTTAACATAAAAAAAAACTCGATTAGTGAGCGGTGAGCCCCACATTACCACTACTTGTAGTGTTGCGCGTAAATACGTTTCCCAACGTCAAAAAAGGCTTCATAATAAAGTAAAATTATGAAATTATGAATGTGTGTGTTTTATAGCGTAATTCGAGTTGAAATTAACAGTATAAATATGTTAAAATACCTGTAAGTGGCAACGTTTTGTCTACCGAAGTTTGGAGTGCCGTAACTCTGTGATGGCGCCCTGTTAGATCCTTGAGGTGGGAGGTATCTGAAAGTAGATTTCAATGTACTAGTAGAGCCATGCTTCTCCCACCACAAAAGGATACTACCTTCTCAAAGAACATCTGCTTAAAGTAACACTGTTGCGTTTCCTGCGATGAGTGAGAGCACCGGAGGTCTAATCTCACAACCCCTTCCTGTCCTTTTTCCGTCAAGTATCAAGTGTGACACATGTAAAATTATTACTTGTCGATTTTTATACAAGATCTATGTGTATGTAATTTCTATCTTACGAAGTTTCGTTTAGTTACTTCTATGTTGTTGATTATAAATAAACTAAATAACTGGTGAAGATGTGAAAATATGAAAAAGAAAGATTTAAAATATAGACAAGCAAAGACTAAAAGTTCCCATAAATAGTGATAAGTGTAGTGTTGTAGTTGATAGTAATAGTTTATTGTAATAATCTATATGTGTATGTATTTTTATCTATGGGCCTTGATGCCTGATAATAAAGAATTAAATTAAATTAAAAAATTAAAATTATAAATTGGCTCAATTTCCATTACCTATTTACTGGTGGCTCAGCTACTGTTGAAACTATCAACAAAACGAAAACTGCAAGGGTCTGAAAAATAATATTGTTCTATTAAATAACATGTAACACAAAAATGTAATTATTGATAAAAAAAATACTAAATATAAGCTCAATAGGAATAATATCTTGCGTCACGGTGGTAGGCCCTGTATTTCAAGAGGCCGGATAGGAAGGTAGCACTGCAGTGTCAGTTATTCTAACGTAAAACAGGATACTGTGTTTCAGTTTGAAGGACACTATAGGCTAGTGAATTTACTGGGCAAAGGAGATTTAAGAACTTATATATCTCGTTGGCAACGCGTGAGTGACACCTACTAATGTGTGGTGTTGCGCGCGCTCATAGGCTGTGACAATCGCTTACCATCAGGTGGGTCGTATGCTTGTTTACCAACTTAGTCACCTATAAAACTCCCATTAGGATATTTATATTCTGTGTGTTTAGGTCCAAAAACAGGAACACACCAACCCAGACAGGAACATGTCTCTACATGGTCAATAATAATACAATTTTAATTAAATTTAGCTTGTATAAATGAATATACAATTTACCTTCATTTTATTGTTTTAGATGTAACACTTCGGTGGTATCTGAAACTAGAAATTAAAGAAATTAAAAAAAAACCTAAAATATATTACAAAACTAAAAGTTTGTACGCAAATCTGGAATTGTTGATCAAAAGGCAACCTAACACTAAAGTCTATACACATATATATCGCACATATAGGGTTTCGTACCAGAATAAAAATATCAAGTTTCTTGTGTGGAGACTTTGAACTTTCAACTTTGTGTCCTTTTAACTTTGAAATTCAATAACTTTTTATTATTTGTTATTATTGGGGCCAACTATTTATCTAATACATTTTACGAGATACAGCAAAAATCGTCAGAACTATCTAGTTTCTTATATGGGAAACCCATTTTTTTAATTTTTATTTTAGTTGTACTATTTATTATTATAGCGGCAATAAAAAAATCATATAAAATTTCAACTCTTTACTCATTTCGGTTCGTAAGATATAGCCCGCTGATTTCCCACTGACGGGCGTTTGCACGTTATGTATACGGAACGCTAATTACTTGATCTTAAAAGCTTAATAAAAATTATAACTACCTTTCGCACTACGCCTCGTTATTACGATGTACTTGTATAGATTTGGAATGATCTGAACTCAGATCGTTTCTCCTTATATACTGTTTGAATCGTTAAACATAAAATAGACGGTGCATCTCGTGATAGCGCGAACGAAAAGATGCTCTACATTATTTTTTATGTATCAATATCGAGTAATACATTAATAATGACGCAAATAAATAAAATTAATGAAAACCTCTCTAGCAAAAATCTTTTAGAAATATATTATTGACATGATGCTATAAAAAATATAGTTTGATTTGTTTTAATACTATTAACATAACAAACAATAACGTAAAAATATGTATGTACTAAATGTTAATTATATAAACTATAAGTTACGTCGATATGAATGATGGTAAAACCGATAACTACAATTTTACCTTCTAAATAAGTAAATATTTCGTAAAATATTTATAAAATCGTGTACATACATATATGTAATCTTAGGCTGGACTGATTTAGGTGACTTCACCAAAAAGGAAAGCTGGAATAAATAACTTATTATTCTTTTTTTTTTTTTTTTAATCCGAGGTATGTGGCGTTAAATGCTTTTTTTTTTTTTCGGAATGTGTATTGCTGTTGGCCCTACTGGCCTTGACAGCGTCACCGGGCGGGGACACATAATACATAATATTATCAAAATTAAATTTTCCATTCATTTATTAGTTTATAGTGAAATAAAAAATATTCAGTGTTTTTTAAATTTATTTTATGTATATTTTTTACTTTCTCTGTTGCGCATAATGCCATTCTCAAGTATTCACACAAGGTTTTGGCGGCATCTTGTAAAACATTTTTTTAAATTCAAATTAAATGAAATAATAGTTTTAATGTTTTGTACAATTATATAAATTAAGAAGATGCTGTCAAGATGTTAATTATTCAGCTAAAACTAAAATTCAAACATTTTTTTTTAAATCTGGTAATTTGTTTGAATTTTAGTCGACGCCATTTTGTTTCCGCTCGCTTAGCGCAGCTTGTGAAGGGACGAGCATTTTGTTTGCATTTTTATCATTACTTTTGACGTCACTTATTATTCAATAATGGTGAGTAATATCACAGGATGCAACTAGTATAAAATTACCATAATAATAGTTCAGTTTTGGGTAATAGCTTTGTTCAATGTTCTCCAACTTTAAACCATCGTCATATTTAATTTGCCATTGTTATTTTCACGACCTATTTCTGGCATTTATAAGAGTCAATAATATTTTGCGATTAATAATAAAATGAGTAGAGCATACTGCACTCAAGCACTACATTCACCTAAAGAAGCGCATGATCTACTTACATGCGCGTTATACGAACTTTATCAATTTCAACTATAATGTATGTGTAAATTATAATTCATACTATGAAATTAACGTTTACAACTTATGACAGGATTTAGTAAACATTTACTAGTTCTTCTTCTTATCAAGTGGTCAGTCGCCAACTTAGTGTCAGAGTTGTTCAAGTCGCCCGTATAGGCCTCTGACTTGACTTATCGACTGTCATCAAATTGATAACAGCCGGGACCGACTTTTTACTTGCCCTCCGAAGCACATTGGCAGACCCTTTGGGTATTAGTACTGAACCAGTCGACTCTCTCTAGGCCAGTATGCTCAGTAGTTTTACAAAAATACATTCAAAAATCAAAATCAGAATTTGCTTTATTTAAGTATTTTAGTTTATCTGTATTTTACTTTATGTACTTTATTTATACATTAAATCGTCAAGTGCTACAATTTAACTACTTTTTGAGGAATTAGCTTCAGTACTCTTAGTTAAGTAACGAAATCACTTTGCAGTCAAAGTCAAATTTGGTGTTGACCCGCGTTATTGTTAATATCAGAACTTAATAATACTTTACAATAATTAATAATATATTTCTTATATATAAAAAATTGAAAACCGATAATAACCTAAAAGTATTAAAACTAAATCTTCTCCTTCGTTTCTGATACCCACGACAGAGGTCTGGAATACCCTGCCGACTTTCTTGCCCACCTACAATGTACCCTCAAATCAAGAGATAGGCATCTCCTAGGCAGGCGCTCCTTAGGTTGTATCATCATATCAGGTGTCACAACACCCAAGTGCTGGCATATACATTGAAAAAAAAACAAATGAAGATGGATGAATGCATTCTGAATTCAGACGTTTTTTTATACTTTTTAACCATTAAAACCTACTTATTTTTAATATTTCATTTGTTGGGTGGAGTGTGATCCAAGACTGCGTAATATGCGTAGTTTCTCAAATTATAAAAGATAATTATCCGAGATCACTGTATCCTAATTGTTTTTGTGTGATTATACTTAGTCGGTTTGAATTTCAAGTTAAGTCAAGGTTTCTATTCACAAAGGATTTTACCATAATCATTGCAAAGATATATATACATTTTAAAATGATTTGAACAAGTACTCTGGATATAAAGTAGACAACTTCTCAATGCAGATAATGCGTAATGTTTTTTATGCTACTAATTTGGTAAGCAAGCATACGGCCCACCTGATGGTAAGCACTTTCCGCAGCCTGTTAGCGCATGCAACTCTATTAGTATGTGCCACTCACGTGTCAACTTCGAGATATTGGGTCTTAAATCTCCTTTGCCCAGTGATTTCCCTAGTCTACAGTGCCTTACAAACCGACACCGTTGTGGCGTTGTGGGGAGCGAGCCTGCCTTTAGTATCGACGGTTGCGGGTTCGAATCCCGCTCGGGCAGAATTAAAAATGTTAAAATTTCTGTATCGGTCTGGGCGTTTTATCCGTGGGTCTGTTCACCGTGCCTCGGAGAGCACGTTAAGCTGTCGGTCCCGGTTGTTATCACATAATATCTGATAATAATCGTCTTGATAAGTAAATTGCTCTTATCGAATGAGTTACTGGTTTGCGCTTAGGGTTGCGGAGGTCAGATGGCAATCGCTCCGTTTAAAACCTACTAACCTGTCAAATCAGGTTAAAATAATAAGCAGACCCTGGGTAATGTAATCTCCGCTGTGACAGAGATCATCCAGTGAGCAGCGGATGGGGTCGTAACGTTTTGACGCTGGTAAAAACTGGTGTTGTACCAAAACACTCGTAACTTTAAAAGCTAATTGTTGTTGTTTTGTTTTTATGTTACAAGTTGGCAAACAAGCATATGGCCCACCTGATGGTAAGCGGTTGCTGTAGCCTGTGAGCGCTTGCAGCACCATTAGTAGGTGACACTCACTCATTGCCAACCTCGAGATATTGGTTCTTAAATCTTCTCTGCCCAGTAATTTCACTAGCCTACAGTGCCCTTCAAACCGGAACACAGTAATGCCTAAGCACTACTATTTGGCGGCAGAATATTTGACACTGCAGTGGTACCTACCTAACCGGCCTCTTGCAACAAAAGACCTACCACCAGTGTGACTGATTGCACTGGTGGAATAGTCTCTGCTGTGACAGAGGTTATCCCAACAGCGGGCGATGGGGTAACAATGGGGGCAGATGTTATTTATTTAACAAAAAATTATTAATATTACATTCTTTATCCTTTTTTGGAACAGCAAAACTATAATTAAAAATAGCCTTTATTGAAGTCATCTATACAATATATACAAATAAATAAAATTGAAGTGTTTCTTTGTAATTAGAAATTAACAGCTTTTGCAACCACAAAGTATAATACGGTACTTACAATTTTTTTTGAAATATTGTCTATCTGTCTTTCTGTTTGTTCCGGCTAATCTTACAAACTGCTGGACCGATTATAAAGTGTTTTAGAAAAGGGGTTAAATTAGGGTATTTTTTTGTGAGGTGTGAGAGAGGGCAAACGGGCAGGAGGCTCACCTGATGTTAAGCGATCACCGCTGCCCATGAACATCTGCAACACCAGAAGGCATTCAGGCGCGTTGCCGACCTTTAAGGAGAGAATACGCTCTTCTCTTGAAGGTTCCCAAGTCGTATCGGTTCGGAAAGATCGCCGGCGGAAGTTGGTTCCACAGAGTAGTTGTGCGAGGAAGAAAATGTCCTCTAAATCTCGCTGTTGTGGATTTCCAGATATTTTCCGGATTGATCGTACAGTAAAAAAAAACCGGTACACCACCACGCAATCGGAGCCGCGGGAGTAGCTATTAGAATAAATTATTATCGTGTATTTAATTATTACACAACAGCCTAATTCATGATTTATATTAAAATGTTATTAATCTATCATCTCAAACAATAACACATAATTACATTTAATGCCAATTACGTATAAAAAATATAGTGATGTGCTTTAATTTTATCGATAAATGTTGACCAATATTACTTGGTTAAAAATAGACTTAATCCTGCCCTTATAAATGCAAATAATAATAATAACTATAAAAATATAGAATCTACTACTATAGAACTACGTATTTTAAGACGTAAAAAAACCAAATACTTTATAACTAATTTAATTAAAAATATAAAATTACAATTTTGGTTTCAGCTATTGAACAATGTTGGTTTCAGCTATTGAATAAGAAATACAATTTAAAATCAATAATGTGAACAATGACTGCTGACGAGGACTCTTTGATCTGGGTCAAACGTGGAAGTGGCGGCTCACAGCGTCAGAGTTTCCCTTTCAGGCGTCGTACATTACACGTCGGTAAAAGGCACTTCAACAAGGTCCGTATGGTCAATACAAACATGCTCCGAGCGGGAATCGAAACCGCGACCTGTAGTCGGTGACAGCGACCTGTAGTCGGTGAGACATCATTGAAAAAAATAATAATAAAAAAGCTTCCAATTACTTGAAGCTTATCGATGAATGATAAAAGCGCATCACTTTAATTGCGTAAGCGCACGAGCTCATTATAACCGTAACACGATCAAGATCTATCGATCGGATCGATTCAGTGCAAGGTCTCGGCTTTAATTCGGATAACGATCGGGTGAATCTGTAATTTGATTATAAGCTTTAGGGTGGTTACACGTTGGTGTATATTGTAGTTAGTTTTTTTTTTTTTGCCCCGAAGGCTGTCCCTTTTTCTCTGCCGGTTACAGTACTCAACCCTCACCTGGTGACGCTATCAAGGCCAGTAGAGCCAACAGCTATACACAATCAGAAAAAGTGGTAGGGGAAGGAATGAGGAGGGAAATCTTGGAAAGGAACAGACGGGGTGGAAGATTAGTGCTCTGGAGCTCTCACTCATAGCACGGAACGCAACAGTTCCGACACTTAACGCCGATTTTCTGTGAGATTTACTTTTGATGAGATTGTACTTTCCCAGTCGAGTCGAGCCAGACGCTCATAGCCGAGTGCACCCGCTGATCGGTGAACGATCGGTAGGTTAAGCAACTTTAGGCGCGGTCAGTAGATGGGTGATCGCATAGTGGTATTTCAACCGAGCGTCTCCGTGCTTCGGAGGGCACGTAAAAAGTCGGTCCCGGCTGTTGACAATTAGACAACAGTCGATAAGTCAAATCAGAGGCCTACGGGCGACCTGAACAACTCTGACACTAGGTTGACCACTAACCAATCGATAAGAAGAAGAAGTCGAGCCGGCCCATTTGTGCTGGGAGGAGCGTCACTCAAAATCATCACTTTAGGGATACTTCAAAAGAAAAACTGTAGAGGGTTTTTTATCGATTACATATGGACGCAAATATGCAATACCATGTCAACCCACACGAATGTCGTTTCGAGAAAAACGCGTTTGAAAATTTTGAACAACTTGCTACAAATGATTTTTTTAATGTATTCGTCAAGTCTTTGGCAATTTCAGATTTATGTAAGTTATTTTACTTATTTTCACCAAAAATAAGTATACAAACTGCATATTTCGTATATAATATAACCCAAAACGTTTAACATAATACATAAATTGTATGATTAAAAATGGCTTTTTTAGAAGTTTTTAAGTTTAAAACCCTACAAATATTAAAGAAAAATGTTCTTCAGCCATTTACCAACACTACTGCATATATAACTCAGTTTTTTCAATTTTGTGGGTTGACATGGTATTGCATATTTCCATCCATATATCTTTTACCATTTTCTTCGGCTAACATCGTTTGATAAAGTTTGCATCGACAAAGCAGCGCCATCTAGCGGATGATGGTATATTTGAGTTTTTAAAAAACTTCCACAAGATGGAGACCAGTCATAGTCATAAATCCGTTTGTGTACATAAAAGCTTCGCGCTGGTGTTTTTTTTTTTTTTTTTTTTTATTAATTTTTCACAGTTACAAAAGAAGAATTTACAATATATTAAACATCAATGCATTACAAAAAACCACTGAGGTTTGTATTGCATGCAATTAACAACATCATCGACATTTACTTATACTTAGTATACTGCTAGGGATTGTACTAATATAATAAAACAGATACTTGGAAATTAATACAAAACGAATACTCAAGAGAACAATAAAACACAAATTATAGATACCTTAATGACAATTTTTAAGAGACTAAAAATAAATAAAAATAGCAAATAATATTAAGAAACCACGCTGGTACATTTTAACTTTTTATTTATTCATATAATTTATAAAGTAAGTTTGTAATTTTTGTTTTACGTTTTTATTATTAATATCATTTTTTAAGCATGAGGGTAGATTATTTATGAGCCGCGGGATTAAATACCGATTTGTTCTCTTTCCGTAATAGTTGTTGGCTCTTACCGTGCATAACTGGTTTTGCGTTATCGCACGGGTATGTATAGGATGTTCTACTTTAATATTATATTCTGGATTAAAGTATTGTTCTTTCAATAGTGTTAATTTAAAAAGGTCATGAATAGGTAATTTTTTACAATGTTTAAATAGATTTATATCATTATTTTTGTACATATTTTTAATATTATTAGACACAATAGTTTTAAGGATTCTTAATTGTAATTTATATATTTTATTTAAATAAATATTAAATGTTCGACCGTAGCTACTTAGGCCATATTGCACGTATGATTCTACAAATGAGTTATACAACATAAGTCTAACTATGTAAGGAATGCGATGTTTTATAATATTTATAATTGCTAAAAATTGACGCAGTTTATTGCAAACATATTCAACGTGTTGACTCCAGTTAAACTTATTATCTACAATTAGACCAAGATAAGTATGCGTTTTAACACTCTCTATAGAAGGGCAATTGCATGGTCTCGTAAGAGTATCGTGTAAACAATTGTGTTCATGAGCAGTTATACTTGGAATGGGCTGGTGGATTATGTAAGGTGACTTAATATGAATCAATTTGGTTTTATCAGGGTTGAGTACCAATCCGGCATCGTGACACCATTTAGAAAGGTTATCGAAGTCCTCCTGAAGTAAATTATGGATATATTGAACATCTTTTCCAGCTATTAGTAGGCACGTATCATCAGCAAATTGGTAGCATGTGCAATTTCTGATACAATTAATCATGTCATTAACATACGTTAAAAAAATAAGGGTCCTAACACAGATCCTTGGGCTGTTCCTTCCTTTACTTTTATAGTATCACTGAAGGTATCATCTAGTTTGACCACATACGTCCGATTAGCAAGATAGTTAATGCACCACGTTAGGAGGGGCCCACGTATGCCACACGTATCTAGTTTTTTTATAAGGTGGTTGTGATTAAGAGTGTCGAATGCGCGAGAGAAGTCAATAAAAAGAGCTAACACCTGGGTTTTATTATTTATATGTTCTTTAACTTCATCTGTAAATTTCGATAAAAGTATAGTTGTACTCTTGCCTTCTTGAAAACCATACTGATTCCTACTAAGAATTTCATTATCTTTATAAAATTTATATATTTTATCACTTATGAATTTTTCAAAAATTTTCGTCGTCGAAGACGTCCTTAGTTGAAAAATTGCACAAAATAGTTTTGTGTCTGTCTGTCTGTCTGCTAATCAGTATGTCTCTTTCTTCTTCTTCATCCTAGCATTATTCCCGGTATTTTTATGTACCCAGGGTCTGCTTATTACTCTTATCCGGATTTGACAGATTACTAGTTTTTACACGGAGCGATTGCCATCTGACCTCCGCAACCCTAAGGGCGAACCAATGACTCATTGGATAAGAGCAATTTACTTATTAAGAGTTTACGATTATTATCAGATGTTATTGATAATAACCGGGACCGGCAGCTTATCGTGCTCTCCGATGCACGGTGGGGAGACCCACACGGACAAACGCTCAGACCGAGACAGAAATTTTAACAAACATCTGCCCGAGCGGGAATCGAACCCGCAACCGTCGAGACTAAAGGCAGACTCGCTACCTACAACGCCACAACGGTGTCCAATCAGTATGTCTTTTTACATGTAATAAATTGTAGATATTTGCAATGAAAAATTTTACTTTAAGCTTTAAGAAAGTTTAAGAAAGTTGTGTCAAATATTATATGGTAGAAACTCTATTTCTTGCTTTCTTTTTCAAAGCATTACTAATATTCCTATTGCCCCTCGGAATAAGCTCTTCGCTTGCGCTGGGAGTGGGTACGACAATAGCCCAAGGGGATCATGATCGAACCTACGACTCTCGCGTTAATGGAATCAAGTCGGCTTTTCTACCGTAGCCTTAAACCATTTAATACCATTATATCCTTTTTTTAGAATGTGTATTGCTGTTGGCCACACTGGCCTTGACCGCGTAAAATAAACGCTACACACTTAACGGATTTATTAGGATAGTGATATCTTGTGTCGGGGGTCCGGAAACATACACAACGACATGAACAAACACACCCCGGTACACATGCCATTGACCATACAGGTCAATAACCGCTACTTCGAGCGGGAATCGAACCCGTGACCTGTGGCGCTTATGGAAGGTTCATTACAGGCACAATAAATATTTACATTTTTGTTAAGATTTAACCTATATTAGAGGTAAAGTTAAAAATCATAAACTCAAGCCTAAACAAAAGTATATTTATAAAAGCTTACATAAACAAATATCGCCCGAACAGGGACTTGAACCCTGGACCCTTGGATTAAAAGTCCAATGCTCTACCGACTGAGCTATCCGGGCTACATTTGCATTAACAGATAGAAGAACCACATATTATCGATTTATATTTAGACCAGAGAGACCATTTTCAATTTCAAACTTTTCTAAGACGAGCTGCGCCCGCGGCATCTCTTGCTTTTTTCGGCTTACCGATTTTTTCTATATTGCACGGAACCCTAAAAAAAATAAAAGTATGTTATTATGCTACTGTGCTACTCCTCATAACATCAGCTATCTGCTAGGGAAAGTTCCGTTAAAATCGGTCCAGCCGATTCAGATATTAGCCGGAACAAACAGACAGACAAAAATTAAAAAATATATTTTTTTATGTAAGTACCATAGTTTAATATGCATTTAAAGAAAAGCTGGTAATTTTATATTTAAAAGTAAAAATAAATTTTAAATAAAATTAAAAAAAAAACTTGACCTACAACTTGCAACTATTACGACACAAAAATAAGTTAAAAAAACATAAATATTTTTACTCTAACGCAAAAAATAATGAACGAATTTTGATGAAATTTGGGACACCGATAGCTTATTACCTGGATAAACACATAGGATACTTTTTATCCTGGAAAATTGTTAGATTCCCATAGTCTTCTTGTTCCATTCTTTTCTATCGTTATTGCCATTCTTTATTCGTTATCTACACTCACTCCCTTTCTACGCATATCCAATTCCACACATTTCATCCACATTTTTTTAGGTTAAGTTTCCGAAATATTATCAAAATAGTACATTAACGCGAGCGAACTTAAACTGGTTATAATATTAGTACAATTATCTAGACTAGATTTAAGAAATAGTATAATTTCGGAATAGATGCATATATAACTAATCCTAGTGGTCGTGTGTTGCTCATTCGCAGATCGTGAGCTGTCCCGACACGCTCAAATATCGATTAATTTGTATGCGCGTGCGCAACAAGTTGTAAGCGGATAGCGGATAAATATATATATTTTTTTTAATAAGGAATAATTATTAGCAATGCTTTTTACAAGGCATTACTAATATTCCTATTGCCCCTCCAAATAAGCTCGAAGTTTGCGCTAGGAGTGGGTACGACAATAGCCCAAGGGTCAGGATCGAACCCTCGACTCTCGCGTTAACGGAGTGAAGACGGCCCTCGTACCGTTGAGCTATTGCTTCTGAATAAGAAATAATGATTTAAAAAAAAATGTATATTTTAATTCTTCTTCCTAGCATTAATTTTTATATATTTTCTTATATCATGACGGTTGGCAAACAAGCTTGATGGTAAGCAGTCACCGCAACCTATGAACGCGCGCGATACTTGAAGTACCAAATGCGCGTTGCCAATCTAAGGGATAGGGAAGGGATGACAAGGGGAAAAAGGAAGAGAACGGAGGGGGTAGGGGTATTGCCCACACGTCTATTCCCGTTCGGAGCAGATGCTTGTATTGACCATACAGACGTGTTCCGAACACATGTCTGTATCGTCAATACTGGGTATTTTTATCCTTGTTCTTGTGTGTTTCCGGACACACAGGATATCACTATCCCAATTGTGATAGATAGTTGAGTGTGTAGCGTTATTTATGTATATTTATTAATTTCAATAATACTATTCGATGAGCTATGTTCGACCGCAAACGAGGATACAAAAAAAATGAAATTATTTTAAATATATTTAATTGCTACTTAAATTACAATAATCACCATAATTAAATATGCTTCAGTAAAGATAAATGTGAGATCTAAGACTAATTTTATAAAATACATAAAACATTATTGAATTATTAAGATCACACTATTGATGTCGCACATATGTGGCCGGTGGGTGGTAGGATTCCCGTGAATTGTGTGTGGCGACGAACATTTCCCAAAGTGTTGGTGTTCATCATCATCATACTTAGTAGGTAATATCTTAACAAATGTATTTGTGTGGGCAGGAAAACATCTTGGAGAAAAAAGGCCAGAAATAGATTTATGTGGAAGAAAATCTTTGAGGAGGTCAAGACCCACAAAGAGTTGTAGCCCCGGAGGAAGTAAATGTATTTGTTAAATTATTAAAACTATCGTGAGAAATAATTAACTTAATGTAATATTTAAACGGCTAACACTCACGTTCAATCGGTTTAAGTTCCGACTAGTTTCGGACTGAGTGCGAGACGCGTCGTGACCGCGAACGTAACCCACTCACCCTGATGAAGGACCTCCGATGAGTCCGAAACTCGTAGGTACTTAAACCGATTGAACATGAGTGTTAGCCGTTTAAATTTTAAATTAAGTTAAATGTATTTCTGTTAATATTAATATGCTATATGTAAATAGTAACAATAATTCGTTAAGATCTTATAACTTGGGACACACACGAAATACCAAAATAGTACGTAATTTTCCTACCGCACGATTTCGCTTCACTATTCTATATATTATGTCCAAATTCATCTTTAATGATGGTTCAGTACATCAAATATCTGCGTTGTATAATCTTTCATGTTTCGTCATTAATAATTACTTGTATTTATGTTAATCGTTAAATATTTTAACGATGCCCTATATGGACGCTCGTAGCCGGGTGCGCTCACTGATCGGTAAACGATCGATGGGTTAAGCAACTTTAGGCGCAGTCAGTCACTAGATGGGTCACTGCATAGTGGTATTTCAACTGAGCATCTCCGTGCTATCAATTTGATGAGAGTCGATAAGTCAAGTCAGAGGCCTATACGGGCGACCTGAACAACTCTGACACTAGGTTGGCCACTAACAACTCGATAAGAAGAAGACCATTATGGTATGCTGGTAGCAAGCTTGTTTATGATTGCGGGTGCGATTCCTGCTATGGTCTGGACGATGTTTTGGTCTGAGTGTTTCTCCGTCACTATACCTTGGAGAGCACGTTAAGCTGTCGGTCCCGGTTGTTATCACATAACATCTGATAATAATCGTTAACTCTCAATAGGTATGTTGCTCTTATCCAATGAGTTGCTGGTTCGCCCTTAGGGTTGTTGAGGTCAGATGGCAATCGCTCCGTGTAAAAACTAGTAACCTGTCAAATCCGGATAAGAGTAATAAGACTGCGCAAAAATACCAGGATTATTGCTACGAAGTTTGTGAAGAATCTGACTTTCAACAAATAAGTGTTGTGCTTTTTTTGTTGAATAAAAATATTTGATTTGATTTGATTTGAAGAAAAACGTTTGTTAATCTTTAGCTAGAAATGTTATTTGGTAACTAATATTTTATTCCAGATTAATAATATTACAAATAAGCATAATTACAGAAGTAGGTCTGCCTGTTTGCTAAATTTTTAAACTGTAATCGCTTAACCGATTTTTGATAAATTTGTGAAGTAAATTAGGGTAAGAAATTTTGTATGGGGAACCAATCCCATTCATTATTATAAAGGGTCTTAACAATAGTTTTTTTTCTTTATCAATTGAGGGACTTTTAACACAGATGTGACAATGTCAGTCCTATCGTTCTCGCATTAATATAAATTTTTCGACTTAAATAAATACAACTCACACTAAAAACTAATCAACTTACTTAAATTTCAACTGTAATGTTAACTGTAAAGAAAAATGCATCTGAAGAAGGTGAAATAATATATATATAAATAATATAAATAGTCTTAAATACTTTGAAATAATCCAACATCAATTATATTAATATTAAATTATTGAATCAATTCTAGAAACTTCTCCCCATTCCGACAACATTCAATCAGAAAGTGTTGGATATCTTCCTCAATACAACAGATCTCGCAGGTGAATTTGATATCCACAATAACATTTTAAACTTATTTAAAGGGAGCATGCCCCGAAACGAAGTCTGAGAGCAATGACAAAACAATAGTTTATTTTAGGGTTCCGTAGCCAAATGGCAAAAACGGAACCCTTATAGTTTCGTCATGTCTGTCCGTCCGTCCGTCCGTATGTCACAGTCATTTTACTCGGAGATTTGATTCTATCTACATGAAATTCACTAAATAGGTGTATTCTATGAACCGCACCACGATTTTGTAATAAAATCTTAGCATATATAATAATTAAGGGTAGCAGTCGATACATGTAACTGACAATTGAAAAAAAAAATTTCAATGTGTGAGATATCTTTGGATAGTTTTTTCAAAATGATAAGGAGATTTGATTTTGGCTTTTTTTCATTAAACCCGTAGTTGTTGAGATATTTGCTCCTAAAGTCGTAAAAATTGTGTCTCCCCCGTCTAACTTTTGAACTATGGGATTTAAAATTCTGGAAAAATTTGAGCTTAGAGGACATCAAATAAAATTTTAACCACATTTGGTTTGAAGAAGATAGGTCTACAAATTTAAGAGATATATAGGTTATTCCCATAACTTTGTTTTATACGTCTAATAATTACTATGATATTACCAACTTATTTTTGCGGTCAATTTATATTCGTTATTATTTTATTCAGTCTTTATATTAGCCGTTAAGATTCTTCATAACCAAGCTGCGGAACCCTTTAGTTTCAACCGTGCGTGGTCCACAACGCACTTGACTGGTAATTATTTAATTTTTAATTTTAATACGACAATAATGGTTGCAGTTAGTAATGTTAGTAATGCTTTGAAAAAGCAATTCTTTAAATAATATTAAAGTGACAAAACATGTTCTAATATAGTCCAATTAGGAAAGAGGTACAATAAAAGATGTCTTATCATTTTCTTTATTTATTCTCAATATTTAATTAAATCACAGTCCACTAGTCATATGCAATATTGATCACATTCGGTTATTAAATAATATCATAGCATATACTTAGTTACTTTAAATAATAATAGGCAGATTTGGTACACTTAAGAGTATCCTCACACGAATTTTAATACGCTGCGAATTTGCATTTGCGCTTTAATAACATAATAATACCTTTTTTAATGCTACTATCGATCGTAGTTGTTTTTTAGACTGCTGCTATGAAAAACTCATATTAAAAGGCCGACTCCGCTCCGTTAACGCGAGGGTCGCGGGTTCGATCCTGACACCCTTGGGCTATTGTCGTACCCACTCCTAGCGCAATCTTCGAGTGAATTTACCAATAGGAATATTAGCAATGACTTGAAAAGCATTGCTAATATTCTTTATCAAAAAATAAAAACATCCGCTAGATGGCGCTACTAGTTCTCAACACAAACGGTCTCAAACTCAACTCACGTCGGAGGTACTGTTACGCGACAGCCTCAGATTTATGACTTCAAAACATTGTCTCAGTTAAGGAACGAATATAATTGGAATACAAGTTATTTTAACAAAGCAATATATTCCTTAAAATATATACATTAAAATAAATGTTCTGTTTTTTCGATTATGTTTTTTAAATAAAATTAAGTATAGTTTTAAAACGCATTAATTTGCATTTATAATGAATATATTAATAAATATTTCGGACCAGCCGAAAATAGCTTTCTTTGATATTATAAGTAAAGAATAATAATTATGTAACAATAAGTACTTAGGTTTAAATCGATACACAAGGAATTAAGACTGAGCTTTTTTCCTTTGATTAATACTTTACAATAAAAAATATTATTAAATTATAAAAAAAAAGTTGTTAAAATGTAAAATAACTTTAAAATTAATATTCATTATGAACATAAATATGCCTAACTCAATCTTAAGTTTAAGTAGAATCGCAGCGTTTCTTTGGGCGTGTGAAGCGCTCTTACAAAGTCCGGTAAAGGAACTTTGCTTGATATTTTTCTGCTGATTATTCGTGCATTTCTTCCGGCTGAAATAAATAAATTAAAAACCTTCATTAGAAATATTAAATAATAAATAAATAAACGCTACACACTCAATAACCTCTCACAAAGTTGTCTTAATTTGAGTTCCTTTTCATACAATTGCTGCTAATTATTGATGTTTATATCAACTCACCAGTGCTGGATAGAGGAACGTTGTAATACTTGTGCTACCGAATAAGTTACTGGCTTGACAAGTGTACTGGCCCATATCACTCCATAGTAAAGGAGAAATCACTAGCTCGCCTGAACGAAGCACCTGTGTACAATAAAATTATTATTAATAATTTTCATTTTCGAATCTTAAGACAATTCCAACAAGAGGCAACTAACGCCATCTATTTAATTAAGTACGAACTAAGATAACACATTCTTATTTTGCGCCATCTATCGTCGAGTAGCAATTTATACGGTATAAAAATAGCCTAAATTATTTTTACATAATCTATCTCTAAAAACTATGTATGTACGAAATTAATATATAATATAACTTAATAAAGTAACTATTTAATATTGAAAATAGTTAAAAGCCTTTACCTTAATTCTGTCATTTTCCTTTATGACATTTCCGTATTTGTCCTTCCATACAATCAGAGGTCTGGGATGACCTTTGACTCTACAGGGTAGAACAACATTAGTGCCTATTACGTCCACTAAACTTTTGTAGGATACAAGAATTCTAGGAGACAGAGGTATTAGCTTGGCGCGTTCCGTTATTTCTGAGCTGCCACCTGTTGACAGAAAGAAGAAACTTTATTTTAAATTTAGAACACTTTTATTAATGCCGCGCCATTTAATTAACAACACACTTAAAATTAATTATATAAAAATTGTAATTTGCTTTTAATTATAATGCAATTTGAATAATTTTGTTATTATTATTACATAAATCTGTTATAGATCCTAATAGAAGTATTTCTTACAATGTACATTTCTTAATATTTTAGCTAATTGAAAGAAATACTTAGAATAGCTTAAAAGGACATAAATAGAAATCGGATCAAGGATTGTGTAAAACAAGAAAGAAAAGCAATGAAATCTTCAAATCAAATATCGTAAGTGCCTTTGTCGAAGTTTTTTTTATGAGATATTTTTATAGTTATTTCCTTGTTTTGCGTGTTTGCTATTACTTTTGTGCAGGCGATAATATTGGCACCATTTTTTTATTGTTCCAATAACATTGATCGGGTTTTTGAAAGCATTTTTGTTTTTATAATGACAATTTATTTATATTGAAAAAGTATTTTTAAGTAGTTAACTGTAGAAATTGCATTCCCAATTTTTATATTAATTTTAAGTGGCATTAAAATTTAGTTCTTTTTCGTTTTGAAATATTTAAATGAAATCTGTATAGTGGCTTGGCGCCATTTCTCATTCTTATCTCGCAAAGAAACTGATGAAAAAACTTAACACGTGCGTCTAAAATAGTTCTTCGATGTGTATAATTACTTCTTTGAATAAATGACACATTTTGTTGTTATCAGTCTTTATTCTAAGATACGTAATTTCATGACTCATTTTACTTCATTTGACGCAATGATGTTAAATACAAAGATATTTTACCGTAGAAAGGTAAAGAAGATAGAAGGAACGTTAGATAAAAATCGCGTGCCAAAATTTTACGTATTTTATATGTGCGTAATGTCAAATAACCTATACAATTGACAAATGCTTCTATTTAATTCACAGTCTTGATCGGGTATAAAACATACCAACTTGATATTTAGGAAATTAAAAAGTAAGAACCGAACCTATATATATCTATTTCTTTTACTCGTATTAGTGGTCCTCGCAACAGACTAAGATAACAATATCTCCTATGAAATAACGTTACAAGAGTGGCAACATGGTCTGGCTCCGTCCATGAGATTCTTAGTCTAAGTATTTGAAGTTCATAGTAACCGATATTTAAAATCTGATGTCATATACATACCTATATAGTGAATAATATTGAGAAGTTGTAATGAATAGTATAAAAGATACAATAAACACACGAGTAAAAGAGATAGCTATAGTTTGAACGATTGTACTTCACATGTTTTGCCGAGGCACAGATTATGATTTATTTCAACAGGCAAATTTGCTGGTAGGTAAGAAATGAAATTATATTATGATGGGCTAAGGCACTGAATGTAATCGAAACCGAGGCCTTCGTAAGTATTTAAGGCGTAGGGACGTGACGACCCCATCGCCCACTGTTGGGATAACCTCTGTCACAGCAAAGATTATTCCACCAGTGCAATCAGTCACACTGGTGGTAGGTCTTTTGCTGCAAGAGACCGGCTAGGTAGGTACCACCACAGTGTCAAATATTTTACCGGCAAACAGTAGTGCTTAGGCATTACTGTGTTCCGGTTTGAAGGGCACTGTAGGATACTGAAATTACTTAAAATTAATACATACCTGTGCTGTATACTATTGTAGATGCCCGTGCCGTCTTCAAACCAGCTACAACCAGGCAGGTATACTCAGCAGGTTGTTCTGTATGCGATATTAGCAAAGAAGACGCTATCCTTCCGAAAGATGTCGGATTGGTTTCAACTATTTCATTAGCTTCTTTATTATACTGAAAGAGATAGCATCATGTTATTGATCTTCTTCTTACTTGAGACGCTCATAGCCGAGTGCACCCATTGATCGGTAAACGATCGGCAGGTTAGGCAACTTTAGGCGTGGTCAGTCACTAGATGGGTGATCGCATAGTGGTACTTCAACTGAGCGTCTCCGTGCTTCGGAAGAATCTAATTGATAAGGAATGTAGACGCCATAAATAGACATTCAAAGGATCCCATTAAGATTTCTATTTTAGGGGTCGGAAAACACACAAAGACTTATTAGGCCCGGATTTAGATTAGATTAGATTTTGTTGGTTTAGAAATGATATATTTAAAAAATACAGCAAACATGTTATTCCTTGAATTTTTTCATTTACAATTTAAAAAATATCAGTGAAGTGCATTGTGGACCACGTAAAGTCGAAACTAAAGGGTTCCGCAACTTGATGATCAAGAATCTTAAGAGCTTTAAAATAATAACGAATTAAAATCGACCGCGCAAATAAGTTGGTAATTTCATAGTAATTATTAAAAGTAAGGTCTTGTCACTAAGGTCTTGTCAGCGTCACTACAATACTGCAAAAAGGGGGCTCAAAGTTGACTTCCTTGGGTTGCCCCCTGTGACGTCATTATTAACGGGGACGTGCAGTTTCTATAATTATGTTTACTCACTTCATAAACCGGTGCGTCGTTTTTGAACCAGCGTATGGAAGGCGCTGGGGCGGCATTAGCTTCGCAGGTCAATACTAGTGTGGTACCAGGTTTGTGTGGACTTTTAGCTGCTGGTCTCTTCGTTATTGATACGAAACGTTTTGTTAATTGTGAATGGATTACTGTAAAAAATATAATAAATATATAAACGCTACACATTCAACAGCCCCTATTAGGGATAGGACGGGGTTGGAGGTCCGGACATATACAAAGACAAGGACAAACACCCAGACCGGAACACATGCCTGCATGGTTTATCGAAACCGCGACCTGTGGCACCCAAGGCAGGTACGCTACCGTTGCGCCACAGCGTCGTCAATAGACTTGTGACTAGCCAAATATTTTCATTATTTTGAGACATACTTGAAGTATCACATGCGCGTTGCCAACCCAAGGGATAGGAGGGAATGAATAAGAAGGGAAAAAGGAATGAAACGGGAGGAGGGAGATTGGCCTCCGGCGCTCTCATTCTGTTACTTCACGGCGATCGTTCCATTTGTGCTGAGAGAAGCATGGCTAATAAGTGAAGTCTTTGTGGCGTCGGGATGTGACGACCCCATCGCCCGCTGTTGGGATAACCTCTGTCACAACAGAGATTATTCCACCAGTGCAATCAGTCACACTGGTGGTAGGTCTTTTGTTGCAAGAGGCCGGCTAGGTAGGTACCACCGCAGTGTCCAATATTCTGCCGCCAAATAGTAGTGCTTAGGCACTACTGTGTTCCGGTTTGAAGGGCACTGTACGCTAGTGAAATTACTGGGCGAACGAGATTTAAGAACTAATATCTCGAGGTTGGCAACGCGCGAGTGGCACCTACTAATGGTGCTGCAAGCGCTCATAGGCTGCGGCAGCCACTTACCATCAGGTGGGCCGTATGCTTGTTTGCCAACTTCTAACATAAAAAAAAAAAACTCTAGTGGCCGCCTGCAGGCTTGTTTGCCACCGTGTTATAAGAAGCTATAAAATACGATTCTCACCATCACTTTGTATGTGATTCTCAATTTCCAATAGTTTCAAATGTCTGTTAACATTAGACGCCTTCCCACCAGCAAGGGTCAACGCGAATAATAATATTAGATACATTATTATTAATGAGATTCTGAAACAAAAAAAAAATACATTAAATCTTCGAAGGCATACATAAATTGTTTAGGGTACCCAAAGGGTGGCACTGAGTTAATTAGGGATCATTAATTACGGGAGACTTGAAAAGGGGAGGTGGTTTAGAAAAAGTCACGAAACATCAGAAGGAGGGAGGGGGGATGATACGGCGATTTTCAAAAAAGCACAGTTCCGACAACTGACTGTCAAGATGCTTATTCAGTTATTAATCTTGAAGAAAGTCTTGCCAATCCGTGGTCCGAGAACTCTTAATAAGCTTGTGATAAACTTCGTTCCGTTCCGTTGGTGTTGAATTTATCAAAAGGCACCAATTAGTCTGTGACATATAATCTTTATGAAAGGGCAGGTCCAAAGGATATAGTGAGTTTATGAATATAACTGATTTGAATTTGAAAAAAAGTCCAAAGTGGACATTTTCCTGCGATTCTCCTACATACAGAATTAACAACGCAACGTAACGAAGCTAGTCACGAGTTTGCAACATAATCGAGTAACTGACAATTTACGAAATAACACCAACGTGTCTTGAGACATTTTGTCTGTACGGAAGGGTCTGTCTATAATTTATAGTAAAAGTATGGTTTTAACCATGGGCGTAACCAAGTAGGGCTAAATCGTAATTGAGAGTAATTGAAGAAAATTCAATAATTATTAGTCGAAATCGATAAATAAAAGGTATCTTCATGCATTTCTCAATTTTTTGCGAGGTCTTTCAGCTACTCCTCTTGCTTCTGTCCCGTTCTACTAACATACAGTTAGTTATTTTAAAATAGAATCTTACGTTGAGATTTTATGGCTTTCTCTCAGTGAAAGAATTTTTAGAATTGATTAGATTGTACACTTGATACTGTACATAATAATAATAAGTAAACAAGTTTTTATTTGTTTATAATTATATACGTTTTTGAGGTTCTTTTTAGGTTCCGTACCCAAAAGGTTCAATGAAACCGTAATAGGAAGATCTGTATTTGTATTCTGTATTTCTGTTGTCGCTACACCAATAAATATTAAAAATAAAATAAAATTTAAAAATAAAGGGGGCTTTATTATACAAGAAACAGTAATTCTTGAGGCTTTTTGTTGTATTTCATGAACTGTAAAAGATAAATAAATAGTTGGAATTTTCATAGATTGTGTATTTCTATGGCCGTTATAATAACAAATAATAATTAAAAATTTAATTTCAAAATTGAAGAGGGTTTACATACAAGATTGATAATTTTATTCTACAGTGATACGGAACCCTTTATCGTTTAATATTATTATATATATTGAATATAATTGGTTTCATAACTATAATAAGTAAGGAAAGAGTTGTGGCCTTTTTATTTGTAAAAGTTATTTTTGTCTGTGGAATAGTTAAAGTTTTCTAGTAAGCGCTTGAAATTTTTTATGCTTGTTGCATCATTCTTTACTTTTAGAGTGTTATAACTTTATTTATTTTAATTTTATTGTTTTTTTCGTACATAATTATAATGAAATAATATTTCAAAAAATATAATAAATAAATAAGAAATAATAAATGAAAAATATTAATGAAAAAAAATTACCTTACACAGCAGATAATATTGAAAGAAAAATTTCTAACACTGGTGATTAAAAAAAATATAAACACAGGCACGATGGAAAAAAATAAAAACTTAAAAAAAAAAATTTACGATAGAATATAACGATTTAAAATTCGAATACTTTTTGAAAATAGGCGCGTACGTTCAAGAGCAATGGCCGAACTAAACGCTGGCACTTGATTGGCGGCTTATATATGGTTGGCTTCATGAATACGAAATTTCAAAAACGCACACACTCACAACTGAGACATACATTCCCGATGCGGGAATGAAGCGGGACAATATAATCTTTTTAACCGACTGTCGAAGAAGGGTAATGTGATTTGAGCGTATTACTATCACTACATAGTATAAAACAAAGTCGCTTTCTCTGCCCCTATGTATGCTTAAATTTTTAAAACCACGCAACGGATTTTGATACGCTTTTTTAATAGATAGAGTGATTGAAGAGGAAGGTTTATATGTATAATAACATCCATTAAATAGTGGAGAAAAAAAAATTACGTTTCTAATGTGATGTCGTAAATAATTACATTTAACGCGCGGGCCACGGGCAGTAATGAATAAATCAAAACTACTGGATCGCTTTTAATCATTTTTTCAGTGAATTACATAGGCTATATATTTTGATTCAACATATGAGTTCTCATTAGATTCGTGTCACTTTTGAGAGTTACTAGTATTTTATTTCAATATGGTGCCAGTGAAAAAAAAATATTCCCTAATAAATTGCAATTCTTAAAGCGTCAATCTGATGATGGTTTCTTGTACTTGACAAAATAAGACGAAAAATAAGATTTTTCTAAATATTTTTTGGTTATATTAAACTTTTAAAAGTTTAATAAACTTTTTTTCCTGTTCTTTTAACTCCTCGGCATTGTAACTAAATGCGATCTAGATTACGTGACTCTAGTCAGTTATCTCAGTTATGAAGGGACGCCATTTTAATTTTTTTTGTTGGATCGATTTTTATAAAATTTAGTTTGGAGATAGAGAATGTTGGATAAAGTTTTGGAATTCTTTTTAATGTGGTCTTCACGCGTATATTTTTGCGCGCGAAAACTAGTTATCAGTTTTTTTATTTTGTTGATAGTGTTTTTTATATTTTGACGACGTTGTGGCGCAGCGGTAGCGAACCTGCCTTAAGCGCCACAGGTCGCGGGTTCGATTCCCGCTCGGAGCATAATATGTTTGTATTGACCATGCAAGCATATTTTCCGGTCTGGGTGTGTTTGTCCTTGTCATTGTGAATGTTTCCGGACCCCGACACAGGATATTACTATCCTAATGGGGGCAGTTGAGTGTGCAGCGTTTATTATTATTATTTTTTCATTAAGACTAAATTTTCTTCACATTTAAGCTTTTTTTTTCATATTTTATCAAAATGGGTAAATAAAATATACAAAAGTACCTACCGTAAAGTAATTTATTATTTATAATATTATAATACTTATATTATAAGCTGTCGATGGAAAATTTTGCCAGTGATAGCGATAACCTTTAAAGCAGATTATCACGGGTTCGATTCCCGCCCGAGGCAGATTGACCATAATGAAATTAAATGAAATATTTGTTATTAAAAAAAAGTAAAATCTATATCGTATTATTAAAAACCGTAGCAGAAAACTTGTATGAAAAACCAGTTAGGGTTCCGTAGCTAAATGGCAAAAACGCAACCCTTATAGTTTCGTCTGTCCGTAAAAAAATTCAGCGTATGGCAACGTGTGAGGCCTCTTTGAATAGGTCTTTAAAAATAATAAAGAGGTTTTGACTTTTTTGATTAAGTAGTTGTTGAGATATTAGCTCCTAAAGTCATAAAAATTGTGTCCCTAACTTTTGAACTATGGAATTTAAAATTTCACAAAAATTTGGGGTTCTAGAACGTTAAAAGAACTTTGAAAGATAACTATTTTGAAGAAGATACGTCAAGAAATTTCAGAGATATGTAGGTGTTTCCCATAACTTTGTTTTTTCATATAATTTTTAATTATTACTATGTAATTACAAACTTATATTTGCGGTCGTTTTTATTTCATTAATATTTAAAGTCCTAAAGATGCTTCATCATCAAGCTACTAATTAAATGGAAGTTATTTAAATTTTATAATTATATAAATCTTATCATGTGATTCTTCTATACATTCACGTAAATGTAGCCCGGATAGCTCAGTCGGTAGAGCATTGGACTTTTAATCCAAGGGTCCAGGGTTCAAGTCCCTGTTCGGGCGGCGAAACTTTTTTAAATCCACTTTTTGATAATATAGACTGTTTCACCCTGAGCCTAGTTAGGTGTTTACAACTGTAATAATGTAACTTCAAGCATATCTTATTTCATATTTCAACCATTATGGCATAGTGGTAGCGACCCAGTCCCTTTGGGGTTCCGTAGCCAAATCGCAAAAACGGAACCCTTATAATTTCCGTCTATCCGTCCGTCCGTATGTCACAGTCAGTTTTTTCAGGCACTATCTATACGAAATTTAGTAAGTGGGTATACTTTATGAACCGCTACACGATTTTGTAATGAAATCTTAAAATATATGAAAATTAAGGGTAGCAGTCCAAACATGTTACTGAGGGTTGAAAAGAAAATGCAATCTATGGCGACGTGTGAGATACTTTTGTATAGGTCTTTCAAAATGATAAGGAGGTTTTATTTTGCTTTTTTTCATTAAGTCAGTAGTTGTTGAGGTATCTTCTTCATCCTAGCATTATTCCCGGTATTTTTTATGTACCCAGGGTCTGCTTATTACTCTTATCCGGATTTGACAGGTTACTAGTTTTTACACGGAGCGATTGCCATCTGACCTCCGCAACCCTAAGGGCGAACCAGTAACTCATTGGATAAGAGCAATTTACTTAAGAGTTTACGATTATTATCAGATGTTATTGATAATAACCGGGACCGGCAGCTTATCGTGTTCTCCGAGGTACTTTTTTCCTTCTTATTCCTTTCTTGGGTTGGCACCGCGCATATGATACTTTTTTTATGTTAGAAGTTGGCAAACAAGCATACGGCCCACCTGATGGTAAGTGGCTGCCGCAGCCTATGAGCGCTTGCAGCACCATTAGTAGGTGCCACTCGCACGTTGCCTCGAGATATTAGTTCTTAAATCTCGTTCGCCCAGTAATTTCACTAGCATACAATGCCCTTCAAACTGGAACACAGTAGTGCCTAAGCACTACTATTTGGCGGCAGAATATTGGACACTGCGGTGGTACCTACCTAGCCGGCCTCTTGCAACAAAAGACCTACCACCAGTGTGACTGATTGCACTGGTGGAATAATCTCTGTTGTGACAGACAGAGGTTATCCCAACAGCGGGGGATGGGGTCGTCACATCCCGACGCCTTAGACATTAGTATTGACCATACAAGCATGTTTTCCGGTCTGGGTGTATTTGTCCTTGTCCTTGTATATGTCTCCGGACCCCAACACAGGATATAACTATCCTAATGAAATCTTAATGAAAAATATTCTTAGGCTTTTAAGCACTTTTAAAGCCAATTTGAATAAAGAATTTTTTGTGTTTAATGGGGGCCGCTGAGTGTGTCCCGTTTATTGCTATTTTAAATTAAGCACTTGAAAACTTAGATATGTTAAAAGTCTACATTTTTTTATTGTGTCATATTTCTTAAGGAAGAAACCTTTTAATAAAAAGTACCCCCAGTCAAGGACCTCCTGTGAAGGCGGTTAATTAGTGTTCCAGCATCCGAAGTCATGAGATGATATCAATTGATCAGTGAGTGTATTGACGGGGTGGCGAAAGTCAAATAAATCATTGTGTGTTTTAGCTTATTATTACTCTTAACCGATTTTAAAAAGGGCGAGTTCGATTTAGTTCGTCTTCTTCTTAGCAAGTGGTTAGTGGTCAACCTAGAGCTGTTCAGGTAGCCCGTATAAGCCTCTGACTTGACTTTTGGACTATTATCAATTTTATAAAAAAATATAATTTTTATATTTATAACATTCTTTTTATAAAAATTGATAAAGGCCGGAACTTTTTATGTACCCTGCGAAGTAAGGAGACGCTCCGTTGAAATACCTCTATGTGATCACCCATCTAGTGACTGACCGCGCCTACAGTTGTCTTAATATATTCCATTAACAAGAAGAATCCAGGTAGAAACGAGTGGGGAGGGATGTCTAGATCCCCTCTATTTCCCTACTTCGATATGCCTGTGCTGTGAAACCTTGCTTCACTTGATTTGATCAATTTATAATAATAGTGAACGTGTAAGCACTCACGTAGCTACAAATTGTCAAGTAGAAATAGTTAAACTAAAGGAATGCGTAAGTTACATTACTGTGTCGTTAATTCTAATCCGTACTAGTGATTTTAGTTTAACCGACTTCAAAAAGGCAAAAAGTAAATAAATAAATCTTCTTCTTATCGAGTTGTTAGTGGCCAACCTAGTGAGAAAGAAGATAGGTTACTTTTTAATGCAATGGTTGTGAGGGGTTGAAAATGGGGATGGAAAGGTGGTTGAGAAGTTCAAAATTATTTTTTAGGCTGTTGATTCGATATAAATATATATGACATTCAAAGTTTGTAAAAGTTTTACCCTCAGGGGTGTAAAATAACAATAGGGAATAGGGGATGAATGTTTGAAGGAAATATGTAAGGTGTATGCGAATGTTTTACACGCGGGCGAAATCGCTGGGAGAAACCAGTCTTTAATCATTTATAATTATTGGTGTATTTTTTTGAGACGCTCATCGCCGAGTGCACCCACTGATCGGTAAACGATCGGTAGGTTAAGCAACTTTAGGCGCGGTCAGTCACTAGATGGGTGATCGCATAGTGGTATATCAACCGAGCGTCTCCGTGCTTCGGAGGGTACGTAAAAAGTCGGTCCCGGCTGTTGACAATTTGACAATAGTCGATAAATCAAGTCAGAGGCCTACGGGCGACCTGAACAACTCTGACACTAGATTGGCGACTAACCACTCGATAATAATTGTATTTTCTTAAACAATTTTCCACAGTTCCCTAAGATATGTTTTTAAGTACATAGATATAATCATTGCGGCATTACGATTTATTTATTACGAGCTTCTTCGTTCTACGAAAACCAGCGGCTTCGCCCGTGTGAATAACGACTTTAATACAAACTTTGAACCTTTATTTCACCTCTTCAGTTGTGGAATTTCAGAAAACGTTAAAACAGGTCTTAATCATTTTCCAAAAAACAAAGTATCATGCGTATACAAAATCCTTTTCACCTATTTAATTACTTATGGGTTGAATTTTAAGGCGTCGGGATGTGACGACCCCATCGCCCGCTGTTGGGATAACCTCTGTCCCAACAGAGATTATTCCACCAGTGCAATCAGTCACACTGGTGGTAGGTCTTTTGTTGCAAGAGGCCGGCTAGGTAGGTACCACCGCAGTGTCCAATATTCTGCCGCCAAATAGTAGTGCTTAGGCACTACTGTGTTCCGGTTTGAAGGGCATTGTACGCTAGTGAAATTACTGGGCGAACGAGATTTAAGAACTAATATCTCGAGGTTGGCAACGCGTGAGTGGCACCTACTAATGGTGCTGCAAGCGCTCATAGGCTGCGGCTGCCACTTACCATCAGGTGGGCCGTATGCTTGTTTGCCAACTTCTAACATAAAAAAAAAAAAAAAAAGAATTCTAAAACATTGTTCCCTTTCACTCGTTTACGTTTTACAAACAATACCTGTGAAAAAACAGAAATTTCAAGTTTAAGCTAGGCGTTGATATGCCATGTCTATCATGACATGACTTTTATATATATAGATAACCTCTTATATATTACGAATAATTTAAAGTCGTATAGTAAAAATTGTTAATATTAGAAATAAAAATAAATTTGTCAGTCCTAGCTTTAAAATAATTTATTCTATGGAGGGGCCAACTATTCGCATTTTTAACAAAATCCCAGACTGCTTATTGGAACTGCCAATAAACAAGTTTCAAATCTACATAAAAAATAAACTTATAAATAAAGCATATTTCTTAGAGGATTTTTTTTCCGATAGAACTTGAGAGTCATAATATTGATCGGTCTCATTCAGGAACCAAATTTTATAACAAGTAATACAATTGTAAAGGGCCTATATTTGAAAAGAGTAACTATCGAGTTTTTAGCGGTTCTTCTCGATAGAATCAACCTTCCGAACCGTCGGTAGAGTTTGAAGATTCAAAAGTACTTTTTAAAAGCCTACTTGAATAAAAATGACTTTGATTGACAGCGGTAGAATGCCAGTCTGACTGTGAGACACTAGTGTGTAAATAAGGAGACCCAAACTCCCACACCCGATCTCCTTTTTCTTATCTCCCTCTCGTCATTTCATATAGCCACTGATATTTGGACGCAAATAAGCAATACCATGTCAACCCACACGAATGTCATTTCGAGAAAAACGCGTTTGAAAATTTTGAACAAGTTGCTTTATATGATTTTTTTAATGTATTGGTCAAGTTTTTTGCATTTTCAAGATGTATGTAAGTTATTTAAGTTATTTTCACATAAAATAAGCATACAAAATGCATATTTCGTATATAATATAACCGAAAACGTTTAAAATAATACATAAATTGCATGATTAAAAATGGCTTTTTTAGAAGTTTTAAAGCTAAAAACCCTAGAAATATTAAAGATGTTCTTCAGCCACTTACCAACACTTCTGCATATATAACTCAGTTTTTTCAATTTTGTGGGTTGACATGGTATTGCTTATTTGAGTCCATTTATTCCTCCAATTTCAAAAGCAGACGATATTTGTCATCTCATAAATAAAACGCTGTACACTTCCGCATCAAAACGAAAATTTATAAAAACAAAAAAAATGCAATAGACCAGTCTCGAATTTCCGACCTTCGTTTAAAGCCACGTGCTAAAAAAACCGCAAAAACTGATAAAATTCAAAGTACGTATTATCATAACTATATTGAAATAAATTCCTGACAGGATGCTCAGACGATCTTTAAAAAGATGAATATATTTCGAGGTAAGTCAACTCGAAATTGTGGTGATGATATGATGATGTAATACATCATGGATGTAATACATCATGGATGTAATACATCATGGATGTTATTACACAATGCTCTGAACAGCACGGACATGGACACATTGTCGAGTGAGTCCATTAAATAGAATGCCTTAGAATGGTTTCGTTCATTCCCGATGACATCCTAAAGGTGGGATATGGAATAATCTCTGCTGTGACAGAGGTTATCCCAACAGCGGGCGATGGGGTTGTCACGTCCCGACGCCTAAAATTGCAAGACACACAAATGTATGTATAACCGCTTATCATCAGGTAGGTAGTGTGCTTGTTTGCCAACTTAGTTACATAAAAAAAACTAGAAAGTATACCCTTTCAAATAAAAATGACTTTAAGTAGATAATTTTATCCCAAATCGTGATATATTTATTGATATTGTGTAATTTCAGTGGCTACCTGTGATCATCATCAGGAGTTCCAAATCACCATATGGAATAAAATGGACAAGTAGAAAGTATGAAGAGCTCCCTCAATTTCTTCAAGATCCCATCATCAGAACCTGACCAACTTCTGTACAGAATTTAACGGAACTTTGATGTTATAATGAGTACCTTTGGCTAGTTTTGTTTTAGAAAAATAATTAAGGTTCCGTGCAATAAGGAAAAAATCTATCACTAAAAAACCACATCGGAGCCGCGGCAGTAGGTAGTCTATAATAAGCTACAGACTAAATAAAGTCTGATTTTTTTCTGTAATATAAACGAAACGCAGCTGAAAACTGAATCGAAAAAAAAAATGTTGAATTTATGTATTTAAATCTGAAATCTGTATCTGAATTTCAATGTTATTTGGTAATCCAGGTCGGCTATATTTATTTAAACTCGTGTTTTGTAAAGCCTTGAAATATCATAAATCTTAAAACCTCATGTATTATTGACGGGTTTTTTCCATGTCATAAGGAAATTTTTTCATAAACCCTCAGCTATGTCTGCGACGCAATATGCCGTTGAGTCGCACTGGATTAATCTGTATCTATTTGTACAAATATTAAGTTAAAGAACGTCTGTTTGTATGAGGAAGTTTTTCGGTCTTTGTTTATTTAAAGGTTCAAGTGGCTTTTTATATCTTATATAAAATGTTTAAAACCAATATTTACAATTCAATACAGTATTTACAAATAACTGTACAAGTCCTATCCACAATGAATGGTGGCAAGAATGCTAGCTACATTTCTCTGCTGAATCAAAATTCTGATACTCTGGGAAATGAAGCTCATTTGTCACCTGTGGAGGCAATGAGTCGGGGTGTAATATCTTTTATAAATTGCTTTGCACTAACGCTCCATGACCCAAGTGTTTCTACTGCAAAGGCACAAATATATAATTTGGAATGACGAATACTAACGCGGGTTACTGAATTCAGCGTTTTAAGAAGCCGACTTCGCTCCGTTAACGCGAGAGTTGCGGGAATGATCCTGATCCTCTTGGGCTACGTCGCAAGCTACGACCGTATTCGGAGGAGCAATAGGACCATTAGTAATACCTTAAAAAACCAATGCTAATATTATTTAACAAAACTCTGATACAACACGCCAAACAAGTAGGTATTTACAACCAATGAATGATTTTAACCCTAAAGCTGTGAGCATTGAGCTTGAAAAAGCATTAATAAAAAGCAAATGAAACCGATTGAATAAATTTTAATTTGAATGAGTTAATTGAAATTCAATGAATTTGATTTTTTTATGTTAATATTTCCTTTCTCTTTGGTGTTAATGTATGATTTCTACGTTTTTCTGAATATTTTATGAGTTAAATTCTCGGAAATTCTCTGAATATATATATCGGCCAACCCACACCCTGCTTTGTTTCAGCAGCCCAGATTAAATTTCTAATCTTTGCTCGTAATTCTAGGCTTTTAACCAGAGGAAGGATTTATATATTTTTATGTTACTAAGTTGGTAAGCAAGCTCACGAACTATCGGATGGTAAGTGGTTGCCGTAGCCTATGAGCGCTTGCAACACCATTCGTAGGTGTCACTCACGCGTTGCCAACCTCGAGATATTGGTTCCTTCATCTTCTTTGCCCTGTGATTTCATTAGCCTACAGTGCCTTTAAAACCGGAACACAGACACCAAGCCGATTACGTAGTCCCGGCCGTGAAAAAGAGCTGTCCCCTCTCAAGGGTAACTTAATTCCGTCCTTAGGAAGCCTCGTGCAGAGCCGAACCACGGATAAGGAAGTCATCGGAGAAGCCTTTGTACATATAAAAAAAGACTTTAGAAAAACTATTTAACTATACAAACTGAACTGGAAATGATTGCACTATATTTCATGTACTAAAATAAACGCCATTGTCTTTAAATCAAACAATCAAACTAAATTATTTATATTAACAATTAATACTAATATGATAAGCAAATATTGATGAAAAACAAATATATATACATTCATAGAATGAAACCCGATTTAATAATTGCATCATGTAAATCAGAAGAAATCTGGGTAAAGACGTATTAGTACTGTTGCGTTTCGTGCCATGAGTGAGAGCGCCGCAGGCCCAATCTCCCACCAACCCTCTTCCCTCCTATTCCTCTGGGTCTTCTTCTTGTCGAGTGTTTAGTGGCCAACCTAGTGTCAGAGATGTTCAGCTCGTCCGTATAGGCCTCTCACTTGACTTTTCGACTATTGTCAAATTGATAACAGCCGGGACCGACTTTTACGTGCCCTCCGAAGCACGGATACGGTCAGTTTAAATACCACTATGCGATCATTTAGTGACTGACCACGCCTAAAGTTACTTAACCCATCGTTTACCGATCAGTGAGCGTACCCGGTTATGAGCGTCTCAATCCTCGGGCTTATGAAGTATCGCACGCGTTCATAGGTTGCGGTCACCGTCAGGCGGACCGTGTGATTGTTTGCCAATTTTCATGAAATTTAAAAGAATGTTGTGTAACAAATCTTATCTTTGTGTAAAATTTCGAATAAAATGCAATAGTGCTGATACCATTGGTCTCACTTTTTAGGGTTCCGTAGCCAAATGGCTAAAACGGAACCCTTATAGTTTCGTCATGTCCGTCTGTCCGTCCGTCCGTCTGTCCGTCCGTATGTCACAGTCATTTTACTCGGAGACCATTGACTCTATCTATACGAAATTTAATAATTAACCGCACAAGGATTTTGTAATAAAATCTTAATATATATATGAATTAAGGGTAGCAGTCCATACATGTAACTGACGATTGAAAAAAATTTCAACGTATGGCAACGTGTGAGATATTTTTGGATAGTTCTTTTAAAATGATAAGGAGGTTTGATTTTGAGTTTTTTCACTAAGCCAGTAGTTGTTGAGATATTAGCTCCTAAAGTCGTAAAAATCGTGTCCCCCTCTAACTTTTGAACTATGGGATTTAAAATTCTGGAAAAATTTGAGCTTGTAGAATACCACATGAATTTTCATCCACATTTAGTTTGAAGAAGATAGGTCTATAAATTTAAGAGATATATACGTTTTTCCCATAACTTTGTTTTTCATATTACTTTTAATAATATAATAATTACTATGAAATTACCAACTTATTTTTGCGGTCGGTTTTAATTCGTTATTATTTTGAAATTACGCCTGTTTTCTCGATTTATCCAAGGCATTTGACCTGGTTAATTACGATATCTTATGGCAGAAATTAAAACTCACTGGCATGCCTGAAGAGATCAACAGGATTTTTAAGTTTTGGTATAAAAATCAGGTTACTGTTGTGCGATGGTCAGAGAGCTACTCAAGGTCTTACAGGTTGGAATGTGGGGTGAGGCAGGGTGGCCTGACCTCATCCAAGTTGTTTAATCTGTATGTGAATGCCCTAATACAGACGCTCAGTAGCACTCGTGTCGGATGTCATATTGACGGAGTCTGTCTTAATAACATTAGTTACGCAAACGACATGGCTCTGCTGAGTGCATCTGTCTGTGGGTTAGCAAAACTACTAAGTCTTTGTGAGAACTATTTTAAACGTTATGGCTTAGTCTATAACTGTAAGAAAAGCGAATGCATGGTCTTTGAATGCTTTGGCCTTACCTTTTTATTTGTTATTAGCACTTATTACTTTATTATATTATAGTCATTGTAAAAAAATGTTCCTAATCATAGAGGGGGAGCCAGGAGACCCTTAGCACAGGGCAACCTAGTTTGGGCTCCTGCCTCCCGCATACAATTGTCGTTATAATTAAGACTCTGAAAACAAAAATGTATATGAAAATGTCTGTGGGAGAGAAACAAATTTATTATTATTATTAGTTTTTGGGGGTATTTTTTCATCCCCAGTGCCCTTGATTACAAGAGTAGTAGAGCCATGCTCCTCTTACTACAAAAGGGGCGGATCGACCCTACTAATAAGCTCCCACAGAAAATCGGCTTAAAGTAGCAGTATCAGTACTGTGGCGTTTCGTGCGATGAGTGACAGCGCCAGAGGCCCAATCTCCTGCCCCCACAGTTTCCTTCCGATTTTCACTTTTCATTCTCTCATTGTCTTCCCTCCTACCTACAGGGCTGGCAGCGCGTATCTATATCACTGCTTACCGTCCGTATGCTTTTTTTTATGTTAGAAGTTGGCAAACAAGCATACGGCCCACCTGATGGTAAGTGGATGCCGTAGCCTATGAGCGCTTGCAGCACCATTAGTAGGTGCCACTCACGCGTTGCCAACCTCGAGATATTAGTTCTTAAATCTCGTTCGCCCAGTAATTTCACTAGCGTACAATGCCCTTCAAACCGGAACACAGTAGTGCATAAGCACTACTATTTGGCGGCAGAATATTGGACACTGCGGTGGTACCTACCTAGCCGGCCTCTTGCAACAAAAGACCTACCACCAGTGTAACTGATTGCACTGGTGGAATAATCTCTGTTGTGACAGAGGTTATCCCAACAGCGGGCGATGGGGTCGTCACATCCCGACGCCTTAAAATGCTTGTTTGCCAACCGTCATGAAATAAAAAGTATATATCACACTGTGTTATAATTGTAATATTTTTGCCTTACACGTGCCCAGAAAGAGGTCACGCTTTGAAATTCCAGGTGTTCATGCGATATTATACGAACCAATCAGAATGGTTTGTATAATTATTTGTAAATGTAGTTATTTTTGAATTGTAAATAAAAGACAAAAAGAAAAAAAAATATGGAGAGTTACAAAATTCGTCTTGTGTACGCTTTTATTATTTATTTATTTGTACTTACAACTTCAATTTAAGCTATAGAGTTTTAGTAATGGAGCCTTTTTTGTGTGGAAGAACGAAATGTGTAAAGTATTTTAATACAACGGGAGGATCCTCCGACCAGGCGGGTGTTATTGCCTGGCGGGCAGAAGCCCAACGGCTTGCGTTGGAAAGTCTTCTTCTTATCGATTGGTTAGTGGCCAACCTAGTGTCAGAGTTGTTCAGGTCGCCCGTAGGCCTCTGATTTGACTTATCGACTGTTGTCAAATTGTCAACAGCCGGGACCGACTTTTACGTGCCCTCCGAAGCACGGAGACGCTCGGTTGAAATACCACTATGCGATCACCCATCTATTGACTGACCGCGCCTATAGTTGCTTAACCTACCGATCGTTTACCGATCAGCGGGTGCACTCGGCTATGAGCGTCTCAAAGTTGGAAAGTGGTATATACAGTTTACGAGTGTAGAAAACTTTGATAGCGCGATTGTGAGAATCTTGTCTTTCTATCGCGCTACGTCGTGTTGCGTGTAGATGTCGCTCACTACACTGTTTTCGCTGAGAAATGCATTTACGAACACCACTGCACTTAATGTACTCGTCAAGTACATTAGCCAGTGGTAGTGTGGGACTCGGGGTGTTAGTCTAGCGGCAATACCCATTAAAACTCAGCAGAACCCTCAGTGCAATAGTGGGATCGCTTGCGCAAATAACCATGACGCCCGGGCGGAAAAGCTTATGGGTGTCACCGTCGCTGAATAGGTGCCTTATTGCAGAGCACCCTCTCCCGCCCTGATCACGTGCAGAGCTAAAAGTAATAGAGCCTTAGTTGACGTCTATTAATCATGTGATGTTCTTAAGCAACTTTTAAACCCCTTATTCTTGTTCATCTTATAGTGGTAAACCTTGTGTCGGAGTTGTTCAGGTCAATCATTTAGGCCTCTGGCATGACTAACAATAATCAACTTTTATACGTGCCTGAACACAGAGACGCTCAGTTAAAATGCCACTCTTTTGTGTGATGGTGGTTGGCAAACGGCAAACGGTTCGCCTGATGGTAAGCAGTTGCCGCAACCATGAACGCGCGCGGTACGTGAAGTATCACGTTGCCAACGTTGAAAAGAGGAAGGGAGCTGAGAGGGTGGGATTTTGGGACTCCTACGCAGATTACAATGAAAATGTATCCTTTAAAAATCTGTTCCTATTAAGCAGTTCTTAGGTAAAAACCTAGATTATTATTAAAAGAAATCGAGCCCTTCATTTTTCACCCTTAGGGTTGGTATTTTTTCTTAAAATTTAAACTGGACCACACAGGAGGGTATGTTTCCTGTTTCAAGATCGGTTGATAAATATCAGAGTTTTATGGTAACAAACATATAAACAACCGGATTGATAACCTCATTGTTTTTTTTAAGTCGGTTAAAAATATGCTGCATAAGGAGTCTTAACAGTATTGTAACGAATCTTATGTAATAATAAATTAACAGTAATAAGTGTTACACAATATTTTAATTTTTAGTATACATTACATACCATTAAATTATAGGGGTTCTGTATGTTCAATATTAGCTCTATCTTTTTCAAGTCATTACTCCTATTGCTACCCCAAATAAGCCTATAGCTTGGGCTAGGAGTGTGTACGAAAATAGCTCAAAGGGTTCAGGATCGAACCCACAACTCTCGCGTAATTGGAGTCTTTTAATTGAGTTATTAAGGCTTTTCACTTCGATTGTATGGTAGTCCGATTATAATCAGGTCAGAATGTAATCAAGGGATTTTAATGAAATCGAAGGAACTATTAAAATGGATAGGCCTACTTTATTTATATAATCATAAAGTAAGGAACTGTGCCTCGGAGAGCACGTTAAGCTGTCGGTCCCGATTGTTATCATAACATCTGATAGTTAACCCTTGATGAGTAATTTGATCTTATCCAATGAGGTATTGGTTCGCCCTTTGGGTTGTGGAGATCAGATGGCAATCGCTCTGTGTAAAAACACACAGACGACGCAATGACGACATTGTGGCGCAGCGGTAGCGAACCTGCCTTAAGCGCCACAGGTCGCGGGTTTGGTTCCTGGGGAGATCTTTGTATTGACCATACAGGCATGTTTTCCGGTCTGCGTTTTTTGTCCTTGTCATTGTGTATGCTTCCGGACCCCCGACACGCTCAGAAACGAGGATAGTTTTCCTCGCACGCGGTTTTATTATCCGTGTGTATTTTTGACGGTTTTCTCGATATTTTTACGGAATCCCAAAAGATATTGCGCAATCATGTTTAATGTATTAGAGGACAAAAAAATCTTTAAATCAGTCTGTAAAACAATTTTATTCCAGTATTACATAACAAGGAAAAAATTTAGGTTTTGAGATTTGAATACGTAAATTTGTCCCAAAAGTCACCTTTAATGTATACTAGCTTTTGGTCGTGTCTATACTCTTGTTAATGTATTTGTTATTAGAAACCGTCTAAGGACCTGCGCCCATTCCACAACACGGCAGGGGATTTATATGTGACAAACAATAATAAAATTTAAAATTATGACAATAGATTTGAAATTTTAATGATGATCAAGGCTTCATAGATTGTGTCCAACAGATTAAGTTAGGAATCATAGCCTACAAGACTCTGACGATAGGATCATGTTATGCTCCAAGCGTAACACAGACACACACAAAGAGGTCAGTTGTTTCGCTCGTTGCGACGCGCTCACACCGTCGCGCACTAGGTTGCCCATCTCTCGGTCTTCCAAAATAACCCCTTCTACTGGGAGCTGTAATACTCTATTACTCTAGAACCTTCGTCTAAATCACCTGTTAGAAAGATGTGACGAACTGAACAAACTTAGAAAATGCTTCACACACAGCTAAGAGACACATGCAACAGCCTCTTCACCGGTAACGACGATGTTACTTTTTTCGCGCGTCGCGATGCGCTCACACCGTCGAATGAGCTCTTAGGTTAGATAAGCCCATAACCGATGACGCTATCAAGGCCAATAGGACTAGCAGTAATATCAAACTAAACAAATAAATAAAATAGAAGTGTCTGTTTGTAATTCCAAATTAACAGCTTTTCACTACACATACCGGCGTCGGGATGTGACGACCCCATCGCCCGCTGTTGGGATAACCTCTGTCACAGCAGAGATTGTTGCACCAGTGCAGGCAGTCACACTGGTGGTAGGTCTTTTGTCGCAAGAGGCCGGCTAGGTAGGTACCACCGCAGTGTCAAATATTCTGCCGCCAAATAGTAGTGCTTAGGCACTACTGTGTTCAGTTTGAAAGGCACTGTACGCTAGTGTCGCTGTCAGGTGTCCGACAGGTCAATAATTAATAATATAAGCTCAGATCATAGTGGCCTCAAATTCATTATCAATGATAATATTATTAAAAATAAACAAAAAATCATATATAGGCCTATAACAAGTAATAAGGTCAGTTGCTTTAAGGGTACTGTGGCTCAAGGATTGTCTGGGTTAAACTTGACGGTGCATGATCCAGATGTTCTTTATACTTCATTTTTTAAATTAATTGTAAATGAATTTGAAAAGTCTTTTAAAACTAAAAGTACATTTAAGGACATAAAAATAAAATTTTCTGATTGGGCAACGGATGGTATATATAAAAGCAGAAATAGATTATATGAATTATATACGGTACTTACATAAAGAAATCAATTTTTAATATTTTTGTCTGTCTGTTTTAAGGAGTAACTTATGCTACTTCTATTTTATATCACATGAGTGGAACCACGGGCGCAGCTAGTATCTAATAAAAAGATTTTAAAGTATTGATTACATTAGCAAAAATGTAAATAAAATAAATTGTTAAATTAAACAAAAAACCCAACTGCATTAATAATAATTCCTAAAGAGTTAAAAACAAGCTATATAATGACTAGTATAATATTACTTTAATGTTAGTAAAGGTACTCCAGACGGGGACAAGCATTGTAATAAAACATAATAATTATACTTGTCTCTAATTTAAGCATTTCCCTTTAAACTCCATCATCCATTTACAAATTGATTGATCAGTTTGTCTGTATAAACGACAAGCTTAAGCAAGACTACGTAAATGTATATCATCTTAACAACAACCATATTCTTGCAAATAAATTATTATTATTATTATTATAAGCCCTTCGACCTAAAAAGGGAATTGTTTTGTTGGTGTTGTTTTTAAAACGTAAACGAGTACTAAGAAAGAAACTTTTGAAACTAGAAGCAAAAACCATAGTAGTAGTTGTTCCGGCGTCGGGATGTGACGACCCCATCGCCCGCTGTTGGGATAACCTCTGTCACAGCAGAGATTATTGCACCAGTGCAGGCAGTCACACTGGTGGTAGGTCTTTTGTTGCAAGAGGCCGGCTAGGTAGGTACCACCGCAGTGTCCAATATTCTGTTGCCAAATAGTAGTGCTTAGGCACTACTGTGTTCCGGTTTAAAAGGCAATGTACGCTAGTGAAATTACTGGGCGGACGAGATTTAAGAACTAATATCTCGAAGTTGGCAACGCGTAAGTGGCACCTACTAATCGTGCTGCAAGCGCTCATAGGCTACGGCAACCACTTACCATCAGGTGGGTCGTATGCTTGTATGCCAACTTTTAACATAAAAAAAAAAAAGTAACGTTTGTGCCAAATCATTTACTTGGAAAATTAGGTTAGTAGATCAATAGTTTTTTTTTTGTCACTAGGCCAAAGTGAAAAGCGTGGGATATGTTATGCATTCGAGGAGATAGCACAGTGACTAACAACAATGTTTTATTAATGAAAATTTATCTAAAGATGCTGTTTACGCCAAAGCGTGTTGCTAAGCTTTTTGTGATAATGAATGTACTTGTATTTTGATTAAAAAACCGTCAAAGCACGTGTTGGGCTTGCACATAAAGATTACTCACTCATATACGAGTACCATTTTATTTCATGACGGTTGGCAAAAAGGATACGATCCTGATGGTAAGCGGTCACCACAACCTATGGACGTGCGATACTGGAAGTTTCTTTAAGTATCACATGCGCGTTGACAACTTAAGAACGGAAAGATGAGAAAAGAAAAGTAAGGGAAAAGTTTTGTTTCGCACGTCGCGTCGCGCTCACACCGTCGGGTGAGGCTATCGTATAGAGTGCGCTCGGAGCGCTGCCTCCATCTCCGATGACGTCCGCCGCCGTGGTGCGGCTTCGCAGGAGGCACCCTGAGGACGGAATCAATTTGAGCCCCCGTGAGGGCTGCCCTTTATCACGGCTGAGTCTCTGTACTCGGCCCCCGCCCGGTGACGCTGTCAAGGCCAGTAGAGCCAACAGCAATACACATTCCGAAAAAAAAAAAAAAGGGAAAAGAGGAGTGGAAGATTGGGCCTCGAGCGTTCTCACTCATCCCACGAAACTCAACGATACTGTTACTTTATGCTGATTTTCTGTTAGAAAGTAGTACTTCTAGAAAAGAAGTATCAAGTCTCTTGTATAAAATAAATTTGTTTTATTATTTACTAGCGGCCCGCTCCAGCTTCGCGCGGGTATAAAATATATAGCCTATGTCATTTACTGAAAAAATGATTAAAATCGATCCAGTAGTTTCGATTTATTAATTACTGCCCGTGGCCCGCACGCGTTAATTATTTACGACAACACATTAGAAACCTCAAAAATAAGAGTATTTCTCCAATATTTAATGGATGTTATTATACATATAAACCTTCCTCTTCAATCACTCTATCTATTAAAAAAACCATATCAAAATCCGTTGCGTAGTTTTAAAGACTAAAGCAAACATAGGGATATGGGGACAGAAAAAGCGACTTTGTTTTATACTATGTAGTGATTTTTAAAGAGGCTATAGAAATTTAACTATACGGGTGACCTGAACAACTCTGACACTAGGCCACTAATCACTCGATAAGAAGAAGAAATTATACATGTAAACCCTCCGCATGAATTACTCTGTCCGTTGGTGAAACTGTATTAAAATCCATTCAGCAATTTTTGATTTTATCTCGAACAGACGCGACGAACTTTGTTTATAACTTCTACTTCCGGTATTCAAATCTGTTGTGGCCAAGATCAGGTGGGTACACTTGTTTTTCATATTTGTGGTACATAAAAATTCAAGGTCTAGTCAGTAATTTATCCGAATGTTTTCAGTCTGTCAGTGTCAAGGGAAAATTGCTTTCTTATACTAATCCAGAATTGCATTAGAATGAGAAGACCCTGAGAATAATGTACCTACAATAACAAGCGTTTTAGTGTTTCTAGGCAAAAAAAATCTAGATTGTAGTGGTAATATCTGAATCGAAGGACAGTGTTTTGCGTATTATTTTTATTTATCGAAACCAAGGTCAGGGTATACTGGTCTGTCTTGTGTTTGCAACTTTTTGATGTGACAAGTTAGCAAACAAGCATACGGCCCATGTGATGGTAAGTGGTTGCCGTAGCCTATGAGCGCGCACCACCATTAGTAGGTGTCACTCAGGCGTTGCCAACCTCGAGATATTAGTTCTTAAATCTCGTTCGCCCAGTAATTTCACTAGCAACAGTACCCTTTAAATCGAAACACAGTTTACTGTTTTACGGTAGAATAACTGACACTGCGGTGGTACCTACCTAGCCTAGAGCTAGCGCTCTTGCAATAAAAGGCTTGCACCAATTGTCTTTGGGTACGGTACCCTAAAACTACAACCGAATTGAGAACCTCTTCCTTTTTAAGTAAGGTTTCAATTATGACGCGTTGCCAACAAGAGATATTTGTTCTTGAATCTCCTTTTTCGAATAATTTCACTAGCCTACAGTGCCCTTCAAACCGGAACACAGAAATGCCTAAGAACTATTGTTTGACGGTAGAATATTTGACACTTCGGTGGTGTAAAATACAATATCTTATGTATATCAAGTAGATTAACGCGTGTGTAGAAATAGGCGTTGCTAATTTTTAAAAAAAATATATTGCGCGAGGTATGAGTTCTTCGCCAAATACCAGTTTTTTTCTGATAATACTTTTACACGTGTTTCTATTATTTATCGTGAAGAAAAGTACGATCATCCATTTTCTTTACTTCCTGGCGTCGTTTCTAGAAACTATAGCATTACAGCACTGATTTCAATTAACAGTTTCTATTTCTATAAATATAATAATTAATTGAGTCTTAGACACGTGGAAGTATTGATTCAAATTAAAAAAAAAGTATATTTCGAGTTTTTTTTTATTTTCATTTTATAAGACACGGTTTTAAGAAAAAGGAATGATAAAATATATTGATTTTTTGGAGTTTAGTCCTTAACAGCTTACTCCTTCAGTAAGAGTAAAATTTGGTGATCAAAATCACAAAAAAAATTGCGAAAGAGATTCACTGAAAGAGTTTTTTTTTATTTTTTACTTTTCTTCTTATTATTTTACGTTTTTCTATTTTTTGTACGTTTTGTCTTCATTTATTTTAATTTTTTTATATTTATTTCTTTATTTATTTTTATTCTCTTGACCTATTCCCTATTATATTGCCAAGCAACCGAGGACGAGTTTTGTGTTTGTGAAAAGAAAACTACTTGAAAAATAAAAACAAAAATAAAAATTACACCCACTGGAGTATACCCCATCAAATAAAAAAAAATTGAAATCCGTCCCATCGTCTTCTAGTAATCAAGTAACTAACATTTATTTTATGTGACTAAGTTCACCAGCAAGTATAAGACCCTTCTGATGGTAAGCGTTTGTAGCATATGAGCGCCCGCATTTACCCAACCGTGCCCCTCACGAGAGAGATATCTTCGTAAATCTCGTTTGTCCAGTAATTTCACTAGCTTGTCCTTGTAGAATAACCGACACTGCGGTGATACCTAGTAAGACTGTTTTGTAATTAATTATTTTGTGTGTGCAATAAAGAATTTAAATAAATAAAATAAGTAAGACTGTTGCAATAAACGGCCTAACACAACATACAGTCGCCTTAATAACCTTCCCCTTTTTGAAGTCGGTTTAAAATCGAAACACCGTTAATATACATCAGATTATAAACAAAAAATCGTTTTAAAAAAGAGTCTGGAGATATAAACGTACCTTTTCCCAAATTAAGATTTAATAAAGAATCGATTTATTTCTACAAAATCTTTCAACGCCACGTGCTTATTTTCCATTTTATTATAAACAGTTTACATTTAAAATAGTTTATTTTTATTATTTTCTAAATAGTTTAAAAGCGTTGAAAGATTCTGTTCAACATCCGCGGAGAAAGTTTACAGTAAATTAATTTATTGTTAAATATAAATTCGGGACTGCAAAATGGCGGTTCGAATTTTCTTCTTCGTTTTAGATTAATTTCTATAGATAAAGGATGTAGGATAAAGTTTGTCGTTTATATAGCCATTTTTAAGGTTGTGTACCCAAAGGGTTCCCGGGAGTCTAAAGGCTAAACTCTAGTAAGTCTTCTCAGTCCACGTGTCCGTCTGTCAGCGGGTTGTGTAAATATTCACAGAATATTTCAGTTGTCGCTATAAAAACCAATACTAACATAAATTTTGAAAATAAAACGGGATACATATACTACATGAAAGTTCTTATGTTGGGCGTTCCTATTATAACTCTACGGTATGGAACACCTTTAACCTTTTATTACTTAATATTAAATAAATTTTAAGAGGTGTATCTGATTATATTTTATGTATTGATTATAGAACACAATCAGTGTGACGCTAAATTGAAGTGTGTGGGGGTCGCAAACCTAATGAGTCATTCGCAAAAAGGATGTAAATTTTGTCACTATCAGGTAAACTAGTCGCACAGAACTATATCCCATTAAAAACATAAAATGTAAAAAAAATCCCAAATCTCGCACAGCACTTCTTCTACTACAAAAAGTGGTGAGATCTCATCTTTAACTAGGCCTGCAACTTGGCAGTTGTACGGCAACTTATTTTACTCATACAAATACTTTAGTGTTCTTGAAATTTCAAATTCAGGCTTGTAGCTTTATCCACAACGAAGTTATAGAGCGTTGAAAATGGCCTGAAGTGCTTCGAGAAAAGGATAGTAAGGCCGTGCCGCTTTTTTGCTTGACTTGGCGAGGGCACTGCCGTGCCCCCAGATATTTGCTAAAAATGTCTCACGATATTGAGGTTTAATTTTTTTGTAGTAGTAGAGACGTTTTTCTCCCACTCAAATGGGCCGGATCGACGTGGGGATGCACGACTAGTCCCCCTATATTTCCTTCTTTTTCCCTTGTCACCCATTCCTTCCTATCTCTTGGGTTGACAACGCGCATGTGATACTTCAAATAGGTATCGAGAGGTTGCGGTGTCTGCTTACCATCATGCGGACCATACTTTTGTTTGCCAACCGTCATGAAATAAAAAATGCAATATTAATATTGTGCAGTTATCAGTATAGTGCAATATTATTGTAGGTGTATGGCGTTGGCCTAAACAAAAGCTTAAATAAGTCTTCTTCATCCTATCATTATTCCCGGTATTTTATGTACCCAGGGTCTGCTTATTACTCTTATCCGGATTTGACAGGTTATTAGTTTTTACATGGAGCGATTGCCATCTGACCTCCGCAACCCTAAGGGCGAACCAGTAACTCATTGAATAAGAGCAATTTACTTATCAAGAGTTAACGATTATTATCAGATGTTATTGATAATAACCGGGACCGACAGCTTAACGTGCTCTCCGAGGCACGGTGGGGAGACCCACACGGACAAACGCCCAGACCGAGACACAAATTTTGACACACATCTGCCCGAGCGGGAATCGAACCCGCAACCGTCGAGACCAAAGGCAGACTCGCTACCCACAACGCCACAACGGTGTCCAAAATTTTAAATAAGTATTCTTTATAAAATATTTACCTTAATTTTCGGCTATAATCACACACCGACTGTGTTTTGTTTATATTTATTTATTCTACATTAAATGAACCAAACCGGGATAATTTTAGTGGGTATAGATTTTAGCGTAAAAACTACCGTCTGGGTTGATTCTAGATATGCAAATCATTCTTTTACGAAATGTATGTTTATTTGAACTGACTGAGAATTAAATGAAAATGGAAGCGGACCAGTTTAAATATTTGATTTGATTTTTGAATGAACTGACAAGGGTGTTTCCTCGCATAGATCGACGTAATGTAGTATGTTTATATATTATCTAGTGTTTTAATGGGTATTGCTGTTGGCTCTATTGGCCTTGACAGCGTCACCAGATGGGGGCCTGAGTACTGAGGGAGACGCAGAGAGAGACAAAGTTCTCTGTGAATGCAGGATATCGCGGGAATATACATTAAAAATGATATTACTTTATACAAGTCTGGTCAGTCTTATTGCCTTTATATTTTGTAGTACAGTAATACCCTGGACTTACGCGGTAGGTGGGTCCGAGCCATTGCAGTGTTAGCCGAATTCGCGTAAGTCGGGGTTCAACTTTGCATATAAATACATATACAGTATGTTTAATCGGGACCAAAGTTTAAAGAAAACAATAATTTAGAGGAAAAATGTTTAATAAATAAATATTTCAATTCAAAGATTCAGAGACTTTCACAGCGTTCATAATTTTTTCTTTACCTTTTATTATTATTAACTATTCGGACGGTTGATACCGGTAGGTCAAATTTCTTTGCCAATTCACAAATTTAAATTTTTGCTTCAAAGTCTTTAATTATATTCAGTTTACAATCCAAAGATAGTGTTTTTCTGTTCTTGCTAGGCTCAAATGACTCATTTTTTGTTCTTTTAGATGACATAATTAGAGATTATAAGTAAAACGCACTGCGCACGTAAAATAATTCGACGCGAAACACGTTTAACGCAAACTGAACCCTGAGATGTTGGAGCGAGAGAACCGATGCGCGCGGCAATCAAAATGAAAAACCGCGTATCTCCGAATTCGCGTAAAACGGGGTAGCGTAAGTCGGGGTATTACTGTATATAATTCCGAAAAATACAGAAAAACCAAATGAATAAATAAGATAGATAAAGTATTTTCGCGTTTTTATTGTTCTCGTGAAGTATAGAGTACAATTGTCCGAAATAAAGTACCTTATTTTATTATAAAGTACGGGTAGCAACCCTATTAACAGAGTGATTTAGAAACTCCTGTGCGAAGAAGAAGCACAGAGTGCTGTGAAACCAGCTTTCGCTGGTGGTCTTTCCGTATCAATACTACTTGGGAACCTTCAAGAGAAGAGTCTCTCTGGTGTTTTAAATCTTTATGGGCCAGAATAATGGGCGCTTCTATCCGTTTGCCGTCTCAAAAATGTACAGACTGGGCTGAACAACGTTGAAACTAAGGCGACATAAAATATAAAAAAAAACAAATTCACCACTTATCTTCTAAAACATTTAAATCTTAAACTAAAACCCATTTCACTTAAAATATTTCCAAAGAAACAATAACCGATTTCTATCGGAAATTGTTAACTTAGAGATAACGTTTGTTTTTATACCTCTACAAATAAAAAGTCGGGATTTGTGACGTTTAAGGAAAAAATGGTCGACCCAGATGTGAGCGAGCGTTTCCACTGTCGCATGACAACAGAAATTTAATCTTATACATAAAATTCGCGTGTCAAAATGTGAGTTACCATACTCCTCCGAAACAGTTTGACCGATTTTTATGAAATTTTATATGCACATTCAGTAGGTCTGAGAATCGTCTACTATCTAATTTTCATGCCCCTAAATGTTAAGAGTGGTCCCATCCCATATTTTTAAATATTTTTTTTAAACAAAATTTTTATTTTAATTTTAATATTATGTGGCATAAAAAAATAAATACAACCCTAATATTTTCACCCTTCTACCATCAAGCCCTAGATATTTTTTAATAACCATATTAGTAAATCAACGATTTTCATCGGCGTCACTTCTAGACTCGGGTAGAGGGCGCTGCTATCAGGTCCCAGTTTATTTTTCGAGACAGGACAACGTCTGCCGGGCCCGCTAGTAATAAATAAATAAACGCTACACATTCAACGGCTCTCATTAGGATAGTTATATCCGCAAATATTCACAATGACAGGGACAAACACACCCAGACCAGACTACATGCCTGTATGGTCAATACAAACATCTGCTCCGAGCGGGAATCGAGCCCGCGACCTGTGGCGCTTAAGGCAGGTAGTGACCGCTGTGCCTCAAGCTCAGGTCACATATATATAATATACAGATATTTAGGTCATATATATAATATACAGATATTTTACTATATATTCTGGTGTTTCAAAGTTCTTTTTGGGCATAATTTTTTTAAATTTCAGAACGGTTGGCAAACAAGCATACGCCTGACGGTAAGCAGTCACCACTACCGCTAAACGTTGGCGATACTTGAAGTATCACCTGCGCATTGCCTATCCAAGGGATAGGAGACGGGAAAAAATTATGGGAACAGTGGGGATGAGAGATTGGGCCTCCGGCGCCTTGCTGATCGCACGGAACGCAACAGTACGTATTGATACTTTACGTCGATTCTCTGAGGGGTAGTGCTTCCCCAGTCGAGTCGCCCTATATAGCTCAGCTTAAATTCAAATTAACAAACATTCAACGTTTTTATCCTTCTACAGTTACACTGACCATGGCTATAATCGGAAACTAAAAATTTTATTTTTCAATAAATGTTTATCATATTTGAAAGTAAGAAAAGGACGAAAAAGCATAAACTTCTTTCACACGCAAACTCAAAGGCACAAACAGTTTTCTAGTACCTTCTAGTGTTCTAGTAGCTACCATTAAATATCAGTGTTAGGTATGCCAACCTAACAAATGCTGAATGGTACGCCATTTTAGAACATGGCATGGTGGTCAAAAGTCAATTAAATGTATTTATTTTTAATAGCTTTTCCTTTTTTTTGCTTTTGCTTTTGTTTTATTGTTTTTTCATTTTATTATTTGAAAAAAAAGTAATTTTTCTGTTAAGTTGTTCATTTTTATTACATTCGTCGGGACTTACCGGCGTCGGGATGTGACGACCCCACCGCCCGCTGTTGGGATAACCTCTGCCACTACAGAGATTATTCCACCAGTGCAATCAGTCACACTGGTGGTAGGTCTTTTGTTGCAAGAGGCCGGCTAGGTAGGTACCACCGCAGTGTCCAATATTCTGCCGCCAAATAGTAGTGCTTAGGCACTACTGTGTTCCGGTTTGAAGGGCATTGTACGCTAGTGAAATTACTGGGCGAACGAGATTTAAGAACTAATATCTCGAGGTTGGCAATGCGCGAGTGGCACCTACTAATAGTGCTGCAAGCGCTCATAGGCTGCGGCAGCCACTTACCATCAGGTGGGCCGTATGCTTGTTTGCCAACTTCTAACATAAAAAAAAAATCTCTAAATAAACTTGTTCTTTTGAGTATCGTGTACTGTATCGTGCTTAAATGGAGACGCACATTCTTTTTCGGTTACGTGACGCACTGCACGGACAGACGCCCGGACGACAGGTCTATTAACATGTAGGCTACTAAAAAGATGTATATACTCTATACGTTTATAATAAAGCCTGTAATCGCTTAGCAAATATACTGTCACCATGATTTTTCCCTGCGTTTAGTGTGACCATATTGTTGCATTTCTTTTAATACTCAGAAAAGTTAGACTCACATTTTTTTAAAGTGAAACTTTTATCATCTCAAATTTTTCGTTTGTCTTTAGCATGTTGGATTACAGACGGCCGCGAAGACTTGATTTTTTTTTTAATTTTTACTTTTTACTATTTTTCTTTGTTTGTATGTTTGTTCGCATGCATGTTTGCGTGTGTATTTTAGTGTCTTAAAACGAATAATAAAAAAGTTGTTTTTTTTTAAATATATCATGACAGTTGGCAAACAAGCATACTGTCCGCCTGATGGTAAGCAGACACCCCAAGTATCACATGCTCGTTGCAAACCCAAAGCATAGGAGGGAAGATATGAGAAGGGAAAAGAGACTGTGGTTAGGGCTTCGGCGCTCTCGCTCATCGCAAACAACGCAACAGTTCTTACTAATACTATTACTGTACGACGATTTTCTGTGAGAAGGTATATAGTAGATACTTCCCGGTCGAGCCTTTTTCTTAATTTTTAAATAAGCAAAGGTGCCCAGTTATTTCACCAGCTACAGTGTCCTTCAAACCGGAACACAGTATACATCTTTCCGATAGAATATCTGACACTGTTGTGGTACCTACCTAGACAGCCTCTTGCAATAAAAGACCAATTAATAAATACATACAAAGATACATACTTTCACATAATATAAATAAATTTAAGAACTGGCTACATACACACATATGATACAACAGAAAGTTGATGTACCTAACTCTGTTCACTTTATCATGATAAGGATGATGAAATGATCACCGCGTGATAGCAATGTGATAATCATGATAGTATCAGATTTTATCAAACACGTTCCTTGCATAGGGTTTTTAAAGAATATAAAAAATACTATCAAAGCAAATCGCAATTAAGAAAGCAAGAATAGCCGTGCCCTAAAACCTTATCACAATTATTTACTCAGCGCGGGAGTCGAACCGATTGCGTCACGATCGAACGATATCCACGTGTTTCCTTTCAAAACGGTACACATACTTTCGGCATTATTTAGGACAGTCCTGATAAAAAAGATATTCGTTTATAAAAAGAAAGGTTTATACAGGTTTGATAAAGTATGAAGGTTATTTAAGTTGAGATAAAGAAAAGCCTGTAAATTATTTTAAATAACTGTTTCTCTCGGCGTCACTCGCGTGGAAGTGGAATGTGTAATTTTATTGTTATTAAAATATGTTTAATTAGCTGATTCATTTAAATAATTCATAAAGTATTACCGTAAGATTATCATTTTATGGTTAATAATTTAATAAAGTATTACCGTAAGATTATCATTTTATGGTCATATCACTAAAAATGTACACAAATTCTTTCAGTTATTGCAAAGATTAGGATAAATGCAAGTAGAAAATTTGTGTTATTGTAGTTTAATTATAAGTTTCAATATGGAGAGGGGGATAGCAAATTTATATCTGTAAGCAGATATTAGCAGTTGCCTGCCTAAAAGAAGACCACGCCTTGCAATCCTGCGTGGGGTAGGCTGCCCAAGTATCAGATGGAGCAACAATTACAAAAAGCGGCTGCTATCGATTGGATGCGATTCACATTAGAAAAGGCCTGTTTCCAATAGGTGATGCATACGAGCTGGAGATGATAATGATAATGAATTAAAGCCTGAGGCTTCACGAATGAATTTTAATTTTATTCAATTATTTTAGTTTAAGAGAGAAACTATACATCGATAAAACGATAATCGATATTTTTTTTTTTCCCAAATTATAAACGCCTACTTATATTCTTTATAACTTTAACAATGAAGAAACAAAGCTACTTTTGCTTTAGCGTAGACATACTATCAAGGTGTACATTGCAGCGCATCTACACATGTAATTAGGACGTAGATTGCAATTAATCTTATGCAATAATTGATAAAAAGAATGACATTTGTGATAACAATAATCGCTACATATCTGTCACGCGTTAAAATCAGGATATAACCTACATAGATAACAGAATGACTTGACATCTTTATCTCCAATTTATTCTTAAATTAAACATTGTATATACCGCACATACATATAAATTCTATAGTCTTGTGTAATGCATTATGAAAAGATACGTTTGGTATTAAAATCTTGAAAGTTTTAAGTTTTTTATATCAGGTGCCAAACGGGTAGAAGGCTCATCTGTTAGCCGATTAACGCCACCCATGAACATCTGCAACACCATAAGGCATGCAGGTTGCTGCCCTTTTAGGATACAACTGGTTATAATCTGGCTGACCTCGAAATGTGACTAACGAGCATTCATTTTACGAGTTTAGGCCCACGTACGGTGGTAGCTAAGTACGCAGGCATTTTAAAGCATACCATATACATATCTTTGAATAATTTCCACGACATACAGATATCCACACAATGTTTTTCTCCACCATTAAGCACGAGATGAATTTGAAACACAAATAAATTACTTGAAAACTCAGAGGTGTTTCCACGGATTTGAGCAGATCTATTGTATCATCTTGGCTTTAAACAAGCAATAATATAGTAGAAATAAGTCAATTTTATAATTTACTTTAAGCACTTGTTCATGTTTTAGAGTTTCTCTTGGGTCTGAGTGAAAGTTCATACCTATGATATTAATTTTTACAACTTGTGTCACAAAAATTACGCCTTAATAGCTTCGTTTAGTTTCTAATTTATATAAACACCAAATAAACTTAAAAGACCTGTATTTCAGAAATTGTATCGCAATATATACTATAGTCATTATTTACAATTATCTCAAAATAGATTACCCACAACTTCCACAATTATTTCATCATTAATTATGCAATTAATTTTATGATTTCCATATATTCTTAACAATGTAGCTTTCAATTTATATTTGTACTTGTCATTAATTATTTGATTTATCTTAGCAAAATTAAACAATGTCTGTACATTATCGTGTCACACCTACTTAACTTGGATGTCAAATGTGTAATTGGTGATTATATTTAAACAAAATGCCTCGTAAAACTCAAAATCTATTATATCTTGAATAGAATAGATATCAATTACAATTTTACTTGTAATTGAATTCTAAAACATTACAAGGTCATTGAGTAAAATTCATTTGCAACGGTTTGTACGTTGCACGATTGGTCACGTCAATTTAAATCGTCAATAAACTGAAAGAATTTTTTGTCCTCGATTCAATTTTATAGACTATTGTAATTAAGTACTTGTCGTGAAGATAGTCATTTAATGAATAAAATACTAATACATGGCTTAAGACATGTCAACAAAAGAACAAAAAGAACTAAATTCTAAGTTCCAAACTGAAGAAAAATCTAATCCAATAGGCTTATATATAAATAAAACAAGCTATACTTATTGTAATAATATTATCAATTATCAAACTATTTATCATTCAAATAAAATGATAAGAAATAATCAAAAGGTTTGTGAATAAGATAACTTATAGATACGATTTAACCCCGTGATATAAGTATTTTACAATTTTACGCCTAAAGTCAATAAACTGCTTATCAAATTTAATGCTATACTGATAAGTAACTTTTGTGATATATACTGATACAACTGATAATATTTATAATATTTATAATTTAATTAACTGAGACGATAATTTTAAATCTTTTGTTATCGATTCCGGGTTTTTTTTTCGTTTTCTATTATAATAGTTATAAAATCAAGAAGTGATAACTAGAAATAGGTGTGTGAGTACATTGTTTGATCTAGCCTTGTGTATATATAAAGAGCTCAACAGTGAACACAATGATAATAATTATGACAATATACAAATATTAGTGGAAACATTATTAATTAAGCCTTTAAAATATTATAATACTAAAGCAAATTATTCAAGCTTAACTTATTGAGTGGTGAATAGTTTTTATATTTGTTAAGTGAATTGACATATTTCATGACTATAAAGTAAAAGCAAAAAAAAACAAATTATTAGCTCTAAGGTCTATTTTAATGTAATCATCAAGTAATTGAAAAATTTGATCAAAATAAATAAAAACAAATTATAGATGAGAAATGCACTAAAAACTATAAAACAGCTAAAATTCTGATGAATTCAAAAAGTCTTTTCCTGAAGTCAGTCATAAATTTATTTTTTACTATAATAAAGATTTCTTAGTAGATATATCTTAATTACAACGTACTAAAACATCCCGTTAATTATGAATACTAATTTCCGTCATTACATTTTTTTGCACTTTTCGAATAAAATAATTCCAACACTGGTAATTATCTTTCAAAATGCATTAAGACATAAAAACTTATTTAACAACCTCAATCGTTGCTAATTAAAAACACTTAGGACATTTTACAAAATTGTCTACAGCGAAAGGCAAATGACGTATACTCAGATTAGGTCAAATATGTCCCATATAAAAATATACAATCTGATGTAAAAATCAAACGTCAAAGTTTATAAGACAATACGTCAATAAAATAATACAAAACAGTGTTTCATAATAATGTCAATATTTTTTTAAGTCATCCGAAAGTCAGTCCCGTGTTGTAAAAAGTCATGGTCACTGCATGTCATTCATAGACGCCGTCGGAATGCGCTCGCTTCCGAGAAGCGTACGTCACTATCTGATTGAGATAGTAGTGACCTTCCTGCCTTGAAAAAAAAAACGCCTTAGAATTTTTTGTCTTTACTTAATTATTGTCTAGACATTAAATTAAGCCCTTTATAAATATCTTCATGGTACTTATCCACCTCACAAAGAAATGGGTACCAATTTTCAATTTTTTTTGTTTTTTGTGCGATATCTTTGCCTTTTGTGGCTGATTTTACAGCCTTTTCTTTCATAGTGGTCTCGCAAGTTTTATGATTGTCGGGTCAAGGACTTAATAATTTCCTAAGATCACTAGTGTTGTCATGTAGAAAAAAGCATAGATTATCTTATTTTAAAGGCCGGCAACACATCTGCATGCCACGATAGTAATCTTAACAAGTTGTACATTTTTTGCTTGAAAGACCATACTTTCTAGGTATTGTGTGGTTAGAATCTGCTGATGAGATCTAGTTAAAATCTGACTTACCAGTTACTATTTTGATATTGTTTTAAATTAACATACCATTTGCCCCAATAATTGTTACCAATATTTGGACCAATAATTGGTAAGAGGAATGAATATAATGAGAAAACCTTTGGTTATCACACAAACATTGGTGCTCTTCTGGAAGAAATGGGCATGGCAATTCTATACAAAGGAATAAAATTTACGTGTCTATTTCTATCGTTGAAATTATTACGTAGTGCACGTCAAAGTAATATACGGCTTAGCAAAAACGTTGGTCGATTTTGATGGGACTTTAAGTTTATAAGAAACAAAGGGCTTCAATTATTTTAGAAAAAAAGAGTTCCACGTATTAATAATACTAAGCAATCATTCTGTACACCACGTGAATGAAGCCGCAGGCACATCTAGTTATTAATAAATGCAATTAAAAAATATATCAATTAAATAAATATAGTTTTTTTCGCATCATAATAAATTTCTTTGTATTGAAATTCTTTGAATAGTAATAATAATCTAAGATAAAAACATACCTCTTTAGATGCGCTTTCACGTTTGCAAACATACACCCACACAAACACGGATAAACTAATCTTGTATAGATGGAAGTTATTCTTTTATACATATGAGACAGCGATTCTCAAACCTTAAACACTCAATATCCAAAAATATCCAAAACAAAATAATACACGATGCTTTCCTAGTTTTTGTTCCACCCGGATAAAAGAATAAAAATTTTAAAATTTAACCAGTATTAAATTTTATTTTACGATATGTACCTATAACTTTAATGAAAATTGATATGGGAAAATACATTGTTGCTGTGATAATAGTTCGTCATTCTTTTTATATAATAAATAAATAAATAAAATAAACGCTACACACTCAACTCAACTCAATAAACATTGATCATAGATTTGAATGAAACTTGGCGTACATTCTAATTTAATTATTTGTAAATATAGTAAGTATTGAATTGGAAATATGATGAATATTGGTTGCTACTTATCTATTATGTTTATTATTAGTATTTTAGCCACTATAATGTTAATGAAACATAATTATTTTTCTATTATGTTTGACGCGCCAACGTCTCTATGAAGTTGTTAAGCATTATAATCAAAATACATAATTTATCAATTTCAGACTATATTCTGCATCTGGATTAAAATGATTTTCAAAATCTTTGATGTATGCAAAATATACTTTGAGAGCCAGTGCCGAAATAACAGGTGTAACAAAATGCTCAATCAAATAATTTTTTCCTACAAAGAATTCGTTGAAAAAATCGTGGGTCAGTGATTAAATGAATTTTTTTTAGTCAACAGCAAATAAATTTATGGGTTTCGCGTGTTAATGGAATTTCTACTTTAAATCTTTGACAATAACGTTGTGTTGTGGTATTTGATGAAACATTGTAGCTTTAATTTCTGTAATAGGCTCTAGTATGGGCATTGGTAATATAACAGACCTAGTAATTATGTGGGCATTCAAATTATCCCTAGTGATGTTAGGGAGCGATTACATTGTGTCGATTTTAAAACCGACAGCAAAAAAGATGCTTATAGTACAGAATTAATTAATTTAAAATCTTAAACTGTAAAAATCAATGATTTTTACAGTTTAAGGGATATGTAGATTTATAATAAAGAAAGTTGGAACTGACCTTTTTCGTCCTACAATTATTCCCGGTATTTTATTTACTCTGGGTCTGCTTGTTACTCTTATCCGGATTTGACAGGTTACTAGTTTTTACACAGAGCGGTTGCCATCTGACCTTCGCAACCCTAAGGGCGAACCGGTAACTCTTTGGTAAAGAGCAATTTACTCATCAAGATTTAAATTAATTATCAGATATTATGTGATAACAACCTGGACCGACAGCTTAACGTTCTCCGAAGCACGGTAAGAAGAGTCACACGGAAAAACGCCCAGATTGAAACAGATATTTATAACAAACATCTGCTGAATCCGCAACCGTTGAGACTAAAGGCAGACTTGCTACCCACAACGCCACAACGCTATCAAAGTTGTATGTACCGGTGTATAAAAATAGTTCATTATGCATCTAGAGAGAAAAGTGGGACATTCTCACCCGCGTATTATTGTCAGTGTGATGGTGACAATCGCGTCAATGGAGATTGTGCTTCGTATATAAAATAAAATAAATTATTAAATTAAACAAAAAACCCAACTGCATTAATAATGCCTCCTAAATCTAACAACAATCTCTATAATAACGACTTTAATATAAATATTAGTTTAATGTTAGTAAAGGTACTGCAGACGGGAACAAGCTGATCAATTAATTTATAAACGTATGATGGAGTTTATATGGAAATGCTTAAATTACGGACAAATCTAATTATTATACATAATAATATATGTTAATCTCACGAACGAGACAAATCTAATGATACCTCATATGTTGAAATACGTCAAAGGATTTAGCCTGCAGAGCGTCACAAGGAAATAGACATACATACCTAAATACGCTAGAAAAACATCACCCTCCTTCGGCAGTCGGGTTAAAAATCATACACACTACAGAAGAAAAGAAGATAGAATACTAATACTATGTTTTTTTATCCTTTGCTGAAAACTTCACTTTTAGTCCCTGGTATGAGGGATAAACATACGGTTGCTAGGTTACCAGGAGTTGAAATGAGGTCGGGCACTTTTGTCTCTTGTACCAGGGACTAAAAGCGAACTTCTTATCAAGGTAGGAAAAAAGGTGTAAACCATATTGTCAGAATTCTTTTTTGTTGTCTGACTACTTGTCGATATGTTTGTAGTGTATTTTTACATGACAAAAATTATATGGGACCGTCACGAAAGCTTTGAGAACCACTATGAAGCTTAAAAATTAATTTGATTTTTTTTTGTATTTATAGGTATATAAAAAATATTTGTCTGTAGTAATGACGTGAGCACGTGATATAATTAAATTATTCAAAGCTTTTTGTGTCGCTTCTTCAAAGAAATGCTTTGAGACCAACACGTGACTTTCAATAGAACCTACTTTTTACTAGGAGTAGGTATTAATTGATGTGCAAACAGAAATAAAAAAAAAAATCTTCGAATACATAATACGAACCGATACGACTGGGAACCTTCAAGAGAAGAGCCTATTCCTTCCTTAAAGGTCGTCAACGCACCTGCATGCCCTCTGGTGTTGCAGATGTTCATGGGCGGCGGTCGCTTAACATCAGAGCCTTCTGCCTGTTAACCGCCTTTTTTATGTAAGAACTTAAAAATAAAATCTATTCACAAGTATGTTTATGTTGCTTCTGTTAGTAAGCAACTTTAGAATTCAGAAATTCTTAGAAAAAGTAATTTTTATTTAGCCCGGGGGCGCAGATGACTCTACCCTTATGGTAAGTGGAGGCAGCGTTGCTAACCTTGAGATATTGTCTCCTTTGCCGAGTAATATCACTAGCTACAGTGTCCTTCAAACCGAAACACAGTACTGGTACTACGGTGTTACCTACCTAGCCGGCCTTGCTCAATAAAAGGTCTCGCACCAGCAGAAGATATTTTCTCTAGTACTAGCGGTCCCTAAATACTTTGTTCGGCTCCAAAAAAAATTTGGAACCCGATAACAGCGCCCCTAACTGAGTCTAATTTTAAAAAGCAGTGACACCGGTGAAAATTATTGAATTACTAATATCGCTATTTAAATTAGGGGTGGATGGTAGAAGGGTGAAAATTTAAGGTTGTTTTTTTTATTTATTTATTTCTTTTTAGAACACCAACAAATAATACACTACAGTTTACAACAAATATCAAAATTCCAATAAAACATAATTACTCAGTGCCTCCTTTTTACATGTGTTACAAACTAACCAAGAAATACGTTAACATCAATAAATTCACTGAGATCTCAACATTAAGATCCCAGCAACAAATAATAATACATTACCGAATATAATTAAGAAAAGAAAAATTGAAATTCAAATTATTTCATGCTATAATTATTAATTTTATGCAATTGAAAAAAATTGTCAAAAAACGTTGGGTTGGACCAACCTAATCACTTATGGGTATAAAAAATAGATACGAACTATTCTCACTACCTGAGACTTACTGAATATACATATAAAATTTCATCAAAATCGGTCAAGTGGTTTTGGAGGGATATGGTAATTAAAACTGTGACACGAGAATTTTATATACGAAAATTCTATCTTTGTATGCATTTTAAAATAAAAAAATGCAATGTCATTTCTTTTTTGTCTCGATAAGAAAGCTTTGGCAAAAACGAGACAGCAGGTGGGTTGTGAAGGACGTGTTCCCATAAAGGTTGTTTTGAAATAACGAAATAAGATTTAGCGATCCCGTTGCAATTGGCAAAACACTTTTTTTATATAAGAGGTGGCAAACGGGCAGGTGGTTATTAAGCGATTACCGCAGCCCATGGACATCTGCAACACCAGAAGGCATGCAGGTGTGTTTCTGACCTTTAAGGAAGGAAGCTCTTCTCTTGAAGGTTCGTATCGGTTCGGAAAGAACGCTGGCTGGCTAGGAAGTTGGTTGGTTGGTTGTGGTGGTTTTCAATTGCAAGACACACACAACAATCAAATGTACTACCAGATATTCGTCTTCCTGAGGAGGAGGACTGGGTTCAATGGCTTCCATGACTAGATGGTAACGTCATAGGGAACCTCCTCGGTGGCAGATATCAGTGCGTGTGACTGGTTGTAGGGGTAGTGGTGCGGAGGAACACAATTACCAAGAGTATCCTCACTTCTCCCCAAAATTTTTTATTTTTTTAAAAGAATACTAGCAATGCATTTTTAATGGCATTACTAATATTCCTATTGCCCCTCCAAATAAGCTCGAAGCTTGCGCTAGGAGTGGGTACGACAATAGCCCAAGAGGGTCAGGATCGAACCTGCGATTCTCGCGTTAACGGAGCGAAGTCGGCCCTTCTACCGTTGAGCTATTGAGCTATTTTATGCCAAGACTTCTGACAGATAAAAAAATTCTGTTTGATTCCCGCACGGGGCTAATAATCTAATCTCTATATTGACCACACAACTAAACATGTGTCTAATTAGGTGTGATTGAGGTTTGTTTGTGTGCGTTTCCGAATCCCCCACTCTGGATATTACTATCCTGATCTTTGAAAAATAAGGAATCATTTAAATGTTGGCGTGATAATTAAATGAAATTATTTCCCATTGACGGAACCTTTTTTATTATTAGCGCTTATTTCACCTGAGTTATATAAGTAATGAAAAACGTGTATTCCGAAATTACAATATGCCAATATCACTTATATATACACCTCATAAAGCTGTTATTCCCTTGAAGATTATATGCACGAGGCAGTAACAAAAAAGCATTGAAATTTCTTTCCTGTGTTGATTCATTTCACATAAAAAAAGAAAAAGTTTGTAATGTAATATGACGTAAGACGAAAACGGGTTAGGATTTGACCTTGTCTTCGTTTATATATAGAAATATTGTCTGTACGTTACAAAACCTAAGGTCTGAATAACATTTATCAGCATCGAACAGCATTTAGCTGGATGGTTTTGGACACTTATGAGCATTGTATGCTTAAGCATCTGTAAGCATTCGTAAGCATGCTTTAGCATCCTTCAGCATGCGTACGCATCCTTCAGCATTTTGACGGCTGCTTAGTACTGTAACGTGTTATATGGTGCTACACTTATTACCATTTAAAACAGAAAAATACGAAATCCGAATCGATGTTGAAATGAAAATTGATGCGTACCCATCTTCATACAAAATCGCTGTTTTTTTTATAGAGAGAGTACCGATCTATGCCGATATACTTAATTAAGGCCTAAGGCGGTTGGAGATCCGCGGTTATATAAACATATTCACCAGACAGACCATACAGACTAAATGCCTGTCCGGTAACTGACGTCGGTTTCACACAACCCAATATTGAGTTTAGTAGCTCGTACCCACAGTGGTGAATCCGGCGTGTACATCGCATGCCGAGCATAACTACGCCGATAAGTGTGCCATACATACACTTCGCTACCGGATACCCGGCGCCGGCTACCCCACATTTATACCTTACATGAATATTTATTATGCTAAATGTAAAATCAAATCGAGATTATGTCGAGAAGAACCGACAAAAAACTCGATAGTTACTCCTTTCTAATATATGTTTACAATTGTATTATTGGTTACAAATTTTGGCTGTTGAATGAGAATCCAGAAATATTAAGAGTCCCAAGCATTTTAATCGGAAAAATATACCTCTAACAAATAATATGCTTTATTTATAAGTTTATTTTTTATATAGATTTGAAACTTGTTTATTGGCAGTTCCAATAAGCAATCTGGATTGTTAAAAAGGCGAATACCTAGCCCCTTAAAAGAATTACTGACTTTACGCAGACGAAAGCTAGAATTACGTGTTTAACGTAAGACTGACGAAGTAAAGAAATGAACTGAAATTCGAAAACGAAGTCGGGTGACATTAACTGTATTAGTCGATAGTGACCTCTTTTACTTTTTGCGGTAATCCGAAACCTGCCGAACAAAAAACGGAGCAATACAAAGTTGTTGATTACGTAACCTGCATGACGTCATTTCCGCTTTTTTATGAGTCTACTTTATTTTTTTTAAACGCAGATATAAATGTGAACCTTTCTTTTACATTACATCAATTAGGTTTGTATCGTGAGATTTGAAGATATATTAATTTTATTTTTATATTATTCTTGTAAGAAATTCTTCTCTTATAGACACCCTTGTGCCGTATCGGTAGCGAATACGCCTTTAGCCTCGACGGTTGCGGTTTCGATTACCGCTCGGGCAGATGTTTGCTTTGATCTTACAAATACCTGTTACGGTCTAAGAGTTTGTCCTTGTGGGTCTCTCCACCTTGCCTCGGAGAGCACGTTAAGCTGTCGGTCCCGGTTGTTATCGCATAACATCTGATAACAATCGTTAACTCTTTATAAGTAAATTGCTCTTATCCAAAGAGTTACTGGTCCGCCCCATAGGGTTACGGAGGTCAGATGGCAATTGCTCTGTGTAAGAATCAGTAACTTGTCAAATACGAAGAAGAGTAAAAAGCAGACCCGTATAGTACTGGAAATTATGTTGGAAAGAAGAAGTATGCTGGTTTTCTCAGTAGAATCAACTTTTCGAATCGGTAGTAGCACTTGACGATTCAACAAAGTACTTTTTAAAAATCTACATAAATAAAAATAATTTTAATTTTAATTTTGAGTAGATAGTACCTAGTAGATGTGGTAAAAGATCGCTCATAGCCGGGAGCGCTCATTGATCGGTAAAACGATCGGTGGGTTAAGCAACTTTAGGCGCGGTCAGCCGGTAGATGGGTCATCGCTACTGGTATTTTAACTGATCGTCTCCGTGCTTCGGAGGGCACGTAAATAGTCGGTCCCGCTTATCAAATTGATAATAGTCGGAAAGTCAAGTCAGAGGCCGGCACGTATACGGGCGACCTGACTCTGACACTAGGTTGGCCACTAACCACTCGATAAGAAGAAGAAGGTAAAAGATGTTGTCGCCGTCAACATGAGCCGCCGACGAGCTGACATTCTCAAAGAAAAAGCTTATGACAAATTAACTGTTGCCCTTCAAACCTTAAAGACAAGGCTGTCCTATTAATTGATACTCAGTTTCGTCAATTTTAAATTGAAACTAGTGTGATGTAGTGATGTGACGTAGATGATGACGCACGTCAGCGTGGCAACGTGACAAGTGTGTCAACCCGTATTTTGCATTTACGTCATAAGTGAATCTTCGTATCATGAATATGATGAGACCACAATGATAATGGAGTTGAGATGTGTTTTAGAAAGTGAAATCTCTTAAGCTATGTACTAGAAAAGATTAATCTTAGGTTTTTTAGTGTCATGTCGGTTGGCTAACATGGGTAAGCAGTAACCGCAACCTATGAACGCGCGATATTTGAAGTGTGATTGGAAGGGTATAGAGTGGCTGGGAGAGTGAAAAGAGACGGGAGAACAAAACGTAACAGTACGAATACTATTCATCGGCGTCGGGACATGACGCCCGCTGTTGGGATGATCTCTGTCACAGCAGAGATCATTCCACCAGTGTCAAATATTCTTCCGCATAGCAGTAGTGTCTTTAACATTACCATATTTCGGTTAGAAGGGCTCTGTAGTCTAGTGAAATTACTGGGAAAAGAGTTTTAAGTACCAATATCTCGAGGTTGCCAACGCGTGACTGACACTTATAGGCTACAGCAACCTTACCATCAGGTGGGCCGTATGCTTGCTTGCCAACTTAGTGACATTAATATAGTTAAGCTATTGAGGCTTTCAAACCAATATTAAAATCCATTCAATATTGTAATTTTCTTTGTCTTTAGTTCTTACTTGAAGCGATGTAAGTGAAATTCAAATGGACCCGTTATTACTGATATTATTATCATAATTTAAGGTACAAACGTGACCCTAATAACCATTTATTCGGATCATGGTATACTATTTAACAAATAGTACTTGTTGGTAACGAAATTATACTTGGTTATGTAAAGATTTTTGGATTAATTTAGTATAGTTTTTGTACTTCAAAAAGCAATTTAATTTTTAGGCAAAAACAGAACCCTTATAGTTTCGTCATGACCTTCTGTTCCGCTGTCCGTCCGTCACAGTCGGAATCTATTGGCTCTATCTTTACAAAATTTTGTTAATATTTGTATTCTATGAACCGCTAAAGGGTTTTGTATTGGAATAATAAAATATTTGAAATTAAGGGTAACAGTCTAAGCATGTAAAAATTACAACAGCTTATGTAGTTTTTGGAAGATGTAACAGAAAATCGGTGTTGGGATGGACAGTTCGCAACAAAGCCGAGTGGATTTTATTAAATAATAAGCCCTTTCGCAACATTGCCCTAGTAGGTTGTTGTGCCAGAAATTTGATTAGAGTAGACTTAAGTTGAGTATTTTTTTATATATTAATTTTTTCTCTTTTTGTTGTGTTTATGTCCGTTTGTTTTGTGTTTTGGTCTACATTTTCAATCAAACATCCATCCATCCATCCATCCATCCATCCATCCATCCATCCATCCATCCATCCATCCATCCATCCAAACTTTCACATTTATGATATTATATAATATAAAGTAGGATAGGACTTCATCAGTTCAACACGCGACGCTCCAAAGTCCATTTGATAATTACAGGTCCTTCAATCTAGCGTCGCCATGCAGTCTCTTGAGGCCAATTTAATGCATTTTCGCAGAGCAATCGTGACGCAGAGGGTGCTTTAACTACAATGTTTGGCTGTTCGCTCGGTTACGCACATTTTTGTCTCGTAATCATTAGAAAAAGTATGCTTATTTTAACAACATAAAGTAAATATAATATTAATAAACTGTTTAAAAAATATCATTTTCATAGCCAGTCACAGCTATGAAAAATCCAACTATTTATCTATTCAGTTTTTTGTTGTAGACACCGTTGTGGCGTTGTGGGTAGCGAGTCTGCCTTTAGTCTCGACGGTTGCGGGTTCGATTCCCGCTCGGGCAGATGTTTGTTAAAAATTTCTGTCACGGTCTGGGCGTTTGTCCGTGTGGGTCTCCCCACCGTGCCTCGGAGAGCACGTTAAGCTGTCGGTCCCGGTTATTTTCAATATCATCTGATAATAATCGTTAACTCTTGATAATAAATTGCTCTTATCCAATGAGTTACTGGTTCGCCCTTAGGGTTGCGGAGGTCAGATGGCAATCGCTCTGTGTAAAAACTGGTAACCTGTCAAATCCGGATAAGAGTAATAAGCAGACCCTGGGTACATAAAATACCGGGAATAATGCTAGGATGAAGATGAAGAAGAAGAAGTTTTTTGTTGTTGCTTGTAACTCTCTACGGACGGACAGCTTAGTAATATGATTCCTTAAATATAATTAATAAAAGTGTATTATTTATTACAGGTTTTGCTTAAAATATTGATATGCCAATTAAAATGTTTAGTAATAATACCAGAGTATTTTTTTATGTTACTAAGTTGGCAAGCAAGCATGCGGCCCACCTGATGGTAAGTGGTTGCCGTAGCCTATGAGCGTGCAACACCATTAGTACCACTCACGCGTCACCAACGAGAGACATTGGTTCTTAGAGCTCTTTTGCCCATTAATTTCACTAAAGTACAGTGACCTTCAAACTGGAACACAGTAATGCCTAAACATTACCAGAGTATAATTTCGGAGTCTGGTTATGCAGAGTATCTCACTTCAGAAAAAATTGGCGACCCCATACCAGCTCATATACAGACCGACGAACGGAAATTTTCTAAACATAAATTTCTTATTTAAGTAATTACGTCAATAACATTTAAGATAATTTTAATGAGACATTTTGTTTTAAAAAGAACCAATTTGTTATCTTAATTAAAATATGTATATTATTAATAATTCTAAGAATTTTTCCGTCAAATTTACGACGGAAAAAAGGCGCACTGACCATTCGCTTAGAGCGGTTCCAGACTGGAAGCGTTTTTTTCGAATACGCGTTCGTTTCGTCATACCAAACGCCGTACATGCTTATTTCGTCGTGTAACCTTGAACAGTGGTGGTGACTGGCAAGTGTCAATACTCAGTAGCAATATAGATTGCGACGAAGAAAATGAACTGGATTATGATGTACCTTTTTAAAAAGGAGTGAATACTGTGGCGACATTGGTATAAAAGTAAATTATAATGGAACAATAAACTGTTGGCATTTGGTTTTCGTTTGATTCATTTCTTTCCAACGACAAACCTAACTTATATTACGAGTGCTTTTTGAATTTTATGAGCTTATAAGCACGTCAAAAATCGTACGAGATTCACGTGTGAGTTTTTATCAGCCTGAGGGACATATGATTCTACTCCACCTGATGGTAATTGAAAGTAGAGTTAACACGAAGACAACGAATACCTGTGTAGAAGGTGGACTGCACTGCCCGCCCTTGCCTACCCGCAAGATGCAACCATACGTTGGTTTACCTTGAAACGCGATTGATGAGCAGTCTCTTCACGAGTTTCTCATCATCGTTTGAGTAGCTATCCAGCAGCATCGTGTAGTAAGAGACGCAACTGCGCGTCAAAAGCGCTTCGAAAAAAACGCTTAAATCCTCTTTTAAAATGTTAGTCTGTAAGCACCCTTATATTAAATGACGTTTTAAGTAAGTCAAAGGTCATATTTTATTTCTTAATAGTAGTAAAGCGTTGTGGCGCAGTATTCGATTCCCGCTTGAGGCAAATGTCACACAGATGTGTCTGGGTTGTGCTTGTTTGGGGGCGTTCATATATCACGTAATCTAATTTTGAAATCCGTCATTAACTTTTACCGCTCATTGTAGCTTTTAACAGGTTTGCGAACCTCATCGAAAAAAGAATACATAATCCGGTTTTCTTGAATACCCTGTTCCATACCGGTTTATTGAACAAAATCTATTTTACGAACTGGGGGTCTACCATGGACTTTAGTAACAAATCTATTACGATCCAATTCAATTCTGGCAGTCATAACAATTCAGATTTTATATTTAGGCTTAACACGTTCCCTGTCCGCTGAACCAAATATGCCTCCGTTCTATTATTTAACTATTGTGTCTAATGTCTAGACATTGAACGGGTTAATTGTGGTTCATGTCTTAAACAAAAGTTCCCAAGTTTTTTAAGTTTCCACGCCAAAACTTTTTTTTTATAAATAAATAAATACTCACTACACAACACTGTGTATTCTGATAATACACAGTGTTGTGTTCGGAAACACACACAATAACAAGCATAAAGATCGACACTGGAACACACGTCTGTATGGTTAATACAAATATCTGTCTCGAGCGGACCCGCGATCGAACCCGCGACCTGTAATTAAGGCAGGTTACCTATTCACTGCGCCTTACGTTTATGTATAAATAATTAAAAAATCGATTACTTATCTTAAATTTCTATTGCATAATAAAGAATCCTTGAAATCAATTTACTTCAACGATTTTTATAGCGATTATAATCGGTTTCATGAAAGGAATGCTTGAACAATGAGAAATATATAAAAATATTTCTTATCGATAAAAAAATAATAAAATAAGTTGTTCTTTTATGTTACTAAGTTGGCAAGCAAGCATACGATCAACCTGATGGTAATAGGTTGTCGTAGCCTACGAGTCACTGACGCGTTGGTAACCTCGAGATATTGGTTCTTAAATCTCATCTGCCCAGTAATTTCACTAGCCTACAGTGCCCTTCAAACCGGAACACAGTAATGCCAAAGAGGCTCGATCGGGAAAGTACACTCTCACAGAAAATCCGCATTAAGTAACAGTATCAGTACTGTTGCATGCACGATGAGTGAGAGCGCTGGAGGCCCAAACTCCCACTCCCTCTGTTCCCCACTCCCTTATACCTTGGCTTGGCAATGTGCATATGATACTTTAAGTATCCCAAATGTTCATAAATAGCGGTGACTGCTTACCATCAGGCAGATCTATGTTTGTTTGACAACCATTATAAAAAAAGGGACCTAGTGTATTAACCATTGTCAATACAAGTCTGTCTAAATGATAACTACTCTGTGCCCGATGGGTTGGCAACAAGTGCATCGGTGGTCGTCCTGATTGAATGGTACCATCGCTTATCATTGGCTGTCAAGCAACATACTTAACCTTAATTAATTGACACCGTTGTGGCGTGTTGGTAGCAAGTCTGTCTTTAGCCGCGACTGTTGTGAGTTTGATTCGCTCAGATGTTTGTATTGAATTTACAAATTGCTATTTAGGCCTGTGTATTTGTCCTTGTGATTCCACCATGCCTCGGAGAGCACGTTAAGCTGTCCCCGTTGTTATCACATAACATCTGATAAAAATCTTTGAGTCTTGATAGGTAATTTGTAATTTGCTCTCATCCATTAACTTAGTTACCTTGCGGAGGGTTACGAAAGTCAGATGGCATTCGCTCTATGTTAAAACTAGTAACCGGTGCAATCTGGTTAAGAGTAACAAACAGACCCTGGGTAGATATATATATTTTTTTAGAATATTAGCAATGCTTTTTCAAGGCATTACTAATATTCCTATTGCCCTCCAAATAAGCTCGAAGCTTGCGCTAGGAGTGGGTACGACAATAGCCCAAGGGGTCAGGATCGAACCCTCGACTCTCGCGTTAACGGAGCGAAGTCGGCTCTTCTACCGTGAGCTATGTGCGACGTTAAAGTTGACAAGCAAGCATTTTGTTTTATGCATTGGCTAGCGTTTGACTGTTATCACACCTGATGGGAAGTGGTGATACAGCCTAAGGTGGAGCACGCTTGCCTAGGAGATGACTATTCATTCTCGATTTGAAGGCTATATTGTAGGCGGTGGGAAAGACGGAGGTCGGCAGGTTACAAAAAATCTACGAAAATTTACCTTAATTTTAATTTTTTTTAATTTTTCGGAATTTTCCCTTTACTTGTGCTGTAAGACCTTGGCTTTTAAACAAAATTAACAATTCTAGGTCAATCGAACGTACCCTACAGGTTTTTTGTTTTTAGTACCCTTCGTGCACTAGTCCACGCACTTGGCCGTTTTTTTTCTTTTTAGCCGTAGGTGCCAATGTTTAATTAAAAATATACCTATATTTGCTTTTAAGTTTTTATATCTTATATAAAAAGAATGTTGCTAAATAAAAAAGCGAGCAAAGCCATTCGCTAAAAGTAGTATTACGAACGAATCAATGATCTCTTTCACTTGAAATTTATCTCATAACCAAGAGAGTAAATAAAAAAATCAAGTGTATGTATGTCGAGGACAAAAACCACGTCAGAATGACGTAATGTATGTGTTTAAATCATTATGTATAATGTATATGTATATGTATTACAAACTGATAGGGCATGTACTGAAAAATTTTTAGGGTTCCGTACTCAAAGACAGTTAAGGTTGCGGAGGTAAGCTGGTAATCTCTTTGCCAAAACTAGTAATCTGTCGAATAAAGATAAGAGTGATAAGCAAACCGTGGGAGAAAGAGAGATTAAATTATAACATCCATCCATCCATCCATGATCGGTAGATGACTGCGGAGGCCCAATAGGCCTTCTCTCTCACCTTTTCCTCTTGTGTCCGCAACATGCGAAGTGACGAAAATGGAAAAAATGAAGGGGGAGGCATGGGAGATTGGGCTTTCTAAGCCATGACTGAGAACTCATCGCACAAAACACAACAGTAATGATACTCCCGACCCTATCGCCCGCTGTTGGGATAATCTCTGTCACAGCAGAGATTATTACACCAGTGCAATCAGTCACACTAGTGGTAGATCTTTTGCAAGAGGCCGGCTAGGTAGGTACCACCGCAGTTTCAAATTTTCTACCGTCAAACAGTAGTGCTCAGGTATTGCTGTGTTCCGGTTTGAAGAGAACTGTTGGCTAGTGAAATTACTGGGCAGAGGAGATTCGAGAATTAATATCTAAAGGTTGGCATCTTGTAATGGTGTTGCAAGCGCTCATAGGTTACGGCAACCGCTTACCATCAGGTAGACCGTATGCTTGCTTGCCAACTTGTAACCTTAAAAAAATTGTTGCTTTGACGCGATTTTCTGTGAGAGGATAGTACTTTCTCAGTTGAGCCGTGCTAAGAGGAGCATGGCTCTATCACTACTCTATACATTGACAGTTTACCATCAAAAACCACCTCACCTTTTTATAGCGTGACTAACAAACTTATCAATGACTAATTATTAAAATGTTCAAGACTATTCATCGTACGTGCGATTCAAGGGCCAACGAACTATGTGGTGATAAAAAATTACATAGTTAAGAAATTATATCATAGTAAGACATGATGTCACGTGTTACAAAAAACGTATAATATAAAAGTATATAAAAAACTTTTATTTAATATGTAAAATGATTAAATGAACCTATAGATGATTTTTAAATACCAATTCAACAATACCTTAAATAGATTGTCAATTTTTAGAGTTCCGTAGCCAAATGGCAAAACAAAACCCTTATAGTTTCGTCATTTCCGTCTGTCCGTCTGTCTGTCCGTATGTCACAGTCATTTTACTCGAAATTTAGTAAATAGGTGTATTTTATGAACCGCTACAGGGTTTTGTAGTGAATTAATAAAATATTTAAAAATTAAGGGTAGCAGACCACATATGTAACTGAAAGTTGAAAAAAAAATTCAGCGTAAGGCAACTTATGAGGTATCTTTGAATAGGTCTTTAAAAATGTAAAAAAGGGTTCAGTTCAACTGTTTTGATTTAGTCAGTAGTTGTTGAGATGTTAACTCTTAAGGTCATAAAAATTGGGTCCTTCCTCCTCTGACTTTTGAACTATGATATTTAAAATTTTGGAAAAATTTTAAGTGGTAGCATTTCAAAAGAACTTTTAACGATCATTGTTTTGAAGAACATGAACACAAGCAAGCATGTATGGTCACATTCCACCACTGAAAAGGTTTAAACACCCGAAAAAGCTTGATCAAGTGTGGCGATCCATTGACCTTGGAGCCATCAAACACGTGTCTCAACACTTTCTAAAATTCCGCACCTGAAGGGTTGAAATGGGGGTTCAACGTTTGTACAATCGGTATTCACGCGGGTAAAGCCGCTGACAGAAGCTAGTATTCAATAGAGTTCAAACTGTAAGCAATGTCGCCGGAAACAATTATCAAATATCGTCGATCCAGTTAAAAACTAATGGCATATTTAAAACCCGTAACATCCCAACCTATCTGGTTCAAATTACAACCAGTTAAACGGGTAATAAGATAAATCTAGTAAGTATTATACAGTTAATATATTTGAACTTTGGTTTAATCTAGATTTGTTAAGCTGACGCTTGTGAGAAATACTATGAAGCGTCATCGGCACACCTGGTCTTTAATACTTATTACATACACGTGTGAGACGCTCATAGCCGAGTGCAACCACGAATCGGTAAACGATCGTTAGGTTAGGCAAATTTAGGCGCGGTCAGTCACTAGATGGGTGATCGTATAGTGGAGGGCAAGTAAAAAGTCGGTCCCGGCTGTTGACAATTTGACAATAGTCGATAAGTCAAGTCAGAGGCCTACGGGCGACCTGAACAACTCTGACACTAGGTTGACCACTAACCAATCGATAAGAAGAAGACATACACGTCTGACATATAAGCTAATTTGGGCTGTAGTCCGCCAGGTAATATTACCTGCTTGGTCGTATTCATTTAAAATAAATAGACGCTACACACTCAACGGCCCCCTTAGGATAGCTATATTCTGTGTCAAGGGTTCGGAAAACATGCATGGAATCGCACCCGCGACCTGTGGCGCTTAAGGCAGTTTCACTACCACTGCAACACAATTTCTTCGTCCTAGCATTATTCCCGGTATTTTATTTTACCCAGGGTCTGCTTATTACTCTTATCCGGATTTGACAGGTTGCTAGTTTTTACACGGAGCGATTGCCATCTGACCTCCGCAACCCTAAGGGCGAACCAGTAACTCATTGGATAAGAGCAATTTACTTATCAAGAGTTAACGAATATTATCAGATGTTATGTGATAACAACCGGGACCGACAGCTTAACGTAACGCCCAGACCGAAACAGAAATTTTAACAAACACCTGCCCGAGTGGGAATCGAACCCGCAACCGTCGAGACTAAAAGCTGACTCGCTACCCACAACGCCACAACGGTGTCATCATAAGAGCATATTATTGAAATGTAAATAATCGTTGGAACCTTTTAAAGGGTTTTGTACCCTGATATTATCCAAGGCTTTGACGACATTTCGACACGCGAGCCCTTAAGGAGACGCTGCTTTCTGTAACCGGTCAAGGGCATGTCGGACTGGTAAATAAAGGGTTCCGTACAAACGTAGAATATTTATAACAAGTTCCTTGTATTGGACCCCTTTATTTTTTATAACAAATTTTAAAAAAAATTTTGTTTTTATTTTTTATTTTAGCGCCTTAAGAAATATACCATCTATGGAAAATCCAACTATTTATTTATTCCAGTTCATGAGAAACAGCAAAAAATCGTCAAAAGTATCAAGTTTTTTGTAAACGCTACACACTCAACGGCCCCCATTAGGATATATTATGTCTTGTGTTGGGGTCCGGAAAACATCCCTCTATGGTCAATACAAACAATTGCTCCGAGCGGGAATCGAACCCTCGACCTGTGGCGCTTATGGCAGGTTCACTACCACTGTGCCACAACGTCGTCAAATCGGCCACAAAAATATATTCCGTGAAAATTTCTCTCTACCTATTACGGTCCTGTTCATGAGATATAGCCTGGTGCAGTTAGCAGACGAATCGACAAACAGGCAGTGGAGAGTCAGTAAAAGGGTTCGGTTGGCACCCCTTGGGTATTGAACGCTAATTTTACTGGTGGTAGGTCTTTTGTAGCAAGAGGCTGGCTAGGTAGGTACCACCGCAGTATCAAATATTCTGCCGCCAAATAGTAGTGCTAAGGCATTACTGTGTTCCGGTTTGAAGGGCACTGTAGGCTAGTGAAATTACTGGGCAGAGGAGATTTAAGAACCAATATCTCGAGGTTGGCAACGTGTGAGTGGCACCTACTTATGGTGCAAGCGTTCACAGGCTACGGCAACCACTTACCATCAGGTGGGCCGTATGCTTGCTTGCCAACTAATGACATAAAAATAAAAAAATATATGAAGAAGAATGTTTGCCTTACCCTTAACATAGGATCGTAACAGATGCTCACACGAGCAGTGCCAAAATGGCCTAGCTTTTATCATGAAAGTGATTCTAAGATTGGTCTTTTATCCTTTTATTTCATGTTGGAACGAAGTTCCTTAACGCGGCTTATGGGTAGCGGGATTTAGTAGAAATCGTCACGTAACGAAATGCCGTATGCTTTGTGTCTGTGCATCGAGCCTACTACGAGCAAATGAGCACACGAGCAAGTGAACGCGCAGCCGCGTGCGCAACTCTCTCTCTCTGTGTCCCTGTCTCTTTCTACCATATAACCTATTGAAATATACAGTTAAGACAATAAATGATTTTATTTATATAACACAGCTTCGACAGTTAAACTTATTGATAGAAATGTAAAAGTACCGCTCTAGGTTACCTCCTACGAGACAGGACTAAAATTTTTTTTAATGTCAATAAATTAAGAATAAGAACACTGTAGACGGTGATATTACTGGGCAAAAGAGATTTAAATACCAATATCTAGAGGTTAACAACGCATCAGTGGCACCTAAAAATTTATAAATAAATAAACTCTACACACTCAACGGTCTACATTATAGTTATATCCTGTGTCGGGATCCGGAAACATACACAATGACAAAGACAAAAACAACCAGACCGGAAACATGCCTGTATGGTCAATACAAACCCGCGACTTTGGACTTTAATGGCAGGTTCGCTACCGCTGCGCCAAAACTTCGTCAAACGAATGAATTCGGTGTTGCGCGCGCTCATAGGTTACTACAACCGCTTACCATCAGATGGGTCGTATCTTAGACTAAGAATGTCATGGACGGAGCCATACCATGTTGCCGCTCTTTTAACTTTATTTCAAAGTAGATATTGCTATCTTACTCTGTTGCTCGGAGCACTACTACGAGTAAAAGAAATAGATGTATATAGGTTAGGCAACTTATTTTTTATTTCCTAAATGTCAAGTTGGCATTGGCAATCATAGGTAATTTGACATTACGCACATATAAAATACGTAAAATATTGGCAAGCGGTTTTTATCTAATGTTCCTTCTATCTTCTTTCTCTTTCTATGGGTCATATGCTTCCTTGCCAACTTGTCAAAAATGTCGGATTAATCCGAATAAAACTGGATCAATCCGAATATTTAACCTCATTAATAATATAATGACAACTCAAATTATTATAATAACTATACATTCCAATGAATTTAATGCAAAGTTTCAAATTGCAAATTGGCGTTGAAGGTAAATTATAAATACCGCGACTTTGTCTGCGTGTTCGGAAATATTATATTTATTTTAGTTCAGAGAGCATTAAAAATTGTTTTAACGTGATAATGGCGATAGAATCTGTCCACAATTAGGCACAACTAGCCGCAAATTTTAGCAGTGACGGATTTACCAGAAGGCTGAGTAGGCTTGAGCCTAGGGCGGCAAATTTGTGGGGCGTCAAATTTGGGGACCAAATTTTTTCTGCATGACGGTCTTCTGATGTTTGACACGGCCTCGGCGTTGGATATGACGACCCCATCGCCCGCTGTTGGGATAACCTCTGTCACAGCAGAGATTATTCCACCAGTGCAATCAGTCACACTGGTGGTAGGTCTTTTGTTGCAAGAGGCCGGCTAGGTAGGTACCACCGCAGTGTCAAATATTCTGCCGCCAAATAGTAGTGCTAAGGCATTACTGTGTTCCGGTTTGAAGGGCACTGTACGCTAGTGAAATTACTGGGCAGAGGAGATTTAAGAACCAATATCTCGACGTTGGCAACGAGTGAGTGGCACGTACTTATGGTGCTGCAAGCGGTCATAGGCTACGGCAACCACTTACCATCAGGTGGGCCGTATGCTTGTTTGCCAAATTGTAACATAAAAAAAAGGTATCGGTAACAAATTTGCCGATGACTTTCACCTCTCACTTGTCATTGTACATTCCGAGTATCAAACTTCCTTATTCTAGAATAAAACAGCTAGTTCATCGCCACCCAAACCAGTAATCGGTCTTTTGTTGGATTGTAAAAATAATCTAGAACATGACAATTGTAGAGGCAAGGGTGGCAAAAACCTTATAGCCTATACCTTAAAATTTGTAAATCCGCCACTTAGTTTTAGGCCGGCTAGATAGGTACCACAGTGTCAAATATTCTACCGCAAAGCAGTAGTGTCTTTGGCATTACTGTGTTTTGGTTTGAAGGGCACTGTAGGCTAGTGTAGTTACTGGGTGTAGCATACATTAATTTAGTTTTTTAAGGAGGTTTAAGAACCAACATCTCGTTGGCAACACGTGAGTGGCGCCTACAAATGGTGTTGCAAGCGCTCATAGGCTACGAAAGCCGCTTACCATCAGGTGGGCCATACGCTTGCTTGCCAATGTTAAAGCTTGATTGTTCAGATTGTGGTTATATAAAAGTCGTTATTCACGCTGGCAGAAGCTAGTATTTTCTAAATGTACGAAGAACCATTTTCAATAAGGCAACTAGATTTTTGAAACCTTTGGAATTTTGTTTTCGTGACCAAAAGTAGCCTATAACTGTCTCTATGGCCCTATCTATATTTATACCAATATTCATCACGATCGGTTCAGCCATTTCGGTGTCAAATAAACATACAAACTCGGTTTCGCATTTATTATATTACATAGGATACACTCGTATATCTATACGTTAAACATAATGATAAAATTAAGGCTGCAATTGCACTGCTAATCGGATTAAATCCGGATTTATCCGGATTTGTAACCTCATTCATATTACGGTAATGATGATAAGGCAAAAATAAATACTTCATGTTAAATACTAAAGTCATCATTATTATACACCGACTCGCTGGTGCCATGTCGTGAATTCAAAACCAACGCAACGAAATTAAGTTAGTCACAAACAAATCTGAATGTAGCTAGCGTGTGACTAACTTCGTCCTATTTCTGTATGAAAGAACCGGTCCATATCATATAATACATATTATAATAATTTTACTTTTTGTTAAATGACATCGAGTCACGCTTGACGATACGAAATGTAAAAAATTAGAATTTCAAAATTATATTTTTCATATATTTCGATTGCTCTATCAAATTATATACATCATTATAATATAAACATAAGCAGTTTCTTAAAAAAATGCAAATAAACGCTTAATAGCTTAGATAATTATTTTTTTTAGAAATATAAAAAAAAAAACTCACCTTTTTCTGAAGTGTTGAACTAATACTGAATAAGAAAAAAATGTTATTTTCTGATTACTCTATAGCGAAATCTATGTAACTTTGTATTCGAAAAACCATTGACATTTTGTTCAAAAACCGATTTTCTAAATAGTTCACAGATACGAAAAAAAGGCGCGAAAGTTCTAGCATAAATAAACCACGATGGCGGATCAGAGATAGTGACGCGCACACTCAAAATACAATAACTATCGACTATTGTCGAATATTCTACATCGAGAATTCTTTTAGAATTTTTAAACACGTCCTTAATTCTCGACAGTGTTATGCCGAATGGCGATTCTTGCTACTTTATCTGCTTAGCGTTAAAAATGTTATAACGAAATTATTGACAGTAATGATTATACAGTATCGACTTATGATTACTGTGCATAATCCGAACTCTGTAATAAAATCTTTTGTTACTTGTCGTTGGGAGCTATGGCAATTTTTACAAGTTATTATCTAACTAATATTATAAATGTGAAAGTTTAAATGGACTAACATCGATGTTTGATACTCTTTAAAAAAAAAACTACTGGACAGATTTGGATGAAATTTCGTATACACATAGCTTGTTACCTGTATTAACACAAAGGATATCCCGGAAAAATGTTGGCTTTCCGTGGAATTATCAAATCACTATATTAACGCGAGCGAGGTCGTGGGCACGGCTAGTATTCTATATCCAGACGTAAAAAATATTTTTGGGGACCGTGACATGAAACTTTTTTGTCTTAAAAATATACTAAAACTAGCTATTTCCTTGGCTCCATTCGCATGGTGTACTAATTTTTAGTCATTGCACGGAACTTTTCCTTTTTCTAAAATAAAAGTAGCCTAAGTTATTCCTTATAGCAGCAGCTATCTGCCAATGAAAGGCTCATTAAATCAGTCACATCGTTTCAGAGATTATCTGAAATAGTCAAAAAGACAAAAATTTATAAAATTAATACATTTTTTTTTTTTTAGCTTAAGCTTTATATATATACTTTCTTATTTGTGCAGATAGAAAGTTTGGTGTTATAAGTGCTTTTATGATTTACCTTTTTTTTTTAAATACATTTTAAATAAATATTAAAACAGTTTAAAGGCTTGATTTAATTCTAAAAAGTTATTTTTTAAAATCTTATACCTCAATATACATACAATACACGCTAAAAGATCGAAAAGAAAAGAAGAAGTCTTAAATCTGAGTCTTAACAGTGATTTAGTTTTAATATCTTCTTTCATTTCTTTCATTTCTTTCATTGTCTTGGAAGGATACGATTTTAAGTTCCACGTATTTTATAATAATAATCAAATGAAAAGCTATAATTTTAATAAATAAATGAAGTAATTTTATTGATTGAAAGAAAGATTCCGTGTCGAAAATACTCTAGAAATTGGCCGGTTTGGAAAAAAAATTGATGACAAAGTACAATTAGCAACTAATGCATTTTCCTTATGATATATATATTATCTGCTACATCATAGAACATAATACTAGAACTCCTTTAACATAATTCGTTCTGGACATTTACAGAAACATTGATATCGTTTTTACTAACAGAAAAAAAACATATTTGTTTGAGGAAGTAAAACAAAAGATACTTTAGTCAAAATAATGAGATCATTTCTTGTATCTGAGTTGCACTGTTATCGAAAAAACCATTTTTTTACATTTGATAAGAAAATTAAAAACAAAGTACCGACTTCTATTTATTATAAAACTAATACCTGCCCGCGACTGACCTTAGGATTGCTTTCAGAGAATGAATCCTTTCTAAGCAAGTAATGTTTAATTAAACCGAAGTACTACTGGAGTAGTATATTTTTGATATTGTCATACCAGACGATAGTTTTTCCAGAATAAAGGTATTGTACAATGTACATGTATGTACATCCGAGTAACTTTTAATGTGTGATTGAGTAAAAAACATCCAAACAGACCCTCCTGGTGCTGTGGCAACTAATCCATGTATAACTGCCATGATTATTTAAGGTCGATATAGCTAGTTGTTAGCATCTTTCTTTATTCCGCCCTAACTCGTAAAATAGTCAACATAAATTCCGGTTCAATGACAGTCGGAGTAAAACAAGAGTGCTGCATGCTTTTCCTTCTTTCAATTCAGGCTTGATATAGAAGATAGAAGCTCAAAATAGGTACTGTAATTCCATAATTTCTAAGCTAAAATCAAGAAAACTTGTAATAGGCCTTTTATAACAAATCAAGACAGATTCGTTACAGCTTTAGAAAAACTATACTAAAATCACGCAAAAAAAAAATGCATTGTATTGTAATATTATATAAATGGGAAATATACTACTCGTCGACCTTTGCCACTTAACAACAATGATTTTTTATCACCATCTTGACCTCTTGGATATGACGCAAATTGAATTATAACAACGTACAATTCTCATCAACTTATCTTAGGCACGTGCCGGGAAGCTTAGAGCCGTGAAATCGCTTAAGGGTTAAAAAATCAGTTGAACTTTGAGGATCCCATGTGCCACATGTTTGGGCAGATTTTTCGAACTCTGAAATTGTATCAAGTAACAACAACAATAAAATGTGGAGTTATAAGTGTACAAGTGTGTGTGTAATTTTAAGATCATGGTCCATTATTAAGGTCTTGATGCCTATTTAGTAGAAATAAATAAAAATAAAAAGTGAACTATTTTAGATTACTTTGTATCTAAGGTTATATGGTATTAAACAAATCTTACTTATTTCAATTTTTTTTTTTGCTTTAATTTAGGATTATAAATTTAATTTCGCATTATGAAAAAAAAAATATTTATCGATAAAATTATCGATATCAATTAGCAGTATTGATATGTCCCATCACCACGCGTAGGCGTGTCGTGACGCCACAACGTACTTAAATCTTATCTCGCAAATTTATATTTGTTAGGCCTCACGTACATTAAAGAGGTTTTATGAATTATATAATTTATACTATAACTTACTGGCGATAATTGTTTTATTTTAAGAGGCCGGCTAGGTAGTTACCAACGCAGTGTCAGATTTTCTACCAAAAAGCAGTAGTGTGTTTTGACGGGCACTTTAGCTAGTGAAATTACTAGGCAAAAGAGATTAAAGAACCAATCTATCATTGGCAACGCGTGAGTGACACTTATAAATGTCATAGGCTACTGTAATTGGGTTCTATGTTTGGTCGCTAATTTAGTAGCATAAAGAAAAAAAATCCTTTCTTTATATACTTAATTAATTTGTATATAAGTTTGAATTATGACGTAATTAAGTTATCCAGTGAACGTAAATTGCTCTTGAACTTAATGGTATTCACAGCGTCACAGGGCAGGAAAAAACTAGACATCTGATGTGTACACAGACTTATTATATACTAGCGGCCCGCTCCGGCTTCGCACGGGTATAAAATATATAGCCTATATCACTCACTGAAAAAATGATTAAAATCGATCCAGTAGTTTTTATTTATTCATTACTGCCCTTGGCCCGCACGCGTTGAATGTAATTATTTACGACATCACATTAGAAACCTCAAAAACAATTTTTTTTTCTCTAGTATTTTTATACAAACAAACCTTCCTCTTCAATCACTCTATCTATTATATTAAAAAAACCGCATCAAAATCCGTTGCGTAGTTTTAAGGATTTAAGTATACATAGGGCCAGAGAAAGCGACTTTTTTATACTATGTTGTGATAATAGAGCGTCGGAGGGTCAATCTCCCATTCCCTCTGTTGACTTCATTTTTCTTTTCTCATTTCTTCACTACTATCTCTTGGGCTTACAACGCACATGAGATACTTTAAGTATCGTAAAAGTGTCTGTGAGTGCTTACCATTAGGCTGCTTCCATACAGACAAAGTGTCAAAAACTCGCAACGGAACAATACTAAGCCATAAGCTTGTAACCTAATCAAATATTAACGTTTATCATTTTATTTACATCGGTAATATGTAATAATATAACTCAAGTGGCTTTCTATACGACGTCGCCGAGATACACATCTCTCTCTTCTGTACTGTGTTTTATTTAGCCCAAAGCTACCTACATACCTAAAGGAGCGATTCGAATTCCATGGGCTACCTACAGACCTGCGAACATCACAGCAGCTAATGCTAAGAATGCCCACACATCAAACAAAATTTCATAAGCATTCCTGCACAGTGCATGCTGTAAAATTATGGAACGCACTTCCGCTGACTATACGACAGTCCAAGTCCTTGGAGATATTCAAAAAATCTATTAAAATGCATTATCTCCTGGACTAATTAGACGACTGATGACAATTCGATCTCTGATAAATGACTTTTATATTTATTAGTTTATATTAAATATATATTAGTTTATTATTAAATACTTATTATTATTTATCGTGTGTATTTTGTTTAAGTAATAGAATGTAGTTATTTGTATGTATGTTTATTTTATATCAACACCGCCCACCATTTCATGCGATCTCCTATCCCTAAGGTTGTCTGGAAGAAATCGCTTCTAAGCGATAAGACCGCCTTTTGTGCAAATTTAAATTAATTCATGTGTGTTGTATTTTTCTTTTTAAAATTTTGGTGTACAATAAAGTGTTAAAATAAAAAAATAAATAAAATAAAATAAATATAATTAAAATAAAGCGTTTTGTAGCGTATGTTTTATATTGTAAATGTCCACAACTACTAAACTGTCTGTCCCGGTTTTTATCTTAACATAACCAGACTGATAATAATCGTTATATTTTGATAGGTCATTTACTCTTATCCAATGAGTTGCTGGTTCGCCCTTAGGGTTGCGGAGGTCAGATGGCAATCGCTCTGTGTAAAAACTAGTGACCTGTCAAATCCGGATAAGAGTACTTACCAAACTCTGGGTACATAAAATACGAGAAATAATGCTAGGTAGAAAATAATATAAAAACTAAAGCGTTTTCTAGCTAGTGGTTTACAATTTGCATTGAAAATCATTTCTAAGAACTTTTCAGTATGCTTTATTTTGTTGTCATTGCAAAAACGTATGTAAGTGTAAGCAAATTGATTCAGGTCATTTGAATTGGGTTTGAAGGCGTGCGAAGGTGTTTTATTTATCAAAATGCAAATAACTTACACTACAAATTCAACCGGATATTTTTTCTCTTGTCCAGGTGGCGTGATATGCAGATTAACAAAAAATTAAAAGATAAAATTTTCTATATCAGAAGTCGGGGCTAAGTACAGAATCGAAAAATGTATCAAAAATGTTGAAAAATAATCAAATCAAATATTTTTATTCAACATAAAAAGAATAACACTTATCTGTTGAAAGTCAGATTCTACCACCGGCTAAAATTCTTTTAAATTCCTAAATTAAACCTCAACCTGAGAAGAGCTGGCGAAACAAACTCAGAGGTTTTTAATTATTTTTTTATGTCATGACTTGACATGGTTGGCAAACAAGCATAAGGTCCGCCTGATGGTAAGCAGTCACCGCAACCTATGAACGCTTGCGATACTTGAAGTATCACAAGCCTTGCCAACCCGAGGAACAGGAGGGACGGAATGAGAAGGAAAAAAAAGGAAGAGAACAGATATTGAGCCTCCGGCGCTCTCACTCATCGCACGAAACACAACAGTACCTTATGATACTGTTACTTTACGCCGATTTTCTGTGAGAGGGTAGTACTTCCCCGGTCGAGCCGGCCCTATTGTACTGAAAGGAGCATGACTCTACTAGCGTTTCAAATTTTTTTTTATGTGAAATTAGTTTACATAATTATTATAATCACTGAAAAGCCTGGAGTTACTGTCTCATTCTAATGGTGTCATCAAGGTATACACTAATGACGAAATATGGAATGAAACTGTATCGAATCTTTTACTTCTTCTTCATCCTAGCATTATTCCCGGTATTTTATGTACCCAGGGTCTGCTTATTACTCTTATCCGGATTTGACAGGTTGCTAGTTTTTACACGGAGCGATTGCCATCTGACCTCAGCAACCCTAAGGGCGAACCAGTAACTCATTGGATAAGAGCAATTTACTTATCAAGAACTAACGATTATTATAAGATGTTATGTGGGACCGACAGCTTAACGTGCTCTTCGAGGCACGGTGGGAAGACCCACACGGGCAAACGCCCAGACCGAGACAGACATTTTAAGCAAATATCTGCCCGAGCGGGAATCGATCCCGCAGTCGAGACTAAAGGCAACTCGCTACCCGCAACGCCACAATGGTGTCATATCGGATCATTTAGTGATATTGCAATAAAGGTACCTCATTAGAAAACATTATTTAAGCGGCCAAAGCCACGGGCAGATGTTAGTTATTTAAGAAAATACAACTAGATGAGCCCGCGTCTCCACTCACATTATGTAGTTTTTTGATGATCCCACCCAACATTTTCCGTGATAAAAAGTATCGTATATGTTGAACCAGGTAATAAGTAGTTTTTGCGTGTAAATGTAAGAATCATCCATCCATCCAAAGTTTCACATTTATAATATTATATAACCTCTGTCACAACAGAGATTATTCCACCAGTGCAATCAGTCACACTGGTGGTAGGTCTTTTGTTGCAAGAGGCCGGCTAGGTAGGTACCACCGCAGTGTCCAATATTCTGCCGCCAAATAGTAGTGTTTAGGCACTACTGTGTTCCGGTTTGAAGGGCATTGTACGCTAGTGAAATTACTGGGCGTACGAGATTTAGGAGCTAGTGTCTCGAGGTTGGCAACGCGTGAGTGGCACCTACTAATGGTGCTGCAAGCGCTCATGGGCTGCGGCAGCCACTTACCATCAGGTGGGCCGTGTGCTTGTTTGCCAACTTCGAACATAAAAAGATATATATATATTAGTTTGATGGTCAATAATGTTCGCTCGCCTTTACAATCATGCGTAGAACCCAATTCATACAAAGCGTGTTAAGTAATAGTCCAAATAATTACATTATGAATTATAAGCAGCCATCAATTAGTAGAATTTCGTATATATATACATATAATATCCTGTGTCTGTACATTACAGATACAAAAAACACGTGTATGTGTCCGATGCACTACTCCTTAAACTAAACTTACTCATTTAACTTATGGTTGTCTTTGAATTGGCAATAGGCAAAGACTAAAAAATCGTATATCAAAACAGAACAGACACGCAATCATGCATGCGAATAAACACAAAAAAATAATAATAAAATAATAAAAGCTGTTTCGAGTTAATCTCTTTCGTAACTCTTTAAAAAAAATTATATCAGCAATGTTTTTTACAAGGCATTACTAATTAGCGGGTTCGATCCTGACCCCTTGAGCTATTGTCGTACCCACTCCTATCGCAGGCTACGAGCTTATTTCGAGGGGCAACAGATATGCTAGTAATGTCTTGAAAAAAAAGATCATTTAATTAACAAGTTCGCAAGCAAGCATACGGCCCATCTGATGGTAAGCGGTTGTCCTATGAGCGCTCGCGGCACCATTAGTAGGTGCCACACACGCGTGGCCAACCCCGACCTATAGGTTCTTGAATCTCCTTTGCCCAGTATTTTCAATAGTCAACAGTGCCCTTCAAACCGGAACACAGTAATGCTTAAGCACTACTGTTTGTTGGTAGAATATTTGACAATGTGGTGGTACCTACCTCGTCAGCCTTGCAACAAAAGACTTACCAGTGAGACTGATTGCACTGGTGGAATAATCTCTGCTGTGACAGAGGTTATCCCAACAGCGGGCGATGGAGGGAAATTACGCATTGCTAGTAATATTTAAGAAATATATTAGAGAAGCCAAGTAATGAACTAACTAACATTTAAATTAAATCCATTAAATAATTTATATTAATTAAATAACTGTTTATAATTACTAAGGTACGAGCGAAGGCGGCGCCATCTTTGAATTGTGGCTTTATTTTAATAACTACAAATTATACTTATGGAAATTAGATTTAAATAAAACGGCGCTTAGATCAGTTATTGATTTAATGGTTTTAATTAAGAAACAAGTATGTTTTAGACGAGGAGGATACCGGCACTTTGCTTGCGGCTTTTAGGACACTAATAATAATAATAATTCTACGCTGCACACTCAACGGCCCCCATTAGGATAGTTATATCCTGTGTCGGGGTTCCAGAAACATACATAATGACAAGGACAAATACACTCAAAATAGAAAATGCCTATATGGTCAATATAAACATATGCTCAGCGGGAATAGAACCAGCAACCTGTGGCTCTTAAGGTAGGTCCGCTACCGCTGCGCCACAACGTCGTAAAATCTGTCTAATATATAAAATTCTCGTGTCACAAAGTTCGTTCCCATACTCCTCCGAAACGGCTTGACCGATTCTTATGAATTTTTTTAAGCTTATTCAGTAAGTCTGAGAATCGGCTACTATCTATTTTTCAAACACCTCAGTGATAAGGGTGTCCACCCCAAAATTTTTATTTTTATTTTTGGATAAAATTTTTATTTTTATTATTTTATTATGTGGCATTGAAAAATACATACGACCCTAAATTTTTACTTTTTTATCATCAACCCCTGCTTTTTAATAGCCTTATTAGTCAATCAAAAACTTTCACCGGGTAGAGGGCGCTGCTATTGGGTCCCAGATTTTTTTCGGGGCAGACAACGTCCGCTACCTTGCATTATTTCTGGTATTTCCTTCATCCTCTGTTACTTAATACTCTTATCAACAATAATATAGGCGTTGCGAGGTATAAGCTTATTGGTGATAGTGGGCATTTTCCCCTAGGCCCTAAATTAAGATTTTGCCTTCCCTGACTCCAAATCCTGGCTACGCCCATATAAAGTAATTATCTTCAGCATTGGTACTTCGCGAAAATATGTGAAATAATTACCTCCAATTACAGCCAAAAAAATTACAAAGCCCTAATAATGTTTTTGTTTCTTTCTGATTAAAACTTTGTCCTTTTGTCGCCTAAACAAAAAACAACCAATCGGAAACCTTTTAGTTGAGGTCGGTTAAAGTATTATTGACAGCCACATTGATTATTGGAAATTAGTTAATTTTTTTTTTTTTATTTCATGAACACCGGCAAACAAACCTACTGTCCGCCTGATGATAAACAGTCACCGCAACCTATGCGCTCTCCCCCAAGGAATAGGAGGGAAGGATGACAAGGGAAAAAAGGGAAAGGAACAGAGGAGGTGGGACATTGAACCTCCGGCGCTCCCACTCATCACGCGAAACGCAACAGTACCTACTGATACTGATATTTTCGGCACATTTCTTGCGAGAGGGAAGTACTTCCCCTGTCGAGCCGGCTCGTTTGTTTGGGAGGATCATAACTCTACTACTACTTAGTTCAAGTCGGTTAAACCACGATCGACAGCCACTTCGGTTATTCAAAATAAGTTAAATATTAGTTTATAATTTAAATATTCAAGAGCCTTTAGACTAATTTAGTACTCAAATATGTGCCTAAAAGCACTTAGAAGCTTTCAAATATTAAATATTGTTACTGTATGTGCGATCACGTAGGGTCTTATTTTAGAATTATAAAAAATACTAGCTTCTGCCAGCGGCTTCGCCCGCGTGAATTTAATACAAACGATACGATTTTAATACAAACTTTGGACCCCCAATCCCCGAGCGGTGGAATATTAGAAAATGTTAAAACACGTGTTTCACGACGATGTTGAGGCGTAGCGGTAGCGAACCTGCTTTAAGCGCCACAGGTCGCGGGTTTGGTTCCCGCTCGGAGCATATGTTTGTATTGACCATATAGGCATGCTTTCCGGTGTAGGTGTATTTGTCCTTGTCACTGTGTATGTTTCCGAAACCGCGAAACTGGATATAACGCTACACACTCAATGGGTGCCATTGCGTGTGTAGCGTTTATTTATTTATATTCATTTTTTATCTTTAATTGTTCAAAAAAAAAAACTTTCACGTTTCTTGTTTCAAAATTATAGACTTCTATACAAATTTTCATCCCCATTTTCACCCCTTAAGGGTTGAATTTTGAAAACTCGTGTTCGTCCTAGTGTTCGTTTACGTTTTAAAAATTACACCTATGAAAAAAATTTAGCTTGTTTGGTCCCAGGGTTTAAGCTGTTGATAATTATGTCAGTGAGTCAGGTCTTTTCCCTTTATATATAGATAATAATAATTCAACCCTAAATTATTAGTATGTGTGTTTTATTGATTGATTCAATAGACTGTTATGTATTTTACCGATTAAAAAAAATGAAAGATCCGTCCGTCCATCCGTCTCTGATATCGGCAATAAAAAAATTTAAACTCTTTATATATCGGATCGTGAGATACAGCCCACTGACAGACGGACGGGTGGTTTAGCAAACAAAAAAATATACAACCAAACCTGTGGTTGAATCAGTATTCATTTTGAATCAAACTAAGCCAAGGATAGCCTTGAGCATTTAGAAATTTCATCCATCATTATTGTAGGTTTAAGTAGATTAGCTTTATGAACTTATTATAATCAACATTACTTCACTAGATCTTCTTCTTTTTCCTAACATTTATCCCGGTATTATGCCCAGGGTCTGCTCATTACTCTTATCCGGATTTGACAGGTTACTACTTTTTACACAGAGCGATTGCCATCTGACCACAACCCAAAGAGCGAACCAATAACTCATTGGATAAGAGCAATTAGTTATCAAGAGTTTATGATTACTATCAGATGTTATGATGATAACAGGGATCGACAGCTAACGTACTGTCCGAGGCAAGGTGGGGAGACCCCTAGGGACGTTGAGACCAAAGGCACTCTCACTGGCAACACGCCACAACGTCTTACTAGATAACACAATAAATTTCACGGCACTTTAACTACTACACCAAATTCCAACAATTATAAATAAAACGCTACACATTCAATGGCCCCCATTAGGATAGTTATATCCTGTGTCGGGGTCCGGAAACATATACAAGGACAAGGACAAATACACCCAGACCGGAAAATGTTGCATCGTACCTTCACAGTTTAGCGTTTAGTCGAAATGTATTGTTTTTTTTGTTTATATTTAATTTGTGTTCAAATCTATTTTTATGATAATGTTATGTAACAGTGTATTCTAGCTATGTCAATAAAGTTTTTATTATTATTATTAAAATAAGTTTGCATGGTCAATACAAACACATTATGCCTGCGCAGGCGAGAAAGGCAGAGGGCCAGGGGTGACGTGGCCAATCACCCCCGTCCAGCAGGGCTCCCGCGACCCCACCAAGCCGTCCCCCTCAAGACCACCACAGTCGAAGGAGACAGCACCCCCTTGCCAGCTCCCAAACCTTTGCAGGTGGAAGCGAGGGTAATTTTTTTAATGAGGTTTTCTTCCTCAACTTCCCAGCGGGCACGACCTGCCCTTGCCATAGAGTCACTCCTAGGTCCACTCTGCTACTCAGAGAAGTACCTGGAGCGACCCTTGTGGCAAAACCATCCCGGGCCCAGTTTGACGTTAAACGCCCCGCGCCCAACCGCCGAGCTCAGCCGTTATCGTGAACTCGTTTAGTTCACCGACGCCGTTGCACAGGGTGCACCACGTGGAGGTGACCGGCTTTTGCACCCCGGGAATCGAACCCTTGACCTGTGGCGTTTAAGGCAGGTTCGCTACCGCTGCACCACAACGTCGTCAAAACGATTCCAACATTCGTCTTTATATGGTACGAAGATGATTTTCTGCATGATGAAATATTAAAACAACCAGGGCGCTACCATCAATGTTCAACGCTTCGTTAGAATGTATGAGACGTTGAGACGCTCAAAGCCGAGCGCACCCACTGATCGGTAAACGATCGATAGGGTAAGTGACTTTAGGCGCGGTCAATCACAAGATGGGTGATCGCATAGGGGTATTCCAACTGAGCGTCTCCGTGCTTCGAAGGGCACGTAAAAAAGACATTCCCTGATGTTGACAATTTGAAAACCGTCGATAAGTTAAGTCAGAGGCCTGCGTGCGACCTGAAAAACTCGATCAGTATGTAAGTAAGTAAGTTAGAATGACAGCTTTTCAAATATTGTCTTTCTATTCCAACGTATTTAATAGGTTCTATACTTCGCCATGCACTAACAAATTTAATAAACGTTATCAGAAATGAGTGGAAAATACACTTTCTTTTCCTACCACGACCTCGATACAATCAGATATCGCTAGATTGATTAATTAACTAAATATAGTGCGATGTTTGCCCGAAGCTTGTTGCACGAGACAGTATTGAATGCTATAATTAGTATATTAATCTCCTACCCACGCTAATCTCGGGTAAGGCGGATCGCAAACTTGAGACATTTGTACGTCGGACGTGCCCTCTGTGAAAGACCAGTCATAGAGGTAGGTGTGGCGGACACAGAACTGTCTTAAGAAGGGGACGTCTTATTTCTGAAGAAGTGTTGTGTTGAGGGTGGGTTGGAAAAAGATGAGTAAATAAATGTTACCTGGTATAAGTTCCACTGCTGATGATAAGGAATTACCGCCGTCAATGAAAATATGCAACACCAGAGAGCTTGCAGTTGCGTTGCCGCTCTTTAGGATACAACTGGTTATACGCTGAGTGACGTCGGAGCACTTCACGAGTTTTGCACCAAGCCCTACCATCAGTACCATCAGGCGCTCTTCGATATTGATTGTAGATGATTTTATCAGCCGTATTTCGAGACGTATCAATGTCGACGGACCACTGATGTTAACTCACTGGCAGTCGTTCTCGAAGTGTAACTGACGTAATGAAAAATGAATGGGAATTGCAGACGTGCATATACTACAGATAATTAATTAGCCTTACTCTAATAAATGTTCATTATAAGCCTAAATATGTTGTTTAGGAATATCATTAGAAAATTAAAATTATATTATGTGTAAAGTTATTTTTTTATACGTTACATAGCATCATCTTCTCCCAAATGCAAGTCGCATAATCCATTAAGTCACCATCCCAGACAAATTTAAACACAAAAGGTGTGTGTGCGATTCAAACACGATAGAAGTGTAGTGAAACTTTAGTAAATCGATAAAAGAATGAGATGAATATATGTAACAAGATATAAAAATATTCATAAACGCTGTTAAATAATAACAACTCACCACGTTGACTTCTTACTAAAAAGCTGTAATACGCAGCCGCGTACATATATATATATATATATATATATATATATATATAATAATAATAATAATAATAATAAATAATAAACGCTACACACTCAACGGCCCCCATTAGGATAGTAATATCCTGTGTCGGGGGTCCGGAAACATTCACAATGACAAGGACAAATACACCCAGACCGGAAAATATGCTTGCATGGTCAATACAAACATATTATGCTCCGAGCGGGAATCGAACCCGCGACCTGTGGCGTTTAAGGCAGGTTCGCTACCGCTGCGCCACAACGTCGTCAAATCGTATATATATATATATATATATATACATACACACCGACATTTGCTCTCTCGCTCTGGCTCACTAAAGCATGGCGCAAAGAGGAGAGACCGATAATATAAAATAGTATGTATATTTCTGTCTCATTCTTCCAACACATTTTTGTATTTGTGCCTCTATGGACTCTAAAGAACAACGATTCTAAAGAAGTTTCACTTCAATAAAAAGTGTTTTGTATGTCTTTTTTTTTGTCAGAGAGGAAATTTGCTTAAAAATACTTAGCATTTTGGGGAAGCGCGGCTTGCCATTCGGTTATATGGGTTCGGTTATATATAAGGTTCCATGACAGGTGGCCTGTCATGGGGACCCTCTAAAACCTCCTTGGTAGCTGACAATGTTGAAGGAGGCTCCGGCACCTCTTAAAGAACCCTATAACCGGAACAAAGAAGTCTTACGACAACTACGTCTAACGTTTGTCGCCACCTTTATACAAACGAATCATTCCCTATTATCATATAAAAATGATATGATATTATATCCTATTAATAAACAGTATTGAGAATAATATATCGATTAAATTTAACGATATAATGTATCCCATTATAATTGGTACAATTACGTACACTGTACAGAATTAATTTAATTATATAAGGTCGATTGTTACTATGTACTTCAAAAATGTCTTGATTCTTTTTTAGGGTTCCGTAGACAACTGGAAAAAATAGAACCCTTTTAATTTCGTCATGTCCGTCCGTGCGGCTGTCTGTTTGTCCGTCCGGCCGTATGTAACAGTCATTTTACTTGGAGACTATTGGCTCTATCTATACAAACTTTTGTAAATAGATGTACTCCATGACCCGCTACACGATTTTGTAATAAAATCCTAAAATATATAAAAAAAGTGTAGCAGTCCATCCATGTATCTTATAAAAAAAAATTCAACGTTTGGCAACGTGTGAGGTATCTTTGGATAGGTTTTCCAAAATGATAAAATTTGATTTTTACTTTTTTCACTTTTCAAGTCATAAGTTGATGAGATATTAGCTGCTCAAGTCTTCAAAAATGGTGTCCCCCCCCCTCTAATTTTTGAACTATAGGATTTAGAAGATAGGGCTACAAATTTCAAAGACATGTAGGTTGTTGACATAACTTTGTTTTTCATATTAATTTGAATAATTACTATGAAATTACGAACTTATTTTTGCGATCAATTTTAATTCGTTATTATTTTTAAAGTCCTTAAGATTCTTCTTCATCAAGCCGCGGAACCATTCAGTTTCGACTGTGCGTGGTCGACAACGCACTCGACTGTTAATTTTTTTCATTCTGTTGAACGGTTGTTTAAATATTAGTAACTAACACTCATAGCCGGGTGGGCTCTTTGATCGGCTTACGATCGTTGGGTTAAGCAACTTTAGTCGCGGTCACTAGATGGGTGATCGCATAGTGGTATTTCAACTCAGCGTCACCGTGCTTCGGAGGGCACGTAAATAGTCGTTCCCGGCTGTTATCAATTTGACAATAGTCGATAAGTCACGTCTTATCATTTAGTAGAAATTCTATTTGATTCAATTCGATTCAGATTTTATATGAGCATGACGTATAAATGGACGCAGATAAGCAATACCATGTCAACCCACACGAATGCCATTTCGAGAAAAACGCGTTTGAAAATTTTTAACAACTTGCTTTATATGATTTTTTTATGTATTGGTCAAGATTTTGGCAATTTCAGATTTATGTAAGTTATTTTACTTATTTTCACAAAAATAAGTATACAAACTGCATATTTCGTTTATAATATAACGCAAAACGTTTAACATAATACATAAATTGCATGATTAAAAATGGCTGTTTTAGAAGTTTTGAAGCTTAAAACCCTACAAATATTAAAGAAAAATATTCGTCAGCCATTCACCAACACTTCTGCATACATAACTAAGTTTTTTCAATTTTGTGGGTTGACATGGTATTGCTTATTTGCGTCCAAATATATATGTCATAGTACGAAACATGTAGCTCAGTTTATGTTGTCATTTGAATCGCAATAAAAGGTTACGGTAAGGCCCCAGCGGAACAACTCTGACACTAGGTTGGTCACTAACCACTCGATAAAAAGAAGAAGCGCTCATAGGGTATGACAACCACTAAGTAGGATAGGATGTCTTGACAAGTTAGTAACATAAAAAAAATACAGCGGATTTTTTTTTTATTTTTACCGCCAAGCAGTAGTGTCTTAGGCATTTCTGTGTTCCGGTTTGAAAGGCACTGTAGGCTGGTGAAATTACTGGGAAAAGGAGATTTAAGAACTAATATCTCGAGGTTGGCAACGCGTGAGTGGCACCTACTAATGGTGCTGCAAGCGCTCATAGGCTATGGAAACCACTTACCATCAGGTGGGCCGTATGCTTGCTTGCCAACTTGTAACATTAAAACAATAACTCCTTCTTAAAGTCGGTTAAAATATCAGACTCTGTTGACATTTATCACATATTTGATAGAAATATTTTTCCGTTAATGATTTGTTCTTCAGTAAATTGACTATAATTATTTATCAGCGGGTGACTATTATCTAGAAAACTTATTTAATATTGGTCAATGATTGCCTCCGGGGGGTTATTAGGACCGTTTGTGTTATAATTACTGTTATTCGATATCAGATAACGCTTATTATGTTTACTCAACAAAGTATTCATACAATTATATCTTCTTATTAACAATTTCCTCAGTATTTTTTGTAGATTCTGCATTTTAATTTCCCCTTCTGCCTCTCCAGCAGCAATTGCTTCGGGCCCCACACGAAAAGGGGCCCACCAACGTATCAAAAGTAACGTATTAAAACAGTTTCGGAAAAAAAATTAAATACGTCCATTTTTTTAATGGCACAGTGTGCAAATAAACCTATTAAACAGTGATTGTTCGTACCCATATTACTAAGACCCAGACCCATAGCGGATCCGAGGCCCGGGGATAAACTATGGTATAAATGCTTAATCCGGCACTGTGCGTCTCCCTCTCACAGAAAATCGACGTCGAATAACAGTATCAGTAGGTGCTCTTGCGTTTCGTGCCATGAGTGAGAGCGCCGGAGATCCAATCTCCCGCCCTCTTTGTACCCTTTCCTTTTCCTTTCTCATCCCTTTCCTCCTATTTCTTGGGTTAACCACGCGCGTGTTTACAGGTTGCGGTGACTGCTTACCATCAGGGGACCGTATGCTTGTTTGGCAACCGTCATGAAATAAAAACATATTTTATTCTGTGGTACGAAACCCTTTATGTCAGAGTCTGACACGCCCTTGGTTGGTATTTTTACTACAATTTTTTCACTAATACACGTGTATCCAGATATAATAAGTGATAAATATTGAACATACATATAGATCTTTTAGCATTCATTAACAAACCAATGATAATTTAATATATAAACCTTTAAAAATTACAATTGTATTTTATAATTTGAACTTCAGATCCGTTTACCAAACGCCTTAACGGGAATAATTCCAGTTTTGATACCCCAAAAGAGACTTAAGAAAAAAATTTTTCAAATTCCGATAAGAAAACACTAGTAAAAATTTGATATTTTCGGAGTTTTACGTTTACCTAGTAAAATTTTATTTCACATAATTCCTGTTACCGATTATATTTTCAATTTTTATGTTTGTTAAATACTATAGGTACATTCCTTGTTTGCACAGTAAATATTTATTTTACCGGCGTCGGGATGTGACGACCCCATCGCCAGCTGTTGGGATAATCTCTGTCACAACAGAGACTATTCCACCAGTGCAGTTAGTCACACTGGTGGTAGGTCTTTTATTGCAAGAGGCCGGCTAGGTAGGTACCACCGCAGTGTCAAATATTCTGCCGCCAAATAGTAGTGCTTAGGCATTACTGTGTTCCGGTTTGAAGGGCACTGTACGCTAGTGAAATTACTGGGCAGACGAGATTTAAGAACCAATATCTTGAGGTTGGCAACGCGTGTGTGGCACCTACTAATGGTTCTGCAAGCGCTCATAGGCTACGGTAACCACTTACCATCAGGTGGGCCGTATGCTTGTTTGCCAACTTTTAACATATAAAAAAAAATTGAAAAACTCGACTGAAAAAAAAATTGCTCAATTTATTTACAAAATAGCTTGAGGCCAGGAGGCCTCCAATCCTTTGCTGGTCCAAGGCCTCCAGAGTTTTAAATCCGACCCTCCAAGCAAACATATGACCCACCAGATGGTGAGCCACTGTCACCGCCTATCAGCGACAGCAAGACCTTTCATTAAGAAGAGTTCATCCACTCACGCGTTTTTTATATCATGACGGTTGGCAAAAAAGCATACGGTCCTGATGGTAAGCAATCACCGCAACCTATGAACGCTTGTGATAGTTAAAGTATAACGAGTGTTGCCAACACAAGCGATAGGAGGGAATGAGATGGGAAAAAAGAATGGGAAAAAAGGGGGGAGGATTTGGCCTCCGGCGCTCTCAAACCTCGCACGAAACGCAACAGTACCTACTGATACCGTTACTTTACGCAGATTTTCTGTGAGGGGTTTTTTTTTTAAGGTGGAGAAATCCTCATGGATACCCCGGAGCTGGGGCTGCCGGGGTTATGTGAGACTCCTACTCACTAAAACTCCACCAGGTTTCGTCTATACGCAGTCGACGGTCAGGGGCATTCGCGCCGAGCACTTGACCCCGTCTGACCGTCGCTATGTTTGCCTGCGTCATAAGAGGACGCAGACCCTCCTCGTCCTGTTGGGCATGAGAGCGAGCAGAAACCCATAAGGCTCGCTCTCATCCTCGCGGGGGCCTGTGCAATGCGGACGTCTGTCACCCCAGCGACATTCGCCCGCAGGCCACCCACTAGTGCAGCGTAGCCTGGTGCCACCACCTCCTACGCTCTTCTGTGAGCGGTAGTCCTTCCCCGGACGAGGCGGCCCATTTGTGCTGGGAGCATGTCTCTACTACTACGTCAGTCACACTATAAAAATTATTCGTTTATGTTGCTTGTGAATTTCTTCAAGCTAATCTTTGAAACTGCTGTACCGATTTTGATGAGACTTTCACTGGCAGATAGCTGATGTTATAGGGAGTAATTAAGGCTACTTAATTTCAGAAAAAACTACTACTACTATGTTTATTTCTAAATGACTATTTATCACTAAGGACGTTTCGTTACAAGGTCAGTTAAGTGAATATTAGGATGCGACCTACATTACTATCTACAAGAAAATTAGGCCCAAATTCTATTGGCTCACTGAAAGATACCGGTAAAAACTTCTGTAGTAATGGTAGTCGTAAGTTCGACCCTGACATATAGCTTCTATACTTCGTCATGCGCCATTATACAGATAGATTGTAATTGAAGACGTAGGAAAAATATAGACAGAGTGGAAAATTTGAAGCAATGTGCATAATTGTTATATTGTCAACATTTCAATAAAATTTAATATAACTGTTGACAAAAATTTTAGTTTGACTCCACTTTTATGATGTTTGATGGGCATGTTATTGCAAAAGGCCGGGTAGGTAGCTACCATCATAGTGACAGATATTTTACCGCAAAGCAAAAGTGTGGTTTAAAGGAAACATTAGCTGATATTACTGGGCATGAGACGCTCATAGCCGAGTGCACCCGCTGATCGGTAAACGATCGGTAGGTTAAGCAACTGTAGGCGCAGTCAGTCACTAGATGGGTGATCGCATAGTGGTATTTCAACCGAGCGTCTCCGTGCTTCGGAGGGCACGTAAAAAGTCGGTGCCGGCTGTTGACAATTAGAAAACAGTCGATAAGTCAAGTCAGAGGCCTACGGGCGACCTGAACAACTCAGACACGTTGGCAACGCGTGAGTTACTACCCCAAATGTATGGTGTTGCGCGCGCTCATAGGCTACGACAACTGCTTGCCATCATATGGGTCGTATGCTTGCTCGCCAACTTATTAACATAAATATGTCTCACACCATCAGGTGTGTCCATCGGGCTCACAGGAGGTTTCATAAAAACGAAATCAAATTTGAACCCCCGCGAGGGCTGTATCTTTTTGACTGCTGGGTCTCAGTACTCAGCCTCCACACCTAGTGACGCTGTCAAGACCAGTAGAGCTATCAAAACTAGCTACAAATGCATTTGTACTCACGCCGAGTGGTCTTCTGATTCAGATATTAGGTCTTAAATCGCCTTTGAACAGTAATTTCACTAGCCAACAGTGCCCTTCAAACCGGAACACAGTAATGCCAAAGACACTCGCTGGCTCTTCTCGGGTAGAGGTTTAATTTTGGAGCCGGTGGTACAATCTTGGCTTTCAACAAATAAGTTATATGCTTTTTACGTTGAATAAAAATATTTGATATTGATTTTGACTACTACCTAGCTGGCTTTTTGCAACAATAAAAACATTGCAAGCATCGAATAATAGTATAAAGTATAGTACGAACTATCGTATAACACGCTCATTCAACATCACGCCCAGCTCACGCCGACGTCCCGTCCCGTCCTTAAAACGAAATTTTCAGAATACAAAATTAGATCACGTGAAATTACCAGGAAATACTTTACCGGCTTAAATTCTTAGTAAAGTAATATAATTTAGAATTGATGGCTAAAATCCTCAGTAGACATTTTGTATTTGTAACGAAAGCGCGCTCTTATAATCAGTGATTTACGAAGATATTATATTCGGGATTCAAAAGACTGTACGTAATTAATTCCTATTTAATTATATTATTTTTTTAAATATAGATTTTTGAAATTTTGTTTTTTTTTTTAATACTGTTAATATGTTTTTTTAACTGATTTCAAAAATTAGATCTACAATTAGTGTGAATTTTTTTTCTGATGATTTTGATGATTATTATTTTGTGAGATGCAGTGTGTTAGGGGTTTGTAAATTTTGTGATGATTTTATCAATTGTTATTTTATACAATATGCCTTACAGTTTAAGCGTTGTAAGTATTTATTTTTTCCAAAAAATTTATTACCGAGACAAATTAGATTAACTTTTTTCATGATGACAATATTTGCCTTTAGTCCCTTGTATGAGACAAAGTGCCCGATTCTCTCCCGGCAAGATGACACTAATTAACTCACATTACCTCCCGGTAACCTAGCAATATGTTTATCCGTATATTTAATTATTTTTTCGGAATGTCTATTACTGTTGGCTTTAGTGGCCTTGACAGCGTCACCGGTGGGGGGCCGGGTCAGGACGTTTAATGTAAATCCAATCTGGTCATGTACAGACTATAAAATATTGTTAATCTTTGTTGTAAAAATAATTAAATCCCTCATACCAGGGACTGAAAGTGAAATTTTCAACGTAGGAAAAAAAATGTCTACCTACCACGGGTGAAAAGTAGGACATTCCCACGCGTGACTGTCGCGATTGTCACCCGAGCTGAAGGTGACAATAATCCGTGGCGGCTGACAATGGCTTATTTTTCTCCCTACGTGCGTAACCTACTCTTATTTTCGGAAAGTCTTATTAAACTGATAATGAAAGTACATCCTAACCTAATATTATAAATGCCGAAATGAAATCCCGTGTGACACTTCCGTGCAAATAATAAATAAACGCTATACACTCAACGGCTCCATTAGGATATATCCTGTGTCGGGGGTCCGGAAACACCCAGACCGGAACACATGCATATATGACCAATATAAAAATCGGCTCCTAGCGGGAATTGAACCGACCTGTGACACTTAATCGGAAAAGATATAGACGGGAACATAGATTTTGTTTAGGCTACTTTTTGGTGAAAGATTGTTGTGTCTCATTAAAAATCATTATTCATGCAAAGCCGCGGACAAAAGCTAGTATTTAATATAACCAAAATAATCGACAAATGACGTCACAAATGAACTTTATTTACACAATAATTAAAATAAAACAAAACATTATCTAGAACAAATAATCGTAAAACGTCAGCGTTTATCCAAAAACTCGTAGCAAAAATAAATAAATCGTAGTAATTCCGTGAAGAAATTCCATATTAAAACATCAGTCTACATGTCACGCCATATTAAAAAGCCACGCCATTTTGAACCTTATACGTAAAGGAATAATTAATAATTATTAATTTGTAATAAAAACGCTTGTACAACGGTTTTTTCTGATGACTACACGCGTCATTACCACGTGCTTCAAAAGTTATCGCGCCGAAATATGAGATATGTACTTATCCTTTTGTGAGATTCTTTTTTAACCGACTTCAAAAGAAATTTATCTGTGTATTGCTGTGCTTCTACGGGCCTTGACAGCGTCACGTGGCCTGTGTGGCCGAGGTCTGAGCCCCGGCCGTAATGAAGGATCCACTCTAGGAGGCATCAAAGGATTTTTCTCTGTGTTAAGCTTTCATAAGTGGCCCTATATAAATGTTCTTCATAAAAGTGGACGCAAATAAGCATTACCATGTCAACTCACACGAATGTCATTTGGAGAAAAACGCGTTTGAAAATTTTGAACAACTTGCTTTATATGATTTTTTTAATGTATTGGTCAAGTTTTTGGCAATTTCAGATTTATGTAAGTTATTTTACATTATGTTATACAAACTGCATATTTCGTATATAATATAACCCAAAACGTTTAACATAATACATAAATTGCATGATTAAAAAATGGCTTTTTGGAAGTTTTAAAGCTTAAAACCCTACAAATATTAAAGAAAAATGTTCTTCAGCCATTTACCAACACTTCTGCATATATAAATAACTCAGTTTTTTTAATTTTGTGGGTTGACATGGTATTGCTTATTTGCGTCCAAATATAGAAAAGACTCCTCAAAATATACCTAACCTTTAAGCATATTTGCTTTATGTTAAAAGAGCCCAACGGGCATGAGCTGTCCGTGGTACGTTCGCAACGTAGATCTCCATAGAGACTTTGAAATCGATGCGATCCCCAAACATTTGAAGCGCTTATCGCAAAACTATTTCGATCAAACTACTTTCCATCCAAATCCTTTGATTAGACATGCTTGTATCTACACAGACCGATGTAACCAACCGACAAAAGTAAGGCGTCCTAAGCACGTCCTGCAAGACCCTGACGATAGGATTACATTAGAAAATGCCCTTACACAGCACAGACACGCACACAACACCGTCCTCGCCGGCGAGGACGTGGTCCTTTGTTTTGCACGTCGCGACGCGCTCACACCGTCGGGTGAGTCTATCGTATAGAATGCGCTCCGAGCGCTGCCTCCATCTCCGATGACGTCCTTAGCCGTGGTTCGGCTTCGCAGGAGGCACCCTAAGGACGGAATCAAATTTGAGCCCCGTGAGGGCTGTCCCTTTATCACGGCTGAGTCTCAGTACTCGGCCCCCGCCCGGTGACGCTGTCAAGGCCAGTAGGGCCAACAGCAATACACATTCCGAAAAAAAAAACGGGCATGAGGCTCATGTGATGTTAACCGATTACCGCCACCCATGAACATCTGTAACATCGGAAGGCAGGTGCGTCATCACTGGTTATACGCCCCACCTGATGGCAAGTGGTTGCCGTAGCCTATGAGTGCTTGCAGCACCATTAGTAGGTGCCTACTCTTACTCACGCGTTGCCAACCTCGAGATATTGGTTCTTAAATCTCCTTTGCCCAGTAATTTCACTAGCGTACAGTGGCCTTCAAACCGGAACACAGTAATGCCTAAGCACTACTATTTGGTGGCAGAATATTTGACACTGCGGTGGTACCTACCTAGCCGGCCTCTTGCAACAAAACACCTCACATCCCGACGCCTGAAAAAGTCTACATTTTCTATCCATTAGGCCATCTCGGCTAGTAGATTAGACGTTTTTTGTAAAACAGTTCAGTTATTAATATGGAGGTAGGTTGTCTAGCCGGATTTTAGTGAATATTTAGTTATGGTGAGCAGATGAATTGTTGTTTTCGCCATGAGGCCTTGACCGGAAGAGGATTGTCATCTCACAGAATATCAATGCTAAGCTTTATTTTTTTTATGTCATGACGGTTGTCAAACAAGCATACGCAATGTATGAACCTTGACAACCCAAGGGATAGATTTTGAGACGGTAGGACTTTCCCGGTCGAGCTGGTCCATTTTACTAGAACGAGCACGGCTCTATTGGCTACCAGTTTTTGCTGCTGTGTTTAGTTCTAAATAATAATAAACTCTACATATAAAACGGCCCCAATAGGATCACCAAACTAATAACTATTTCTCTTTCTTCCCCTAAACCAATACGTTGTCACATAAAAGGGGAGAGCTCTTTTATATGACAACGTATTGACGATCCTATGAAAAAAACTTTTGAATAAAGGCTTACTAATTAATTAGTTAAAATATGCGTAGGTCTTAACAAACTTTTGCTACAAAAAAAATTAATTAGTTTAATCTTATTTTATTACTTACAAAGAATCTTACTTATAATTATAAATAATTGGGGTATACAATTTCTGTCAGAGACACATAAGAATATACTATAGAAATAAGGAACAAATTGTATACAACGTTGGCTTCCTATTTAATAAAATAAATAAAATAACTGTTTCGAATTAATTATGTGAGTCATTCATATTTTATAAGTGATGTAACATCTTAATTATAAACGTCATTGTGGGCAACGTTGACAACGAGTCGAATTTGATGATTCTAGTATTTAAAAAAAAATCAAAGAAAAACACCAATCATAGAAAAAAACGGCCAAGTGCGAGTCGGACTCGCGTACGAATGGTTCCGTACCATGGAAAGAAAATAATGTCATGTTATTTTAATTTAATAATTTATTTGTAAGTGAATATATAATTGAATATTCTGTGAATATTTCAAACGTCTACCTATTGTCATTATCAATATCGAGCCATAACTAGCAAAAAAATTACGTTTGTTGTATAGGAGACATCTAAGACCTGAAATATTTCTTTTATTTTGTTTTTTATTATTTATTATTGAAAAGTTTCATCTGTCTAATCATCAAACAGACGGATGAATGGACGCCGTACCCTTAGTAATAGGGTCCCGTTTTAGCCTAAAATTAACACAAAAAAATATAAAAACAATTAAATAATGACGATACAATTTTAAAAGTTTTCCAAATGAAAACATGAAAAAACAATACAATTTTTTGTTTATAATTTATTTTGTTACATTTAAATGAATCGCAAAACAATAAAAGACGTATTCATTTAACGATAACAATTTTTCAAATGAATGAAAATTGTTTTTTTTTTCGTCATACGTAATACATTCGCTAACGGAAAGCCGTGCCGTGTGTCGCACACTCGTAGTATATAAGGGTTGATTCCCAAGCAACCGACGTATTCCATTTGAATCTATATATCAGGAAGCATCTAGGACACACCAGATTCTTTCTAACTTGGTCAAGTTGTTTTTTGGGGTACGTAATTTTATTTTATTGTTCATTTTCAATTATATTTCAATATGAATTATGTTATATTTTTTTGTGTATTCATTTATTGTGGTTTTATTTAATTTATAAAAAAACATCTTAAATATTTAAAAAAAAAAAAAAAATATTTAATTTTAAATTACTTCTGGTTTACATAAATAATATTGAAAAGTTTTTAAAAATTTATTTTTTTTCTGAAATTCATCAAATATATTTTTATAAAGTTTTAGATTATAATTATTACAATTATGGAAATTTCTGATTATGACATTGACATCAATAAATAATTACAATATTTCTAATTAAACTTTCGTGAAGTCTTGCATCAGAATCAAGCAAAATAAATTAAAATATGTGGAGTAAGCAATAGTTGTTTTTAATAGAAATAAATATTAGGGCCTAAATATTAGTTATTTAAATAAATTTAAATCTTAAGTTAACGCACTATGGATTATTTTTGTGTGAATTGTTACTATAAGGAAAAAGTTTAGTATAATTATTTTGCGGTGCCGAACAATGGTACGGCCTACCTGATAGGAAGCAGTGTGTTGTCTTTCACATGTGTGTTACTGTCTTAAGGGTTAAGAGGGGAAGAGGGGAGGAGAAAAAGAAGGAAAAGGAAGGAACTTATGGATTGTCGTTTTGGTAGTCACACACATTTAAAAAACTCCATATTCTGTAGGAGTGTATTTTTATTATTTCATTTATTATTATTATATCATAAAAATGCCTACAATTTGTTTAATACAATAGGATCACAAAAACCAGATTATTGGTTTGTCTATATGATCATAGTTACTTTTAGTTTTTAGTTTTAGGTTAAATAAAATATCAAAATTTTATAAGCAAAAAGAGAAAATATAAATAATTATAAAATAAAAATAATTTTTAATTTTTATTTTTTTATTTTATCCAGTAAGTAAATATATTTAAGTAATATTTTCTTAATTTGGCCATAAATATGTATTTATCAGTTTCACATTGTATATCCGCTGGAAGTTCCTCAGTTTTTGTTAATTTCAAAACAAAACAAAAAAAATCTCAATGCTTTAATAATATTTTGCCTGTTATATGTATAAACAAAAGTATTTTGTGAAAGAAGCATTTCAACAAAAGTATTAAATACTTACGTAATAATTTAAAAAATCTGTGTGCGTAATAATATTTTTGGCGTTTTATTTATTTTCAGGATTAAACAACGCCATCTTGTGACCACACAATATGTTCAACTTAATGTCGCTACTCGCCGCGGCGGCGCTATTGTCGCTACTTAGCGCCCAATCCTATGCACAGATGGATGGGAAAATTGAAATGGATAATAACTTATCATCAAATGGTAAGTAATATTCTTTTTACGACAACTTCGTTTTATTATATATGTTTGTTAAATTAATTAATTGCTTATATTATAAAGGGGGCTTGTAATTAAAAAGAATTATTCTTGTTTTGAAAATAATAAAATTTAATAGTTTTATTATTATATTAAATAAAAATTGAAATTTATATAGATATAAAGAAGTTTGAAATTCAATAATTGAAATAAGATAATTTATAGGCGGAAGTTATGAAGCTTAATTGCAAAATGAGTCTTATTTGTCACGAAAATTTATTTTTTACAAAAACCGGTGATATAATCATGTAAAAAAACAGGTCATACTCTTATTAAATTTCCATTAAAAGTAACTTTTTTTATTTATTTACTTCTTAAAATATAGATATTCGGAAATGATTTTTACAAAAATCATCTTTTTCTCTTGACCACCAAATGGTGGCAACAGCTTACAGCTCACCTATGGTAAGCAGCCTCGCTACCTATCTTAGACGCTTGCAACACCACCATTCTTGTCATCCCGTGGGCATTACTACAATTGAAATTATTTTTAATTGTAGTTCGTTTTGAATTGTAAATATGATGTAATATTGGTTGTAAATAAAATCATACTTGAGTATAGAAATAGGTACTGTAGATTTTCAGAATTTAGATCTTACTAGATACAATTGTCAAACGAATAGATTCAGTGAACTTTAGTAAGTTGGCATACAACGACAGACAGAAATCGGTTAAAATAATACGATGAATAATAAATATAATCCATAATGCTGCTTTTTTTCGCCTATTTTGACTTGTAAAAACATGTTTTTAAAGTGAAATGATTTCACAGGAAAAAATCGCACCTTGAATAATTTTGGCTGTCTATTCGATTTATATTTATGAGTATCATGATCTTTAGTTTGTGTAGGTAAATGTTGTGTAATCTTTGCAAGGGATCGATTGAAGGTCAAGTCTTTTCCCAGAGAACTGTTCCGCCTCAGATCTTTGAAGTACCTATAATATTCCGATATAAAATGTTAGTAATGAAATAATATATAGCCTGTTTTACGTGTACATGTAGAAAACTATAGAGAAATATGTCGTAAGTTCCATTTTAAGGTATTCTAGTTTTATTTTATAGTTTTATATAGATTTCTTATAAAATTACGTCAATATTGAGTTAGATACTTTGTTTTTGTAAGCAATATTTTTGTCGCCTATTTTTTCTTACCAGAAAAATCAAATTCTAATTTTTAATATCGTGTGGTTAGTGACCAATTTAATGTTAAGAGTCGCTCATACAAAAATCTAAAATAACTTATCGACTATTATCAAATAACAACCATAGATTTTTAAGTCCTAAGTATATAAACAATCAGTAGAAATACTACTAAGTCACCCATCGATAAACAGATTGCGTCTATAGCTCTTTATCTGTGTATCACCGAAAAATAATATGTTTTAGATATTTCTTCACCCGCTCGTCGCACCTTCAAGAAATTCGTTAGGATTTCAAGCCCTCCACCGGAAACTGTAAGGCACGTCTCTGGAACAGTCTTAGTGTTAGAATGTGAGGTCGTTGGCAATCCAACACCAGTGGCTGGCTGGACGAAAAATGGCATTCCTATCACTGATGTAAGTAATGAGTGGTTTTTTCTTTGCGCCTGCATTTTATGTTTTTTTTTTACTCGCTTTATCCCACTGGTTTGACCCTAGATAAAACTGTGTAGTGCTCCATTTGTTAGACGTTTGTTAATTAAGTGTTCTTTGATTTCCTAACAAGCGCTTAACACTTTGTAATGGTAAACGCTAAACGTTATAAAGTGTACTACCATTATAATAAAGTGTTCATGAAGAACGGTCGATGATAAGATTTAAATATAATCAAACATAAATAATTATTTTTTCTTACCTCGATGAAAAGTTCGCTTTTTGTCTCTTGTACGAGGGAGGAGAATAGTGCTCGATTCTCTCCTCGCAAAATGATACTAATTACCTCACTTTATCCCTCGTAATTGGGACTAAAAGCGAAGTTGTTATCGTGGAAAAAAAAAGTTGTATACGAGAGAAAAGTAGGGCATTCCCAACCGCGATTATCCCGATCGAGTCGCGGGTGAGAATGTCCTACTTTCCTTCCTAAGTACGTAATGTATCATATCCCTTTATTGAAAATAAATCAACCTATATTGTCATTACAACAAATTTAAGCTTGAAAAATTATATGTACTCTGAAAACTAATATTCGGAATTGTTGAGATAACAACTGTACCACTTTTCATGTCGGTATTTAAATTTCAGTTTGAAGAAGATATCAATGAAATATATTCACACATGTATACGAGATTTGCCCGGGTAGTGAACAAGCTGGTCGTAACTTCACCTTCGAATGACGACGTGTACACTTGTCTAGCTAGCAATGGACTGGTGGAAGTGTCCGCATCCACCACCGTAATAGTCGAAGGTAATAAACATTTCTACTCTTCTCTTCTTCCAAGCATTATTTCGGTATTGACCCCGGGTCTGGTTATACTCTTATTCTGATTTGACACGGTACTAGTTTTTAACACAGAGCCTTGGCTGTCTGACTGAATCTGACTTCTGCAATTAAAATGAGGAACCACTCATTGGATAAGAGTAAATCACCTATCGATAATTATCGGTAATTAACGATTATTATCGGATTGCTATGGTAATAACTGGGACCGACAGATTAACGTGATCTCCGAGGCACGATGGGCAGACTCACAAGGACAAAGGCCCAAACCGAAACAGATATTTATAACAAACATCTGCTCCTAGCGGGAATCAACACAGTGAGCGCCGACGTTATCAGCACGCCACAACGGTCGTCAATAATCCAAGTTCTACAAAAGTATTAAAAACTTACTGACTGTAGTGATTACAGTAACAACTTTAGCTTCGTGTGGTCGCAGACTGTATCTTTAGATTCTTTTGTCAGCGAGAATTTTCGAAATTAACATAACGACGTAACCATTTAGTACGACAAGATAATAATAATTAAAATCTCCATTTTTATATTGGAACAATCCTTATCTTTCTTCTTAAATAGAAATAATAGTCTTAGTTATTTCTTATAAGATCACAAAATTATGTCAGTGACAGTCTGAAGAGGAAAACGAAAAGAAAAACGTTGCGCGTTTTTATGTTATAAGAACCACTTTCATATGCATTTATTAGAAAGCTGTTATTTTGACATAACAAACAGACACTTCAATGTTATTCATATAGTAAGTAAATAAATTTATACCTTGTTCAAGATAAAGGCAAAGTTGATGAATTGAATCATTGCTTAGCATTTTTTAGCAGGGCTAAAATGCTACACACTCAACGACCTCCATTAAGATAGTTCTACACAATGTCAAGAACAAACACACTCAGAACCGGAAAACATGTCTGTATGGTCAATAACAACTTCTGCTCCAAGCGGGAATAGAACTCGCGACACTACCGCTGCGCCATAATGTCGTCAATTCGGGATACTAACTTGTCTAAAAAAAAATCTTATTACTATACGTTGTTGTTGTTTTAGGCGATCAGTCAGATCTTATCTCAAAGTTGATGCCTACGAAGCCTATCATAACCTCAACATACAGCGAGATCTTCCAACTTCAGGGTACAACTCTGACTCTTCCGTGCCGAGTGTACAGCCCTACCAAGACTCAAATATATTGGTTTGACAAAAGTAACAACATTATCGATGGAAACGGCAGGATGAGGGTGAGTTTTTCAAAGATACGAACTTATTTGATACTTTCTAAGGTGATTTTGGTAGATTTGAACATATTTAAAAAAATTACAAAAATTTTCTTACTAAAACTTTAATATTAGATACTAACGCCATCTAGTGTTAAAATGACGAACTGTTTCCCCCACAGGTGCTGCCAACTGGAGATCTGCTCATAAAGCCTCTGATGTGGTCCGACTTTGGAGAGTATAAATGCTCAGCTAAAAATGCTTTCGGGAAGGACTTGACCAAAACCTATCTCTACCCCGTGAGGGGTTAAACTAAGTAGGTGAAACAATTTTGGACTGAGAATTTCTATATTTGTTTGCGTATTTGTTCCATAATCAACCTAAATCTTTGTGAAGTTATTATTATTTAAGTTACGTTGAGATACTTGTCCTGGATCGAGGGTCCTGAAACACAAACACACCTACAATATCAGAACTTGTCTGTCAGTCCATGATCATCGGCATAGCCCTACACGCGTCAAAGAAGGTCACCTAGCCCTTGAATACCCTGGACGTTGGGCACTTCTAGTGAATACTAGTTTTAGAAACATTGAGATTTACTATTAAATATTTCTACTCTAAGATAGGATTTTGCCTCCCCCTGGGCCAAATGCTCGTAATGCCCATGATCATCACCATATAAAACAAGTTCGTAATGAGTTTTAAAAAGCATTTATAGAGTTTTTACGGTAATAGAGCCATGCTTCGTTTACCACAAAAGGACCGGCTCGACCGCGGAAGTACTACCCTCTTACAGAAAATCGGCATAACGTAATAGTATCTGTAGGCACTGTTGCGTTTCGTGTAATGAGTAAGAGCGTCGGGTGTCGATTCTCCCGCCTCCTCTGTTCCCTTCCTTTTTTCCCGTCTCATCCCTTCCCTTCGGTTGGTAATGCGCTTGTGTTACTTCAAGTATCGCAAGCGTTCATAGGTTTCGGTGACTGCTTATCATCAGGAGGAGCGTATGCTTGTTTGCCAACCAAAAGTATAATAGAACGTAATAAAAATATACATTTTTTCAGATTGACCCGCCTGCGAAAAATGACCGAAACCCTGATTGACCCGCCGATGGTATAAGCGATGTTCCTATATTATTATATAATGATTATAGATTTAGTTATTTATAAGATAAAATATAAAATTCAACTTAAAAGTTATTAATAAAGAATCAATGTACTTAATATAAATTATGTTTTTTTTATTGAGATTCTAGTATTTTTGATTTACTTATTTGCTTCAGAAATTATCTTTTAATAATTTAATGTAATAATAATTACGTTTTTATTTTATAAGGTTAAATACATTTAATTAACGATAAACATTTTAGATTCATAATTTATTCGGCTTCTATTCGGCAATAGATGGCGCTACTCAAACTTAAAAAATAAATTATTGAATTTTATTGGAATTATATTAAGATTATCTTTCATAAGAATAATACTTTAAGCAAACTATTATTACTATTAGTTTTATTTTTTTACACATTTATTTTTTTAATTTTACTTAATATTTATTTATGTCTAAATAAAAGCAGAAATCGTCAGTAAAAATATTATACATAATATTTTTAAATTAAATGTTCTCTGTGATTAAATATAATAAATGTTTTGAAATTTTTTTTCTTTCTTTATCACTGAATTTAACGTAAAGCCCTCTCACTCATAACAGGGTAATACTCCTCGTATTACCCTGTTGTGAGTGAGAGCGCTGGTGGCCCATTCTTTCAACCCTTCTGTTCCCTTCTCTCCTACTAGTGTTAGCGACGCGCATATACTTCAAGTATTGCAAGCCTGCCCTGCTTTATAGGTTGTGATGACGACTTACCATCAGGGGTCCTTATGCTTGTTTGCCAATTGTCATGACAGTAATGATATAGTTCCTTAAATGTAACTTGAACCAAAATGGCTGCTTCTGCGCAGGTACAATAATGGACAAAAATGATAGACAAAAATATTGGTTTCGTCTTATTTAAATCGATTCTTTATAAAGTGGGAAAACGGAATGAAGTATATAATATAGTTATTATTTCTTCTAAATTCAATTAATTATTTATTTATTATCAAAATAAGAATAAAACAAATAAATAGTATAGAAAAAGGTACCTATATATAAAAAAAGTTAATGTACATTATTAATAGTGAGACAGACTTCTTCGTATCTTCCGCAGTATTATTCAGAGAATTAGTTTTATTATTTTCTTTTCAAAAATAACTATAAACGTCAAATACCATCTTTCTCTCCCGTCGCCTTAATTGATTGTGGTCGAGGCATTATCTCGAAATAAATGTTAACACACTTGACAAAACTAATTTATATTTTAATTTATTTTTAATATAAAGTATTATTTATTATTAAAGAGCTAAAACAACCGTGAGCGAGTGTACTAAACCCTGCCCCTTCATACCGCATACGGTTGAGACCCAAAAACGTGTTACTGCGCAGGGTTCAAGTTACATTTAACAGACTATACTTTTACTTAACGCCGATTTTTAATAAATAAAGAAGAAAATCACTACCAATTTCTTAAATAGTTTGACACCCATAAAACACAATATAATTTGTATATTATCCTTAAATATGATAGTTAAATATTTTAAATAACATAATAGTATCAAATCGTTTATATATTGACGTGATATATAAATAAATGTTATCAATCGAAAACGTACCTTATTATCTACAACATAAGACATAGCTACAGGAAGCCCTTGTTAAATTCTATGATAATTCGTTCTAGCAATTTGACTCTTATTGCTTTAAAGTTAAGAGTTATTACCGGTTTGATATATGCTAGTAAACTTAACCTTTATGAAATGTTAGCCGGTCAAATGAGAAGTGCATTTTATGTTAACAAGGAACGAATGGAGTGGATTGTTTTTAATTCTTTTCCATTTTAAATTTAGTCAAGTTCATTATTAGGGTCAATGACACGCTTTACAAAATGGCGGACTTCACAAATGTCGACTTTATGCGATCGTGTTAAAGTTTTTTTAAATTTCTTAAAGCAGTAGTAGATTGTTATTGTGACATGGCTATTAGAATGGCAACATTCAATTTGTTAAATATATTGTATATGATAAAAAGCAAGTCTTATTACTTGTAGTCGTTGATTAGTTCTCAAATAGTTAGTTCAGCCTAGGACGTAGAAGAGGGCGTGCGTGTCTCGTTCCCGTGACAGCTGTCAATGTACGTGAGTGACATAGCTGTGTGAAGTTGCACAGATAAAGCAAGAGTTAGATGGCGCTCGGTCAGCCGCGAGCCGCAGGCGCACGAAGCTTCGCCGATAGATCGCCGATAGCCGATCTCCCATCCCAGTCCCACGCACAGTCACCGCGCAGCGAGCGTTACAGGCGAGCAGACGCCTACGCCGGACGTCAACGCGCTCAATTAAAATATCCTTCAACAATGGCAGTACCTACTGTTGCTGGTTTTTGTTTCTTTTGTTGACTGTAATTGCTAGATGATCAAAATATCAGTAGAAAATAAGAAATTAAAAACAAATGAATAAGAGTTTTTCCATTCTTCCTATTTCTTCCCACTCTTTATTATCTGCTTACCATCTGAAGACTGTAAAATATTTTTATAAGTTCAATAAATCGTTTTCTATTTTCATTACCTATATCACAATTTTTGGCATACTTAAAGGTCATAATTATGAAGTAAGAGTGGAGAAAGTTAATATTTATGCTATGTATAATTATTATGTCACAAATTAAATAAAACATCCAGTGTAAAACATTCAAACGGTCAATGTCAAACACATGTTTGTCATTAATTGATTCAATTAAATAAAATTGCCGCGACAACGAGTCTACTAGTATTAATTATATAGTTCTTTAGAATGAATATCCAGTCAATAGTATTTACTAGGCCAATTCGTAACACAAGATAGAATGTGAGCATTGCCTTGAACCGTTCTGTGGCGTGCCTTTCTTTGCAGATTCCTTGTATTTAGATCTTTTTTACTTCACACGTAGTTTATATGAGATACTGAATTCATTCTAACCCATTCGATAATTGTTGCATTTTGTTAACTAAGTTAGGAGACAAGCATACGACCCACCTTTATTATATTCATTCATATTTTCCGGTCTGGGCCCCCGACACAGGATATCACTATCCTAATAGGGGCCGTTGAGTGTGCAGCGTTTATTTATTATTATTTTCTGCGAGAGGGCATTACTTCCCCGACCGAGCCGGTTCATTTGTACTTGGAGGAGCAAGGCTCCACTACTTTTTTTTATGTTACAAGTTGGCAAACAAGTATACGGTCCACCTGATAGTAAGTGGCCGCGTAGCCTATGAGCCCTCACAACACCATTCATTTGGAGGTGTAACTCACGCGTTGCTAACCTCGAGATATTGGTTCTTAAATCTCGTCCGCCCAGTATTTCACTAGCCTACAGTGCCCTTCAAACCGGAACACAGTAGTGCCTAAGCATTAGTATTTGGCGGCAGAATATTTGACACAGCGGTGGTACCTACCTAGCCGACCTCTTGCAACAAAAGACCTACCACCAGTGTGACTGATTGCACTGGTGCAATAATCTCTGCTGTGACAGAGGTTATCCAGACAGCGGGCGATGGGGTCGTCACATCCCGACGCCGCAAATTCTTTAAATCTAATTAATTGTTCTACAGTCCACACGAGTGAAGTCGCGTTGTTAGTATATGTTCTATGGCCGCGAACACAGCTAATAATAGATAAAGGATATCCGTGACGCACAGACTGACATTTGAACTCGCTACTGTTATAAAAGTGTAACAATTTGTCTGTTCGTTGAAAATATTCACATTTTTTTTATCTCGGAACAATGTTAAGTTCCTGTGGGATTATCAAAAAAGGCCAATTGCGAGTCTGACACGGGTGTAAATGGTACCCTCGTAGGACAAAAATATTTCTTGTATGATGAATCCCTTTAATTTTGAAATCAAATTTGTTTTTATATTTGTTATTTGTTATAGCTACCATAAAATTATACAATATAAGAAATTTCCAATTATCATAAATTCATGACATACAATAAAACACGTCATAAAATCAAGTTCCTTCTTAAGGGGTCCTTGCTTCCTTCTTTAGGGATTTATTTATAAATTTTATTGGAACGAAGTTTCTTAACGCGGCTTACGGGTAGTGCGATTTAGTAGAAATCGTCACGTAACGAAATATTGCATGAGTGTGCGTGTGTGTAACGAGCTTACTACATAATAAGCTAATGAGCACACGAGCCAGTGAGTGCGCAGTCGGGTGCGCAAACTCTCTCTCTCTCTCTCTATCTCACTCTCTCTGTCTCTTTTTATTATAGAACTTATTGAAATATACATACATTGCAATTGGAATTACATTCGGAATTGAAGATAAAAGTAACGAACTTCGTACTGACGGGGTCCCCTTACCACACACTTTTTATTTTTAGTATTTATTGTTGTAGTGGCAACAGAAATACATATTCTGGAAATATTTAAACTCTACCTATTACGCTTAGTGAGATAGGCGGACTAACGGACAGCAGACAGATTAATAGTGCTCTGTTCACACCCTTGGCCAAATTTATAGCAATTATAGAATTATCCATAAATCACTTTTTTCTTACCTTAATGTAAAGTTCATTTAGTCTGGTATGAGGGAGAAAAGTGCCCGATTCTCTCCCGTCTAGATGACACTAATTAACTCACTTCACCTCCCAGTAACCTAGCAACCATATGTTTATCTCTTGTACCAGGGACGAAAAGCGAACTTTTATCGTAGGAAAAAGACCTACAGATCACGGGAGAAAAACAGGACATTGCCACCGATTGTCACCTTTGCCTTCGCGGGTGAGAATGTCCTGCATATCTCCCTAAGTGCGTAATGTACTATTATATAAATGATTGAATGCTTTAAGAGGCAATTAAAATGTCAATCAAGTGTCTGAATTGCGATGTGTCGACGTTTTCGTGCTACCGTGTGACGGACAGACATGTGTATTATAAAGCATTGATTATTGTGTAACTGAATTTAAAATGCGTTGTTTTTTTCTGCCTATTTTATTTTGAACTACCATCTTCTGTGACTTTGCATGTAATGTATTAATAAGAATGCTTTTTGTGCTTACCGTGAGGAAGCCTGCGTGTCGTAGAAGAAATTCTGAGACATACATATATATCCACCCTGTCTTGTGGTAGTCTCTTGCTGGTGGGAGTCTGGTTAGCTACCAGTTATTGAAAAACTCGTGAAGTGACTGCTCGTTAGCTGCGTTTCGAGGTCAGCCTGTGTATAACCAGTTACATCTTAAAGGTCCTTAAGGCTCATGCATGTCCTCTAGTGTTGCAGATGCTCGACCTCCGGCATGGAAAGATCGTATCCGATCAAGTCAGATCAGGACTCCCGGGGCGTCGTGGTAGTTTACGCAAGCGACCCCATGACGCCCCAATATGGCGATGAGGGTTCCGCAGAGTTTTAGTGGGTATTACCGCCTGCTTCACAGGTGGTCGAGTCCCACACTACCACTCCCTAGTGTACTCCTCGGAGTACACTAGTCGAGTGGTGTGCGTAAATGCATTTCTCTGCGAAAACAAAAAAAAAAAGGACTCTATGCTTTTGGTCCTTTTGACCACATATACGCTCCCTGCGTATCCATACTACATGATCTGATCAGGTTCTTCGAAATACCATACTAGGTCAGTTGTCAATGGAGATGAAATATAAATTTGAATAGAAGAAGGAAGGTCTTGTTCTTGAATTTATTTTTATTTTATGGCGGTTGGAAAATAATACGTTCTACCTGATGGTAAGCAGTCACTGCTACCTATGAACGAGAGTGATAATCAAAGTATCACATGCGCGTTGTCAACCCAAGGGATAGGAGGGAAGCGATAAGGAGAGAAAAAGGGAGGGAGTAGAGATGGGTGGGAGATTGGGCCTCTGGCGCTTTCACACATTGCACAAAACACTGTTACCGTATTTGCTTTCCTGTTAGAGTATAGCACATCCCCAGTCGAGCCGTCCCATTTGTGCTTGGATAAGCATGGCTCTACTACTAAAAAAATTAATGTTGTTAAGTTAATTAATTTTTTTTTCAATTTCTGCTTGCAAACTCTTCTGCTTGCCATACTACGGGGGCTAAAAATTTAAAAAAAAAATGGGTCACGTAGAATGTGTACGCTCCCTAAGGTAGTAGACAAATAGGCATAGCTTTAAATTGGTTTATTCTTTAAAGGTCAAATAAAAATGTACAATGATGATATCATTATGGACATACAATTTGTATAAAAAATTAGATCTCGTGACGAACGAATTCTTAACGCATCATAGAACAATCACTTTAGAACACAAATATATATATGGAACTATCAGGATGTAGGTTCTTTTAACGCAAACCCACTTATCTGATTTTTTTTCATGACGGTTGGCAAACAAGCATACAGTCCGCCTGATGGTAAACAGTCACCGCAACCTATGAACGCTTGCAATACTTGTAGTATCTGCGGGTTGGGAATAGGAGGGAAGGATGATGAGAAGGGAAAAAGGACGGCTTCAAAGGAAGGGAGTAGGAGATTGGGCCTCCGGCGTTCTTACTCATCGCACGAAAGGCAACAGTACCTACTGATACTCATATTTTATGCCGATTTTTTTTACTGGAAAAAGCATGGCTCTGCTACTAAAAATTAAATTAATAATTTAGTTTTTCTCTCAAACGCTTGCGAACACATGCCAATAATCTAGAAGTTGGCAACGCGTGAGTGACATCTACAAATGTAGGGTGTTGCGCGCGCTCATAGGCTACGAATACCGCTGACCAAAAAAATTATACCGATGGATACCGTGATACAATAATACTTGGTGTTAAAACATCGGATAGGGTTTACATCGTTTTTTTCTACATTCTTCGAGTAGTTACAATATCGGTTACCAAAGAGGATGTTAAAACTGTGTCGACTAGTGTTTTCCCGTGGGTTTGTTTGCGTCTTTTACATTTTGAAAATGAACTTTACGGTAGAATATCTGTCACTGCGGTGGCACTTACCTATCCGGCCTCGCGCAATAAAAAGCCTGCCATCAGTTTACATTACCTAGCTATGGAATTGATATCTTTAAAAGCAATTGGCCATGATAGATATTTTAGTTGGTTTGATTAGCAATCATCGCTCAGTAATATTAAGTAACTTTAGCCACGATCAGTTTATGGATGGGTGACTGAATAGTTGTGAACATTTTATCATGGTAGCTATTATTTTGAGTATGAGTTTGTGTGTTTGTGTAATAAATGTCTCTGTCTATCCATGTAAAGGAATCTTTTGACGTAATTTTCACCCATTTTGATTTGTATGAATGATTTGAAAATTTGCACACGTTTTAAGGGTCAATATCAAAAACGAAAAAAGTAAAATGGTGATGAAATAATCTCGATTAGATTGGTACAAAAATAAGATTTTATAATTAAATAAAAATGAAAAATAAATTATAATTATGTTAGACGCCGCACGCTTTTTAGTATAAAATTTATAACAGAACAAACTCTAAATAATAAAAACTCTAATGAAAGATATCAGGTACTCTACACGTCTTTATTAGGAAAATATAACCTTTTTTTAAACTAGAACATAATTTAAAGATGGCCGCTTGATCTAAATTTGACAAATCACTTGAAGGTTTTGCCCTATCACGACGGACGGGGTTTTTTGCTCATTATTAGTCGTTATTGGTCGTTTAATGATTTAATGTAATGATCGGTTTTGTAACAACGACTTAACCACACTTGATATATTATTATATGACCCTGGAACGAATTTGCGGTTATGAATTTGTGTTAAAATGCAATATTTGCGTCTATATTATTTACTCTAATCTACAAACGACTTCTTTTACGTGTTCCTCAGAATTATTATGTTACTAGATGCGCCCGCGGCTACTCTCGCGTGGTGTACCGATTTTTCTTCTATATATGGACGCAAATAAGCAATAGCATGTCAACCCACTCGAATGTCATTTCGAGAAAAACGCGTTTGAAGATTTTGAACAACTTGCTTCATATGAATTTTTGTAATGTATTGGTCAAGTTTTTGGCAATTTCAGATTTATGTAAGTTATTTATACTTATTTTCACAAAAAATAAGTATACAAACTGAATATTTCGTATATAATATAACCGAATACGTTTAAAATAAAACATAAATTGCATGATTAAAAAATAGCTTTGTTAGAAGTTTTAAAGCTTAAAACCATACAAATATTAAAGAAAAATGTTCTTCAGCCATTTACCAACACTTCTACATATATAACTCAGTTTTTTCAATTTTGTGGGTTGACATGGTATTGCTTATTTGCGTCCATATATATTTTCGCTTTTCAGGCTTGAAATCTTTATTTTTGTTTATGTTTCCGAACCCCCAATAAAAAATAGTATACCTAACTATCTTAATGTTGCCATTGAACGTTTAGCGTTTATTTATTTTACTAGCTGTGCCCGCAACTTCGTCCGCATTGAATGTCATATTTATTTATATCGAATCAGCAGCCTAAAAAATGAGTTTCAAGCTTCTAGCTCTAAAAATTACGATACTTCCATACAACTTTTAATCCCCCTTTCAATCCCTTATAACCTTTTTTCGAATTAAAAAGTAGCCTATGTCCTTTCTCAGGCTCTAGACTATCTGAGTACCAAAATTTCATTTAAATTCGTTCAGTAGTTTAGACGCGACAAACAGAGTTACTTTCGCATTTATAATATTAAATAGGGATTGTTTTGTAACTACAGGTTAAAAAAGAACCATAATAAGTTTAAAAATAATAATTACCTTCTAATTACTTTAATAAACAAAAATAAGAACAAGACCTTTAACGTTATGGTTGGTTTCGAAATTGCACTTAATTTTGTGAACTTCTAATGCGTATGAGGTCACGTTAAGAAATATTCATCTTATAAGCAATCATTAAACTATTTTTACAGATTTCCAAAAGAAGGAGCTTTAGTTTGTTTATTTATTATTAGACCTCTGTTATTTAAGCTTTTATTTTGACATTTGTTACGTTCCCACTTCTCGCGGATTCAAGGAAATACCAGACCACCGGGTTTTCGCCGTAATAACCATTTTATCGGAAAGTTCAAAAGTGTTTAGTCAGAGTTCACCGAACTAGTTTAAATTGTTATAAATGTTTAATTTTAATATAAGATATTGGTTTAATTTTATATTCACTCTTGTCTCTCACATCGAGCAAGCAGTACTAGTTTTAAGTTTAGCATGTAATTTCATTATTAAGTAATTAAAGTAATAATAAGTAATTTTGGTTTTTTGGACCCTCCGCTGCCGTCTTACATAATTCATTACAAACAGACATTTCAAATTTATTTTCAATTTTTTTTATGTTACAAGTTGGTAAGCAAACATACGGCCCACCTGATGGTAAGCGGTTGCCGTAGCCTATGAGCGCGCAACACCATTATTAGGTGCCACTCACGCGTTACCAACGAGAGATATTAATTCTTGAATCTTTTTTGTCCAGTAATTTCACTAGCGTACAGTGCCCTTTAAACCGGAACACAGTAATGCCTAAGCACTACTGTTTCACGGTAGAATATTTGACACGGCGGTGGTACCTACCTAGCCGGCGTCTTGCAACGAAATACCTACCACCAGTGTGACTGATTGCGCTGGTGGAATCATCTCTGCTGTGACAGAGTTTATCCCAACAGCGGGCGATGGGGTCGTCACGTCACGACGCCGGTCTTCTTCTTCTTAGCATTATCCCGGTATCTTCTCCAGGGTCTGCATATTAATCTTATCCAGATGTGACTACTAGTTTTGACCGCTGCAACCCTTAGGGCGAGCTAGTAACTCATTGGATAAGAGCAAATTTCTTTATTAAAAGTTAACGATTATTATCAGATGTTATGATAACAACCGGGACCGACAGCTTAATTACAAACATCTGTTCCGAGCGGGAATAGAACCCGCGATAGTCGTGGCTCAACGCAGGATCACTGCCAGCACGCCAAAGCGGTCATTATTAATCACAATTGTATAGAAGAGGTTATAAAAATATAATAAATTACTTTAATTTACAAACCAGTAAAGTTGGTGTCTGACTCAAACATAAAGGGTTCTGTAACCAAAGATTTAAAATATCAAGTTACTTGTATGGGGAAGCTTTGTAATTTTTATTTAATTTTAATTTTAAATTTTTTTGTTGTAATAAATAAATCTCTGTACCTATTACGGTTTGTAAGATACAGCCCCCTGATGGATAGACACTCAACGACCTCCATTAGGATAGGCTTATCCTGTGTCGGGGTCCGGAAACATACACAATGACAAACACATCTAGACCGGAAAACATGCCTGTATGGTCAATACAAACATCTGCTCCGGGCGGGAATTGAACAGACAGACGGACGAAAGCACGGATAGACGGACACAGTAGGCTTAGTAATAGGGTTCCGCTGATACCCTTTGGATACGGAACCCAAAAGTATGAAACGATTTAGGATAGTTGTGCAAGTCACACAAAAGTTTCTGACCGACCTCGATTTAAAAAATTATTAATAAAATTTAAAACAATGAATTTCTTTCAAATGTACAATTCCTAAGTTTCGTAAGTGAGATAACATCGACATACATACATCTCCCATTGTTCTAAGCACAATAAATCCTTTCTACGTCCGTGACTCGAATGTTTCTGTTTAATGGAGCATCACTAGTGCCTTTATTTCAAACGCATCTTGATTTGTTTATTAGAGTTGTGCCTATCGGCCATATAGTTGACCTCTGAATTCACTTATCGACTATTATTACCACCCTTGAGCCGAGTGCAGCCACTGATCGGTAAACGATCGGTAGGTTAAGCAACTTTAGGCGTGGTCAGTCACTAGATGGCTGATCGTATAGTGGTATTTCAACTGAGAGGCTCCGTGCTTCGGAGGGCACGTAAAAAGTCGATCCCGGCTATTGACAATTTGACAACAGTCGATTAGTCAAGTCAGAGGCCTATACGGGCGACCTGAACAACTCTGACACTAGGTTGGCCACTAACCACCCGGCTATGAATGTCTCCAGTCCGACGCTAAATCCATGATTGTGGGGTCGCAACCCTAGTGTGTCGGCCACCGTTTTGAAAAAGGGATGTTGTTACTTATAAATACCTCACACTACCCTCTCTTTGATTAACAACTCCAAATGTAAAACTTAAATGGTCTAGAAACAAAGATTTTTCCTGAAGTCAAATATGGATTGGGATAGCTTTGCCTTAAAACTCACGGTTTATGTTGGCTATAGCTTTTAAACAAACAGTACTGTTGCGTTTCGTGCGATGAATAAGAGCGCCGGAAGCCCAATCTCGCACCCCTGAGAAAATGAGGAAGAGATTCCTCATTTTTCTCTTCTCATTCCTCCTACCCCTCGAGTCTATATCGCGCTTGTTATACTTCAAGTATTGTACGCGTTATATGACTGCTTACCATCACGCGGACCGTATTGTTTGTCAACCGTTATGACGAAAAAAAGAGATTTCATGGCTTTTGTTTCTTATAAAAAAGTAGTTTATGAAATTACTTAAAAACAATAAATAAACGCTGCACACTCAACAGCCCCCATTAGGATAGTGATATCCTGTGTTGATGGTCCGGAAACACATACAAAGACAAGGACAAATACACCCAGACCGGAAAATATGCTTGCGTGGTCAATACAAACATACTATGCTCCAAGCGGGAATCGAACACGTGACCTGTGGCGTTTAAGGCAGGTTCGCTACCGCTGCGCCACAACATCGTCGAAATTATTTATAGAAATACAGTTAAATTGAAGACTGACATTGAACTATAGATATACTAATAAATAACAAAAAAAACTACATAACAATCGTAACCTAGTCATTATAACGCCTAATAACGATTGAGTCCAAGGTTCGATCCGGTCGAAATTCTTCACAGACGTCATTAAATAACATGAATATCGCTTTTATGTAAGGACTTAAATATGTTCAAGAAGACTTTTAGCACAATTTAGTTCCACCCGCGGTTTTACTTGCGATAAATTAGAATGATTCATGCCTTGTGTAAAATCAGTCCCGGCGTCTGGATGTGACGACCCCGTCGCCCGCTGTTGGGATAACCTCTGTCATAGCAGAGATTAGGTCTTTTGTTGCAAGAGGCCGGCCGGCTAGGTACCATCGCAGTGTCAAATATTCTGCCGCCAAATAGTAGTGCTTAGGCATTCCTTGTTTTAACGGCACTGTAGGCTACTGAAATTACTGAGCAGAGGAGATTTAAGAACCAATATCTCGAGGTTGGCAACGCGTAAGTGGAACGACTGGCAGGTTTTAGGTTGTTTTTTCCCATCAGAGGTATACGAGGTAGCTAAGTTGGGTAGCAAATTTGGGAAATATATTATGAAATTATTAGGTAGTGTGAAACGCTAACTCTTCTAGCAATAGTACCCACTGATACCCAACGAACCACTTGCGCTATAGTGGAACGCCGAGGGTTCGCTCCCGCAATCAACTGTGGCACCCCGGTCCGATCGCCATAGCTTAGTTTCCCTAAACTTACATCAGGATTCATTGAGATTGTTTTTCTGTAGGGTCAATAACCAACCAAGAGAGCCTCAGGGTTCCTGAGAGAGAGAGATGTTTGTGTGTTATAATAAATTTGCAACAAACAATATATATTAAGGACGCGTTTGCAAAATAGATAGGTAGCGAATCGCACCACTACATTCACACGAAACGATCACACAAGCGCACGACTGTGATCGGCGGGAATAATGAACGGTAAACTAATTTTGAGACTTTAAATGTTTATTTTTTTGTGGGTATATTTTATACGTTGTAATGTTAGTAAGTAATAAATAGTCATATTTGTTTTGTATACTTTGTGTACATAAATATTGTAAAAACTATTTTTTTCCTTATTTGTATTATTTTTATTTAAAGGTTATTTATAGGTAATAAAAATGTTTTATATGAATATTTTTTTATTGTCGTCAATAAAAAAAAAAATTAATAAGATACTACCCCTGAGCATGATGGAGTTACCTGATGATGTTTTTCGACGACTGCTACTGTAACTGCAAGATGAGTAGGGCTATGTGTGCCGTGCTTGTGATCGTTTAGGAAGTTACAATGAGACCTTACCATCCGAATTATTGGAGTGATCTGAAGGTCTACTTCGATGACTGATACAGGATCTGCAGCATGAGTAGGGTTATGTGTGCCGTGTTTGGAATCTATTTGTTAGGTACGGTGAGACCTTACGTCCGAACTTGTTGGAGTGATCTGAAGGTCTACTTCGATGACTGCTACAGGATCTGCAGTATGAGAAGGGTTATGTGTGCCGTGCTTGGACTCTATTTGTTAGGTACGGTGAAACCTTACGTCCAAACTTGTTGGAGTCATCTGAAGGTCTACTTCGATGACTGCTACATGATCTGCAGTATGAGTAGGGTTATGTGTGCCGTGTTTGGGCTCTATTTGTTAGGTACGGTGAGAACTTACGTCCGAACTTGTTGGAGTGATCTGAAGGTCTACTTCGATGACTGCTACAGGATCTGCAGTATGAGTAGGGTTATGTGTACCGTGTTTGGGCTCTATTTGTTAGGTACGGTGAGACCTTACGTCCGAACTTGTTGGAGTGATCTTTTTTTTTTTTTTTTTTTTTATTTGGAAAGTAGGGCAGATGACTCTACTCCACCTGATGGTAAGTGGAAATAAAGTCCAAACGCGAGGGCGGCTAACAGAGTTGCGGAATGCAACCGTGTTAGCCACCCTTGCCCTGCCTACCCGCAAGATGCCTCTTCACGCCTCGTTTGAAGGAGCCCAGATTGTAAGAAGGAGGGAACACGTGAGCCGGCAATGAGTTCCACTTTTTGGAAGTACGACAAAGAAAAGAATTGGCAAACTTCTTTGTTCGCGAAGGAATTGATGCCACAGTTAGACGGTGACATCGGAGACCGGCACGCGTAGTTCTTGTAAGGAAAGGGGAGGGAGGAATGATGGAGAATAATTCCTCTGAACACTCGCCGTGATACATTCGGTAGAAGGCGCCTAGGGCGGCAATCTCTCGACGCAGTTGAAGAGATTCGAGGGTGTTGGAGACCTCTTCATCGCCAATGATGCGAATCGCTCGTCGCTGCAACCTATCCAGGGCTTCGAGCAAGTACTTAGCGGAGCCATCCCAGAGGTGCGAGCAATACTCAACGCAAGACCGTACCTGAGTTTTGTACAACAGGCACAGTTGCTGTGGCGTGAAATAACGCCGCACCTTGTTCAGGACTCCGAGTTTACGTGAGGCCGTTTTAATAATGGCCTCGATGTGATCCCTGGCGTTAAGATCGCAGCGTAGCTCCATTCCGAGCATAGCGATACTGCTTTGCATCGACAACGTAGTGCCAGAGAGGGATGGATGAGGGGAAAATGGAGACTTTTTAGTGGTGAAAGCGCAAGCCTGAGTCTTTTGGCATTGAAATCAATCAGATTATCAGCACCCCATTTGGCGATAAGGTTCAACGTCTGATTGATTCCAATGACAAGACTCTCGCGTCTCTCCTGGATGTCTATTCGCCCAGCAGCTGCATGCCCGTGATATCCCATGTGAACAGTACTGTCGTCCGCATAGCAATGTATGCTGCCAAGAGGAAGCATATCATTGATATGCAGAAGAAACAGTGTAGGGGACAGCACAGAGCCCTGGGGTACACCAGCGTTCACTGCATATGTTTGAGAAGCGCATCCTTCTAGAACAACTCGCAGACTACGCTTGTGCAGAAAACTAGCCACCCAGGCGCAGAGCTGAACTGGCAGACCGTATGCAGGCAGCTTGGACAGAAGACCTCTGTGCCAAACCGTGTCAAAAGCTTTGGTGATATCTAGGCTGATGGCCAACGATTCACCATACCCATCGATAGCCTCACCCCAAAGATGTGTCACGTACGCTAAAAGATCGCCTGTGGACCGCTTTGGTCGAAACCCACACTGTCGGTCATTAATAAGACAGTGATCTTCCAGGTAATGGATCAGCTGGTTATTTATGATCCGTTCCATAACTTTGCACAAAATTGAGGTATTAGCTATCGGACGGTAATTAGCCGGGTCAGATCGATCCCCTTTTTTGGTATCGGCTGCACATTGGCCTCTCTCCAAGCTGCCGGAACACGTCCCGAGGAGAGGGAAAGTTGATAAAGGCGCGTCAATACGGGAGACAACTCCGCCGCGCACCGCTTCAATAATAACGCCGGTATGCCATCAGGTCCACTGGCTTTCCGCTCGTCAAGTGATTGTAGCACAGCATGCACATCACGCTGCCTGATTTTAATATCAGGCATTGTGGAGCCACAGTGAGACAGAATAGGTGGCAGCTTGCCACAATCATCGACTTGCGAGTTAGCCGCAAAGAGATTTGCTAAAAGGTCCGCTTTCTCTTGCGGCTTGTGAGCCAGTGAACCGTCTGGACACCTAAGCGGAGGCAGCGAAGAATGGCAGAAATTTTGTTGTACAGACTTGGCCAGACTCCAGAAGCAACGCGAACCCGTGGGGTGCGCGACTAGATTCTGGCCAATTCGCACAATGCGTTGGGCATCCGCTCTTATGTAAGCCCTCTTGCAGGACTTGGAGGCTCTATTATAGTCAGCTTTCAGCGAGTCTAAATTGGGATCCTGAGTAGCAATGCCATTGATCCAGGCGCGATATGCCGCCTGCTTTTTTTCATTGGCGAGGACATAGTCTCTACCGAACCAACGGATCCGCTTATTGCCACTGGTGCAGTTAGAATAAGGGATGTAATATTCCATCGCCAACAAAATTTCCTCGGTAATGGCCGTGGTGCAGGCTGTCGGGTCCTTCTCGCTGAAACAGCGTTGCTTCCAAGGGACAGACGCAAAGTAATCGCGCATACCGTCCCAATCTGCCGACCCATAGTGCCAGACACGACGTATAATCGTCGCAGAAGGTGGTGGCTTAGTCTGCGGCACTTTAGTGGATATCAGGCAGTGGTCCGATGACCCAAGAGGGGCACGAACCACGACCTGATAATCCGACGGGTGAGTCGTGAGCAAAAGGTCCAGCAAGGAAGGCGTATGACCAACAATATCAGGGATCCTGGTGGGCTGATCAACCAGTTGGGTCAAGTCATGCGTAAGAGCGAATGCATGAGCAGTCCTTCCAGCATGGTCAGTTTTGGAGGATCTTAACCACAGTTCGTGGTGAGCATTGAAGTCCCCAGAAACACCAGTTCTGCGTTAGGAAACTGCTCTTGCAAAAATAAAAAAATAAAAACCTAACAAATAGAGCCCAAACACAGCACACATAACCCTACTCATACTGCAGATGCTGTATCAGTCATCGGAGTACACCTTCAGGTCACTCCAACAAGTTCGGACGTAAGGTCTCACCGTACCTAACAAATAGAGCCCAAACACGGCACACATAACCCTACTCGTGCTGTAGATCCTGTATCAGTCATCGAAGTAGACCTTCAGATCACTCCAACCAGTTCGGACGTAAGGTCTCACCATACCTAACAAATAGAGCCCAAACACGGCACACATAACCCTTCTCGTGCTGCAGATCCTGTATCAGTCATCGGAGTACACCTTCAGGTTACTCCAACAAGTTCGGAGGTAAGGTCTCACCGTACCTAACAAATAGAGCCCAAACACGGCACACATAACCCTACTCATGCTGCAGATCCTGTATCAGTCATCGAAGTAGACCTTTAGATCACTCCAACAAGTTCGGACGTAAGGTCTCTACGTACCTAACAAATAGAGCCCAAACACGGCACACATAACCCTACACATGCTGCAGATCCTGTATCAGTCATCGGAGTAGACCTTCAGGTCACTCCAACAAGTTCGGTGTTAAGGTCTCATAGTAACGAGCCCAAACACGGCAAAAAAACTACAATCATCCGAGACTTCCACTAGCAGTCAGGGATGTATACCTTAAGATCTGAGCAATAAGTATAAGACGAATTAGAATTTTTAATCTCTAAAAAAAGAAAATATTTATCAAATTATCCTTAAAATAAAGTATCAAGAGTTGTAGTTATAGTCAATTTTTTCTATATAATATTATATTTTAGCGATCTTATTTAATATAACCTCCTGCTTACAAGCGACATAGCGTCCACTCACGAAGGCGACTCAGCGCCGACTAATATTTTACTAGAAAATTTTGAACAATAAATCATGGCAGTCATCAAACAAAATAGGCCTTAATGCAACAGCTTAAGGTACAACTTTAGAAGCAAAATATGTGAAAAAGATACATTTGATATTTATTTTTTCTGAGCTAATGTGTCGTATTATTATAAATATCTCTTCCTAGGGTTTGAGTTGAACATGTCTTACTATTGGAGGTATTTTTTTTTATTGATATCACGTAAGAAATAGTTTAAAAGGCTACCTAAACTCAGCTCGATATCGTTAATTTGGTGTGAAGAGGCTCCGGAAAATCGGTTTTACTATAAAAAATAATAAGAAAATTTCATATTTTTTACAGCGTTATTAAAGATAAAGGCTTGATCTATTCATAGTAATTAAAAGTTCCATTTAATTTACTTTGATTTTGTCGGAAATTAGATCGAAATACATCTATTTTTCGTCAAATACGTAAACGCGCCCTTAATATAATAAATTTGTGCAAACATGACTCTACTATTTTGCCTATTTGCAACTTAATCTTTATTTAAGTTGGTTAAAAAATCGTTAGCTAAAAATAATAGATTACGTATAACCTTAGGGCACAATTTTGTTCTTATTGGTGCAAATCTAGCGTCAATTACGGTCAACTCCACATCGGAACAGATTCATCTTCTCGTTACCATATTCACTTGAACTCTCAACTAATTTATATAAAGCTAAAACAACTATTATTGCTATGAAATTAAGGTACATACAAAGATGTTACAAGTGCGTGAGAAAGATCTTCGGATAATGGTTATATAATTAAAGACGAGCGAACATTACATAAAGCTTGACCGTAAGAATCGTGTCTTGTTTGTAATGCGTTAAGAATCGAGTGATTCTATTGTTTTGTAACTAATTTTGTTACATTTTACATTTATGGTGTAGCGGTAGTGAAATATTTTGCAGCGGTAGTGGTAGTGTGGGACATGCCGTCGGGATCGTGGAAGATTGTGAAAGCGTACCCGCAATCCCGACATTAGGCGTCCCGTAGAACGCGGTTTTAGTCGGTAGGAGACCGACATAACCTTGATTGCCCCCGTAACCAGGTATCCATAAGGATTTCCGCACGAAAAAAAATGTGGGATTTACTGTTACGTAAAACTTAAAGAACCACCTTTTCTTTTTAGTGTCAGGGAGGAAACCTGCTACCACATAGACAGATACCCGGCGTCCCGGGGAGTAGAACCGTGTTATGTGGGGTTCCATGACAAGGTGGGAACGTCATAGGGACCCATTAAAACCTTCTATAGACTCTATTACTGTCTTGGACACTGTTGTGGCTATGTGGGTAGCGTGTCTGCCTTTAGTCTCGACGGTTGCGGGTTCGATTCCCGCTCGGGCAGATTTTTGTCAAAATTTCTGTCTCGGTCTGGGCGTTTCTCTGTGAGTCTCCCCACCGTGCCTCGGAGAGCACGTTAATCTGTCGGTCCCGGTTGTTATCACAAAACATCTGATAATAATCGTTAACTCTTGATAAGTAAATTGCTGTTATCCAATGAGTTACTGGTTCGGCCTTAGGGTTGTGGAGGTCACATGGCAATCGCTCTGTGTAAAGACTAGTAAACCATCAAATCCGGATAAGAGTAATAAGCAGACCCTGGGTAGAATAAAATACCGGGAATAATGCTAGGATGAAGAAGAAGACTCTATTACCGTCTTACCTTACCTTTATTGAATTATGCATCCTTATGTGGTTGACATTCCAACCACTCGCACGAAGCATTTTTGCTCAACGTTTCTGATACGAACCGCAAAGTTATGGAACGCTCTCCCAGCTTCCGTGTTCCCTACCAACTACAACATAAATACCTTCAAGTTTAGAGTGAATAGGCATCTTCTAGGTAAGCGCGTTCCAACTTAGACCGCATCACTCCTCTCCAAGAGGAATGATTGTAGTCAAGGGCAAGCCTATCATAATAAAAAAAAAAAAAAAAGAATTCAAATTTTGAACAGACTAAAGAACCCTTTTTAAATAGTATATACTAAACAGAAATAATTTGGCCACCGCGATGTAGAAATGACAATCTCTACCTACCATCTATAATAGGTTTTACACCCTCTAAAGCTATTCCTCCGTTTCTCCGTAAAGCCCCCAGCACTTCCCGTGCACTCGCTCGCTTAACTTTTTAATGAGGTTGTTTCAGCAATACCCTGCCTTCCATACTTTTGTTGTGCCTAAACTCCCACTTTTGTTTTCCTCCTCTTTGCCTATTTCCGTAATCAAAACGTTTGTAATGCTGTTATGTTGGTATTACAAGCGACTATGAGGAACGCTGACCATCAGATTGCTGATCGTATTCTTGTGCCAACTTTGTGGTATGAAAACCTACACCAGTGATATTAAAAAATCTGAAAGTAGCTCTCTTTGCCTTTTACGCTTTCACCCCTAAAAGGAGACGCTCATAACCGAGTGCACCCGCTGATCGGTAAACGATCGTTACGTTAAGCAACTTTAGGCGCGGTCAGTCACTTGATGGGTGGTCGCATAGTAGTATTTCAACCGAGCGTCTCCGTGCTTCGGAGGGCACGTAAAAGTCGGTCCCGGCTCTTGACAATTAGACAACAGTCGATAAGTCAAGTCAGAGGCGACCTGAACAACTCTGACACTGGTTGGCTACTAACCAATCGATAAGTAAGTAAGTACCCCTAAAACACTGAACCGGTTTTGATGAAATTGCTGCAGAGATAGGCTTGATTTTTGGAAACGACATAGGCTACCTTTTATCGCCAATAAAACACTTGAACCATTTCCATATTGCATTAAAGATGCCTCATTATTCCTGCGGGTGAAGCCACAGTCAAAAGCTAGTTATATATAATATATAACAAAACAACAACAAATTAAATGCTTTTGATCATTTACTTTAAATTTATGAAACATAAATTTATCAACTGAAATTAGAATCATCGTGAGACCACATTTATAGGTAATTACAATTTTTATTGGCATTAAGCCTTTTACGACTAGAGTGTAAGCCAGATGCTCTGATCTCGAGGTCGTGTTTATAATCCAATGTACTGACGAAAAAAAGTTTCTGCACCAGTTAAAAAGGTTACTAATTAACATTTTAAAATCAAATCAGCAACATTATTATTATAGTTATTTTCGTATTAAATAATTACATACTTTTAATTTTTATTTAATTATAAAAACTCTATACCTTAGACTTACTTTTGTTTTGTAGATAACGACTATAATATAAACACTTTTTGACACGCGTTTATTAAAAATAAACACTACATCCTCAACGTTAGGATAGTTATATCCTGTGTCGGGGGTCCGGAAATATGACAAGGATGAATTAGCTCCATAATTATTTATGTATCGGAAACTTTAAATGTGCTTTTGACCTCCTTCAAAATGTCGAATTAAATTTTGAAATTTTGCGTGCTTATCAAGGAACGATGACAATTTAATAATTTAAAAAAATCTAAATGAAAAATAAATAATAGTTTAAAAAGTTCTTTAGTGCTTTTTAAGTTATTAATAATAATAATAAATAAACGCTACACACTCAACAGCCCCCATTAGGATAGTTATATTCTGTGTCGGGGGTTCGGAAACATACACAATTACAAGGGCGAACACACGCGGATCGGAAAACATGCTTGCCTGCTTGGTATGCATGGTAAATAAAAACATCTGCTCCATGCAGGAATCGAACTCGAGACCTGCGGCGCTTGAAGCAGGATCGCTACCGCGTTATTTATTTAAATTTGTGTTTTAGTCTTTTTTTGTCAACTGTACACTCCGATTGACACCACTCATTATCAACTTCTGAACTTTACAGTATGATAAATCACCCAGCCCTTACTAATTACAATTTCTATACAATATACTCCATTATTTACTGTATTAATCATTAGTTTTGTATTAATTAAAGGTTATGTTGGACTCCTCAGTTAATAACATGCATTGGTTACGGACAGACTCAAAAATTTTAGTTATACTAAATAATTTTATAAATTACTAGCGGCCCTAGCGGTCCCGGCTTCGCACGAGGTGGACATAAGGTTTTTTTTAAATTTTTGTTGATATTATTATTTATTTTATTGAAGATATGTTATTTAATATTGTAGATCATACTTTTGTTCTATCATCAATAGTTTCTACAGCGCATGCGACGAAAGACGTTTTAGGGCACTTTTTTACACCTTGGATTACGTTAGCTAAGTTTTAGTAAGGATCCTAATCTTTTCTAGCAATAAATATAGCCTATGTTACTCAGGGTGAATGTAGCTTTCCAATGGTGAAGAATTTTTGAAATCAGCACAGTCGTTTTTGAGTTTATTCATTACAAACATATACAAAAACACAAATCTTTTCTCTTTATAATGTAGATGTACTAACGACCCGCCCTAGCATCGCTTCGGTTTGTTTCTGAATTTAGTGTTGTCCTTACTGGCCTTGACAGCATCATCGGGCCGAGTAGCCCTATATAGGGAAAGATGATGAAAACCCCTCTGCGTGCACTTCGGTCAGAACCATGCTAACTGCCGGCGTGGTTCGAAAGAATACGATAGTCCCAACTCATCATTAAAGCATAAACTCTCTTTCTGGATTAGAATATTAAGAAGACTATCGGGTCTAAAAATGCCGATATAAATGCTAAAAAGGGGACTTCAATTTTAATATCTGTCTCTCTCGTTCTTCTCTCCTTAAAGTATTGCTTTTTCTGTCTTATTTTTCCACTTTGCTCAATTTCACGTGTCGCTTTCAGAAATATTACAGGCTTTCATAACTTTGGTAATAACATCTCCAACTCATGTCAACAACAGCGCGATTTAGAAGACATTTTCTTCCTCGAATAACCGCTCTGTGGAATATACTTCCACTGGTGGTGTTTCCGAACCGATACGACCTGGAAACCTTCAAGAGAAGAGTCTGTTCTTTCCTTAAAGGTCGGTAATCCACCTGCATGTCCTCTGGTGTTGCAGATGTTCATGGGCGGAGGTGATCGCTTACCATCAGGTGAGCCTCCTGCCTGTTTGCCCCCTCTTACATAAAAAAATTCTTGCACTCGACTTACAATATTGCATAGTAACTAAAACACAAAAAAAGTAACTAAACCTTACGTTCTTGTGAAAATTGAAAAAATATACCTTATTTAGATATGTTAAGGAAAAATTATTGAATCAATTCGAAGGTAAAGGCCATGCATCGCCATAAAAAGATTACACCGTTCATCACTATGTATAATAAAGATGCCACATTAGTTTATCTGTATGCCTGTCATAGTAAATAATTGTATGTTACACACTTCAGAAAGCTCTTAACAGTTACGACACCGTTGTGGCGTATCGTTAGCGAGTCCGCCTTTAGCCTCCTTGGTTGCGGGTTCGATTCCCGCTCTCGTTTGTTCTTGTGAGTCCCCCACCATGCCTCGGAGAGCACGTTAAGCTATCGGTCCCGGTTGTTATGACATAACATCAGATATAAAACTTGTCCGTCTTTAGGGTTGCGGAGGTCAAATGGCAATCGCTCTGTGTAAAAATAAGTAACCGGTCAAATCCTTGCATAATGCTAGGATGAAGATTGAAGAAGACTTTAGATAGCTCTCAACAAGCGTACAATCCGCCTGATGGTAAGTGATCAAGTAGACCATGAACGCTTGTAAAGTAGTATCAAAAGCTTTTGACTGACCCAAGAAATAGAAAATAGAGATTATGGTTATGAGAATGAGATTTGGATCTCCGGCGATCCTAATTATCGAACGAAATCTAACATTGTTACTCCAGATGATATTCTGTAATATATTCTGTTTTCATGTTACTAAGTTGGCAACCACGACCCATCTGATGGGAAACGGTTGCCGTACCCTATGAGTGCCCTTCAAACCGAAACACACTAATGCCAAAGACAGTACTGCTTTGTGCTAGACTATTTGACACTGCGGTGGTACCTACCTAGCTGGCCTCTTGCAATAAAAGACCTGCCACCAGTGTGACTGATCGCACTGGTGCAATAATTTCTGCTGTGACAGAGATTATCCCAACAGCGGGCGTCACGCCCCGACGCCTCTGACAAATATAAATGAAGTTTCTTGCCGGTTCTTCTCGGTAGAAACAACTTTCCGAATCGGTTGTAGCTCTTGACGATTCAAAAGTACTTTTTAAAGTTTACTTGAAATGAAAATTGATTTTGATTTTTGATTTTGGTAGTGATCCCGGTTGAGCCGACACATTCATGCTGAAAATGGTTAGACCTTAAAATTAAGAATTCTTAAACAGTTGTAAAGATTTTCAAGTCCAAAATATTGCTTCCATCTATGTACTCTGATTTTTGTTTCGGAATGACCTTTCCAGAGTATATGCAGGTGCATTACCAACCTTTAAGATGCATGTATGCAAGCTGATTATACGCTGGCTGACCTCGAAACTTTTTTTCACCAGCGTACGGTAGCTAGATATGTTTAGAGTCGGGAACTTAGCTAGTTAAAAACACTAACCAATGACTTTCCGACGTTTGACGCTCGATATGGTGAAGTTAATTTACAACAAGTCTTCACACTTCCTATGATTTTAATTAATTGATTTGAAATTGTAATTTGAGAGTACCATGACCGGTTCCAGAGTATGATTACAACGTTGCAATAGCCAAGATTGATTTTCTTACGCGTTATATTACAGATATTCAATATTTCAATATGTTTGGCAATTAGGGTAGATCCTAACTAATATTATGTTAAAGTGAGTTTGTTTGTGACGCTTTCACATCTAACCCGTTGAACCGATTTGGTTGGAGTTTGGTATAGATATAGACGGGGTTAGGGTCACAGTCATCGGCTACCATGTACATTAGGAACGAACCTAGTCACAAGCTATCTTCATTCGGTTATAATTTCAACATAACCATTGTAGTGTCAGTTAATCTACCGCAAAGATACGGTTTCAGTTTGAAAGACACTGTAGCTAGTGAAATTACTGGGCAAAAGATTTTTTTTTTATGTAAGAGGTGGCAAACAGGCAGGAGGCTCACCTGATGTTAAGTGATCACCGCCGCCCATGAACATCTGCAACACCAGAAGGTATGCAGGCGCGTTGCCGACCTTTAATGCAGGCGCGTTGCCGACCTTTAACGTTGACGCTCTTCTCTTGAAGGTTCCCAAGTCGTATCGGTTCGGAAAGACCGCCGGCGGAAGTTGATTCCACAGAGTGGTTGTGCGAGGAAGAAAATGTCTTCTAAATCGCGCTGTTGTGGATTTCCAGACATCGAGGTGGTATGGATGGAATTTAGAGTTTTGTCGCGATGTCCGATGGTGAAATTCTACCGTTTTATTAGATATAATAGATATTTAAGAACCAATACCTCGACCTTACCATACCGAGCAAAGTGATGAATGATACCTACAAAATAACTGATTGATTTGATATGTCTAGATTGAGACGGTGAGTTGTAATGTCACCCATCCATAGACTGACGATCAGTTTTCCAATTAGTTGACGGAGTAATAAAATGGCTAAGATATGAAGAAGAACTAAATGAATGTCTCGTCAACGGACTGCCTTACAAAGTAAACTCAAATTTGTAATAATAAATAATTTTAATATGTGAATAACGATAAAGGATATTTAATATTACTAATGAATAAGAATTATTCAATCAATGTGTGGTGACATCCGTTAAATAATGTGTAAGTTTCATTTAATAATTGTTTTATTACATATTGTAAAATAATGACAACGTCTTGGCGCAGCGATAGCGAAGCTGCCTTAAAGAAAGAAAGAAAGAAGAAAAGAAAGAGAGAAAGAAAGAAAGAAAGAAAGAAAGAAAGAAAGAAAGAAAGAATTAATTTATTGGGACACAACCGAAAGAAACTAAACTTAAACATGAAAAAAGTAAATTAACTTAAGAGCAATTCTTTTCTTTGCCCTACTTCCAAAAAGTGGAACTCATAGCCGGCTCACGTGTTCCCTCCTTCCTACAACCTGGGCTCCTTAAAACGAGGCGTGAAGTGGCATCATACGGGTAGGCAGGGCGAAGGTGGCTAACGCGGTTGCATTCCGCAACTCTGTTAGCCGTCTTCGCGTTTAAATTTAAGTTCCACTTAACATCAGGTGGAGTAGAGTCATCTGCCCCACTTTCCAAATAAAAAAAATGCCGACACATTTTCCGGTCTGGACGTGTTTGTCCTTATTCTTGTATATGTTTCCGGACCCTCGACACAGAATATCACTATCCTAATGGGGACAATTATTACAACAATAAATATTATAACAATTAAGTGTGTAGCGTTTACATACTCCCAGAAAGTAGTCACTCAAGAGTTCAGTCTTCACTTCTGCTTATTATAATTAGTCACATGTAAAATAAACATCAAAGTACGGTGTGTACGAAGTACGGTGCCCATGTACCATGAACGGTACAAATTTCCATTCAAATGTCAAAATTCTTTATAATAAAACCACTTAACTTTAAAAAAAATATATCCTTTACAACTTTTTCGTAGTTTGCGTCCATCATCTTATAGAGAATACTTGCGCCACAATGGTCGTCAAATCACTTATGGTGCCAAAAAGTTTACAGTTTTGCCACTATTTGTATAAAAAGCAATAATTGTTACCTCTATAAATAACACTATATATATGATGTGATAATCAAGTATTTACATACGCTTCAATAACAGTTATAAACATGTCGTGAATGATGAATTATTTAGATTTTATCTTGGACCTTTAATGTCGAATATAACATGTTGATTTGTTCGTTTATATATGCTTAACAATATAGGGAAAATTATATTTTTTATTAAAAAATTGGCCAGGAATTTATATTGTAGTTTCCTTTTTGTGGTTGTAAAAATTAAAGCCCTCACTGGTGGTAGGTTTTTTGTTGCAAGAGGCCGGCTAGGTCGGTACCACCGCAGTGTCCAATATTCTGCCGCCAAATAGTAGTGCTTAGGCACTACTGTGTTCGCTCTAATTTAGGCATTGTACGCTAGTGAAATTACTGGGCGAACGAGATTTAAGAACTAATATCTTGAGGTTGGCAACGCGCGAGTGGCACCTACTAATGGTGCTGCAAGCGCTCATAGGCTGCGGCAGCCACTTACCATCAGGTGGGCCGTATGCTTGTTTGCCAACTTCTAACATAAAAAAAGCTTTTTCCTCGCTGGATCTTTTTCCGCACTTGGTCCTATTGGACCATTGTGCGTAAGGTAGAGGTATGGGGGGTGGTCAGTTCAGCCACCTCAGCTCCCGCCAGAAACCGAAAACACTCCTGAGCTCGGCTCTCTGAGGGATTTACGGAGTGTGTTTGGCTTACCAAGATGTGTACCCCTTTGTTCAGCCATCGTAGAGCATTTTACCATGACGTGAGTCGGTGTCTGCTCCTTACTCAGGCAACCCCTGCAAAGAGGGCTGTCCATTACAACCAGATTAGTAAGGTCTTTGTTTAGTTCACAGTGATCCGTTGAGAGTCTGTTACCGTGCAATGAAAGATGGTAAAATTATTTTATGTATTTATTGTAAAGGTAAAACAATGGTTATACAATAATAAATTTTAAACAATGTTTGGTGGAATAGATATAATAGGTTATAAAAAATTATGCCAGCTAAACTCATCGGTGGGTCACTAGAGATATTTTAAAGCTTAAGGTTTGGTTTTCCAAAACAATTAAAAAATAGGGCGCCACTGTCAAGAACGAGGTATATTATGGGTTGACAGTCCCATAGAAATTACTTTACAATTACTGTTATAAAATCAAAAGAAAGGTCCGTTATTAATAATAGTTTAAACTAAAATATGAAATGTCACCGTCCTGTGAGTGATAGTGAAGACGATCACGATGCCACGTGGTCACCACCGGCCACGGGCAGACCGCAACCACCTCGACGCCTCGAGCTCGCCGAGCGCCGGGCATTCCAGCACGGGAACTGAAGAGACGGCCCGCGCGGTAATAACTACTCGCACAGCACGAGGCAGCCTTCCAGGAACAAGAACCCTCGCCGACTGACGAGCACCCTCATATCATAATACGTATATAACTTTTTTCTGCTCAAACGATGGAGATTAACCGCAAAGCCGTAGTAAATAAAGTTTTTATTTAAATTTTAATTTTCAGCTAACTTTTCGAAATATTTTGATAATTTGTTTTTGTTCTAAAATACTTTTTCTTACCTTGATGAAAAGTTCGCTTTTAGTCCCTGGTATATCACCCGGCAAGATGACACTAATCACTTTACATCCCGGTAACCCAGCAACCGTATGTACCAGGGACTAAAACTAAACTTTTCATCGTAGGAAAAAAGTCTTATACGCACTACGGGAGATAAGTAGAACATTGCCACCCGCGATTGTCAATAATCCGCGATTGTCAATGTCCTACTTTTATCCGTATGTGCGTAATGTACTATTACAAAAACAATAGATAAGGAAATATTAATTTAAAACTACAAATTTTTCAATTATATTCTTTGAACAAAGAGTCTTAACGCGGCTTTCGGGTAGTGCGATTTAGTAGAAATCGTCGCGTAACGATATACCGTATGCTGTGTGTATCGAGCATTCTACAGGCAAATGAGCACAAGACCAAGTGAGTACGCAGCCGGGTAAGCAACTCTCTCTTTCTCTCACTGCTCCTGTCTCTTTTTTTTTTTCTTTGTATTTTTTTTAACCTATTGTAATACACAGATTTCATTTAGAATTACATTTGGAGTTGAAGTAAAAACTTAAGGAACTTCGGAAAGGAGTCCTCTGACCTCACAGTTTTTTTATATAATTATGTTTGTTTTTAAATTATATTATATACATCTTATAAAAATATTTATATTATACAATTGTCTTATAGGATTTTTTTTATAATAACGCCTGACTCATAGTACTTTTACAATTCCTCTGACCTGCAGGTGTATTATTATACAATTATACGTAATTACACGAGTTTTGCATTGTATTTGAATAACTCATCATTTTTATTGACCTTTTGAAAGCTTCCGATTATGTACGCCTAATAAATTATCTCGATATGGCATATGTCTCGAATAGGGAAGTGCTACCCTCTCATAGAAAATCTGCGTAAAATAACGGTCTCAGTACGGTTGCGTTTCGCGCGATGAGTGAGAGCAGTGGAGGGTCAAACTCCCACTCCCTCAGATCTCTTAATTTTTCTCTCCTCATCCATTACCCGCTATCCTTTGAGTTGGCAACGGGCATGAGATACTTCAAGTGTCACGCGCGGTCATATGTTGCGGCGACTGTCCAGACGATCAGGTGTACCGTATGCTTGTTTGACAACCGACGTGCCGTAAAAAAAGTTACCGGAAGTCTGAGTTTTGATTTCGATTGAAATATTATACCCGCTCTAACTGCTTATGGATGATCATTAGATGGATCGAATGGCACTCGATGCAGTTGTTATTGACCATACAATGCCAGGGCATGGGAAGTTGTATTTATGTTAATCCATGTTGGAAACTTCGATAATGCGATGCAGAATTGTGACGACTGTGTTTTTTTTAAATTTATTTGGAAAGTAGGGCAGATGACTCTACTCCACCGGATGGTAAGTGGAAATAAAGTCCAAACGCGAAGGCGGCTAACAGAGTTGCGGAATGCAACCGTGTTAGCCACCCTTGCCCTGCCTACCCGCAAGATGCCTCTTCGCGCCTCGTTTGAAGGAGCCCAGATTGTAGGAAGGAGGGAATACGTGAGCCGGCAATGAGTTCCACTTTTTGGAAGTACGACAAAGAAAAAACTTTTAACTTCTAAAATTTTTTTAACTTCCAAAATTATATTTAAAAAGCGTGATTTCCTTTTAAGAAAAGCGGGACAGGCGACAACCCTAAGAGAGAATCCCGACAAAACCCTATCCCGATATAACCATGGAATGATTACGTCGTGGAACAGCGGTAGCGAACCTGCCTTGAGCGGTTTTCCAGTCTGGGTGTGTTTGTTCTTGTCGTTGTGTATATTTCCGGACCCAAGACATAGGATATCACTATCTTAATTGGGGCCGTTGAGTGTGTAGCGTTTATTTAATGTAAACCAATAAATAAATGGTTTTAATACGTCTATCAAAGTTCTCTTATTAAGTCACCTTCATTCGTAATCATCACATTGCAATCTACTACGGAAAGGTCAAATTGTCTCGTAAAAGAATACAGTACATCTTGTACTTAGAATGCATCGGATTAATTAATATACGGCCGACATTATGTTGAATTACTACGCATTGTAACTAGTTAATTACGTTCGTCTTAGTTCAGTGTAAAATATCAAATCGGTATTTATATCATAATTCAGGGTTACCAAACGTGATTCCGCGACGTCCCACTATGGAACTAGATGGCACCTTGGGGTTTTAGCGGGTAGGGAAGCTCGGCTCCGAGTCCACATACCTCCTGCGCCATTGCACCCGTCCCGGCGCTCGAGTGCGTAACTGCATTTCCCCAAGTAAAAAAAGAAGGGTTACCAAACGTCCCGCTTTTAGTGACATGAAACGCGATGTCCCGCGCGGGGTGATTGAAATGTTGGTTGTTGATCGTTTCTTATGTCGATGTTGGCCCTACTGGGTCTTTCTTCTTCTTCTTATCGAGTGGTTAGCGGCCAACCTAGTGTCAGAGTTGTACAGGTCACTGTTAGTAGGCCTGTGACTTTTCAACTGTTATCAAATTGATAACAACCGGGACTGACTTTTTACGTGTCCTCAAAAGTGCCGAGACGCTCAGTTGATATAGCACTATACGATCAACCATCTAGTGACTCATCGCACTTAAAGTTGCATTAACTCTCCGATCCTTTAATGATCAGTGAGCATAACAGGCGACGAATGAAATGTTGGTTCTTGTAGGTGTTGTTGGTGATGGCCCTACAGGGTCTTGACACCCCTACAAGCTAAGTAACACTTGTTTTGAAAAAGTCAAGTCTTTAGGCTTTATTAAATTGGTGGATAAAAACAATTTGTAACAAAAATCTTTGGATATTAGCCTTGGTCGACCATTTTGGTGTAGGCCTCCTTCAAACTTCTCCATAGATTTCTATTTTGGGGTGTCTGTATCCATTTGTTGCCGCCACCTTCTGGACGTCTTTTCATCGCATTTGCGGTCTTTCCACTGGTCTTTTATGCCCCCAAGGACTCCATTCCAGGGATGTCTTGTTCCATGTTTAATTTTTACGAGCTACGTGGCCTCCCCAAAATTTTCAAAAATCGAAATTGACAAAATACACCCAAAAAAACCAGACAAATTGATGCATCATGATGATGAAAACATGATTCTGTAAGCTTAACAAAGCCTCGGAAGAAATAACATTGTAATTCAATTTTCTGACTTAACTCGTGTAGGTTTATACGAGTTTTATTACTCCAACTAACCTTACGTATAATTGAAATGGTAAACGATCGTAACTATAAAGCGGAACAACTAAAAATCATCCGATAGCCAAAATTAGGTAAGTAGCATTTGGACGCAAATAAGCAATACCATGTCAGCCCACAAAATTGACAAATCTGAGTTATATATGCAGAAGTGTTTGTATACTTATTTTTTGTGAAAATAAGTAAAATTGCTTGACCAATACATAAAAAAAATCATATAAAGCAAGTTGTTAAAAATTATCAAACGCGTTTTTCTCGAAATGACATTCGTGTGGGTTGACATGGTATTGCTTATTTGCGTCCATTTATTCTATTTACACAGATAAATAAAATTGAAGTGTCTGTTTGTAATTCCAAATTAATAGTTTTTCACTAAATGCATATGAAAGTATTTACGGTACTTACATTAAAAAAACTTTTTTAAAATGTTTGTCTGTCTGTTTGTTCCGGGTCATCTCTGAAACGGCTGTATAGATTTTAGCGGAAATTTAAATGGCAGATAGCTGATATTATAAGGAGTAATTAAGGCTACTTATATTTTCGAAAAAAAAAATTAGGGTTCTGTGCAAAAAAAACTAAATAATAGTTCTGTAGTCCACGCGAGCAGAGTCGCTAGTTAGAGCTAGTTTTAAATTATATATATTGAATTTTTTATATTCGCAAGACAGGGAGATCTTTATCCAAATAAATTGGTTATAGGTCATTGCTAAAATATGCCAGGTTAATTTTTGAAGGTTTTCATTCTTACCCTGGATTTGATCCAGTGATCACAACATGTCACCCTCCTGGTGTTACTACGGTAACTGCTTTTGACCAGGGATTAGGTTCCTTTTTCTTGCTACCATCATAGTCTAAAAAAAACCATAAAAGTTTCGACCTATCTAAGTCTTTAGAATCATTAACTAAGGTAAAGACAAAAACACAAAACTCTTTCTATATGCACTTATAAATATTCTATACGTCAAATATCCTTTCCTATATATTTATTGCGCAAAACGGAAAAATAAATTTTGTGACTTATCAGTCTTTTTAGTCCGTAGGCTGCGTAGGTTTTCTGTAATTGCTTCGAGCCAGGACATCGTAAAGAAGTCTTAAATTTAAAATTTTAAAGTCATTTATGTAATAGCAAAACCATCAGTCGATAAGTTCAAATTTATATTTTTAAAAAGTTTGAAAATAAAAATGCTACACAATCAAATTATAAGATATTATGTCGGATCCGGTTATGAATACGGATATGAAATGATAAGCGCGCCATTTTAATATTCGACAACCGAGTGTCTTGACGTCAACGCTCGAGTTATTTCTCCCACTCAAATCCCCTGATTAGACAGGCTAGTGTCTATACAGACAGAGATGACGAGCCGACTACAGTAAGGGGTCCTAAGCACGTCCTACAAGACCCTGACGATAATATCACATTAGACAATGCTCCATACTCAGCTCAAACACACACACAGCACCGTCTTCGCCGTCGAAGACGAGGTCTCCTGTTCCACACGTCACGACGTGCTCACACCGTCGGGTGAGTCCATCGACTAGAATACGCTCGGAGCGTTTCCGATGACATCCTTCGCCGTGGTTCTGCCTCGCAGAAGGTAAGGGCGGAATCAAAGTTGAACCCCGCGACGTCACTTTTTCACGACGAGGAAATCAGCAACGAGTTACCCGAATTCCTAGAAAAGGAACCGCGAGGGGTTCCATGAATTCCATGAATCCTAACGAACCAACGCGACCTGACAAGCACTGTGCTTCGCTTGTGACTAGAGAAGCCCGATCCCGGGGGTCACTTGATAAAGCATTGCTAACAATTCTTTAAAAAATAATTATCAGTCAAGTGCGTTGTGGACCACGCACAATCAAAACTAAAGGGTTCCACAGCTTGATGATGAGGAATACAATATAGGACTTAAAAATAATAACGATATAAAATTGACCGCAAAATTAAGTTGGTATTTTCATAGTAATTATTAAAAGTAATATGAAAAACAAAGTTATGGGAACAACTCATGTATCTCTAAAATTTGTAGACCTTTCTTCTTCAAACCAAATGTGGTTGAAAGTTCACTTGATGTTCTACAACCTCAATTTTTCTAGAATTTTAAAGCCCATAGTTCAAAAGTTAAAGGGGGCATAGTTAAAAATACAATTTTTATGACTTTAGGAGCTTATATCTCAACAACTACAGACTTAATGAAAAAGGCAAAATCAAACCTCGTTATCATTTTGAAAGACTTATCCAAAGATATCTCACATGTTGTCATACATTGAACTTTCTTTCCATTCTCATTTACATGTATTGACTGCTACCGGTAATTTTTATATATTTTATGATTTCATTACAAAATCGTGGTGCGGTTCATAGAATACAACTATTTACTAAATTTCGTATAGATGTACCAACAGTCTCCGAGTAAAATGATTGTGACATACGGACGGACGGACAGACGGACATGACGAAACTATAAGAGTTCCGTTTTTGGCATTTGAATCCTTAAAATGTTATTAGTGTACTCATCATGTGTGAATTTTTATTAATTTGATATCATTACATGCTCAATTGTCAGTGTTTGTTAATCTCAATAACAATTGCTTGTTAAAATCCTTGTATCATAAATCATATATCATAATTGGATATCTATCTGCTAGTCAATAACTAATGAATCGCATCATTAACAACTGATCATGAAAATGCTTGATAAATATAATTATCTTATTAAAATATGTGGGAAAAGTTTGAATGTTAGTTTTAATGATTAAATTCTCATTATTAAATTTATTATGATACCACAATGCATGTATGTAAAGTAAGCTTATATTAAACCATTATTTTTATATATTTTAGGATTTCACTACAACGTTGTGTAGAGGTTCATGGAGTATTTAATAAATTTCGTATAGATAGAGACAATAGTCTCCGAGTAAAATGACTGGGACATGCGGACGGACATTAATTATAAATTAATTAAGACAAAGCATACACCATTAATTTATACAGAAGTATAATTTAATATTACGAATATTAGTATAAATTCAAAATCATCTTAGAATTTAGTACTTATTCTTAAAGAGTTAAATAAATTAAAAATTAAAATAGCAATAAAAATTAAGTTATAGAATAAAATGTCAGTATAATAAAATAAAATGTCCGTAAGTACATAAGAAGTAATAATATTTAACTAACAACAGAACAATAGGAACAAACGGACAGACGTACGGACGCGCGCAACCTATGAACGCTTGTGATACTTGAAGTAGCATATGTGCGTGTCTAATCCAAGGGATAGGAAGGACGAGATAAGAAGGGAAGGCAGCTGAGGGAGTGGGAATTTGGGCGTCCCGCGCTCTCACTCATCGGATGAAACGCAACAGTACCTAATGATACTGCTACTTTGCGCCGATTTTCTGTGAGAGGGTAGTACTTCCCCGATTGAGCCAGCCCATTTCTGTTGGGAGGAGAATGGATCGACTTACTAATATTAATTCTAAGCTTACAATGAATCAGTACTTAGCTATGACAATGAATTGTAATGGCGTAGGATTGTGTGGGCGTTGTAATGATGCGCGTTCTGACTATTTGTTGTTTATTATAAATGATTGTACTGAAATATTTACACGAATACAACCTTCATACCAAATTTAAGTCGGGGCCAATGTGTCAACATGTTTGGCATCCTACAAAAGGTTCTTTCCCACCCTGGAAACAAATGTCTCACCAACGTTTTACAGGCGTCGGGACGTGACGACCCCATCGCCTGCTGTTGGGATAATCTCTGTCACAGCAGAGATTATTCCACCAGTGCAATCAGTCACATTGGTGGTAGGTGTTTTGTTGTAAGAGGCCGGCTAGATAGGTAACCACCGCAGTGTCAAATATTCTATCGCAAAGCGGTAGTGTCTTTCGGTTTGAAGGGCACTGTAGGCTAGTGAAATTACTGGGTAAAGAAGATTTAAGAACCAATATCTCTAGTTGTCGCGTGAGTGGCACTTACCAATGGTGTTGTGCGCTCATAGGCTACGACAGCCGCTTCATCCACCGCCGCATCAGGTGGGTTGTATGCTTGCTTGCCAACTTTAATATAAAAAAGGTTTACCGGCTAAATTGCCCCCTTGTTAGTCAAGCTAATAGAGCTAACCGGTTAAATTAGCTAAGCTGATCAGCTAGCTAGCTAGCTAATTCAGATAACTCCTTTAAAAATAAAAAAAATACTTGTTTTAACATTTCTAAAATTCTACTCAAATTTGAAATAGGGGTTTCAAAGTTTAATGACCTTGTGGCGCAGCGCTAGCGAACCTGCCTTAAACGCCACAGGTCGCGGGTTCGATTCCCGCTCGGAGCAGGTGTGTGTATTGACCATGCAGGCATGTTTTCCGGTCTGGGTGTGTTTGTGCTTGTCATTGTGTATGTTTCCGGACAGCCGGCACAGAATATAACTATCCTAATGGGGGCCGTTGAGTGTGTTATTTATTTAAAGTTTTTTTTATAATCGTTATTCGCGCGAGCGAAGCCGCTGGAAGGAGCTAGCATGCGATACTTGTTTAATATATGTGTGTCTGTCTCTAAGATCATAGCCGCATCGTTATATCTAAATCAACACGAAGTCAACATAAATAACAATTCTAAATAACTAATTTAAATAAGTCATACACGCACTGAACATCGTAAGAATAGGAATCCTTTAAGGGCATGTCAGTTATAAAATTTAAGTAAGGTTACTGGTTGGGTAAATCGGTAATTCTACAAATATAATAAATGTTAAAATTTTGTGTTAGGCACGACGGCTCCTACTAGGAGAACGCCCATACTGAAAAAGTTATTTGTAAGATCAATACAAACTGCTTTGAGCGGGAATGAACGCCGTGACAGTCGAAGCTAAAGGCAAACTCGGTAACAATACGTCACAACGGTCCAAGTTATAGATTGTACTAGCATCTTCTCGAGACTTCGTCCGCGATAAGCTCAGAAGTCGCTCCTTATAGAAATAAATAAATAAACGGTCCACACTCAACACTCCCCTATTATGATGACGACGTTAAACGCCACAGGTCGCGGGTTCGATATTCCGGTCTGGGTGTATTTGTCCTTGTCCTTGTATGTGTTTCCGGAGCCCCGACACAGGATATCACAATCCTAATGGGGGCCGTTGAGTGTGCAGTGTTTATATTTAAAGAAAACCTAAACGTAGCGTCAATAGCTCAACTGTAGAAGGGCTGACAGCGTTCCGTTAACGCGAGAGTCACAGGTTCGATCCTGACCCCCTTGGGCTATTGTTGGACCACTCCTATCGCAAGCTTCGAGCTTATTTGGAGGGGCAATCGGAATACTAGTAATGTCTTGATAAAGCATTGCTAATATTCTTTATTAAAAAAATACTTTTGTTCACATGGACAGAGCAGAGTGCATATCTGGACGCAAATAAGCAATACCATGTCAACCCACAAAATTGAAAAAACTGAGTTATATATGCAGAAGTGTTGGTAAATGGCTGAAGAACATTTTTCTTTAATATTTGTAAGGTTTTAAGCTTTAAAACTTCTAAAAACGCCATATTATATACGAAATATGCGGTTTGTATACTTATTTTATGTGTAAATAAGTAAAATAACTTACATACATCTTGAAATTTCTAAAAACTTGACCAATACATTAAAAAATCATATAAAGTAAGTTGTTCAAAATTTTCAAATGCCTTTTTCTCGACATGACATTCGTGTGGGTTGACATGGTATTGCTTATTTGCGTCCATCTAGTATAGAGTATATAACACCCATACAATAATATTACTAATAGATAATACAACAATATCAAGATCAAATATTAGTTTGGTAATAAATAAACAATGCTACATTCTTACGCTCCAAATGGCGCGTCCTTCTGCGGGTGAGGCGGTGAATACCTCTGCTGGGAACGAACTCGTGACCTCCGGCTGTCAATCACGTATCTGATACGTAGGACCGCATTGTTGCCATTTATTAGTGATGTTATACATAAATCTAAACTAGCTTCTACCAGTGGCTTCGTCCGCTTGAATTATGATTTTTAATGCGGTAGTAGTAATATGCATAGAAATCGTTTTTTTTTATGTAAGGAATATTAGCAAACGCAACAAAACATAAAGGCCTTATGATAGTTATATCCTGTGTCAGGGGTCCGGAAACATACACAATGACAAGGACAAACCCAGACCGGAAAACATGCCTGTATGGTCAATACAAACTTCTGCTTCGAGCGGGAATCGGCCCCGCGACCTGGGGCGCTTAAGGCAGATTCGCTACCAAATATAATCAAAATGGGTTACGGGGTTAAGATGGTTATTTATTATTAGTAATTGAAGCTGCTTGAATTTGTTTCGTATGTAGTTGTTATGAGGAATGGAAAGACCGACAAAATGTGTTTTTTTAAACACATCTATATAATATTAAAATTTCAAGTCCTGTAGTTAGTTTTTTGTATATTCCAAATAACATTTTTTCAAGATAAAATTATCCTATGTTTTAATTCACGAATAAATAAATTGAAAAGGTACATTTGGTTGCAAAATTCAGAAGACGCAATTTTTTTTTTGACGTCAAAGTGTGACCTGTGACCTTTGTTTTTCAAAAAAATTTGAAAGGCATCTGTACTGTTTCGAACCCGTACACAACGTACACAACAGTGCGAAGATTAGGCGGATGTTAAAATAAAAAGATTTATTATTTTTCACACGGCGTGCATAGTATAATTATGGTGGGCATATTAAAAAAAATCTACCTAAAAATTGTCAAATATCAATTAACTATTATTATCTTACAAATATCTGTCTCGGTCTGGGCGTTGGTGGGTCTCCCCACCATGCCTCGAGAAACACGTTAGTTGCCGGTCCCTGTTGTGATCATCATCTCTGTTGTGATCCATCTTGACAGAAATTCCTTTTATCCAATGAGTTATTGGTTCGACCTTTAAGTTGCAAAGATCAGTTGGCAATCACTGTGTGTAAAAACTAGTAACCCGCCAAATCCGGATAAGAGTAATAAGCAGACCCCGGGTAAGATACCGGGATAAATTCTGGGAAGAATAATGAACTAGTACTATAATATCTGTGTGCCAAATTTACATTCGAATTAGTTAAGACATTTTTACGTGATTTAGTTAAATATCTAAACATAATTCCGGCGTCGGGACGTGACGAACCCATCGCCCGCTGTTGGGATAACCTTTGTCACAACCACCAGATTATTCTACCAGTACAATCAGTCACACTGGTGGTAGGTCTTTTGTTGCAAGAATCCGACTAGGTTGGTACCACCGCATTGTCAAATATTCTACCGCCAAACAGTAGTGTCTTTGCCATTACTGTTCTCCGGGTTGAAGGGTGTAGAGGCTAGTGAAATTACCGGGCAAAGGATATTTAAGAACCTATATCTCGAGGTTGGCAACGCGTGAGTGACACCTACTAATGGTGCTGCAAGCGCTCATAGGATTACACATAGGATAATAACACACACAGAAAGATAATCCACAGGTTTAAGCAATATTAATCTACAAATCTACATTAACATAAATCATTACATGCAGAGGTAATCTTATAATTACCTTCTTAATCGTAGTTAACTATATAATTAACGGAGTATACAACAGTTAACCTACTTAGCTATGAATTTAACTTGTAATCGAAAAACGTAATGTTGTTATACATGGTTTTCAAAATAACATCATATTATAGTAAGCCTTCTTCTTCTTATCGAGTGATTAGCGGCCAACCTAGTGTCAGAGTTATTCAGGTCGTCCGTCGGCCTCTGACTTGACTTATCGACTGTTGTCTAATAATTGTCAACAGCCGGGACCGACTTTTTACGTGCCCTTTGAAGCGCGGAGACGAGCGGTTGAAATACCACTATGCGATCACCCATCTAGTGACTGACCGGGCCTAAAGTTGCTTCACCTACCGATCGTTTACCGACCGATACCGATAGTGGTATTTCAACTGAGCGTCTCCGTCTCCGTTGACAGTTTGACAGTCAGGGCGACCTGAACAATTCTGACACTAGGTTGGCCACTAAGCACTCGATAAGAAGAAGAACTACCCGACTGCCGAAGGATACTCTCCCTTTTTTTGAGCGTATGTATGTATGTTTATTTCTTTGTGACGTTCTACAGCCTAGACCCTTTGAAAGATTTCAACATATGAGGTGTTATAAGAATCGTCTCAGCTGAGAATGACATTGGGTATTTTATTTCAATACGGTGTCCGTGGGAAAAAAGGACTCCCTAGTATATGCAATCCTTATAGACAAAATCTGATGATGGTGCCTTTTAGAAGTTGACAAAAAAAGATGAAAAGTAAGGATAAAGTTTTTCGATATACTGCTTCGATCATCCCATCCCATGGAAAGATAAAACCAAATATCTAGGCGTCATACTCGACAACAGACTCACCTTTGAAGCTCATATCCGCAAGGCACGTGATAAAGCAGCGTTCGTTTTGGGAAGATTGTATGCGATGTTGGGCAGGCGCAGTAAACTGTCCCTTAGAAATAAGGTGACATTATACAAAGCCTGTATACGTCCCATGCTGACCTACGCGAGCCCTGTTTTTTCGCACGTCCATGGCAGAAGAATTAATCAATTACAAATAATTCAGAACCGTTTCTTACGCATGGCCTCGGGCAGTCCGTGGTACGTTCACAACGTAGATCTCCAGAGAGACTTTGAAAAAAAAAAATATATATATATATATATATATATATTTTTTTTTTCATAATATATATATATATATATATATATATATATATATATATATATATATATATACTTGCTTTTCAAGAAATCGATGTTTTAAGTTTGAGTTTTTCTCATTCCATTTTTTTTCTTTTTACTATTTTTAAAGCAGACGGGTCTATTTCTTATTTTATTTCATATATTTATTTTCAAACTGCTTTTATTATTTTTTTAATCATTTCATATAAATATCTCTCTCATAGTTCAGTAATAAATGGATGTTTTTGATTAAATTTTAAGTTTTTAGAGCATTTTAATACAAGTCCATATATTAAATAAAATATAATACATAAATATAAATTTACCACAATTATATGTAATAATAAAGGATAATTAAATTATTAAGACTTATTAACCCTTAAATAACTACTTTGTATTGTAATGCTCGCTTTGCGCTCAAAAAGTTTATTTGCTTCGAAATTCCGAATGTTTTTTTTTAACAAGACAATTCGCTGCGGTTATTTTTAATTCTTTTGTTCCATAACCTTATAAGCGTGTCAAGCCCGTGTTGGAATCAATTTATTTATATAGTTTAATAATAAAATTAAAGTAAGAAAGTATTATCTACTACAGTTCATGAGACATACCTTTAATTTGTAATTTTATTTTATATTTAATATCTGTGAAAATGTAACTGTTTACAATAACAGATTGTTATGGTTCGTAAGTTACAGCCCGCTGACAGAGGGGTGGACGGATAGACAGCCGAGGCTTAATGATAGGGTGGGTTTCTATATCATCCTTTGGATATGAAACTCTAAAAACCTTTAATATAACATGATGTGAAATATTAGAAAGTTTTTAAAGAAAGTTCTAAAGATTCTAGGTCTTTACGTTACTTCCTAACAAAAAATAGATATGGGTATTTTTTATCCCGTACACTTTCAACGTGTTAAAAAATATAATCAATGCACGCAACATTAAGATAATTATGATGGGCAATAATATTAATTAAATAATTACTATTATATATGTCGGATGTAAGCGATTACTATATGTTTAATTACGTTAATTAATTATTTATTACAATAAACAAAGCTGTATAACAATGATACTTAAAGTACATTGTGGTATTATGAATGGTTGTTAAATACATATAGCCATTATCATTTTACTTTTTGATATTTTATTTACTGACGACGACGACGACGACGTTGTGGCGCAGCGGTAGCGAACCTGCCTTAAACGCCACAGGTCGCGGGTTTGATTCGACGGGCGGCGGTGATTGCTTAACATCAGGTGAGCCTCCGGCCCGTTTGCCCCCTCTTACATAAAAAAAAAATATATTCATATCATAATGAATAACTCGGATTAATACTTTACAAAACAAAAAATTATAATCCGAATCGATCTACAGACACTTTTTTTATGTGAGAGGGTGGCAAACGGGCAGGAGGCTGATGTTAACCGATCACGTCCGCCCATAAACATCTACAACACCAGAAGGCCTGCAGGTGCGTTGCTGACCTTTAAGGCTACGCTCTTCTCTTGAAGGTTCCCAAGTCGTATCGGTTCGGAAAGACCGCCGGCGGAGTTGATTCCACAGAGAAAATATCACGTAATAAACATAGAAATAATCAGATATAATCGGAAACAACTCACACCGTCTGGTGAGTCCGTCGACGAGGATGTGCTCAGACCGTTTCTCGATGACGTCCTTAGCCATGGCTCGGCCTCTCGCAGGAGACACCGTAAGGACGGAATCGAATGTGAGCCCTTGTGAGAGCTGTCCCTTTTTCTCGGCTGCGTCTCATAACTCGGCTACCCCACCCGATGATGCTGGCAAGGCTAGTAGAGTGAACAGTAATACCCAAAAAAAATTCTGAGGCACTCGGGGACTGCCGCGGTAAAGCTATTGCATATCCTAAACTAAAATATTCGAAGTAAATTAGAGAATTTATTTTAGGATATAGTACTTATTTTTCCAATTTTCGTGTTGTTTATTATTTAATTTTGGAGATCTGTCATTTTTCACACTCCCCCTAACATGTAGCTCGGCCGAGCGTTCGGTGTTAGGGTCTATTTTCGTTACGGAATTTCTTGATTCGGTCGCCGCGCTCAAAGCCCGCGATAAAAGCTATGCAATAGCTTAAAAATCAGAAACTTATTCTTTTTTATGTCTGTTCAAAAACGTATAGCAATTAAAATGGTAAGCGGTTGCCGTAGCCTATGAGCTTTTGCAACAACATTAATAGGTGCTACTCACGTGTTGCCAAGCTCAAGATATTGGTTCTTAAATCTCCTACCTCCAGCAATTTCACTAGCCTAAGGTGCACTTCAAACCGAAACACAATAATATCAAAGACACTACTGTTTTAATGTAGAATATTCGACACTGTGGCCGTACCTACCTAGACGGCCTCTTGCAACTAAGACCTACCACCAGTGTGACTGACTGCACTAGTGGAATAATCTCTGCTGCGACAGAAGTTGTCTCAACGGCGGGGGCTGGGGTCGTTACGTCCCGACGCTTGTTTAAGCGAGACGCTCATAGCCGGGTGCGCTTACTGATCGGTGCGTAAAGCAACTATAGGCGTGGTCAGTCACTAGATGGGTGATCGCATAGTGGTATTTCAACTGAGCGTCTCCGTGCTTCGGAGGGCACGTAAAAAGTCGGTCCCGGCTGTTATAAATTTGATGACAGTCGTTAAGTCGTGTCAGAGGCCTATACCTGAACAACTCTGACACTAGGTTGGCCACGAATAAAACTAAACGTATATTGTGCAATATATCTGTCATTAATAAATCAGAGAAACATGATGAGAAATTATAAAACGCATCTAGTATAGTTTGACATTTAAATATTTTGATGGCACGTAAACATAACATCTTAAATTTAATGATGGATCGGTTATTAGTCACGATTAACATGACAAATTAAATTTAAATAAATAAATTATGACGACTGACGACGTTGTGGCGCAGCGGTAGCGAACCTGCCTTAAACGCCACAGGTCACGGGTTCGATTCCCGCTCGGAGCATAATATGTTTGTATTGACCATGCAAGCATATTTTCCGTTCTGGGTGTATTTGTCCTTGTCATTGTGAATGTTTCCGAACACCCGACACAGGATATAACTATCCTAATGGGGGCCGTTGAGCGTGTAGCGTTTATTATTATTATTATTATTATTAAATTATATTCATGGTAGCAGAACCACGCTTCTTTCAACACAAATTGACCGGCTCGACCGGGAAAGTACTACCCTCTTCCAGAACATCGCCGTCAAGTAACAGTATCAGTAGGTACTGTTGCGTTTCATGCGATGAGTGAGAGCGATCCAATCTCCCACCCCCTCTAATCCCTTCCTTTTTCCCATCTCATTCCTTCCTTGTTCCTTGGGTTGACAACACTCGTGTGATACTTCAAGTATCACAAGCGTTCATAGGTTACGGTGACTGCTTACCATGGGACCGTAAGCTTTTTGCCAACCATCATGAAATAAAAAAATACCTTGAAAGCTCAACTGTAATGTACAGTTGAGCTTTCCAGGCAGACTTCTAATGAGAGAGTTATAGGTTTGATACCGAACTCATTCAAAATTAAAATTATTTTTATTCATATTCTTTTAAAAAGTACTCAATCGTCAAGCTCTATGGTTGAACGGATTTAGATGAAATGTAACACACAGGTAGCTTATTATCTGGATTAGTACATTGGACTTTGATCCCATAAATATTTTCGGTTCCTGTGGGATTGTCAAAAAACATGCTACAGGACGTATTCACTTGAAATTACGTATAGATGTCTGTTATTCTTAACGTTTCAACTCTTTTTGTAGTGATCATACATACATGTGTTCCAGTCTGGGTGTATTTGTCCTTGTCATTGTGAATGTTTCCGGACCCCCGACACAGGATATCACTATCCTAAAGGGGCTATTGAGTGTGTGTGAGCTTTTAAGAACATTGTGGACGAACCGGCGTAACTTTTGAAAAAAATAAAATACATTTTTTCTCAGGCGTTATTTAATTATGTAAAAGGGTCTTCAGTGAACCAGTTCGCAGGATAGCTACATATTTTATTAAATGAATTAAATTAAAATTATGTTAATACTACGAAGACATAATTGAATTTCTTTATATTAATAAACTTATAGCTTTAAACATTATATTATATTACTTCCTTGCATGTAAAATGTATTTATTATTTATTAATATAATATGTTAAATACTTATTTAACACCTTATTAAACTAGTTATTATGTATTAACACATTATTAATAAATATAATGTAAATTATTTCACATTTTATTACTATCAGTATAATGATATCAATAAAAAGATGCTATAGGTACTGTTCTGTCACAGCAGAGATTATTCCACCAGTGCAATTAGTCACACTGGTGGTAGGTTTTTGTTGTAAGAGGCCGGCTAGGTATGTATCACCACAGTGTCAAATATTCTACCGCAAAGCAGTAGTGCTTTTGGCATTGCTGTGTTTCGGTTTGAAGGGCACTGTAGGCTAGTGAAATTACTGGGCAGAGGAGATTTAAGAACCGATATCTCGAGGTTGGCAACGCGTCAGTGGCACCTACTACTGGTGTTGCGCGCGCTCATAGGTTGCGGCAACCGCTTACCATCTGGTGGGCCGCATGCTTGCTTCCCAACTTAGTAACATAAAAAAACGAGTGTTCTATTTTATCATTAAAATTGTTTTATATATTCTGTGTATGTAAACTGATGGTAATATTTAAAGACTTTGGAATTTTAATGTCGTTTGACATATGGTACTCTTTTTGTTTTAATAATAAGGACTTTATAGACATTAATATTTCATAATCATGCCTCAATGGCTTAACGGTTCAACCGCCGACTTCGCTCAGTTGCGGGTTCGATCTTGACCCCCTTCAGTTATTATCGTACCCACTCCTAACGCAAGCTACGAGTTTATTTGGAGGTGCAGTAGGAGTGTTAGTAATGACTTGCATTACTAATATAAAAAAAAAAGTAATTATTCTAAAATTTTTATATATCATGAATTCTGAAATTGTGTCTATGCGATTTATCATATTGTCTAAGAATTTCTTCCGAAACATGCTTTCATAATTCTAATTCTCACCGCAAGGCACGAGACGAATTAAAAACGTAAATTACTTGAAATATTAAATATTTGTTAGAAAAATTGTTTTTTACACAATAATAAACACTATAAAGTATTTAAAACAATTATTACTCAAAAAAATCCCGACTTCAATCTAAACTCTAAACGTAACAACTACTCCTTGGCATTGCTCGCGTGAATATTATTTCTGAATTAGGTACCTTTAATGAAATATAGCACCCAAATAAGAAAATAATAAAATTTGAAGCCTCAATAGCTCAATGGTAGAAGGCCCGACTTCGGTCCGTTAAGAGTCGAAGGTTCGATGCTGACCCCCTTGGGCTATTGTCGTACCCACTCCTAGCGCAAGCGCAGAACTTGTTTGGAGGGGCAATAGGAATATTAGTAATGCCTTGTAAAAGCATTGCTAATATTCTTTAAAAAAATACAAATTTTCATCCCCTATTGCACCCTTTCAAGATTTTGCACCTTTAGGATGAAAACGACGTAAACCAAAAAGGATTTTTTGGTAATGAACAAAATAAGTTTTAAAATATTGACACCTGCACAATCTTTCGTATATCATATTTTCTTTGTTATTTTTTTATGTAAGAGAGGATGCAAACGGGCAGGAGGCTCACCTGATGTTAAGTGATCACCGCCGCCCATGAACATCTGCAACACCAGAAGGCATGCAGGCGCGTTGCCGACCTTTTAGGAAAGAATACGCTCTACTCTTGAAGGTTCCCAAGTCGTATCGGTTCGGGAAGACCGCCGGCGGAAGTTGATTCCACAGAGTGGTTGTGCGAGGAATAAAGTGTCTTCTAAATCGCGCTGTTGTGGATTTCCAGACATTTACGATCGAATATGGCTATATTTGGACTATTGTTACATTGAGAATTTCGTTTTAAGTCATTTTACGCTGATAACAAAATTTTCGATTTTTTTTTAATTGTGGCCTTTTCGTTCTAAAGGTGTGATTTGTTTTCACGACAAGAGGAGCCTATAGCCGTCTCCATGATCCTAAACTATGAATACCAAAATTTATCGACGTTGTGGCGCAGCGGTAGCGAACCTGCCTTAAACGCCAAAGGTCGCAGGTTCGATCCCGCTCGGAACATAATATGTTTGTATTTACCATGCAAGCATATTTTCCGGTCTGGGTGTATTTGTCCCTGTCCTTGTATGTGTTTCCGGACCCCGACACAGGATATAACAATCCTAATGGGGGCCGTTGAGTGTGTAGCGTTTATTTATTTCTTTATTTATCAAAATCAGTTCAGCGGCTTCGGCGTCAGAAATAAACAAACTTCGGCGTTTATACTAGTTAAGACAATATTATTACTTATCAAGAGTTAACGATTATTATCAGATGTTATGATAACAACAGGGACCTGCTTAACGTGCTCTCAGAGGCACAGGGGCAAACACCCAGACCGAAATAGATATTTATAACAAACATCTGCCCGAGCGGGAATCGAACCCGCAACCGTCGAGACTAAATGCAGACTTGCTACCCACAACGCCACAATGATGTCATCCCCCACATACTGGTCTCAGGATTTTAAGAAAGTTAAGTAAGTAGCCTTTAATTCAGAGTGTGTTGATGAAATCTGAAATCACAATTTTAGTATCAAATTTCAATAATATTAAAATACCTCTCGCTTCCAAAAACGTGCTCACGGACCTCTTTAACCGCGGCCCGTGTCATGTGTCCATCCTATTATTAAGCCACTGTAAATTATTATAATTATGATTATCTGTTGAACATACTAGCAAAGTTCCATATCGTTAAGACTATTAGAAATAAGTTAAAATAAGTTTAGATTAAATTACCGGTACAGTGCGTGAACCATGCTAAATGGTTCCGGAGCTTGAAGAGTCATTAGGACTTTTAAGATTAACGAATTAAAATTGACCGCAAAAATATGTTTAAATATGAAATTTAAAGTAAGAAAACATTGATTTTAATAAATGGACGCAAATAAGCAATACCATGTCAACCCACAAAATTGAAAAAACTGAGTTATATATGCAGAAGTGTTGGTAAATGGCTGAAGAACATTTTTCTTTAATATTTGTAGGGTTTTAAGCTTTTTTTTTTTTTTTTTTTTTTTTTTTTTTTTTTTTTTTTTTTTTTTTTTTTTTTATGTTAGAAATTGGCAAACAAGCATACGGCCCACCTGATGGTAAGTGGTTGCTGTAGCCTATGAGCGCTTGTGGCACCATTAGTAGGTGTCACTCACGCGTTGCCAACCTCGAGATATTAGTTCTTAAATCTCGTTCGCCCAGTAATTTCACTAGCGTACAATGCCCTTCAAACCGGAACACAGTAGTGCCTAAGCACTACTATTTGGCGGCAGAATATTGGACACTGCGGTGGTACCTACCTAGCCGGCCTCTTGCAACAAAATACCTACCACCAGTGTGAAGCTTTAAAACTTCTAAAAAAGGCATTTTTTAATTATGAAATTTACGTATTATGTTAAACGTTTTGGGTTATATTATATACAAAATATGCAGTTTGTATCCTTTTTTTTTGTGAAAGTAAGTAAAATAACTTACATAAATCTGAAATTGCCATAAACTTGACCAATACATAAAAAAAATCAAATAAAGCAAGTTGTTAAAAATTTTCAAACGCGTTGTTCTCGAAATGACATTCGTGTGGGTTGACATGGTATTGCTTATTTGCGTCCAAATAAAGCTAAAAGTTTCCGAGTAAAATGATTGTGACATAAGACAGGACGACATGACGAAATTATAAGGGTTACATTTTTTCGCTACTGAACCCTAAAAAGATCGTAATCGGTTCACAGATGCTGTCGTTATCACAGGACACACAAAAATAAATTTAAAAAACAATAACCTCTTTAGAAGCCTCTTAATTTTTTTATACTTAAATAAGTGCCTTATTGAATACATATTTAATTAACTTTAAAAAGAATCTAATCCGTGCATGAATCCGCACGACTTTCAAGTTTTTTTTATATAATATAAACCTCGATACAGATTAAATACCATAGTATATAAAAAATATCCGGAAGAGTACCCCCCTATGTACTCATGATCTTGGGGATATTATAAAAGATGGCGCCCTTTCACGAGAGCCAGTCGTAGCTAATACGTTCAAGTACGCGTGTGTTGTGTTAGTGTACGGATTAAAAAAGGTGATTATTTTTTAGTGTTGCCATTATTTATTGAAGGTAGTACTTTAATTATAATAAATTTAAATTGTGATTTTTTCACTTCTTTAATTGATGAATGAACGAGATTTTAAAAAAATATAGTGGTATGAATGGTTTTGTTTTATTTTGTAAGCTATTTTAAAATACAGATAAATAATCAGAATAATATTTAAGTTTATGCAAGTATTTTAATTATAATTGGTATTAGTAAAATCAGTTGAACTTCTTAGATTTTATGGTGAAAATAAATATATACCATAAATAGGTGATGACGGAATTACATAGATCGTATATTAAAATTAATAAATTAAAGGATTTTTAATATAATTAAATTTAAAATAAATATATTTAAAAAAATCATGTATCGGAATAAACTACGTAAAATGTAATAATCTTTTATTTATAATATTGCTGTTATAATTATATTTAATATTACATATTCAAACTAAAATAATGTATTAAAATAATTTATGATCTTAGCATAAATAGGTGAAACTATTGCTTTTTTATTTAATAAAAAAATTAAAGTCTTCGTATTTTTGGCGGGATATCGATTTATAACATAGACTTACTATATAGTCTATACTATGGACATGACATATTCGGTTATTCTGTGCACAATGAAGTTAACTTGTGACCAAGTTCATTTCGTTGGGTTAATGTTGACTTTACTAAGGAGCAGAGATTGACTTTTTGTCTGTTCCGAAGGGCTGCTTCATAGTATATTATAGTAATTCTATAAGTAATTTATTATTACTCTTCTTATTTTATTACATATTTTTGTTGCACTTAAGAACTTCATTATTCCGTTTAAAATAAAAAAATATTATAAACCAAGTCATCGTAATTTTGGCGGGAAAACGTTATAAAGAAAGTCTATGGATCTAAAAAAACATACAAAAGAATAATATAATTATGATAAACTAGATTCTGCCAGCGGTTTCGCCCACGTGAATAGCGATTTTAATACTAACTTTGTACCCTATTTTGCCGCCTCAACTTTTTAGAAAATGTAAAAAAAAACACGTTTCTTTATATGTACTTATTCGCCTAAAAACAATGCATTTCATGCCTCTATTTTCGAAAATGACGAACATCCTATAAAAACTTTCAAAACCTTTGTTCACCCCCTTAAGAGTTGAATTTCGAAAAATCCTTTGTGAGACTCATTATGTTTTAAAACAACATTTTCTGTGAAAAAAATCAGATTTCTTGTCTAATAGTTTAAGCTTGGAGTTTATAAGTCAGTCAGGTCTTGTGCTTTTATATATATACTAGCAGACCTGGTAGACGTTATCTTGCCCCGAAAAAATCTGGGACCCGATAGCGCCTCCTCACTGAGTGTAATTGTGAACAGAAGTGACACCGGTGAAAATTATTGAATTACTTAAATCGGTGTTAAAAAATAAGGGTTTATGGTAGAAGTGTGAAAATTTAAGGTTGTTCTACTTTTAATGCCACATCCAAAAACACTGTCCAAAAAAGTTTTAGAGTGGACCACCCTAAACATTTATGGGTATAACATTTAGGGTAAAAATAGATGTTGACCGATTCCCGATATGCACACAAAATTTCATAAAAATCGGTCGAGCCGTTACGGAGGAGGTTGATAACAAACTTTGCGACGAAAATTTATATATTAAATAATGAATTTAAATGTCATTTACAATGTAATCAAATCTTAACTATTAATTTTAAATACACTGTCGGCAAATAAAATATCAATTTGTGCATAACTATTCACCGACCTCACACAGAACTAGGCATGATTCGCTCATAATTTAACAGCATAAGTTTATCTTATATAAAACTAGCGAATCGACCTTGCTTTGCTCCGGGCATTTTATTAAAGAATTAACGCGTTTCATTTAGCTTCAGATGTATGAAACTTTGAACATGATTCTGACCTTCAAAATGTTGGATTAAATCGAAATTTTGCATACTTTTAAAAATTCAACTAGAAAATGAAAGATTATTATTAAGAATAGTTTAAATAAGAAAAAATATTTTATTCAAAAAAAAGCGTGGAGTGCTTTATAAGTATACTCATATCTGTCAATATAATGCTTATAACTGTTGACACCATATATGGACGCAAATAAGCAATACCGTGTAAACCCACAAAATTGAAAAAACTGAGTTATATATCCAGAAGTGTTGGTAAATGGCTGAAGAACATTTTTCTTTAATATTTGTAGGGTTTTCAGGTTTAAAACTTCTAAAAAGCCATTTTTTAATCATGCAATTTATGTATTATGTTAAACGTTTTAGGTTATATTATATACGAAATATGCAGTTTGTATACTTATTTTTGTGAAAATAAGTAAAATAACTTACATAAATCTTGAAATTGCCAAAAATTTGACCAATATATAAAAAAATCATATCAGTTGTTCAAAATTTTCAAACGCATTTTTCTCGAAATGTCATTCGTGTGGGTTGACATGGTATTGCTTATTTGCATCCATATTTAAAACTGCTATTTAATTTTCATTTTGTAATTGGATTTTCTATGACAGCACTTTTTTTACTTTTTAAACCATTATTTATTTCTATGACATATGTACACATACAACAAATAATTAAAACTGTACAAATCATGTCCACGGGGATTTCAAGAATGCTAGCTGCATTTTTATAGTTCTTCGTAACGGATTTTCATTTAGGGTCCCTGTCCCAGGAATATTTATTTTACCGATCACAAAAACACCACCTACTAAATCCGTTTTTCGGGATCAATGTCAAACCTCCCTCACCCATTTTTGGGTACCAATGTTAAGTTTAACCCGGTGCGGAGAAATCGTAGATTTTTCTCCAAACTAAGCGCAAATTAGTACAAGTATGTTGCGTGTTTAAACTTTATATAAGACCTATACCTTCAGATAGATCTAAGTAAGATCTAAGTCGTAATGTTACTGGTTCGCCCTTGGGTCGAAGATGGCAATCGCGTGGAATAAATTTGTTATACGTCTTTACTGATTAATTTAATATGCAACAGATGGTTTGATGTATTATAATCATATATGTACTTACTTCTTATCGAGTGGTTAGTGGCCAACCTAGTGTCAGAATGTTCAATCCGCATGGGCCTCTGACTTGACTTATCGACTGTTATCAAATTGATAGCAGCCGGGACCGACTATTACGTGCCGTCCGAAGCACGAAGAGGCTCAATTGAAATACCGCTAAGCGTTCACCCATCTACTGACTGACCGCGCCTAAAGTTGCTTAACCCTTCTATTCAGACAGATTTAAGCCGAGATTACCCAATGGATCGAAAACGTAGACTTTAACCGAAGGTTGCAGGTTCAAATCCGGGCAAGCATCTCTGAGTTTTCAAGTGCTTAATTTGTGTTTCAAACTTATCTCGTGCTTAACGGTGAAGGAAAACATCATGAGGACATCTGCATGTCGTGGAAGAAATTCTAAGATATGTATATTCTGGTGTTAGGCCTTAAAAAGGTCCGCCTGGTTAGTACGTTGGTGAAAAACTCTCGAAGTGACTGCTCGTCAGCCGCATTTCAAGGTCAGCCAGCGTAATCTAAAAAAAGGGTCGGCAACGCATCTGCATGCCCTCTGGTGTTGAAGATGTTCATGGGCGGCGGTAATCACTTAACATCAGGTGAGTCCCCGCCCGTTTGTCCCTTCTGAAATAAAAATAAGGACTCGCTGGTGCCCCTACGTAAATTCAACACCAACGAATTAGAACGAAGATAGTCACACGCTAATATCATACGGATACATTGTGCACAATGAAGTTAATTTATTTTATTAAGTAAAAACTTTTTATAGTAAATATATGAAATTAGGTACCCGCTAATATAATTCGGATATATTGTGCACAATGAAGTTATTTTATTTTATTAAGTAAAAACTTTTTATAGTAAATATATGAAATTAGGTACCCGCTAATATAATTCGGATATATTGTGCACAATGAAGTTAATTTATTTTATTAGGTAACAAACTTTTTTAGAGTAAATATATTATACATATTTATTTTATTTTTCAGTTCTTTATTTTCATATATTCGGAAAATAACTGTCTACTACTACTACTAGATATTTTCGCTTTTTTTGTAGCCATTTTTATAAGATAGTGTATTTCCATTCGTAAATCTTGCACAAATCTTTATAATGGTGAAAAATAAGAAAATATATCTATAGCTAATTACTAATTAATTAATTTACATACTCCTTTGGACGGTTGAAGTCGGCTGTTTCTTGCGAATAAAAAAAAATACATTTTTATTAATATGCTTTTTTGGACATTTCAAAAATAGTTTACACATTTTTTATTAAAAATAGAATTTATGTTTAAATTTTAATTTAACTAATATTTTATCAGGATCATTAATTGGAGGTTATCAAATTATATATTTTAGAATTTCACTACGAAATTGTGTAGCGTCTTATAGAATACACATATTAACTAAATTTCGTATAGATAGAACCAATAGTCTCCGAGTGACATACGCACGAACTTACAACAATCAAATCAAATCAAATCAAACATTATTAATCTAACAAATTTACATGCATATATAAAAGGTTCTTAAAAATATACAAGATGCAATGATAACAAACAAGTTGCAGTGAGTCTCTTGTGCCTTATAAATTAGGATTCCCTGTTCTATAGGCACCAGTAAGCTCCCTTTTAGTATAAAACAATATATTTGCTCGATATAGTACAGCATTAAGAAGTCGTATAATGCATGCAAAATGCATTCTACAAACCATTGTAGTTTGAGTGTGTGTGTGTGTGTTTATGTATGTGTGTGCGTGTGTATGAATGCGTAAATGTGTGACTCTCGTGCGTTGTATATAAATATTACATGATATATAAATATTAAAGAAGGACATGACGACCATTCATTATTAAATTGATTTTTATTTTGATTTAATTTAGAATTTACTTGGAAGTTATTACGAAAGCTTAAAAAGTTTTTTTTTTTTTGCTACGAAATATCATAAACGATAATAGACCCTAAATATAAGGTTTGCAGAATTTCTAATATAATTTCAATCTCCTTCATCCTATCATGATTTTTAATAAGACCAACCAAGAAACAACAATTCCAAATATAGGTATACAGATGAATTATAGACTGTTTTTAAGATATGTAGCGTGGTTGCGAAGATATTCAATGCATACTAAGGCTTACTACACAAGATAGACAATTGGGGAGCGATTTCCTGTCGGCGACGAAAAAGCGCAACAAATTGTCAGGTTAACAATCTAATGTAGCCTTTTGATATTGCCGTACCAGAAGGGTGCCAATGAAAACCTATTTATTATATTACTAAGCGTCCGCTGTCCGTCTATCTGTCCGTCTGTCAGCGGTATGTGTCACTCGAAAAGTAATAGATAGAGAGTTGAAATTAACATAGAATGTATTTCTGTTGCCGCTAACAACCTTAAACTAACTAATAAAAAAAAATAAAGGGGATCCCATAGAAGACACTTGATATTTTTACGTGCAGCATTATAAATAATAGCTAAACGCTACACACTCAACGGCTCCCATTAGGACAGTTATATCCTGTGTTGGGGGTTCGGAAACATACTCCATAACAAGGACAAATACACCCAGACCGGAAAACATGCCTGTATGGTCAATACAAACATCTACTCCGAGCGGGAATCGAACCCACGACCTGTGGCGCTTAAGGCAGGTTCGCTGCCACTGCGCCACAACGTCGTATAAATATAATGTGAAAGATATGACGTCATCGTGCTCTGCGTATGTAGTATTGGCAGCATGGGTGGGAGACATGTTGGAAAAAGCGGCGACACGTGTTTCATAAGTAATAAAAGACATTTAACATTTTTAGTTTCTTATTATTAAGATAAATAAATAAATAAACGCTAGACACTCAATGGCTCCCTTTAGAACAATACAATCCTTTTGAAGTCCGGAAACACGTACAATAAAACGACAAACACACCCAGACCGAAACAAGATCATGCATGCATGGTCAATACAAACAGCTCCGATTGGGAATCGAACAGGCAGCCTGTAGCGTCAAATTTCTGAGGCTCGTCTGCAAGAACCCTTAATCCGTACTTAGAATGCTTATAGCGTTCACTATTGTATCGCGTGGGATTATTTCGAAACGAGGTTTACAGCTCTTTGTAAATTTTAGATGGAATTAACTTAAGGTTGAGGTTGTATTATAGTTATTAAAAACACCGGCCAAGTGCGAGTCGGATTGGCATAGAAAGGGTTACGTACCACGGCAGGTTGAAAATATAAAACTTCTTGCATGGAGACCACCTTTGGTTTTGAAATTAAATTTGTTTTAATCAGCCATAGAAATTGAAATATGAAACTTCAACTATTTCTTACCTCGGTTATGACATTAGGGATGGTGCTATTATTTTAGCAGGTAGTTTACTGAATCCCTTTGCCAAAGCTGGGCAAACAGACAAAGTTGTCAGTGTCGTCGACTCTCCAGAGTCTTTTTTTATGTTAGAAGTTGGCAAACAAGCATACAGCCCACCTGATGGTAAGTGGTTGCCGTAGCCTATGAGCGCTTGCAGCACCATTAGTAGGTGCCACTCACGCGTTGCCAACCTCGAGATATTAGTTCTTAAATCTCATTCGCCCATTAATTTCACTAGCGTACAATGCCCTTCAAACCGGAACACAGTAGTGCCTAAGCACTACTATTTGGTGGCAGAATATTGGACACTGCGGTGGTACCTACCTAGCCGGCCTCTTGCAACAAAGACCTACCACCAGTGTGACTGATTGCACTGGTGAAATAATCTCTGTTGTGACAGAGGTTATCCCAACAGTCGTAAATATAAGACTAAAATTAAATTGTAAACTCATAATATGTCTGAATAAAGGCTTATATTATTATTATATTACTGAATCCGATATCCGAAACGATACAAAATAGCCATGATTAGGGTAGTGATACACTGTGTCAGTGGCCGATAACAGACAAGGACAAAGACAAACACAGAACAAAGGCCTGTGTGGTCAAAACAAACATTTACTTCGAGCGGGAATCGAGCCCACGACTTGTGGCATCTTTGGCATGGTTTGGCATTCAGAATCAACATTCCATCAACTTTGCCATTTCAATAAGAATTAAAAATAAAGACACATGTGTTTTAACATTTTCTAAAATTCCACCCCTAAAAGTTTGAAATGGGGAGTCAAAACTTTTATTGAAATAGTTATTCACACTGGCAGAAGCTAGTGGGTATTATATTTTTAATTTCGCATCATGTTAGTTTTCTTTGAAGTAACTCTGTTCAGATAATCCGTTTCACAGCAGAGATTATTCCACCAGTGCAATCGGTCACACTGGTTGAGGTCTTTTGTTGCAAGAGGCCGGCGAGGTATGTATCACCACAGTGTCAAATATTCTACCGCAAAGCAGTAGTGCTTTTGGCATTACTGTGTTCCAGTTTGAAGGGCACTGTAGCCTAGTGAAATTACTGGGCAAAGGAGATTTAAGAACCAATATCTCGAGGTAATCAACGCGTGAGTGCACCTACTAATGGTGTTGCGCGCTCCCATAGGCTGCGGTAACCGCTGACCATCAGATGGGCTGTATGCTTGCTTGCCAACTTAGTAACTTAAAAAATTATTTATGTTACAAAAATTATTTGTTAAAGAAGAATATAATCTTTCATTTGGGGTTATAATTATAGCTATAGGTTTCCAGAGGTCGTTTCAAAAAATAAAATAAATTTAAGCTAAAAAAATTCTATTACATAATATAATGAAAAGTATATTCTTGCTAGCCGACTCCAAAGAGACAAAATATATATCTAATAATCAGATAGATCTTGTCCTTTTTGTGTTCCTCGCTTATGGACGCTGTCAAGGCCAGTAAGGCCAACAGCGAAACATTCAGAAAACAAACGTTTTTAAATTAAATTAAAAAAACAGTCAGGATTATACTTTAGGATAGGACCTTGATTAAACTAATTTACCGTAATTACCGTAAAGCTTTAAAAGCTCATATTAAGTACAATAGTATTAATTAAGTACGCTAACTTAAATCACAGCTTAAGTTCAAGATCTCGAGTGCAAGGTCTTATAATATAATACTTCAGTAACACATGGTGTACGTTGTCAAGTCACCGTAGCCTTTTTTGACAGATGGTTGCATTGATCTTACAAATATCTGTTTCGGTCTGGGCGTTTTTCCTTCTGGGTCTCCCCACCGTGCCTCGGTGTGCACGTTAAGCTGTCGGTCCCGGTTGTTATCACATACTTGTAACATCTGACAATAATCGCCAACTCTTGATCAAGTAAATTGTTCTCATTCAATGAGTTGCTGGTAGGGGACTTAAGTGCGAACAAATAACTCATTGGATAAGAGTAATTGACCTACCTATGTAAACGATTATTATCAGATGCTATGATAAAAAACGAGACCGACAGATTAACGTGCTCTCTGAGGCGCGGTGGGGATACCAACAAGGACAACGCTTAAGTCTTTAAAAAGTATTTATAACTAACCTGTACCCAAGGCACCGCTTATGTAATTTAGTTTTTTGATGATCCCACGAGATCCCAAATTTTTTCCGGGATAAAAAAAACTATGTTTGTACCAAATTTCATTCACATCTGTCTTGTAGTTTTTGCGTGAAAGAGTAACAAACATCCATCCATCCAAATTTTGTATCCAAATATGACGCCACAACGCCGTCAAAGTTTGTTACAAACTAAGCTTTGTAAATAACTTACTTATAAATATTTGTCTCCCCCGAGCGGGAATCAAACCTGCGACCATCGAGGCTAATACAGGCTCGCTCTCAACACACTACAACGATCGCCTGTGTATCAATAAATGTATTTGTTCAATATGTCAAAGTCGTGATGCGGCGCGTTCGTAAGGTCGATGCAACGGATATCTTGAATAGTTATTATTATACAGATTTAGCCTTAGATTTGTAACAGACGAATTCCTTTTTTTGCTGAATATATAATATAATTGTGTTTATTTAACATTTTCCATATTATTAAATGATTACAATTCGTTGGCTCTTTGTTTATCTTCACGGATTATATAGTATACTTTTTTACGTTGGGAAACGCATTTACGCGCACCACTACTATGGTTGCCACCAGTACTTTATATTAAGTATATTTACGAAAATAATAAAGTACACGAAAATATTTTGTTTCGCTTGATTTGACTTTTTTTGCAATAAGACTGACGGTACTATAAGAATGACGGTATAAAGTAATATCACCTATAAAGTCTATTCCTGCGACATCAGCATTAACAGAGGGCTTTTTCTGTGATGAAATGGCGAAAGAAACAAAGCTACCCTGAATCTTATAAAAAATAATTAATTACATTTGTTAAATCTTGCCATAATCAATAAAAAAATTCTTTTTAAATTACGAAAAACCAATGATACTTTATTTCCAAGAAAAGGTGGCAACCCTAACAACTATTATGCGGTAGTGTAGGACTCACTACTCCGAGCGCAGGAGCTAAGTAAAACCCACTAAAACTCAACGAACCTTTATATTGGACAGGTTTAAAGTATGCAACTACATTAAATAAATAATTAATAAACATTTTAGGTTACTGTATGTTATATTATAAAATTATAATTTTTTAGGGTTCCTTACCACAAAAGGTAAAAAAGGAACCCTTATAAGATCACTCTCTTGTCCGCCTGTCCGTGTGACACCACCGATTTTACTCAGGAGTGGGTGGACCCAGCAAGTTGAAATTTATACCTCATACTAAGGTCTATAGTCCTTATTAGGTGTATATAAATCAAGGTCCTGAGTCAACACGATAAAAAGATATGGGCAAATTTAGATTTTCACGATGACTTGAAACTTGTTTTTTTTATGTTACAAGTTGGCAAACAAGCATATGGTCCACCTGATGGTAAGCGGTTGCCGTAGCATATGAGCACTTGCAGCACCATTAGTAGGTGCCACTCACGCGTTGCCAACCTCGAGATATTAGTTCTTAAATCTCCTCAGCCCAGTAATTTCACTAGCCTACAGTGTCCTTCAAACTGGAACACAGTAATGCCTAAGTACTACTATTTGGCTGCAGAATATTTGACACTGCGGTGGTACCTACACCTAGCCGGCCTCTTGCAACAAAAGACCTACCACCAGTGTGATGCATGTGATTGCACTGTCGGAATAATGTCTGCTGTGACAGAGGTTATCCCAACAGCGGGCGATAGGGTTGTTACATCCCGACGCCGGGACATTCCGACGTCGAGATCAAAATTTACCTTAATTTTCAACTTTTTTATTTTTCGGAATTTTTCTTTACTATTTTTCTTTTTGATTTAATATTGAATATTAATTGAATAAATATATAAATTCTACCACCTCCATTAAGAAACTAGCATCCTGTGTGGGGTCCGAAAGCACAGCGACACTACCACCCAGAACCGACATGTCTGTAAGGTCAATAAAAACATCTTAACGGCATTGGCGGTTAAGGGGCATTATTAGCGTTATTTTTTTACTGTCGTTTTACACACGCTCTCACACATGTGCTTCATTTTGCGCTTCATGTCGATAGCTTATTTACAGCGCTTTATATTACGCGCCTATTGCTTATAAGCGCGTCACGCTCGTACGAGTTAGCTGTGTGGACAAGCACGCCTATACGCGCCTCGAAACTTGTATATTTAAGTTACATCCACTGTATTATGTTGTATGGAATAATATTGTGGGTAACGCGGCTGATATAAATACAATTGTTGTGCTGTAGAAATGTGATATTTGTGCAATTTAACCCTCTCACTTTGCTTCGCCGATTTTTCATTCATGAAACCTCAATAGCTCAACGGTGGGAGGGCCGACTCCGCTCCGATAACGCGAGAGTTCCGAGTTCAATCCTGACCCCCTTCGGCTATTGTCGTACCCTCTCCTAGCGCAAGCTTCAACTTATATGGAGGGGCAACAGGAATATTAGTAATACCTTGAAAAAGGCATTGCTAATATTCTTTAAAAAAAATCAATTCGATTTAAGGTTTCATTTTGGAGGCAGTGGTAGAATCTGACTTTGAACAAATAAGTGTTATGCTTTTTACGGTAAAAAATATTTTGATTTAATTGAAAAACGGTTATACGCTTGTATAAACGCTGGTCTGAATCCACCCTAAGATATGTGTGCAACGAAGAAATGAATTGAATAATAGTTATAGATGGTTTCGCATCAATTTATCTATAGAAAAGAGGTTTCTATCGAATATTTATTATTATTTTCAATTAATTATTAACAAAGGCTCAACCAATTATAATAAATCAGTATAACATTTTTGCAATAATATATTTTATGTAAGTACAAGCTATATTGCCAATCGAATAGACTTTAAAATTTTATTAGGTAATATACTTTTATTAATAAAATATGTATTTTTTTACTATGATCAATGAAACTGGTTTCTAGAGTACGTGAATACGATACCCGCTTAAGACAAATTGAATTGACCGAAGGTCTCTGACTTATCAAGTGCATAATTTGTTTATCAAATTCATCTCGTGATGGTGAAGGAAAATATGAGAAAACCTGCATGTTGGAGAAGAAATTCTTAGACATGTATATCCGATAATTTTTGCTGGTAGGGCTTAAATCCCAACTGGTTTTTTTTATTCGGAATGTGTATTGCTGTTGGCCCTACTGGCCTTGACAGCGTCACCGAGCGGGGGCCGAGTACAGAGACTCAGCCGTGATAAAGGGGCAGCCCTCACGGGGACTCAAATTTGATTCCTTCCTTAAGTGGTTAGTTACCACCAGTTGGTAAAAAACTCTTGAAGTGACTGCTGGTCAGTAAAGTGACTTTGCAAGGTCAATCAGGGTATAACCAGTTGCATCTTAAGCACACCTGCCTGCCGTCTGGTGTTGCAGATGTTCATGGGTGCCGGTAGTTGCTTAACATCAGGCAAACCTCAGGCCCATTTGCCCCTTTAACATAAAAGAATTTTCGCGTTTTTGGAGATGGGACATGAGAGTTTTATTTATTTGTATTAATTTTATTTTCTTATTTCAGATCGGATATAAAATGAACTCTACAACGAGAAAGGTAATATTTTTATTTTTATTTACTTTATATACCTTAAAAACCTTTTCTTTGTCTTTTGTTACCTTAAAACCTTTTTAAACTGTATCAAACTGAATGAAATTAAATTAAAAGGAAGATTTAATTTTAAGGAACAATAAAAGCTATTTCATGTAAAATTTAAAGGGCTCAAGCTCACGTTCAATTGGTTTAGGTACCGACTAGTTTCGGACCCATCGGAGGCGCTTCATCAGGGTGAGTGGGCTACGTTCGCGGTCGCGACCCGTCTCCCACTAGGTCGGTGGGGACCTCCGATGAGTCCGAAACTATTCGGTACTTAAACCGATTAAACGTGAGCTTGGGCCGTTTAAATTTGACATTAAATTTAATTATGTCTCACGATAGTTTTAATAATTTATAAAAGCTATATAAATAACTAACTATTAATAAAATTATATTACTTATTTTTTAAATCGCAAGCTTTCCAACGCAAAAACTTTCACCAAAATTGCCATTTAGCCATTATGGATATAAGTACGGGCAAACAAAAATAAACTTTGTATACATATATATTTATTGGAAGTGAGAGATAAACAGCTTGGCGATTGGCGGAATAAGTAGCGATCCTACCTTAAACGCTAATGGCCGTGGATTCGATACCCGCTCGGGGCACAAGTTATTGACTATACTGTCATGTTTGATTGTGATTTTGTTTGTGTGTTTCCGAATTTCCGATGCAGGATATAACGACGGATCGGAAGGTTGATTCTACTGAGAAGAACCGACAAGAAACTAGATAGTTACTCTTCTTAAATTTACGTTTACAATTATATTTTTTGTTACAAAATTTGGTTACTGAATGAGATCCAGAGTTATTAAAAGTCTCAAGCAGTTTTTATCAGAAAAATGTTCCTCTAAGAAGTAATATTCTTTATTTATAACAAGGCGTCGGGACACGACGACCCTATCAAACGCTGTTAGTATAATCTCTGTTACAGTAGAGATTATTCCACTAGTGCAATCAGTCACATTGGTAGGTCTTTTGTTGCAAGAGGCCAGCTGGTAGTGTCTTTGACATTACTGTGCTTCGGTCTGAAGGGCACTGTAGGCTAGTGAAATTTGTGAGCGAAAAAGATTTAAGAACCAATATCTCGAGGTTGGCACCGCGTGAGTGGCACCTACTAATGGCGCGCGCTCATAGGCTACGGCAACTGCTTACCATCAGGTGGACCGTATGATTTCTTGCCAACTTAGTAACATAAACATTAAAAAAAATTTAAATTTGAAACTTGTTTATTGGCATTTCCAATAAGCAGTCTGGAATTTTATTAAAGATGCGAATACTTAGCCTCTTAAATACGCCTAGCTCTGTCATTTTACTTCACATATGAATACGATATGAAATATCTGTGTGCTAAATTTCACCTTAATTGGTCCATTACGGAGACTACATACTAGAAATCTGTTTAAAATCTACATACATACTAGAAATCTGCTTAAAATCTACATACATACTAGAAATCTGTTTAAAATCTACATACATACTAGAAATCTGTTTAAAATTTTATCATAAATAAGTATCGTGATTTGAATAGTAATTCTAAATTGCTATTTTCTATGTTGTAAGATGTGCACATAGTCCATAATGCTTTCGACGTATTTGTATGGAGGTAACTTTTTTAACATAAAAAAATAAAAATAATCCATAATACAGGTCCTTTGAGACTAAATTGTTCCAGCGACATATGGTTCTGCCGACAAGCCTTTTACAGATCGGTGGCACCATCTTCCTCCATTCTCCAACAAAGGAACTAAATTGTTTCGCTTTGTTGTGTTGCTCAAATTTTTCTTATTACTCAGCTTATATATTTCGATTTCGTGATGCCTTGTCTTCCTCAAAAAATGCACTATCAAATGCAAAAATAATTTTTCAAACCCGACCAGTAGTTCCAAGTTTTAAACAAACAAACTGTTCAGCTTTATAATATTGGTGAAGATGATATTTTATTAACATAATTTAATAAATCTGCATAATATTAAATTAAAGTCCTTTCCACTGTAATATAGCTAATGGTAGTTCAGAGTAATCATAGTGTCGTCACTTATATGTTGCACGATACCGCAAAATGTAGTGATGCGATGAAATTGAAATATCGATTTATAAAGAAAATAATAATTTAATTTTTTGTACTACGATAAATCATCACAATTCTGAATCGCGCTATTGAAGTTTTCAATAATTATGATATACAATTTTCCAACGACAACTAAGGTGAGTTGGTCTCCCTACCAACCTGTTATTAGTCCCAATGGTTGCGGGTAGATTTTCAATGATCTTATAAATATCTGTTTCAGTCTGGGAGTTTATCCTTGTGGGTCTTCTCACCGCGCCTCGGAGAGCACATTAAGCTCTCGGTCCCGGTTGTTATCATAACATCTGACAATAATCGTTAACTCTTGATAGGTTAGTTGCTCTTATCCAATGAGTGTTGTAGTAGTAACCTGTCAAATTTAGATAACAGTAATAAGCAGACCCTGTGTATATATAATACCTCGAATGATAAGAAAAGAAAGGGTTTTTATGATATTTGGTACAGGGATAGGCGAGACCCTAGAAAAGAACATGGGCTAATTGTTTTTGATTGTGACAAAAAGCTGAAAGGGGTTGACATAGGGGATTGTATGGGAACCAATTATTTCTATATTGCATTGGTGCTGCATTAAAACTCAGTATTCACGCGCGAGAAACCGCGGGCAGAAGCTAATATTTGATAAGTTGACCTACTATAACCAAGTGAAAAATACATCGAATATCTCATGTGGATTTATAGAGATTTTGTTATGGATCAGTTGTTATGACGTAATTGACATATTTATGATCAATAAATTGATTCGTAATTGATTTTGATAGTAAAGTATGTAACTTGATTTATGACTTGACTGTTATTAAAAGTGATCTTTTGATAGTAATATTTACCGCTGCGTTACGTTTCTTTTTAAATATTAATAAGTTAGCAAGCAACGGACCTCCTGATGGTAAGTGGTAGTCGTAGCCTTTAAGCGCTTGCAACACTATTCATTGGTGCAACTCAAGCGTTGTCAACCTCAAGATACGGGTTCTTAAATCTCCGTTATGAGGACCAGTAAGTTCACTAGCCTACAATTCCCTTCAAACCGAAACAGTAATGCTTAAGCAAATTTGGCGGCAGAATATTTGACACTGCGGTGATACCTACTTAGCCAGCCTCTTGCAACCAAAGACCTACCAGTGTGATCTGCCACTAGACGCAATCAGCACTGGTGGAATAATCTCTGCTTTGACAGAGATTATCCCAACAGCGAGCGATGGGGTCGTCACGTCCCGATGCTTAAAAAACGTGCTTCGTGTAACAATAATTCTAAATATATACGAGTTTTCTACTACTAACTAGCTTTGCCCGTGGCTTCACCCGCCAGCTCTGATCGATCTGAGTATAGTTATGAATTCAGAATTTTCTGATTACTATTATTAGTTTTACCCATTAGAATATTGATATAATTTTTTTTTCGTTTTTCAAATTAAACTGTAAGTAATACTTTCTTTTTATATTTTATTACTGATAATTTATTTATCGGTAAAATAAATCCGCTACAAATACACATTACAGACAAATCACCTTTCACTGTACCAGAGACTCTATATCGATGATTAAATTAATAAATAATAATAAATTATTACAAAATTAATTAAATAAATAATAATATTAGTAATGTCTTGATAAAGCATTGCTAATATTCTTAATAAAAAAAAATAAATAACTATGAAGACCTCATGAGTAAAGCCACCACCAGGGGACAGCTAGTATATTATATATTTTTTTTAAATTGTTTCTAAAAAAAAAATTAAATATTATTTATTAAATTTTTTTTTATCGATATTTCAATAATTGTAACATCACTACATGCACCTTAATGCAATGACGACAGTTCTGTAACTTACACAAAAGCAGTACTTACATTAAATTTGTCGATATTATGTTTGTTTGTTCCACTATAACTGTCAACCGGTAGATCTAAACTTTATAAAGCTTGATATATTTTTTTTAACCATGGTACCTCTGAGGTAACCAGTGAAAAGCAGTAACCATAATAAATGCACAAAGTAGGGTAGAAAATATTAAATAACTACCCGCAAAATCACGTACAGTAGAGACTGAAGGGTTCCGCAGCTTACTGCAGAAAAATCTTTGGGACTTTAAATTTACGTAAAAGTGTTTTTTTAAGTTCTAATATCTTAATTTTTTATTTCTATTTTAAATAATGGGCGACACATTTTTTTTAATATGCGTAAATATCTCTTAGTCTCCGAGTAAAATGTCTATGACATACATGGACATACATAAGGACAGACGGACATGACGAAATTAAAACAATTATATTTTAGTCATTTGCCTACTGAGCCTTATCATAAAAAATAGAACTTCATTACATAACAGCAAATGCAAAAGACAATTATTTTTAAATATTTAAGTATCATAAAAAATATCAGATTAACCCATAAAAAGTTCTGAGAGATATATCTCATGATTAGCGAAACCTCGAAATCCAAATACGGTATAATCAACATATCAGGGTAATCGCATTTATAAACAAGACCTTTGTAAAAAACATTGCATAAGTAGACTTTTAAAAAAAATTTAAGTGCTCTTAATTGCAAGAGGCCGACTAGGTAAGTACCATCACAGTGTCAGTTCTACCGCAAAGCAATCGTTATATAGAATAACTGTGTTTCGGTTTGAAGGAGATTGAAGCTAGTGAATTTACTGGGCAAAGGTGATTTAAGAACCAATATCTCTAGATTGGCATCTTCAAATAAACAGTGTTTCAAGCGCTCATAGGCTACGATAACTGCTTACCATTAGACGCTCATAGCCGAGTGCACCCGCTGATCGGTAAACGATCGGTAGGTTAAGTAACTTTAGGCGCGGTCAGTCACTAGATGGGTGATCGCATAGTGGTATTTCAACCGAGCGTCTCCGTGCTTCGGAGGGCACGTAAAAGTCGGTCCCGGCTGTTGACAATTAGACAACAGTCGATAAGTGAAATCAGAGGCCTACGGGCGACCTGAACAACTCTGACACTAGGTTGACCACTAACCAATCGATAAGAAGACTGCTTACCATAAGGTGGACCGTATGCTTGCTTTCCAAGTTAGTCCCAAGAGCAAACTTACGAGATTTTATCACGAGACATTCTCCAATTTCATTGCTAAGATCCCTACCGCCTTGATGTCGGGCAATAAAAAGCGTGATTTAGAAGGCATTTTCTTCCTCGCACTACCACTATGTGGAACCAGCTTTCGCCGGTGGTCTTTCCGAGCCGATGCGACTTGGGAACCTTCAAGAGATGGCATTTTGATTGTTGATAGAAGAAAGCCTTATGCTCGTTTACCACTTCTGTGGTCAAAGGACACGATTATAATATTCCCTCACCATCTAGAAATATAATTTATAATAATATACAGGAATTATATATTTGTCACGACAGCTTATGCCTTCGCATAAATTAACATCGCATAAATATGCATAATAAAATTATCTTTATGCAATATAATGTGTTTCAAATACTACGACCTTAATGATTTGAGCTTACGTTTCGTTTTTTTGTTTGTCGCTTCAAATAATTTTATAATGACCTTATTAATGACTCCGGAGATGTGAGTCACAGTCATATAAAGATGGATGAATGCTTTTTAAGAATTTTGAATAAAATTTAGCACATAGGTGTTAAGCACCTAGATTAACAAGTGAAATAATTTTTGTCCTAAAAATTGTTACATTCTCGAGGAACAACTAGAAATATCATAAACGCGAGCTAAGCCGTGGTATTAGCAATTTTATTTATATCTTAGAAGACTTACAGATTAGGTAATCAAGTGTACGTCCCATCTATAGATGTTTGCAATACCAGAATTACAAGCTTGTTGCTGACCCAAAAAAAGGGGACAGAGAAAGGAACAAAAATCCTAAAAACCCTAAAAATAACCACTCCTGAATTTGGTCGCAACTGAATTCTGTCGACCTAGATTCAAACCTCCTTAAATTTCTAATAAATCCGCAACTGAACTGACGTTTATAAATGCTCCGCTCTCGAGATCGTGGCGTGTTCTACCTAGTGTCTTAAGCTCTTCCTCCAAACATATTATAAAACGAAAGGAGAATTGCTTAGAATAGATTTTTTATCTGATTATCATAATTTGTTACCGAATTTACGCCATTATTCGTTTCGAAAAAATACATACACTTTTTATTCGATTAAAATATTTCATGTACCCATAAATTCCTTATAAAAATCCCTTTTTTCACGAACAAGGTTATTTAAAAGGACGTATTTTATTGTTATTTACGTCTGTCTTCGTTGAATTTTATTATATATTATATTTAAGAATTTCGAAATGTTTTACGATCTTTTTATGTCCAGTAGTTATTTGGAGTGAAAGTTTTTTCATAATCGTAAAAGGGATTAATCGAGAGTGTTTGTAGTACACTTAAAAATCAATTTGACTAAATGTTTGGTTGTTTTAAAGGTTCCGTTACCAAATCGCAAAACGGAACTCTTATAGTTTTGTCATGCCGTCTGTCCGTCTGTCCGTCCTCATGTCACAGTCATTTTCTTACGAAATTTGGTAAATAAATGTAATGTACGAACCGCTACAGGAATTTGTAGTGAAATAGTAAAATATTTGAAAATTAAGGGTAGCAATCCGTATATGTATAACTGATGGTTGAAAAAAATTTAGATTATGGCAATGTATGAGGTATCTTTAAATATGTCTTTAAAAATAATAAAGAGGTTTCATTTTGACTTTTTTTGCCGTTGTGGCGCGGCGGTAGCGAACCTGCATAAAACACCACAGGTCGCGGGTTCGATTCCCGCTTGGAGCATAATATGTTTGTATTGACCATGCAAGCATATTTTCCGGTCTGGATGTATTTGTCCCTGTCCTTGTATGTGTTTCCGGACCCCCGACACAGGAGATCACTATCTTAAGGGGGCCGTTGAGTGTTTTGAGTTTATTTATTCATTTATTTCTTTTTGATTAAGTAAGTAATGGTTGAGGTATTAGTTCCTAAAGTCAAAAAAATGTCTCTACAAGTTGTTCGTTTTGAACTTCGTGAATATCACCTTAGTGTATAGAAATCAATGGGTTATTGTAATCACTTCAACGCCGTGTCAAGACAAGGGCATCGCTTGTCAAATTGTAGAACAAAATTGTAAGTTGGTATTGCATTGATGAGCTTCCAAGGCTACCCCTTGACCCTAACATTCTAGGTTTTGCAGCCATTAAATTGGTATTCAGGTCATCGTGTTATATCATCAATTATTATATTCAAAACCTTAAACCTTGTGCTTTTAACCTATGAATACCATCGGTAAATTTTTTCAGAATACGTAAATATATTTCCATTAAATAATTAATAAACGCTACACACTCAACGGCCCCATTAGGATAGTTATATCCTGTGTCGTGGGTCCGGAACCATACACAATGATAAGGACAAACACACCCAGACCGGAACACATGCCTGTATGGTCAATACAAATATATGCTCATAGATGAAATCGAACCCGCGGCCTGTGGTGTTTAAAGTATATTCTCTACCGCTGCGCCACAACGTCGTCATTAATTACTTTAAGCTGAAGACCGGTTCTTCCGTACATTAAAAATGTCCAGATTCGTTGGTGCTTCTTTGTAAATTTCAACACCAATGCAACGAAATGAAGTTTGTCACACGATAATGGATAGTAAGCTTGTGACGCTAACTTCATTCGATTTCTTCAGGGGTGGAATTTTAAGAATGTTAAAACACGTGTTTCTTTATTTTTAATTGTTGACTGAATTTCTTTCTTTCTTTCTTTCTATTAGTTTCAAAAATGACTGATTTTCATACAAGCTTTTAACCCTTTTCTACCCCTTAAGGGTTGAAATTATTATTTTTTTATTAAAGAATATTAGAATTTTATTTTCAAGGCAGTACTAATATTTCTATTGCCCCTCCAATTAAAATCCAAGCTTGCGCTAGGAGTGGGTACGACAAAAGCCCAAAAGAATTTTAAAAACAAAACCTGTGAATAAATTCAGATTTCTAGGTCCAAGGGTTTAAGCCGGGCGCTTATAAACCAGTCAGATTTTTGCCTTTTAATATTTTTAGCAAACAATAAACTACTAAACTAAACTAAACTATAATTTAGCGCTAAATTCATTCATTTAAATGAAACCAATATATTTTTATGGTTGCAAGCCTTGGAAGGTTACATAAAATTATTATTTTGATATTGCTAGTAGAGATGATATCGTCAGACCAAAATCTGCCGTAAATAATAAACGCTACACATTCAACGGCCCCATTAGGATAGTTATATCCTGTGTCGTGGGTCCGGAAACATACACAATGATAAGGACAAACACACCCATACCGGAACACATGCCTATATGGTCAGTACAAAGATCTACTCCGAGCGGGAATCGAAACCGCAACTTGTGGCGTTTAATGCGAGTTCGCTACCGCTGTGCCACAATGTGGTTTTAAAGATTTGTTTATTATAACTACGCACCAAGGCACCAATGGTTCTGTGACATTTTTTTTCTGTTAATGAGCCGGCCAATATTATAGTATGCATTGAATTACTATAATGTAAGGACCCACACTTACAGACAAAATGTCAAGATGGTTCAACTATATAATATACCTTATATAATTATATAGCTCAACGTAAAAGAGGCGACTAAGCTCCGTTAACGCGAGAGTCTCGGGTTCGATCCTGACCGCTCAGGCTATTGTCGTACCCACTCCTATCGCAAGCTTCGAGCTTATGTGGAGAGGCAATAAGAATATTAGTAATGCCTTTAAAAAGCATTGCTAATATTCTTTAAAAAACGAGCCAGGGTGTGATTAACTTCAATCCGTAGCGTTGGTGTTGAATTTACCAAGGTGAACTAGAGAGTTTTTTTTTATGTTACTAAGCACCTGATGGTAATCGGTTGTCGTAGCCTGTGAGCGCTTGCAGCACCATTAGTAGGTGCCACTCACGCGTTGCCAACCTCGAGATATTGGTTCTTAAATCTTCTTTTCTCACTAATTTCACTAGCCTACAATGCCCTTCAGACCGAAACACAGTAATGCCAAAGACACTACTGCTTTACGATAGAGTATTTGACACTGAGTTGGTGCCTACCTAGCCGGCCTCTTGCAACAAAAGATCAACAACCAGTGTGACTGACTGCACTGGTGGAATAATCTCTGCTGTGACAGCATACTACCTATATAGAAAGTCTATGCTCAGTTCACTTCAAAATGACCTAATTATACAAAAGTACGTCCACGAATCTTTTTAAATTACCAAAACGCGATATCTCATTCAATGCGATAAAAATCATCTTAAAGGTCATTTTCTAAATTATTCGCCGTGAGAGTTTCGTTGCGTTGGTCTTAAAAAATAATGATTATTTAATTACAGCCTGTAGTCTCCACATCGCTCCGTGACGGCCATTTTGTGTAGTGTCAAAATTATTTCGGTGCGAAACCTTTTTTATAAAGATTGAAATAGACTATACAGTAAAATTAATTTATTCCTAATATTTATCATACGATTCAATATGATAGTTCGAAACTTTTTTACAATGTATAAATAATTACCAGTCAAGTGCGTGTTAGACCACGGACAGTAGAAACTAAATGAAATAAATATTCAAAATAATTATCGTTAAAAGTACTGTTGATGTTCTAAAACCTCAATTTCAAAGTAAAAGGGGGCCATACATTTTTTATGACTTTAAGAGGTAATATCTCAATAACTACTGATTTCATCAAAAAATTCAAAGTAAACGTTGTTTATTATTTTTAAATACCTATTGAATGATACCTCATACGTTGCAGTGCGGTGAAAAATTTATTTTCAACCCCAAATTTTTAAATATTTTGTTATGTCACTACAAAATCCTGTAGCGGTTCATAGAATACAGCTATTTATCAAATCTCCTAAAGATAGAACTTGTAGTTTCCGAGTAAAATGACTGTGATGTAGCGACATCTACACGCAACATGACGTAACGTGATAGAAAGATAAGATTGTCACAATCTCGCATCAAGCAACAACGACACCTACAGGGCATACTACGCAACGATATGGACGACCAATGATCATCACGATCCTAAATCGCGCTATCAAAGTTTCCTACGCGAAACAACTATATATACCACTTTCCAACATAAGTCGTTGGGCTTCGGCCCAGGGCTTCGGTCCGCCAGGCAATTTCACCCGCCTGGTCGGAGGATCCTCCCTTCTTGTTGAGATACATTTCTCACGACACATCTCCACAGTGATGACTTCCGACGTGATCTTCACCTTCCACATGTGACATACGGACGGAAAGACACATACGACGAAAATAAAAGAAAACAAATGGTCACGGAACCCTAAAAAAGAAATAAAACTCTTCGCTTTAAGTACACACTGGTGATAGCAGACATAAATATTTAAGGAAAAAGTTTTAAATACCTGTATTTTTTAAGTGATAGTAGTCTTGTATTATCACATTAAAAACCAAATAAAGGCATTATATTAAAAATTAAAAATATTTACATTTCACGATAAGATAACCTTTTTCACTTTTTGGTGTAAACGATATAACGTTTTTGAAATTAATTTGCAATTAAAATACAAGAGACTTTAAAATACATGTTTTAATTATTCTTTACGAAAGGAACTAATGAATATAAGATCTACTCCACGAAATATCTTTTGAGAAATGTCAGATTTATTGAATTTATCTCTAAAGTAATGCATCTTCGACAAATGCTTACTAGCATTTTGTCGAGATCTACTAATTACCTTCTTTCATCCAGCTACAACCAACACTTGCTTACTGCTGTCAGAGAAATAAAACAAAATCATAAAAAGCCGCCTGGAAGTGACGTCACAGGCTACATAATCGATATATCGTTGATATTCCCCATCTCCATTAATCGATAATCGATATTTATTTTCGAGTATTGAATTCGATATATATTTTTAGACACCAAATGCTGCCTTTGACTAATCAAGGGACAATTTTGCTTTTAGTACCAAATAGGTCACCAAACACACTAATGTCCAATAAACCAAAATGTCTGAGTACAAAGGGTGAAGATGCTTTACCCAAAAAAAAACGTCACTAGACACTTTAACCAAAAATGTCGATATATTTTTACTCGAAAAAATATATCGATAAATCTACAATTGATAAATGTAGTTTTATCGACATATTTTTTTTCACTTGCCCATCCCTAAGAAAAGTTAATAAAAATAATAGACACGAGTCGCGTCAGGGAAAACCAGGCGTATGATATTTCACAAACAGCTAATATCAAATCTAAGTCAATGTGTAACTACCTTAAAGCAATTCATAATAATTATGTTGTCAAAAGAGATGCTCGCTCCATCGCTTAGGATGATTTGTGGCGTTAATTAAATATCGTTAAGAAATTACGAAAAACAATATTATTTATGAGGTAACCTCTTACATCTTGTACGTCATCTATGGACTCGTTACATAGCGGGTGATATCGGTTGGCAAAATTACTAATTATATTACAAGATTTTTTTATGTTACTAAGTTGGTAAGAAAACGATCCCCCTGATGGTAAATGGTTATCATAGACTTTGAGTCTATGAACAGCATTCATTTGTAGATATCACTCACGCGTTGCCAAATTTTCTTCCACGCACAACCACTCTGTGGAATCAACTTCCGCCGGCGGTCATTCCGAACCGATACGACTTGGGAACCTTCAAGAGAAGAGCGTATTCTCTCCTTAAAGGTCGGCAACGCGCCTGCATGCCTTCTGGTGTTGCAGATGTTTATGGGCGGCGGTGATCGCTTAACATCACGTGAGCCCCATGTCCGTTTGCCCCCTCTCACATAAAAAAATATATATATTGGTTCTTAAATCTGTTTTTCTTCAAACAACACTTCTTCTTTCTCACATCGGTATTTCTGCCCTGGGTTTGCTTATTATATTTAACTGGATTTGCCAGATTACTAGTTTTTACACAAAGCGATTGCTTTCTGACCTGCGCAACCCTAAGGACGAATCAGTCAACTCATTGGATAAGAGCAAATTATCTAAGAAGAGTCAACGATCATTATTATTATTTTTTTTTTTTTTTAATGTTAAAAGTTGGCAAACAAGCATACGGAACACCTGATGGTAAGTGGCTGCCGCAGCCTATGAGCGCTTGCAGCACCATTAGTAGGTGCCATTCACGCGTTGCCAACCTCGATGTATTAGTTCTTAAATCTCGTTCGCCCAGTAATTTCACTAGCGTACAATGCCCTTCAAACTGGAACACAGTAGTGCCTAAACACTACTATTTGGCGGCAGAATATTGGACACTGCGGTGGTACCTACCTAGCCGGCCTCTTGCAACAAAAGACCTACCACCAGTGTGACTGATTGCATTGGTGGAATAATCTCTGTTGTGACAGAGGTTATCCCAACAACGGGCGATGGGGTCGTCACATCCCGACGCCTTTATTATCAGATGTTATGATAACAACCGGGACCGACAGCTTAACGTGGTCTCCGAGCCACGGTGGTCAGACCTAAAAGGACAAGCGCCCAGACGGAGAAAGATATTTATAACATTACACTAATGAAAAACACATTATTGCTTTGCGGTAGAACACCTCACACTGTGGCGGTACCTACCTAACCGGCCTCTTGCAATAAAAGGCCCAGCATTAAAATCTAATAAGTCTTATATAATAACAATTACATATTGCAGTTCTACAAAAGAACATATTAAGAGCCTCGTTATTATAAAGTGATTAAATCTATATACAAGTAAATAATTGCTAACTAAATTATATAAACATTATCACATGGTAGAAATAACTATGAAAAGCAAATTATAATTACGTAAGACAGTAATCTCAATGGAGATTTATACATAATAGTGTTTATGTAATGCAGGTCAAGTACATACATTAGATGTGATTGAGGTTTTTGTAAAAATTTCATAAAATTACTTATTTTCCGGGGGCAACAGGAGGCTATGTCGGAGTGGTAACGACTAAAACCCGCGGTATTCCGCGCGGCGCCTTTTGTATAATCTATGGGTGCGCTTTTACAGCGGTAACGAACCTTTTCATTTTTATGTGGGGAAATGCTGTTACGCATCCTCGCGCCGGGACGGGTGCAATGGCGCGGGGAGTATGGATCTCAAAGCCTGTGCAATGTTCTTTATAAAACCAGGTCCCATACCCCAAGGTCTCTTCTAGCTCCAAAGTGACGAGCGACGTCGCGGGATCGCTGACGCATTCAATCGCCCCAGCGCTTGCCGCTTACAAGGCCCACCAAGTGATTTTTGACAGGTTGTCTTCCTGAGCAGGAACGAACCTTAAGCGCCACAGTTTACAGGTTAAATTCCCGCTTGGAGCAAATATTTGTATTGACTATACAGGCATGTGTTCTAGTCTGTGTGTATTTATCCTTGACTTTGAGTATTTTTCCGGACCCCCGACATATATCACTATCCTCATAAAGGCCGTTGAGTGTGTAGCGTTTATTTATTATTTATTTACTAGTCTTGACCTCGGAGTTTTCAAATGCTTAGTTTGTTTCTCAAATTTATGTCCTTACATTGAAAGATGCTTGTATGGAATAAATTTTAAACCTCAACCCACCAACATCAGCCCCGAGCGTGAAATCGAACACTGGACCGTTCAGGCTAAGCGCAGCCCCACCAACATTTTTTTTTTTTTTTTTATGTTAGAAGTTGGCAAACAAGCATACGGCCCACCTGATGGTAAGTGGCTGCCGCAGCCTATGAGCGCTTGCAGCACCATTAGTAGGTGCCACTCACGCGTTGCCAACCTCGAGATATTAGTTCTTAAATCTCGTTCGCCCAGTAATTTCACTAGCGTACAATGCCCTTCAAACCGGAACACAGTAGTGCCTAAACACTACTATTTGGCGGCAGAATATTGGACACTGCGGTGGTACATACCTAGCCGGCCTCTTGCAACTAAAGACCTACCACCAGTGTGACTGATTGCACTGGTGGAATAATCTCTGTTGTGACAGAGGTTATCCCAACAGCGGGCGATGGGGTCGTCACATCCCGACGCCTTTAAAATGCCATAACAGTTGTCACAATAATCAATTTGTCGTTACGTTAATAAAATTTCATGAAGAAATCAGGACAGCATCGTAAATACTATAAAATCGGTGACCACAGAACCTTCTTCTGTAAAACATGTTAATTTTCAGTTACGATTCTGGAAAGGCTCGTTATATCAAGCCGGTTCTGATTTTGTAATCTCACTACGGAACTCTGAAAAGAGCCAAATTATCAGCCTTCTTCATTTCTCAGTCGTTATAAACAAAGTTTCAGCTTTATACTAGACGCTCACAGCCGAGTGCGCTTACTAATCGATGGGTTGAGCAACTTTAGGTCAGACAATAGATGAGTGACCGCATAGTGGTATCTGAACTGAGCGTCTCCGTGCTTCGGAAGACACGTAAAAAATCCGGTCCCGGCTGTTATCAATTTTGTCAAAAAGTCAAGTCAGAGGCCTATACGGGCGACCTGAACAACTCTGACACTAGGTTGTCCACTAACCACTCGATAAGAAGAAGAACTAGATTAATACTCGTAAAATTAATAATAAATAACTATAAATTCATTTAAAGATGAAATACAATTGCTAAATCAATTTTAATGGCATTATTTTAAAGTTTAGGGACATTTTGACATTAAACCGCGGAATGAAATCACGATTGGCAACCTCTCGGGCGTGGCGGGACACGAACTAACTTTTACTATTATAGATAATTTGAATCTACTGCACAGGCTTATTGAAATAGTTAACCGACATGATAATTAAAGAGGATTATGTGTTTGTGTTGTGTGTTTTCTATATCATGAAGTTGGAAAACAAGCATATTCCCCTGATGGTAAACAGTCACCGTTACCTATGAACACGCGCAATACTTGAAGTTTCTTTAAGTATCATTGACAACCCAGGCGATGAGAATGGATTAAAGGAGAGGAACAGAGGGGTGGGAGTTTGGGCTTCCAGCGCTGCCACTCATTGCGCGAAACCCAACAGTGCTCTGTTACTTAACGCCGATTTTCTGTGAGAGGGTTAGTACTTCCCGGTCGAGCCGGCCCATTTCTGCTCGGAGGAGCATGGCTCTACTATAATATATAGTCATTGCTAGATATTAAGTAAATTTGAATTTAGCTATAAACCATTCTTAGGATTTTTTCGTACAACTTAAGCCTATACTATTTGCACATTTAAAGGTTTTACACATAGGCCTTTTAACATTGAATGTCAGATCACGTGGGATTATCAATGAAAATTATTAACGTGAAGTCGCGGGCAAAGCTAGTAATAATACGAGAACGCGAATAGATTAGGAAATTGATGCAAGTTTACAATAGTATGTGTAAATTTCGCAATCATTTAAGGCAATAAATTCTAAAGCTTATTTTAGGTATGTGAACTAAGTTTCTGTAAATACTTTCGAAATGCACTTTAAAATTCACAAAACAACATATTAATGGACTTATTCAATTCGAGGAAACTAAATCGAAAAACCTCATAAATTCGTATTTACAAATCCATTGTGCAGTGAGAATGTGTGCAATAAGATCATCTCAAAACCTTAGGTCATTTTGTAATCCAGCTTAGGCTAAACGCACACGGGACGATTCCCACGCGCGGACCGCGATGCCGAATGATAAGAATAATTAACAGGTAATTTCACTCAGCGTGCGACAAAATATACAATTTAATATTCAAATTGAGATAAAAAATGATAAATCTTAATTACCGTGTAAAAAAATCGCTGACAGCTTATATTTTTTAAATATTTTGCAACTGATACAGATAATACTGATGCGATAAACGAAATTAATTTGCGATTTTTGAAACTGGTTAACTCCGAATGTATATTATCTTATAACCCTCTTTTTATAAGAACACACGAGATTACTAAATTCTTGTTTATGTTGTCTCGAAGAGAACACATCCATTTAAGTTTTACCATATCAATGATGTATTCATATAAAGCTATACTTCTTAAGGCGAGTTTTGGAACAATAATAAGAGTGAAGTTTTACGAAGTGCGCGCACAGTAACACGACTTTCCAACGACATGAAGTTAGATATTGTCATGATAGAAACAAGATGGTGGAACAATGACAGCCGATTTTTCTGATTTCGGACACCATTTGGAGTTGCTTTTATTTAGTTCTGATAAATAAGTATTTATAAAGAAATATAACTTCTTAGCTTTGTACAGAAAGTATATAAACTTTTTATTTTTTGAGTCTCTGTAAATAATATCGAACGTTAATAAAGCGGGAGCTGAAACCCGCATCGTGAATTCTTAGCCTAACTTTTATCTTAGATTACAACATTGCGGGCACACAATAAAACTTTTTCACAGGAGTTAAATTGAACGAAATCAGCTTAAACAGTTGTAACTGCACCTAATTTATCTGTTTTCAAATGACTGTTGAAAGAAAGTAGTAGTTGACGATCGTTGTGGCGTGTTGGTAGCGAGCCAGCTTTTAAACTTGCCGGTCGTGATTTGGATTCAGATGTTTAGGCAGATGTTTGTATTGATCTTCTTATTCTTCATGTGCCTCTTCATTTCTGAAGGTCGGCCGTTAGCTTTTTAAAGGCCACTCGATCACTTGTAAGATGGAATAATTGTTCCACGTATCGATCTTACAAATTTGGTCTTAGTGTTGTCCTTGTGGGTCATTGAGGTCAGCCAGCGTATAACCAGTGGCATCTTAAAGGTCAGCAACCTGCATGCACTCTGGTGTTGCAGATGGTAATGGTCAAGGCTTAAAATGAGGTGAGCCTCTTGCTCTTTTAAAAAAAAAAGTCACACGCTAACATGCTATGTCAACACGGTTATGTCGCACCATTATTTAACCAAGACAAAAGAAGACCTTTTGGAGCGATAGCATTTCTGCTTATATCTGCTTATACTCTTATCGTGAATTGACGGGTTACTAGTATTTGCACAGAGCGATTGCAATCTGACCTCCGCAACCCAAAGGGCGAACCAGTAACTCATTGGATAAGAGAAAATTACCTCTCAAGACTTAAAGGTTATCACCTCATGTTATAACAACAACCGGGACCGAGGTATGATGGACAGACCCACAAGTAGAAACCAGACCGATACAGATATTGATAATAAACATTTGCTCCGAGCGAGTCGAACCTTCAACCAAGACGCAAGTTAAATACTATTATATTATTTATAATAACATAAATAAATAAAGGATTTAACAAACATTCCAACATAATAGCGTATAATATTTTAAATTACAATACCGTGTCAAAACGTTAAAAACCAAGTCTGATATGCGAATAATTCTTTTGTTCGGATTTTTCCCATTTGAAGTCGACTCACAAACATTACAAGACGACGGACACCCTTTGAATACAATACATGAGAATTTATAACGACAGTCAGATTTGAGATAGTTATTAGTAAATAGTTTTAGTCCATTTAAGGGCATTTACCTTGAGCACAGCGTTGTGGCGTTTTAGGTAGCGAGTCTGCCTTTAGTCTGGGCGTTTCTCCTTGTAGTCTCTCCGCCGTAATTCGGAGAGCGTGTTAAGCTTGTCGCTCCTGGTTGTTATCACATACCATCTGATAATAATCGTCTTATCCAATGAGTTACTGTCAGATGGCAATCGCTCTGTGTAAAAACTAGTAGCCTATCAAATCCAGACAAGAGTAATAAGTAACACTGGGTAAATACTTGTGTAGTACTGGATATAATGTTAGGAAAAGAAGTTTTAGTCCAGTTACCTCGTGGCTATAATGACTATAAAAAGCTTCTGCCAGCGGCTTCGCCTGCGTTAATAACGATTTTAATAATAAATTGAAACCCCATTTGACCCTTTCAAGGATGGAATTTTAGACAATTATAAAATACGTGTTCCCCTATCTGTAGTTGTTCGCCAAAAATGAGTGACTTCCCATACAAATTAATAACCCCTTTTTAATGATACCTCCATACAACTTTTCATCCCCCTTTCATCTCTTTTTCTCATTAAAAAGTAGCCTATGTCCTTTCTCAGGCTCTAGACTATCTGTGTACCAAATTTCAATTAAATCGATTCAGTACTTTTGGCGTGAAGGCGCGGAGACAGACAGAGAGACAGACTTTCGCATTAATGGACGCAAATAAGCAATACCATGTCAACCCACAAAATTGAAAAAACTAAGTTATATATGCAGAAGTGTTGGTAAATGGCTGAAGAACATTTTTCTTTAATGTTTGTAGGGCTTTAAGCTTTAAAACTTCTAAAAAAGCCATTTTTAATCATGCCATTTATGTATTATTTTAAACGTTTTTGGTTATATTATATATGAAATATGCAGTTTGTATGCTTATTTTATGTGAAAATAAGTAAAATAACTTACATAAATCTTGAAATTGCCAAAAACTTGACCAACATATATAAAAAAATCACATAAAGCGAGTTGTTAAAAATTTTCAAACGCGTTTTTCTCGAAATAACATTCGTGGCGTTTGACATAGTATTGCTTATTTGCGTCCAATTTTATAATATAAGCAAGGATTTTGCAAACATGTGATACCAACTTCATTGGATTATTTTACAAGCTTGTGGCTAACTTCGTTTCGTTGCGTTGAAGTGTTAAGAAGTGCTAGTCGATACATAAGTCTATTTACCTAAAGCTAGTAATGAAAACAAAACCACAAACGACAGTATAGTTTAAGTAATATTGTATTGTTCGCCGACGATACAAGACATGCAAAGCAATGAGCCAACTGTGCAAGGTTAGTTCGTGAGGAAGATTCACATTATATTTTAAAAATATCTCATTTTGAATAACGTCATAATGTTTTTTATTCGAGGGCTGTATTCGCTTTTCACTGGCATATCTAACTGTTTTTATTATAGATAGATAAAAAGCTTTATTGCACATAATAAAAACAAAATAATGTAAACAATTGAACTTAGGCTAGTTTCTGGTATGCAAAGGCGGTCTTATTGGTACAAGCAATCTCTTACAGATAACCTTTTGTCGTAAGGAACTGTTACAGTTAGAGAAATGGGTCAAGTGCAGAAAATAAACATGTATCCACTAAGCAAACAAACATCATACAATAACTAAATAAGCAATACCATGTCAACCCACAAAATTGAAAAAACTCAGTTATATATGCAGAAGTGTTGGTAAATGGCTGAAGAATATTTTTTTAATATTTGTAGGGTTTTAAGCTTTAAAACTTCTAAAAAAGCCATTTTTTCAATCGTGCAATTTATGTATTTTTAAACGTTTTGGGTTATATTATATACGAAATATGCAGTTTGTATAGTTAATTTTTGTGAAAATAAGTAAAATAGCTTAAATAAATCTGAAATTGCCAAAAATTTTACCAATACATAAAAAAAAATCATATAAAGTTGTTCAAAATTTTCAAAAGCGTTTTTCTCGAAATGACATGCGCTATCAAAACTAAAAAAATTAGTTTGCGATTTTTGAAACTAGTCAACTCCGAATGTAGATGTTCTTATGACCTTCACTTGGTAGGAACACACGAGATTCTTAAATTCTTGTTCATATTCTCTCAAATAGAACACACACACTTAATTTTTACATATAAATTATTTAAACATATAAAGCTATACTTCTTAAGGCGGGTTTTGGAACGATAATAAGAGTGAAATTTTACGAAGTGCGCGCACAGTAACACGACTTTCAACATGAAGTTAGACATATGTGATAGAAAAAAGATGTTTATTATTCGAGGGCTGTATTCGCTTTTTACTGGCATATCTAACTGGTTTTATTTCCCCAGCTCACTTATTTAAAAATATTGTATTAATTCCGAGCAACCGGTTACTTCTCGTGTTATGTAGAGGTTTTATACTTTTACTGGCAGGCCCGGCAGAAGTCCTGCGCCGAAAAAAAAAACTGAGACCTCATAGCAGTGCCCCCTACTGGGTCCAATTGCGAATCTAAACCATCCAGGGCGCGTCTCAAACGCATACAAAAAGAAATCACTCAAATTCAGTTCAGTGACATTCACGCGTACAATAGAATATATAAAGATTATAGATAATAGTATATTACATCAGTGATTCCCAAAGTGGTCCAGATCCCTGCGGTCCATGGGAGATTAAGCGCGCATCGTACGTTGGTGGGGGGAAAATTAGAGAGGACAGAAGTTGTAATTTTATCTGATTTTGAAATCAATTTCCAACTCAGTTTCATAATTCATGTTATTTTAATAAATAGAACACAAGAAAGTATACTATTTTTCTTTTTATTTTGTTCACTCTGAATTTAGAATTTGCCTCAGCCGTGACGAAAATTTCCATCGTTAGATCTAATCTTCAAAAGTTTTGGCGAATTTTGGGAATACTTTAGAAAAGCAGCAGCAAGGGTCCACCACTAGTACAATTTTTAATAAATAAATGTGAATATATGGAATACCTTTTATTGCAAACTTTATATTAAAAATATTAATTAATATTATAATATATTTCATTAAAACATAGTAATTAGTATTACTTTTTTAATGAAATATATTTTTTCTATTTCAAGTATGGTGTATACTTAAAAAAAGTGCCATCTGCTACCATCAAGGATATGAACTATTTTTTAAAAATTATATCTACAACCCTAAATTAAAATTCAAAACCTTGTTTAAAAATCAATAAAGTTATATTTATAATTTTTATTTATTCCAGATGTGGTTAACCTGCCTGGTAGCATGTGTATTCGTCAGTACGACACTGGCAGCCAACGAGTATTTGCCACCAAGCAAGGGCTACACTTACGAGACACCGAAAATACCCTTCCCACCAACCAATGGAAATGGAAAAGTTGTGAGTATATTTAATATACTTAACTCTAGTTGACACAAATAAATTTCTAAGTATAACATTGGATTCCAAGCTACAGTGGAACGCTCATTTGTCATCTCTAGCGGGTAGGCTCAGCTCCGCTGCGTATGCTATAAGGAAGGTCAGACAACTAACTGACGTAGAAACAGCGAGAATCGTAACTACCTTAACCTTCTTTGGGGAAAGGCGGCTGACATTAATACTATTTTTATCTTTCAAAAAAGGGTAAGGCAATTTATAATTTAGGAGCGCGAACCTCTCTAAGAGATGTTTTTAAGAATATAGGTATAATGACTGTGGTGTCACAATTTATTTATTCTAACCTCTTATATATTAGCAATAATTTAAAGTCTTTTAGCAAAAATAGTGATGTACATTCAGTTAATACTAGAAACAAAAATAAACTTTGTAATCCTAGCCTTTGTCTTCGTAAAGTCATTCTTTTAAGGGGCTAGGTATTCGCAGTTTTAATTAATATTGCTGGATCTTATTCAAGAACCAATTTTTATAATGAAGAATACAATTGGAAATAACATATATTTGAAAATCATTAGAATCGATAGAATCAACCTTCCGAACCGTCGGTAGCGTTTGACTATTCAAAAATACTTTTTAAAAGTCTACCTGAATAAAAAAAAATATTTGATCTACGGTATTTAAAAAAAAATTGCGCGAGTCAATATATTTGATACACTCTCCGCTTCATACGATGAGGATGAATTTTGATTTATATATAGATGAGACCATATTTGATGACCGTTGTGGCGTGCTGGTGACCCTGCTTTGCCTCGACGGTCGCGAGTTCGATTCTCGCTCTTTGTGGGTCTCTCCATCGTACCTCGGAGAGTACCTTAAGCTGTCGCTCCCGGTTCTTATCATCAGGGTTGCAAAGTCTTGGTGTAAATACCACGAATAATGCTAGGATTTTTTTATATTACTAAGTCTGTAAGAAAACAATCCACCTGATGGTAAACGGTTGTCGTAGTCTATCGAACCTATGAACAGCATTAATTCATTCACGAGTTGCCAACGAGATATATTTTTTGATTTGAAGGGTTACTAGTTTTTACACAGAGCGATTGCCACCTGATCTCCGCAACCCAAAGGGTGAATTAGTAACTCATTGAAAAGAGCAAATTACTCTCACGTTATGATAACAACCGGGACCGACAGCATAACATGCTCTCCGCGGCACAGAGCATTTATTATAAAAAAATAAATAAAGGATGCAATAATAATTATAAAAGCGAAGTCCTGGAAAATTATTTGACAGACATACAAAGCCACGGTCAAACGATATACCCACTAATTTAATTACGCATATTAAATAATCTCATAACACCAAAAATTCACATGCAATAATACAATTTTCATGGTCAATAAATTCCAACGCGTGAAACAGTTTGGCGACGTGAACACTGCTTTATGGACCAAGGCGAGCTATTGTTTAACTCACAATGTGTGTTTAAACAATTGTTTGTTTTTTACAATTAAAATACAACAATCGATGAATTGATGTATAGGCTAATTATTATTCGTATTTATTATTGACGACGTTGTGGCACATTAGCGAACCTGTCTTAAGCGCCGCAGTCGTAGGTTCTTAGCATATGTATGTATTGACCATACAGGCATGATTTCCGGTCTGGGTGTGTTTGTCCTTGTTTTTGTATGTTTCCAGAGATCCGACACAGGATATAACTATCCTAATGAAGGCTAGTTTCGATTATTTTAAAATGATGTGATTTTTATGCATCGCGGGGGTTGTTATAAACATCAATGCGTATAGAAACCGTTTAGCAGTACAAATGGGTCGGCTCGTCCGAGGGAATACTGCCCTCTCATCATCAGTAAATCGGCGCAAAGAAACAGTATCAGTGATGTAGCGTTTCGTGCGATGAGTGTCGGATGCCCAATATCCCACTCGCCTGTTCCCTTATCATCTCATTTCTCCTATCTCTTAGGGTGGCAACGCGCCTAAGTTTGCAAGCTAGAAGAAAAGAAAGACGTACTGATACTGTTACTTTACGCTAGTTTTTGCTCTCCAATACTCATACATTCTTGAGACAACAATTTGATGAAGTTGTGACGAAGTGGTAACGAACCTGCCTTAAACGCCACAGGTCGCGGATTCGAGCAGATCTCAGAGCAGATGTTTGGATTTACCATGCAAGTGTTCCGGTCTGGGTGTGTTTGTCCTTGTCATTGTGTATGTTTCCAGACCCCCGACACAGGATATCACTATTTTAACGGGGGCCATTTTGTGTGTAGCGTTTAGCGTTTATTAGAAAAATTTGCAAAATTAACAAAAATTCAATAGTACTTACTCGGATTACACCAAAATTCGTAGGTTTATTTTTATAATTTTTTAAATAACTTATATTTTTTTCCAGCCGACCCCACCAACGTACAGACCTCCGACAACATCACGCCCTACATACGTACCGCCGTCGTCACCCCCCGGTCCTGGACCTCATGATGTAAGTATAATATTGGAAATTTTTGTAGTACTGTTGTGTGTAGTTGCTGTTTTTCTATGTATTCTAAAGTATATAATATAGTATAAGCTATATATATTGTGTATAAGACAGACGTACAGACGGACGGACGGACCGACAGACAGGCATGACTAAATTTAAAAGGTTCCGTTTTTTCAGGACTGCACACCCAAAAGATAAAACGGAACCCCATTACTAAGGGCAACCTGTCCGTCTGTCTGTCACAAGACGGTAAAAAACAGAATAAAATAAGGGGCTCTCATACAACCAACTCGATTTTTTGGCGTTTTTATAGATAATGGTACGGAACCCTTCGTACGCAAATCCGAGTTGCACTTTGCCGGTTTTGTCATTTGTCTAGGTAACCCTAAAAAGATTTTCATACTCATAATGAACCTGTGGTATCTATCTTGCTCTAAATCTGTGGAGCTACCACTGTTTGTCCGAGCATCTTTATACTGAAGTGACGACAATAAAGCACTGGTGGTAGGTCTTTTGTTGCAAGAGGCTGGCTAACTAGGTACCACTGCAGTGACAAATATTCTGCCGCCAAATAGTAGTGCTTAGGCATTACTGTGTGCCGGCTTGAAGAACACTGTACGCTAGTGAAATTACTGGGCAGAGGAGATTTAAGAACTAATATCTCGAGGTCGACAACGCGTGAGTGGCACCTACTAATGGTGCCACTCACGCGTTCACGCGACAAGCGCTCATAGGCTACGGCAACCACCTAATCAGGTGTGCCGTATGCTTGTTTGCCAACTTGTAACATAAAAAATAAAAACAATTACATTTTTCTTAATATATTTTTAATTAACTAAATATCGTCGATAAAATGGTTCGGTGCGTTCGCTCGTTTCGGTGGTTTGTACGATTTTGTTACTCTTGGTCCTGAAAAAGGCAAAAGGATTAACAATAATTAATTTATCTTCCATTTTTTATATCATGACGGTTGGCAAACAAGCATACGGTCCGCCTGCCGGTAAGTGGTTGCCGTAGCCTGAGTTGCTGAAGTATTAAATGCTCGTTGCCAACCCATGCGACAAGGTAAGAGATGAAAAGGTAAGAAGGAAGGCAAAATGGTAGTGGGAAATGGGCCTCCGGCGCTTACAATCGCACACTCTTAATATTTGTTACAGTATAAATAGTAGCAGAAAGAAATGTCGTATTTCGAAAATTGGCTTAAATGACGTACTTTGTTCGGAAAAAATTCGAGTCAAATTTTCTTATAAATTTACAAGCTATGAGCCTAAAAATGTTTTTGGTCTCTGTTACAAAATTAATATTTCGAGATACCAAAATTTCGGTTTCTGCCGTCGATAAATTTTTTTAAATAAATTTACCATTATTTTCTGTCTCTGTCTGTTGCAATGGCGGTGATTCTTCATTTTCCGCTATATATAAATTATATATGTAATTATTTGTATTATATGAAATCGATTATTAATGCTTTATTTATTTATTCAATTTTATTTTATTTTTACTAGTAGTGCGTTACAAGCATACAGCCCACCTGATTTTAAGTGGTTGCCGTAGCCTATGACACTTGCAACACAATTATTAGGTACTCACGCGTTGCCACCCTCGAGATATTAGTTCTTAAATCTCCTCTGCCCAGTAATTTCACTAGCGTACAGTGCCCTTCAAACCGGAACACAGTAATGCCTGAGCATTACTATTTGGCTGCAGAATATTTGACATTGCGGTGGTACCTACCTAGCGCGCCTCTTGCAACAAAAGACCTACCGCCAGTGTGACTGATTGCACTGGTGGAATAATCTCTGCTATGACAGAGGTTATCCCAACAGCGGGCGATGGGGTCGTCACATCCCGACGCCAGTAAAATTACTGACAATGCCTACTAATTGAATATAGCCAAGTTACTGCTAATAAATTCGATGGTTGCGAAGATAAGTAGGGGCACTATTAAAAAAATAAGCATTTATTAAAAAGTTTTTATGTTATTATTTATTAATCATTTAAAAAAGTTAAAAGAAACAAAAATATGTATATAAAAATATACCTTCATTCGATGCTATGAAAGAATAAAACAATTTAATAATTAATTCATATGTGTGTTTGTAATAGTATAGTCTGAAATTTCCATAGAATTAATATAAGAACAAGAAAGCTCACTGAAGCAATATTTCTGTGACAAAAGAGAGGTTCCAAATGGTATTTTTGTCCCTATCTAATCGAAATACCATAATTGTTAATAATTGAGGACAAAGTACAAACTTGAATCATCTTGATTTCTGCATACTATTAATATATTTAAATTAGAATCAATATATTATTTTATTGGAATATTATTATTTTTATTAGAACTAGCCAGTGGTATTATAATAGTGGTATGTAAGTCGGAAAATATTGTTACGGAGAACCTTATCACAGGGGTATAAAGTTTAAAATCGCTTGCTACTCTCTTTGTTTATTTCCTCGACCGTCGCGCGGGTTCGAGAAAGATGTATTCTCGAAACATGTGGTATAGTGTTCCGCGGGCGGAATTTTCTCGAATCCGTGTTCCGCGTTATATAAGCGGCCCGGCGCGTCGACTTATTCATTCAGTTCTGAGCAACAAGCGAAGAAACTACAAGTGATACCAGTGAACAAGTGCGATAATTAGTGACCTCGGCTATTTTTTGGACTGTGATTGACCTGTGATTTGTGAAAATCTGTTGTGTAATCTAGATCTCAATAAAGTCTTATTTAGAGCCATCAGGTGTTTGTTTCCAAATCTACGAACCCCAGCCCGTAACAATATAATAAAATTATATTTATTTTTATCCATTCTTCTTTTCTTTCCTCGTCACGAGAAAAACTGAAAATAACATTATTACTAAAATAAAGATAACGTAACTTTATTATTAAATTTTTAATTAATTACAATTAATAAAAATTCAAGAATCGTCTTTGAACTTAACATAGCAGAGTCACCCTGGTTCTTATAAAACAAAATTACTTACAGGTGGAAAGATTTACCACAACCTGGATAAGATTCATTTTTACAACCAAGTATAACGCATTTGTTCACCATTTTTCTAAGAAAAACAATTAAAAAGCTTTGAAGAGCCCAATCTATGATTTGAAAATTTGACGTTACTATAGTAACCAAAATAACGCCAATTTGTTGGTAAATTTTGAACTGTGTTGTCAGTATAGTAATAATATTTCCTTTATTTAAAGCCATTTCACCAAAAATGGTTTATTTAAAGGCTTATTATATTACGATCAAAACTACTAATTTTAATAACAATTGTTTTTAATTATAAAAGACTTTCGTTAAGCCGCAAAAATTATAAATATATTCGGAAGTTTTGTAACTACCACCTTATCAAATTATTTTTTTGTAAGGGCAATCTGTGGGAAAGGGACACGAATACCATTTTGTGTGTCTCGTTCTCGAACAAATTTTGGTTTTAGTATGAAGTATTGAAAATTGAACTTAAATTGTTAGCTATAAAGTATGAGTTTATTTAACATTAAATTACAAGTGATTGGTCTTATTAATATATTAATTCTATGGAAATTTCTTAAAAGTAAAATATCAAAACCAGATCTGTCACGCGTTGCTGTAGCAAAACTTTCGACTGGACTTCTCCCGACATTTTCAATAATTATCGTCATATTTTAACCAATTTTTAATTTAATTATTTTGTAAATATATTGTTTAGGTGTACAATTTGCTTAAATTATACACCTAAACCTTTTTCATAAATGACTCTGTCTATTGGTGTAAACCGAATGAAAATCTATTTAGTACTTTTAAATTTATCGCAAAAAGATTTATCGTAAAAAAGAAGACCAGCGGGAGATTTCTGTTCTAATATTTAGTGACCCTAAATAAATGGAACAATATAATTAAGACTGCGATTTCTTTTAAAAACTCTTTGATAAACAGAAGTTATACATAAAACTGAGTGGTAAGGTCTAATTCTGAAATGCTAGTCTCAAAAATAACCCAAAAATCGTTCGATTTAGTGGTTAAAGTATAATGTTAGTAAGGTACCATGTGGGTCTTAGTGACCGTGGTGATATGAAAATGTTAAATGTATATGTAGTTACCATTTTCAGCTTGATATTTTCCCACTGAAAATATATTTAAAAAATTATGATTTTGTTTTAAGACTATAAATACGAAAAGAAAGACCCGCGACCCGTCTCACACTGATGAAAGACCTCCGATGGGTCCGAAACTAGTCGCTACCTAAACCGATTGAACGTGAGTTTTGGCCGTTTAAATTTTACATATAGCTAAATAATGTATTTTTTTATGTAAGAGGGGGCAAACGGGCAGTGGGCTCACCTGATATTAAGTGATCACCGCCGCCCATGAACATCTGCAACACCAGAAGGCATGCAGGCGCGTTGCCGACCTTTAAGGAAAGAATACGCTCTTCTCTTGAAGGTTCCCACGTCGTATCGGTTCGGAAACACCGAAGTTTGGTTCGAAAAGTCTCACGATAGTTTTAATTTAAAACTATTATTACTACAATTATTTTATTATAATTACGTTTTATAGCTTCGTTTGTTGTACATTTTGTTGACATTTCAATATCGTTTTCTTGCGAAGCGTCTTTCCCTTTATCTTCTGCGTGTTGTATTAGTGGGTCAGATCTACCTGAAAAATTATACATAATAATAAAATATATAATTTTTCCGAGCTGATTAAATAACGCCAATTACTCAAAGGCCCCTTTTAGACTCCCATTCCACCAGAAATATGCAAGCTGTCTTCTTCTTCCCAGCATTAATCACGGTATTTGACCCAGGGTCTGCTTATTACACTTACGGATTTGACGGGTTACTAGTCTTTATTAGATTGCCATCTGACCTCCGTAATCGTAAGGGCGAACCAGTAACTCATGGGGGAAGAGCAAATTACCTATTAAGAGTTAACGATTATTATCTGATGTTATGATAACAATGGGAACGGATAGCTTAACGTGCCCTCCGAGACACGGTGGGGAGAGCCACAAGAACATACGCCCAGACAAAGACATTTATAACACCAATACGAATATCTGCCTCGAGCGAGCGATCGAACCCGCGAAAGTCGTCGAAGATGCGCGATCTGTATCAATCATTATTATAGAGTTTGGTAAAAGCGTGTTTGGTGATCTTTTTTCACAAAAAGCAAAGCGCCTGTATTAACATTAACTAATCCAAGGATATCCATTTGGTGCTAAAAAAAAAGCTGAATTCGATATTCGAAAATAGTTATCGATTATCGATTTATGAAGATTAAAAATAACGACTATATTTATCGATTAATTAATGAAAAATCTCGATTTTACTCAAGCCTTATGTGACGTGGGCAAACATTGACATGACAAAACTGGAGAAAGCGAAACTTTCTTAAGGGCCACAGGTCGTGGAGATGATTCCGGCTCGGAGCACATGTATTGACCATACACACATGTGTTTCGATCTGGATGTGCTTGTTATTCCTGTTTTTTTTCTGGACCTCTGACATAGGATAACATTATACTAATATGTAGTATAATAATAATAATAATAAACGCTACACACTCAACGGCCCCCTTTTGGATAGTAATATCCTGTGTCGGGGTCCGGAAACATTCACAATGACATGGACAAATACACCCAGACCGGAAAATATGCCTGTACGATTAATACAAACATCTGCTCCGAGCGGGAATCGAACCCACAACCATTGAGGCTAAAGGCAGACTCGCTACCCACAACGCCACAACGGTGTCTGATATAATAGTATCGCAGTGAAAGGGTTAAGTTGACCACTCACCATCATCACGTGGGACGTACACTTGTTTTCCAGCTTAGTGACATGAAAAAAATAAAATAAAATCAAAAACCATGAAGTCCGTTCCTTCGTGACCTTCGTTAAAGTCTACGTTTCTGATCCAAGTGTATTCCAATGGATTCAAGAAACAATTGACTCGTAAACCCCTTTACGGGGTCCAATTGATTCTTGCCACTATCGGGTTCTTTTTCATTTTGGTGGCAGGACAACGTCTGCCGGGTTCACTAGTCTAATATATAAGGTTCTCATGTCAGAGTTTTTATTACCATACTCCTCCGAAACCACTAAGCCAATTTTGATGATGTTTTATATGTATATTCAGTTGGGAATAGGTTTTTATGATGTTGCATTAAAACATAAAAACAACCCAAAGTTTTCACCTTCTACCATAGAGTCTTGCTCTTTCCAGAACAAAAGGGCCGGCTCGACAGGATTAGTACTACCTTCTAACAGAAAACTGGCGTAAAGTAACAGTATCAGTAGGTACTGTCGCGTTTCGTCCGATGAGAGAGAGTGCCCAATCTCATAGTTCCTCTATTCCCTTCCCTCTTATGTCTTGGGTTGACAACGCATGTGATACTTTAAGTATTACACGCGTTTATAGAGTGCAGTGAATGCTTACCATCAGGCGGACCGTATGCTTGTTTATCAATCGTCATGATATATAAACAAATTTAAAATACTTACTAAATTTATTATTTCCGGCTTCTAGAATTAAATACGAAATTATGTTCAATTTTCTTATTCTTTTTTATATAAAACTACTATAAATTGATTTATAAATAACTAGCTTCTGCCCGTTCCAAATAAAACCTTTCATGAGTTTCTTCGAATCAAAATCGGTTCAGTGGTTTAGGAGTTAACGGAACAGAAAGGACGAACTTATTCTACCGCCAAGCAGTAGTGTCTTAGGCATTACTGTGTTCCGGTTTGAAGGGCTGTTCCGGTTTGTAACCCAGTGAGATTACTGAACAAAGGAGATTTAAAAACCAATATCTCGAAATTGCCAACGCATTAGTGGTACTAATGTTGCGCGCGCTCATAAGGCTACGGCAACCGCTTACCATCAGGTGGGCCGTATGCTTGCTTGGCCAACTTAGTAACATTAAAAATATATTGAATGAGGAGTATCCTCAATGCCTTGGTTAGCAATTGATATTTAATATGTGATTAAATATATTTTACTTATAGATGCATTGTGTAATAACTTACCTAGTTTCAACATTAAACCTAGAAATCAATTTTATAATGTAAGAAACATGAAGGTATGTCGTGTTAACTGTCTTCCAGAACATCACTCTCAAACATCAAACGCGGACACAAGTATATTTTTAATATAAATAAATAAACGCTACACACTTAACGGCCCCCATTAGGATAGAGATAACCTGTGTCGTGGGTCCGGAAACACATACAAAGACAAGGTCAAATACACCCAAATCGGAAAATATGATTGCATGATCAATATCATGATCAATACAAACATATTATGCTCCGAGCGTGAAACCCGCTGCATGTGGCGTTTAAGGCAGGTTCGCTGCCGCTGCGCCACAACGTCGTCAATTTGAATATTGACTGGGCCAATTTTAACGGAACTTTCACTGGCAGATAGCTGATGTTATAAGGAGTAGCTTAGACTACCTTTATTTAAGAAAAAGAATAAGGCTTCCGTGCAATATAGAATAATCGGTACACCCCGCGAGAGGAGCCGCGGGCGCAGCAAGCATAACTATAAAACTTACCGTCTTCAATGCCTGAAAACATAATGATCTCTTTTAAAGTATTGCCATTATCAAATCTATCAATCGCTGAAATATGTATATCTATATATAATTATACATTTTCAGTAACTTTAAGCTCTCGGCTCTATCTGTTAAGCTCTCGGTTAACTTTAAGTCTCGGCTGTTATCACATAATATCTGACAATAAGTTTTAGCTCTTAATTTTTTTTTTTTTTTTTTTATTATGTTAGAAGTTGGCAAACAAGCATACGGCCCACCTGATGGTAAGTGGTTGCCGTAGCCTATGAGCGCTTGCAGCACCATTAGTAGGTGCCACTCACGCGTTGCCAACCTCGAGATATTAGTTCTTAAATCTCGTTCGCCCAGTAATTTCACTAGCGTACAATGCCCTTCAAACTGGAACACAGTAGTGCCTAAGCACTACTATTTGGCGGCAGAATATTGGACACTGCGGTGGTACCTACCTAGCCGGCCTCTTGCAACAAAAGACCTACCAGTGTGACTGATTGCACTGGTGGAATAATCTCTGTTGTGACAGAGGTTATCCCAACAGCGGGCGATGGGGTCGTCACATCCCGACGCCTATTAATATAATCTTGCTCTTTTCAAATGAGTTTATGGTTATGGCTTCCATAATTATTATTGTGAAATCTTTAACCTGACAAGTCTTTTTAGAGTAAACGGTTTTCGTAGCCTATGAGCGCTTGCAACGCCATTAGTGGGTGCCACTCACGTGTTGCCAATCTCGAGATATTAGTTCTTAAATCTAATTTGCATTTAATTTCACTAGCCTACAGTGCCCTTCCGGCTCACTGATCCCTAAATGATTGGTGGGTAAAGCAACTTGAGGCGCGGTCAGTCACTAGATGAGTGATCGTATAGTGGTATTTCAACTGAGCATCTCCGTGCTTCGGAGGGCAAGTAAAAGTCGATCCCGGCTGATCAATTTTATAACAGTCGAAGAAGAAGTGCCCTTCAAAAATCTCTGCTGTGACAGATATTATCCCAACAGCGGATGATGGGGTCGTCCCGACGCTGATCTAGAGGAATGTAGTAAAACTCTTGCAATATTCGTGAACGAATAGGAAGAGTACTTACTGGATAACCTTTCTCCGTAGTCTGAAATACATCATTTTAAATAAAACACAAACTAATTATATAAATAATAATAGTTTAGGGTCGGTAGGTCTCCTTCATTTTAGTTCTGTTTAGGGTCTGAGCTCAATTACGTCACAACACGGCACGGCAGGAGATCCTTCGTCAGGGCTACATGCCATACAAATATGCCGCGGTATCTTTAGACATGTCGTGACGTCATTAGGCAAACTGCGCTCTCCATCCAAAGATATATACATATATATATATATATACGCTGATCATCATTGGAATTTCAGTTTTATTGTAATAGTTTTTGGTTTTATTTATATTCGTGGTTATTAATAATATAAGATTAATATGCTTTATTAATAAGATTATTTTTAAAATATTTTTGTTTTCTTGACGGTAAGCAAACAAGCATTTGAACGCTTGCGATACTTGAAGTATCACATGCGCGTTGCCAACCCAAGGAATACGAGGGAAGGGACGAGAAGGGAAAAGAGGAAAGGAACAGAGGGTGGGAGATTGGGTCTCCGGCGCTTTCACTCATCACACGAAACGCGACAATACCTACTGATACTGTTACTTTACGCCGATTTTCTGTGAGAGAGTATTTGTGCTGGGAAAGAAATGGCCTTACTACCGTTTATTGCTAACTTCACGTAATCTAGGGGTGACAGGTTTATTTTTATTTCTAGTATTAATGGATAGCGTATTGGGATTTGTACCTTGTAATCTATTCATCTTCATTTTCAACCCTGTGGAAATATAATAATTATATATTAATACAAGCTTCTGCCCGCGGGGTCTCCCGCGTGAATAACGTTTTTTAATGATGCATAAAAAAGAATTGTTCCCTCATTCCCTGTTTCTATTTATCAATAACGTCCTGTATCCTTTTACAGGGTCAAATGTATCTCTGTATGAAATTTCATAAAAATCGGTTCAGTGGTTTAGGCGTGAAAGCCTGACCGACAGACAGGCTTAGATAGTAATTAATATTAAGTTAATAAATGCTCATGGTTTCACACAATCAAGTGGCAGGAACGAGTACATGCAACATTGGGTGATAAGTGTTGTACTAATTTTTACACTATAAGTAGGGCAAAGTTTGGAAAAAATTAACCCATAATTAATTTTCAAGACAAATTATTTGGAAATAGCAAAATACTACAACAGAATTGTTCTGTTCCTTAAACATAATTTAAATACGACCTGTTAGAACTTTACAAAATAGCAACTGAGTGAACACTCCTTCCCCTAACTCCTTCTAAGGCGTCGGGATGTGACAACAGAGATTATTGCACCAGTGCAAACAGTCACACTGGTGGTAGGTCTTTTGTTGCAAGAGGCCGGCTAGGTAGGTACCATCGCAGTGCCCAATATTCTGCCGCCAAATAGTAGTGCTTAGGCACTACTGTGTTTCAGTTTGAAGGGCATTGTACGCTAGTGAAATTACTGGGCGAACGAGATTTAAGAACTAATATCTCGAGGTTAGCAACGCGCGAGTGGCACCTACTAATGGTGCTGCAAGCGCTCATAGGCTGCGGCAGCCACTTACCATCAGGTGGGCCTTATGCTTGTTTGCCAACTTCTAACATAAAAAAAAACTCACTATGGCAACCGGATAGAATTGCGTGGGCTTAGGGTATCTATGGCTTTCGACAATATTACTTATTGAAATTACACAAGAGTTTTGCCCTGAAATTTATTTCTAATCTCAATGCCTAAGAGTGAATTTCAAAATGCAAATATATTTTTTTTACATTTTGAAACACATTTACGCGCACCACTAGGCAGTGGTAGTATGGAACTCACTGCTCGCTTATCGGGCTAAAGGGCTATGTAATAACCACTAAACCCGACGACCGTCGTAATTTTTAAATAAACATATATAAATAAAGTCTACCTTGATCATAGCTATAGCCACAATCATACATTGAGGCTGTTAGAATCCAAATCTAAAAAACCATTAAAACTTAATTATTTAAAAATGTTCTCGTTTTTTTTAATAGAAAGTAATAAAAGATCTGCTCAAAATCGGTTTAACAGCTCCGACGTCGTTAACAAAATCGTTTTTTTTTTTTGTATAATTACCATCGCAGTGTCAGATATTCCGTAAAGCACTATTACTGTTTCGATTTGAATGACTGTAGCTAGTGAAATTATTAGGCAAACAACATATTTTGAGAACCAATTACTGTCGTTAGCAAAGCATCGCGTTTCCATGACACCTACAGATGTATAGTGTTTCAAGCGTTCATAGGCTACGACAACACCATCAGGTGGGTCGTATGCTTGCTTGCCAACTTAGTAGTTTAAAAGAAACATACTTTATGTAACAAAAGACCCACTTATCGTCACTTCAGCATAAATTCAAGGGCATAAAAATTAGTCAAAAGTTTTCACTTAAAATTAAAAATCGATAAATGATTTCTTTTGATAGAAAAATACAAAGAATATAAGGATGAATGTAATTTGCTAAAGTTTTCGTAATAATTACCATGACATAAAAAAGTGTCCTCGAGTTTTGTAAATTATAATTCATTTTTTTTTTTAATTCACAGTCCACGACAAACTTGTGTAACCATAAAGTATAAAATTTTATGTCATAACTATAAAATCGCCTTAACATATTTCAAATCGAAATAAAATTTTATATTATTGTCGAAAACGATTCATACTTACTAGTGTACATTAAAGTATATTTCATGTGCATGAATCTATTGTTAGGGCTAAAAGCTATGGTTTTATAAAAATACAACTTAAGCATTATTAAAAGTAACAAAAAACCGGTTGCTACCTGTTTTTAAGTTCCCTATCTAGAAGAGTATTTAGATAGATTGGTAATTTAGACTAAGATAGCTTCTATAGGACATGATTCCGGTCAAATGCAAGTATATTATACTAGCTTCTGCCAGTGGCTTCGCCCGCATAAATAGCGGTTTTTATAGATATTTTTAACCCCCATTTCACCCCTTTAGTATTGTTCATAAATTAAAAAAAAAAACAAAGTTAAGTTCTTCTAAAACAAAGTTTCAGGCTTCAAGTTTCAAAAATGATGGACTATCGAAATACGAACTTTCAACCCCTTTCCCCCCTTAAAGTTGAATTTTGAAAAGCCCTTCCTGAGTGCGCGTTTACTTTTAAGAACAGCACCTATGAAAAAAATCAGCTTTCTAGGTCCAAGGTTTTAGGTTGGACGGCTATAAGTTAGTTAGGTCTTTTTCTTTTCTATATATATATAAAAAGATTGCTATAAAAAATACTGCCTATTCTAACTTTTTATGTTATTTACTCTGGCAATCATGTATGGACTGTAAAGTTTATTTTCCTGCTGGTAATTCACACTTGGCGATTTAAAGGGCGATTGCTGGCAAGCACAAGCGTGAAGAGAGCTCTTTTGGGTCGATTCGTGTTTGCTTCACCTGCTAAAATTCTTATCTAAAAATACCTCGGACGAACACTTACCGAGTGTGAAGTCGTGCAGATGATGAAACGGAATCATTAAGGTTTTAGGCCTCCATCCCTTTGATTTTACCATCAAAACGTGACAGTACAAATACTGCTACTTTATGTCGAATTTTATGTAAGGCTAAAGGCTCTAAAAGACTGTTACTACAAAATGAAAACAGTAAAATCATCTATATTAAAACATCTCTCACTTTTCAGCACCATGACCACGATTATGACCACGACCACGATCACCACCACGATCACCATCACCACGAACCTGGCATGCCGTTCGACTTCGCTTACGCTGTGAACGAAGATGGCAACGACTACAGTCATAATGCGAAATCAGACGGCGATGTTACACATGGGGAGTACAGGATCGCTTTGCCTGATGGAAGAACGCAAATTGTAAAATATACAGCAGATTGGAAGAATGGATTTAATGCTGAGGTAAGTTTATTAATTTTCGAAAAAGTAATCTTTGATTTTTTCTATTAAAAAAATATTAAAATTATTTAAGTTATAGTTCTTCTTCTTCTTACCGAGTGGTTAGTGGCCAACCTAGTGGCAGAGTTGTTCAGGTCGCCCGTATACGCCTCGTACTTGACTTATCGACTGTCATCAAATTGATAACAGCCGGTACCGACATTTTACGTGCCCTCCGAAGCACGGAGAAGCTCAGTTGAAATACCACTATGCGATCACTCATCTAGCGACTGACCGCGCCTAAAGTTGCTTTACCCACCGATCGTTTATCGATCAGTGAGCGCACCCGGCTATGAGCGTCTCTAAAGACACTCAACTGACCACACCTATAGTTGCTTAACCCAACGATCAGTGAGCGCATATTATCGTACTAATGTTGTCTTGTTTTAAACAAAACTCTAAATATTGATTCTTCTTGCCAGGTGACTTATGAAGGTGAGGCTCGATATCCAGACCAGCCTACTGGAGGATATCCTTCATCAGGACCAGGTCAACCCTACGTACCACCGAACCAAGGATACCAATACTAATCTTAACACCAAGAACAACTTGTAACACAATCTGTACAAAGAAAACATTGAAACTTAGTAATTTTCGTTAATTTTTACCTGTTATGAAAATTAATTAAGTTATCATAATTCGGAAATCAATAATTTTATATTTTATTTTCTCATATTGTTATATTGTAGAGAAAGTTTCAAATCTCCATTAAATGGCGTAACTCATAACAATGCCATGAAGATGCTTTGCTATTAAGGTCAAATAATCATTTTTTATCTGTTAAAATAAATTGTAATTGTTTGTAATTCGATTCAAACATAATGGCAGTTAAACTGCGGCCTGCGAACAAGGTTCCACGGACCTAAGGTAGTCTCTTAATCTATATAGCTCCCCTACATACAAAATTTTTAGGCTATCATTCCCCAGAAAGATATTGTTGCTGCTGATTAATTAAAAATAAATGGGGTTTTCAAACAAGAAATTCGATATTTTTGCTGTATCTCACGAACTCTAATAGATAAAATATTTTTGTAATTTTCATAATAGTATACTCCAATGACAGCTATACCTATATCTAAATAAAATACCTATATCTATATGTCTAAATCATAAAGACAAATTTAACTTTAAAATGAAAGCTGTCCCCATATAAGATATTTATTTTTTTTAATCTACCGTAAATGTGCCAGTCAGACACGAACTTGCCTGGGTTTTCTTAAATATTGTGAAGATCAAAACCTATTTAAATTTGAATAGGATTAGAACAATATTTATAATAAAAAAACAGCTGTTCTGTATTCATTCTATAATTTAATTCATCCAACAAATACCATTATAAATATATCATGGATAAGTTATTGGTTATTTAAAATATAAGTATTATAAAATAATTATATAATTAAGTTACCAAACAATGTTACCACAATAGAATAGGCAAACGTCAAAATTATTTTACGATTCTTACACTACTGTATAGATGGCGGCTTTTTCTGAATAACGCTATGGAAATGTAATAAAATTATAACATCTTTATAATTTTTTTATCGGAAATCTGTTTGTAGTAGATTAAATTATGTTCAAAATAATTCTTTATCTATTTTGTATCAATATCGTATCTTAATAAAAAACTGGCATAAGTAAAAAATACTTACGTTTCATTGCGTAAGCGGGAATTTACGAAAGAACATCGGCGAATCTGGACAATTTTTCTGTATGAAAGGGCCGGTCTTTAGTTCATATTAAGTCAATGATGTAAGAATAATAGTATTAATCAAAATGTCTAAAATCAATTTAGTAATTTGATAAGCAAAAGCATTCTTAAGTTATGAGCTAAGACAGTTTATTACTAAGCTTGTGAATTGTTAATAAATAATATAAATACATATTGTTTATAAATTAAGAAAAGAAGAATTAAAATATATGGCCTTACTGAAGCTCTGAATTGTCGATATTTTTTAATGAAAATAGTTATGTTTAAGCAAATGTAAAATACTCATAATCACTGCCGTAAGTGTATTTATTGTATAATAATAAATAAAAAATTGACATATACAATGTGCGAAATTTCTTATGTACTTAATTTTTAATAAAGATTTTTGGATATTTACTTTTTTATTTTCTTCAAATCTTTAGTGTAATTTTGGGAGAGGTATAAATTTGATAACGGAATTCATACAGAATAAATATTATAATATTAAAAATTAGCGATTATAATCACAAGACACTCAGGGGATATTATTAGGATAACCCCTGTCGGTTCAACTCTACTACACAAGCCCAGTTCCAGAAGTCTAGACTAGACCAGAAGTCAAGAACATATTTTCCCAAGCAGAAAGTGAACATGTAGCCCCTAGGGCGGTCATTATCACCACAGCAGATTAAATTTATGCACCACCATAAAGTTGAAACCATGCATGCATATTATGAATTCAAATTTTATACAGGATTCATGATTTATCGAGTTCTTTTATGTAATTATAAGTTAGGTTTTATAATGTTGAATGTACAGTCTTTAAATGCCTTGTCAATTCTTTGCTTAGACTAAACTTTTTATCACATATTAAGCATACTTCAGTCTTTTCCATATGAACCCTCTTTATATGCTCCAATCTACGACCAGACGTTATAAATTTTTTACCACAAATCTCACATTCATACGGACAGACACCTGAATGAAGTTTTAAATGTTCGTCTAAATTTTTTTTATGTAAAAATCTCTCACCGCAGATTTCACAAATCTCTTTACATACTTGTGTATGACTTTCAACGTGTGCTGTTAAGTTTTTCTTGTGATAAAAACTTTTAAAACAAACATGACAGACATGAGGCCTCTTATTTAAATGGTTTTTATTCTTATGCCCGTCGACAGATGTCTTACAGAGACTTTTGTAATTGCATTGGTTACAGTAATAGAATTTTTGTTTCTTCTTCCGTTTATGATTTTTTATGTGTATTTTATATGTCTTTTTGTTTTCAAGTGTTTTAAAACAATATGGACATTGTTTTTCGGGAGGTAGATATTTTTCTGTATTATTTTCCTGATTAACTCCATTATCTACACTAAAATTAGGTGACTTGATATAAAGTTCTTTGTTAAATTTTAGAATTTTCGTTAAATTTATATTTAGAAGACATTTTATTTGTTCTTCTGAATTTAAGGTTTTTTTGTTTACTTCATGATTTAAAGTTTCAATAATTAAGTTCAGAAATTTCTTCATAAATTCATTTCTTCTCATAGCTAAATACATTTTGATGATAAGATCCAAACAGCTTGAACAGACTTGTGTTAAAGTAATTTCCTGAAGAAAAAAAAATTGAAACAATTTATCCAAAATTTATCATAAAATTATATATATATATCACAGTTACCTATCGTACTTTTAAAAATCAAATTTATTAATTAAATTAAGCTTTGAATTTTATTTAATTTAAAAAATAAGGCATTACAATTTTATGAAATAAAATAATAAATTACTTACAAACGTAGGATATAAATATTTAATCATATCCGCCACATTCAAATTCTCGTTGAAAAAGTTTGCCTCTATTTCCATATTAATATAAATGTTAGAGTTATCGTTGCTTTCCTTATAACAAAGCATACAAAGATATTCCCTAGGCTTAATAATTAAATTTAATAAATCCATTTTATAAATTATTAGTTTTCAAATTTGATAAACTTTTTTCTATCGAGTAAGCGAATAAAAATGACAGGTTTGAACTTTTTCATTTTTATTAGAGCAATGCGTTCCGAAATACGATCTGTGAAAGTACGTTACATTTTTAATTTTTATAATAAACTGTTTCTTGTATTTTAAACAATTTAATTTTAATTAGATTTGAATTGAAGCGTTCGCGAATTTTTAATATTGTATTAGCTGAAATTTTTTTAAACTGGTAGGTAACTACTTAATTTTTTTTTTGATTAGGGTTTAGCGGTAATATGCCGTTGTCCCGAAACTGAGTAACATTTTATAAATGAAATACAAAAGCACCATTGGGTAAGCGTAGAAATTTGAAAGAAATAGATTTTACAATTACTCATTTGCTAATGGTAGAACATGCCACCTTACATTGATGAAAAACTCATGAAGTAACTACTCGTCAATCCAGTTTCGAGCAGTTTACATCTTAAAGGTCGGCAACGTACCAGCATACGTTCTGGCGTTGTAAATGTTCATGGACGGCGGTAATCGCTTAACATCAGGTGAGCCTCCTGCCCGCTTTCGGTCTCTAACATAAAAAATAGTCAATATACATTCTTACTTATCACGCTTATCAGCCAATAGCGCGAAATATGTAATTATAGTTTTCAAGTAATTCATTTTATGGACACAAAGTATGGAATATTAGTACTGACAGAGTGGAAAAAAATAAAACAATTAATAATTATAGAATATATTCATATATCTTAATCTAATACAACTTTTTACAATTTATTAACGAAATTGTGCTTAAAATAAAAATAGCCTAAATTAACTGTTCTATAATTAAATTTATCATTGCAAATTTAATTCCATTATGCTTGTTGTATTTTAAATAAAAAATTTATATGCAATAGACTTCTACTATAGAAACCTTCCATACAGACAATTAATTTACTATGAACTAACTTTAGCAGATTTTCGATTGAAGCTGACTTTTAATTTTACGACTTTTTGTATGGAAAGGCCTGTCTACAGTATACAGTAAGTCTATGGCTATTCGCAGAAATTTTATCAATTGGATTGTTTTTTTAAATTTTTTCGGAAAAAAATCCAAAAGAATTATTAAAACATCAACACATCACTAAATTTAAATAATAATATATATAAACCATTTAAAAAAGAACTCTTAGAAATTGCTTGAAAGCTGAAATTTAGAAAGTTATTTCATATAGGCTTAATAATAAAAAATAAAATGTATAAAAACAAATATATCTTTTAACCTATTGGGGTCTTATAAATATATTTTAAAATATATTTCGCTGTCCAAAACACTACTCCCTGCAACAATTTTTCTAAATTCTTTTAACGCTCATTGTACAATCTCCAATCATGATTTTTATATTAAAAATGTAGCATTATAGTGGTCAATATAAAGGTTTTATACAAATTAAATGCTACATTGAGCTGTGGATAACGTTTATATGAGTTTTTAAATCGATTTGACTAGGAAGCACTGCTTTGCACAGACGACAACAAAATTTACCACCGTGTAACACTTTCATGTGATTTTTCATTTTGCTATCCGAATAAAATGATTGCCGACACACAGGACAATGGTGGGGCTTAGAACCGATATGCTTCCTAACGTGCACAACCAAGTCTTTCCTACATTTTAATACCTTATTGCAAAAAACACACACTTCTTTAGAATACAGACTGTGTAATTTTTTATGACTGCTTAGATTATATTCTGTGTAAAATTGTTTTTCGCACATGTCACAGCTGTACGGTTTTATTTGAAGATGTATTTTATTCACATGTAGAGATAGTTCATTTTCGTTCGGACAGGCGATTTCACAAAAGCTACACGTTTGCACATCGATATTTTTGTACGAATTAAATTTAAAAGCATGCCTGTGCATATGAACGTCGTAATAATTTTGCGTTTTGAAAGTTTTATTGCATAAATGACATTCTATTCTTTTATGACACTTTTGATGAGATTTTAATTTATATATTTTAGTAAACGTCCTTCCACACGTTTTGCACGATATGTAATTTGGACTTTTTAAAACGTGAATCATCTTCTTGTGCTCGAATAAATAGAACTTTGATTTGAATTCTTCGAAACACAAATCGCACTGTACTTTTTTATTAACGTGACGTAAAATATGTTTTTTTAGGAAATAATCTGATATGAAATGCTTATTGCAAAATGGACACGTATAACGACAATTTAGGACGCGTTTTCGAGGCTTGACTCTCTTTTTGAACGTCAAAAATTCACTACAAATATCATCAAATATATTATTATTTTCATATTTATTTTGATAACCATTAACTAATTTTTTATTACTATAAGTTTTGGTAGCATTTCTTGCTGGATTATCTAGAATATCAATATTATATTTATTATCAGAATCTTCTTCAGAATCACTACCTGATTCTGAATTTATTCTAAACTCATCTTCCAGAACTTCAACATTAGATTTAGAATCATCATCTACAACATCTAAAGGTTCAAGTCTACATACGGGAAGGATTGTGTCTTGTGCAATTTCAACCACAATATTATCATATGGTTTACTCAAATTATTTAAACTTTCCAACATAAGACTAACGCATGTATTTAACCTATTTCTTATGTAAAGTATTTTAACAGTAAAAACGTGTGATGTGATTACATTATTTAGACATTTATCGCAAATTTTAGTTCCCGTGTAGCTATCAAGGGACATCTGCAACAAAAAAATAAAGGGTGTTAAAATAAATAAGAAAAGAAGCGGGAAATAAATATACATGACATATTATATTTTATTAAATCTCTATAGTTGTTTAGTATCATAATTAATTACTAAAGTATAACGTTTAGATGGAAGAACGAATTTTTTTTCCACAAAAACCTGTAAAAAGAACGAATTGACGGACGAACGTGTAAGTGGCATAAAGTGGCAAGACGGCAAAAGGCCACGGGCCCCGAGCCGAATAGAACAACATCATCAAGATGGTATCAATCAATGGCTTCAAATATATTTTCCTTCCGTCCAGTTTAAGTTGACATCTAGTTGAAAGACATAGGTACATATATATAGTTAGTTATTTTAAAGAAAAAAAAAAGATCTTATTTGGTATGATTGCAAAAAGAAATGAGCGTGTAAAAAAATGTGTATTCTGAGACATTTCTTATGGAAATAATATCATACAATATTCATACAAAAAAAATAGGCATTATGAAGACTGACGGTAGAAGTGAAAACTTGAGACCTACAACCTAACTTAGCCTAAAATTTCGTAACTTGGATATTGAAATTATTAACATTTGTTCGTAACATCTAAATCGTCCAATATTAAACCGCATCGCCGGATTGACTTAACACGTCATATGAAGCAAGCCGTGACATACATCTAGCCAATATAAAAAATCGCTAAAATATTCATTTTAACAAACATAACACGTCGCAAGCATGTCGAGGTCAGCGGTGACGCAAATAAGTTATTCCTCTACTAAATATAAAATCCCTCTTAACATAAAATATCATAAAATCGTTATTTGTGTAATGCATTTCTCCTCAAACAATTTTTATATTTCCTATTATGAAAAGAAGTTCCTGCACCAATATTAAAAGTAAAATGTTTTGAAGTAGATTGAAATTCAAAGTTACTAGTTGCCATATAAGGGACAAATTGATTCGGAATCAATTCTATTTGTTTTTCATCCTCAAAAGCTATATCCATAGCTTCAATATTTGAAACAATTTCATTTGTCGTCTCTACGTCCATTGGGGTTTCAGTTATGACACTGTTAACTTCTTGAAATTTAAATTCTTGTTCCTTATTTATAACGACATTGTTATTGTTTTGCATGTTAATTCTTTTGTTTGTAGCTTCTGATTCAACAGTCTTTTGTTTTTCAACATTTCCGAATGTGAATTTTGCCAAATTGGAAATTTTACCAAAGGAAAATTTTGTTTCATCAACCTTTATGTTAACTGTGTCACAACAAAAACAAGACAGTCTATTTTCATTATTCATCAAACATATATTACACCGCCAATTCCTAACTTGCTTATTTATAATTGGAAGATTTGAATTTTCTGATTCATCTGTCTTCTTCTCTTTTTTAGAATCTTCTCTCTCTTCTTCTTTAGATTCTAATTCTTTTTTTGTGTTCACAGAATTGCAAAATTCACATTTTTCTGTATTACTAAATAACCAACAGAAACTACATTTATTTTTGCCTCTATCAAGATTTTTATTATTTCTTAAGCAATCTTCACATGTAGCTTTTTGAAATATCCAGCACACTTTGCAGGTTTTCTTATAAGGTAATATTATGTCTGTTTTAAACTTTTTATCTCTTCTGTTTTCTTCTTCATTTGTGACAAATGTTGTAACAATTTCATTGTTTGTATCAATCTGTCGTTCATTGAATGTTACTGGTTTATATTGCTCAAAATTTTCAGGATTAAACATCAAAGGTTTCGCAAATTTAAATGTGTACAAATCATTGCATATTGAAAAATCATTGAAAATAAAAATTGGCGAAGAAAATTCAAATTTAAATCTGTTTTTCTGTTCAGGTTTTTGCTTTTGAGGGTTCTTTTTGATTGATAGAATTGTAGCCTTTTCAGGGACTAGTAATTCTCTGTATTTATATGATGATTTCTAGAAAATATGCACAACCATATCAGGATATTTAATGATTTAACGATTAATCATTTTATGAAGAAAATTTCAAAGATATAAAAGGTAATCCGGACTAATTATATAAATGAGAAACATCTCCGTCTCTCAGCTGTGTTTTCACGGCTAGGCCGCTGACAAAATTTTTACATATTTATGAAGATTTTATTACCACCATGTTAAGTTAGCTAATGCTATATCTTTGAAACAGTGTGATAAAACTTTTGACTAAACCGTCCACCTTTTGCCCACGGCTCCGCTCGCGTTATTGGGCTGACAAGTATCCTATGTGATAAACCAGATAATTAGCTGTTTGTGAAATTTCATCCAAATCTGTTCATTAGTTTTTGCGTGAAACAAATATCCATCCATCCAAACATACATTCATTTGAGCAAACTTTCACTAAATGAAATGAATAATAAAATCGAAGTAGGATTTCTTCAAAGTTATTACAATATGACAAAATATGTGAAATATTAAAAGGTTCAGATAAAAATCTCAAGCGTAGAGTGATGTAAGATTTAAATAGTTTTTAATCAGAAGAAATTGTAACTAGTTTGTGAACAGTCAGAATTTGTAAGTCAGATTATGTTTTATTTAAAGATCATAACTAGATTATAAAAGCTGAATAAGAGAAAATCTTTACAAATTCATCATTTTTAGAAATATTTAAGTGTCTTATGGATTTTATCAAAATCATATTCTCTATCAAACATAATCCTTTTTTAACCAGTCCTGAAAACATGAGCCTTAAAATCTCAAATTAAAAATTAATTATACAAAAAATACTTACTTCCGGTATAGTTGTACGTAAGATATTTTTTATAGTTCTATCGCCCATTAAATCTGGATATCCTCCATGAAGATGTATTACTTCATTCAAATCAACCATTCTTGAACCTTTTTCCATACAAACGGAACACAATTCATCTACTTTACCCTCAATCAATTTCTCAAACGTTATCTTAAACTTGTGTTTTTCTACATGCTGTAGATGTTCAACATATGTTTTACTTAACGAATAACATTCGTTACATTTAAAATATTCATTATCTTTAGTATCATCTTCAGGGTTTTCATTATGCAAACTGTGGCTTTCTTTGATATGTTTCCGTAAGTGGTATTGTTTAACAAAAGATTTGCCACAGAAACGACAGTTATACCACATGGTTTTAGGGTGTGATTTTTCATGGTTCATCAAGGATTCTATATTTGGAAGAATTTGCCAGCATTTTTGACATTCTAGCTCACCTATTCTGAAATTACTCTCTGGATTACAAGATACATTATCTACGTTGATTATATTTATAATAGGTTCTGCATAGCTTATTACATCATTGTAATCTGTATAAAGTATGTTATGATTAAGGTGTAATTTTCTCTTTCCTCGTCTTTTAACTGGTTCAAGAGGATCTAGCTTTTCCAACTTTTCATACATATCATCAAAGCAATTACGTAGAGCCCTCTCAGATCTTTCACACTGTTGGGCAAATAAGTAACAACCAATTGTATGTGTAAGGCATTCCTTGCAGATTTTGTTCGGAAAGTTACGATCTTCAGCAACCTGGAAATCCAAATAAAAAGTTTTAACAAAACTTACAAGCACACTCAATTCTATCTTATATTTTATCACACAATATCGTACTCTGTCAAGGCCACTATGACCAACAGCAAAACAAATTCAGAAAAATATTTACGGTAACTTAGTAATAATTTTTTATTAAAAGAAAAAAAAGGCGTTTTCATACGTATTGACCTCAATGTTGCCGACTTTTTAATAAAGTAGTGAGTATCATATTTTTAAATAATTATATAATTAACTTAATTTTACCTTAAAAGGATGGAAACTAGCTACCATGTCCTTTATGGTGACCTCATGAAGCGAATCATTGACTGCTATCACCAAAATTTCATCTAGTTCCGATAAAAAATTTGTAATATTCAAGCAGTATCTACAAACTCGTAACCTTAGGGTACCTTCCAGTAGATATTTAATGGCATTTTTCGTACTTAACGGGATCCTCTCATTCTTAATATGATTATTCATATCTGTATTATTCAATACATTCGTCTGACCGTATATTTTTTTATAGGTTTTTAACTCTTTATTATCAGCAAATTTTCGCTCCATTTTTTACATGACTTACGGCTATGCGAATCTAAGTTAGATATTCAAATTATTTATAATACTTTCAGATATAATAAAGTAAATTAAATGTTGATTAACACCAAACTATCATATTAATGTAATAAAATATAAATATATTAAGTTTTAAGACAACGTCAAAGCTGAAAGCAAAGCACCAACAGACCAACACAAAAATATGTCATGTCAAATCGGCCATGATGGATGCCGTCATCCCTGACAAAAATAGCATATCTGCATTTATATTAGCTATAATAAAACATTGACTTTAAAAAAGTATTATTATAGTATTTTGGTTTTTTTTTTTAATAAACAATGCTATCTGTTTTTTCGACAACAATTGTAATTACAGAAAAAAGAATAGAAATATATAATGAATTAATTACACATTTTATTAGACGAAAAATAAATGTCAAAAAGCGATTAGCGACTTGTTTTGCCAACTAGACAAAGTCCTGTCAATGGCAAAATAATGCAATTTATTTATTGTTTACATCGGTATTTCCATAATATTTTGATGCCAAAAGAAATTCTGTGATATGTAAACCTGATTCTATGTGTTAAAAATGTCGTGGCTTAATTTGAACCAGAGTTTGAACAGTTTAAAAGGACAGATCACGAATTTTGCTACGGAAGTTTTATCTGAAGGTGTTGTCGAGAGTAACAGCGAAGATTCTTCTAGAACTGAATCTTCAGTGAAGGAACTCGAGGATAAATGCCATAATCAGGAGCTTGAGGTAGGTTTAGTGCTTAAAATTATCTTATATGTGTAAAGTTTGACATTTATTGGTAAGGTTATGTTGTCGTTATTACTTCATTAACACTGCGGTCTAAATTACGTATGTCCTTCGATATACATCATTTTATAATGCAACATATAACATTATAGGTATGTCTTTGCAAAACATACAATTAATGTGCTTTCCAAGAGCATATTGTATCATAGGAATGTATAATAACACATTATGATATAGATAATGTTAAATGAAAAAATATGAAAACTTGTTTCTTATGGCATAGATAATGAGATAAGATATAAAAATTTTACCATATCTTCTAATTATAGAAGTAATTAAATATGTTTTCTTATAGTTTCATATCACTATTGATGGCTATTTAGGTATATGCTACACAATTACAGTGTATGCCGCTGTTAATATATTTTGATAACTGTATTGAATTTTCTTTTAATTGCTCATTCAGAAGAGATTTCTTTGCCCATTGTAATGCTGATCAACACAGTTGTTGGGCAAACAGCTAAGTGACACAGAAACAGTGTAAATGGCGCGATTCTGTTGGTTATTAACCCACATCCAATTTTTATGTTGGACAAAATGATTAGTAATAGTAGAGCCACCTCCTAGAACAAATTTGCCAGCTTGACTGGGGATGTACTACACTCTCGCAGAAAATCGGTGTAGAGTGACAGAGTATTTTTGTATTTATGCGATGAGTGGGAACGCAAGAGGCTCAATCAATGATGATGATTGAATGATGGAAAATAAAACAGCTACTTAAAAATTTTAAACAAAATTTTGTTAGGGATAAAAATGAAAAATAAAAATTATCTCAAATAATGTCCCAAAATGTTGCATTAGAAGAGCTGCGTGAGTAAAATAATAACTAATGTGGAATATATTCATAGCAGTGGCAATAACAGATAAGCAGTTATAATGAGGCATAGCAAAAAATGCAATATATAGGAAGTCCCAGTAAAAAAATTCTGGCACTCCCGACTTGTTTTTTAATCTTTAAACATTTTTTTTATTGTGTGACTAAGTTGGCAAGGTAGCATACAAACAACCTGATTCTATGGCTATGACTGCTTGCAACACCATACATTTGAAGGTGTTACTCACATCTTACCGACTTTAGGATATTGGTTCTTAAACCTCCTGTTGTATATCATGATTCATTATTAAGTAATCACTTGTGAAATTATTATTGATGGACCTACTCTTTACTTGTGATGTTAAGGTAAGGTAGCAAAATATTTTCTGTCACTTATGGTAATGGTTAGTGGTTACTATTAATAATAACTCTTTATTGGACACAAACATATGTTACAAACAAGAAGGATTACCCAGACTTCTGCACTAGCAGGGCTGTGTTGCAGAAGCCAGATTCTTTCGCTTAATATCATCATCATTACATTTTTTATGCACTTAAGAATTAATTATTTTTACTAAATAATAATAAGACATTAACAAAAAAGAAAAAAAAATTAAATTAACCTTCCTAGAAAATATTTGCTATTTATTTAATATTTATATGGTAAGAGTATGTGTGTTGTGTGGGTGTGTGTTGTGTGTAGTGTTAGTGTATGTATGTGTGTGGGTGAGTGTGTGTATTTGCATGTGTGCATATTAAATGTGATTTCTACAAATGAAATGTGTTTTAATATAATACCTCCTTTGCTCAATAATTTCATTAGCGACAGCATCCTACAAACCAAAACACAGTATACTGCTTCACGATAGAATAACTGAAACTGAGGTGGTATCTTCCTAGCCGACCAAACAATGTATTTTTCTTTTATGTATTTTTAATTGTACTAAGGTGTATTGTACACCTTTAGGTAGGAATAGATGGGAAATTTGGGTGTTTTATTATCAAAATCAAAATCAAAATAGCTCAGATTGTAGGTTGACAGATAAGATGTTCTGGAAACTTATTTGCCGAAAAATGAAAACATCGCACAGAGACGCTAGTTACTAATTGTCAACGACAGATGGCGCTAGTCAAATATAATTTTTTATATTTTAGAATGAAATTATATGTATTAAGTTTTTAAATATTTATTTTTTATTTCCTTAACGAAAAATGATGGGAATTTTGTATATATCTTTGTTAAGCTTGAGATACACATATTAAGTTTGAAGCCCAATTTAAGCCTTTGAAAAGTCAGAGGTGCTTGCCCAAATTTGTACCTGCGACCTTCGGATTAATTCTATGTTTTCTATACATTGTGCCATCTCGGTATTCTTAAAATATTTTTAACCAATATTATATTATCTTTGTGAGTTTATGACTAGATATACTTTATTTTTAAAAATTCTTTACATATAGGCTTTGGCTTTATATTATATTTAGCATGAAGGTTTTATTGTGGAAACATAATTGGGTTTTCAAACAATTTCTTTTGTGATAAATGGAAAGATCATACATAAGTTTTATAACAAAACTATATTTTTTTTTTTCGCAGTAATTTTAAAAATTATATTAATTATTTCAAAATAAACATTAATTTTTGAATCCAGTACCGAAGACATGCCGACCAAATCCGAGCGCGTGTGAAGTATAATGTTAGTTTTCAGTCATTGCAGTTGATAGAGGAATAATAAACACAGTGTTTTGATTGATTTAATTTTTTTAAGTTTTTGCATTGACAATCAATATTATCAATCAATAGATAGTATAAAACTAAGTCGCTTTCTCTGTCCCTATGTATGCTTAAATCTTTAAAACTACACAACGGATTTTGATGCGGTTTATATGTATAAAAATAGTGGAGAAAAAATTTTTTTTTTTGAGGTTTCTAATGTGATGTCGTAAATAATTATATTTAACACGTGCGGGCCACGGGCAGTAATGAATAAATCTAAACTACTGGATCGATTTTAATCATTTTTTAGGACGGAATCAAATTTAAGCCCCCGTGAGGGCTGTCCCTTTATCACGGCTGAGTCTCTGTACTCGGCTCCCCCGCCTGGTGACGCTGTCAAGGCCAGTAGGGCCAACAGCAATACACATTCCGAAAAAAAAAAAAAATTTTTTATATAACCGTGCGAAGCCGGAGCGGGCCGCTAGTTAATAATAAAGTTTTAAAATACCTTAAAAACAATCAATAATTTTTTTTAAAAACCCACCTAAATGAAGCAAAGCGAGAGCTGGTTGCTAGGTACCAATATTGCTTAACTGCAAATGCTGAATAAGTAAGCCGAGATGGTTTAGTAGTAAACCTTACACTTGAAATCCATGCATGTCCGTAGTGGTCATGTGCTATTTTTTGTAAAGAAATGTTAGCAATGGTTTGTCAAGGCATTATTAATATATTGCCCTCGAAATAAGTTTAAAGCTTGCGCTAGGAGTGGCTACGACAATAGCCCGAGGGGGTCAACATCAAACCCGCAACTCTCGCGTTAACGGAGCCGAGTCGGTCCTTCCACTGCTGAGCTATTGAGGCTTCAAGAAAATTAAAACTTGTCCTGTGAAAGAAATTCTAAGACATGTATATCCCCAAATCCGCAGGGATTAAGCGCCTAATGCTTCCATGGACTGAAGAAGTAATTTTTTAGCATGAGGCTGCTATTCTATATCTTAAAATGTGTATTAAGAATCATCATCGCCATTTTGTTGTGGTAGACGCCGACTAGGTAGGTACAACCACAGTGTCAGTTATTCTACCGTAAATCAGTATGCTGTGTTTCGGTTTGAATGACACTGTAGCTAGTGAAATTACTGGGTAAAAGAGATTTACCAATCAATATCTCGAGGTTGGCAACGCGTGAGTGACACTTGCAAATGTATGGTGTTGAGATGCTGATCATAGGCTACGACAACCGCTTCCTATGAGGTGGGTCGTATGCTTGCTTGCTAACTAAGGCAGAAAAATCATATGGCCTACCATACATACATATATGTACTAATAATAATAATAATACATACTTATATCTATAGCAGATACGATTATTAAATTAGTTTTTTAACAACAGTAACCATACCATATAACATATTTTTGAAGGATAAAAAGTAACCTATATTTTGTTGAGCAGTAGTAGTAGGTAGTAGGTAGTAGAGCCATGGTTTTCTCAGGACATAAAGGTCGGCTTGACAAGGAAAGTACTACTTTCACACAGGTTTCATTTCGTACGATGATTAAAAGTGCCTTAGGCCCAGCTGGCACAACACCTGTGAGAAGAGGTCAGCATTCTAGATCGCAGGATGTAGGCTGGGTGTTGATGTGTCAGTCAGGTCTTTTTTTTTATTACGTGAGGGGAGGAGACTCACCTGATGTTAAGCGATCACTGCCGCCCATGAACATCTGCAACACCAAACACCATGCAGGTGTGTTACCGACCTTTATGGAAATAATACGCTCTTCTCTTGAAGGTTCCCAGGTCGTATCGGTTCGGTTCGTAGATGCGATAGAAAATGCAGATTTTTCTCCTTTTATATACATACTAGCTGCGCCCGTGCTCCGCTCGTGTGGGAGACCGATTTGCCTTTATGGTACGGAACCCATATTTTTCTAAAGTAAAAAGAGCCTAACGTGCTCCATACATTATTAACTATCGGCCAGTGAAAGTCCCATTAAAATCGGTCCAGCCGTTTCAGATATTAGACGGAAAAAACAGACACACGAAAATTTTAAAAGGTGTTTTTTTATATAAGTACCGTATATATACCTTCATATGAAGTGAAAAGATGCTAATTTGGAATTAAAAACAAACACTTCAATTTTATTTTGTTGTATATATACAAAGGTGAGTATATATGTACATACGTTTTTGTTCTCATAATTCTGGTTAAGTCATTCATTTCTAACTGCAGGATCAGACCCAAAGCTAATTCTGTTATCGAGATATCATTGTTCAAACATGATAGCATATCTACCCCACCAACGGACACTCGGTTGCTACAGGCGGGGCGAAAGTTTTTAATGTACACCTGGTTTTGTCTGAATATTTGGTTATATATCTGATTTTTCGGCGTCGGGATGTGACGACCCCATCGCCCGCTGTTGGGATAACCTGCCACAGCAGAGATTATTGCATCAGTGCAATCAGTCACACTGGTGGTAGGTCTTTTGTTGCAAGAGGCCGGCTAGGTAGGTACCACCGCAGTGTCAAATATTCTGCCGCCAAATAGTACTGCTTAGGCATTACTGTGTTCCGGTTTGAAGGGCACTGTACGCTAGTGAAATTACTGGGCGGACGAGATTTAAGAACTAATATCTCGAGGTTGGCAATGCGTGAGTGGGACCTACTAATGGTGCTGCAAGCGCTCATAGGCTACGGCAACCACTTACCATCAGGTGTGCCGTATGCTTGTTTGCCAACTTCTAACATAAAAAAAAGAATAAAATAAAATAAAACGTTTAATAAATTGCTGTTACCGAGCATACGGTCTTGCTGATGGTAAGCAGTCACGGCAACCTATGAATGTTTGCGATACTTAAAATATCACATGCGCGTTGTATACCTAAGAAATAAGACTAAAGGTAATAAAAAAGGGAGCAGAGAAGGTGGGAGATTGGGTCTCCGGCGCACTCACTGATCGCACGATACGCAACAATACTCTGGTATTATACGCCGATTCTCTGTGAGAGGGTAGTACTTTCCCGGTCGAGCCAGCCCTTTTGTGATGGGTGGCGCATAGAAATTTCGTTTATTTCGAATTTCATATTTTTAACGGATTCTAATTACCAGTCAAGTGCACTGTGAACTACGGACAGTGGAAACTAAAAGGTTCCGCAGCCTGATGACGACGAATCTTAAGGACTTCAAATAGTACCGAATTAATATCTACCGCAAAAATAAGTTGATAATTTCATAGTCATTATTATAAACAATATAAAAAAATAAAGTTATGGAAAAAGCTTATATATTTCTAAAATATTGAGACCTACCTTCTTCAAAATCACTACATAGTATAAAACTAAGTCGCTTTCTCTGTGCAACGGATTTTGATGCGGTTTTTTTAATAGATAGAGTGATTGAAGAGGAAGGTTTATATGTATAATAACATCCATTAAATAGTGGAGAAAAAAAAATTTTTGAGGTTTCTAATGTGATGTCGTAAGTAATTACATTTAACGCGTGCGGGCCACGGGCAGTAATTAATAAATCAAAACTACTGGATGGATTGTAATCATTTTTTCAGTGAATGACATAGACTACATATTTTATACCCGTGCGAAGCCGGAGCGGGTCGCTAGTAAATGTATAAAAGTTCTTTTAATCTTCTACAACCTCAAGTTTTGGCAGAATTTGAAATCTCATTGTTAAAAAGTTTGAGGGGGAATAATTTTTATGGCTTTATAGGGAGCTAATATCTCAACACCTACTGATTTAATAAAAAAAATCATAATCCAAAGATACCTCACATGATAGGATCTTTGAGAAATCGAACTCTTCAAATGTTATAAGCAGGATTTAGATATTTTTTTTGTCAATTTGCTCCAGAAAAGATATGGCGATTTGGAACTCTTGATGAGGATCTAAGATGGGCTACTAAATCTACACAATATATAATTAATACAATTATACGTATTATTCGTAACTTATATACGTATAAAAAAATAGAAAAAAAAATACCGACTCGCAAAAAATAAGTAATTTCCATAACAGAATATAGATTTAGGCTATTGTTTTTACTGTCAAATTATTATATTCAATATAGATTAAACCGCAGGTGATCTAATAGTTAATAAATATAACAGTTTGATATTAAAACATGGGAATTATCAAAAGGTAAATTTACAGGGAAAGTGATGCCCCAATGCGTTCCTAATCAAAACACAATTCGAAAAAAAAATGTATTGTTTATCTATAAACGTATCGGTAATTCTGAATTCAAAATGGCTGCGATGTTTCGCGCCAATATTTTTTCCATCTTGAATTATGGATATTTTGACAAGAGTCAATTTGTTAGGACAACGGCCGGTTTCTAGAAAATAGCAAAAATAGATAAAAATCTGTGATTCTAATCCACCGACCCATATCCGATGTAAATCGAATACTTATGCTAAGTAATTTGTGCGCCATTTTACATCTACCTGACGTTGACGTTTTGACAAATACAAATGCTTAATGCGATTTGTCAACCTTCGGATTTTACATTTTTACATTGTTGAGTCGCAGAAAAACAAAAATATTGTTGTTATTTCTTTTGCTACTCTTTACCTACGTGGATTAATAAATAAATTTTTATATAGACATAGGTAAAAATACCAAACTTTTACGTCTAAAAGGGGCAATAAGTAGTCACGTGTTTGGTACAAAGTATCTTTTTAAAAATTCTGAATATGAACTGTAAATACAGATATAATATTTAATTACATTTTTCGGTAGCGAAACTGTCTTAAGCGCCACAGGTCGCGGGTTCGATACCCGCTCGGAGCAGATGTTTGTATTGACCATACAGGCATGTTTTCCGGTCTGGGTGTGATTGTCTTTTGATGTAAGAGGGGGCAAACGGGCATCAAGCTTACCTGATGTTAAGCGATCACCGCCGCCCATGAACATCCGCAACATTGTGTATGTTTCTGGACCCCCGACACAGCAATTTGCAATCTATACTTAAGTTCATTACAATCATTTTCGAGATCTCTTTCTCTTGTGATATTTCGTGATTTTTCTAATCTACCAATCCATTCTCTATTCGAATTTCACGTGATTGTTGAATTATTTTGAATTTTACCTACCTCCTTTTTTCAAATTGGCTAAAATGCATATATTCAATGAAAAATACATTGTCATCGGAATAAAAAAAAAATACCAAACAAAGCAATAAACGTGGGGTCTGTTTTGAATTTTAAATTTTGTGAACGATTTAAATGCGAACTGTCAATAGGTCAGATTGGAATTTATTCGCATGGTAAGTGGCTTTGCGTTTCGTTTTTTTTTTGTTCCCTAGTACATGAAGTAGGGTTGTCAATACATATATATAAGGTAATATAAAACCTTGAAGGCCAAATCAAAATATCAAATTAATTATACTTAGTCCATGATATGAATTTTGTTGAAAAATCCTAAAACTAAATTATTGTTCACGTAGTCACCATCCATCAAGAACCCTCCCCCACAGAAAACCGGCATAAAGTATCAGTAGGTGCTGTTGCGTTGCGTGCGATGATTGAGAGCGCCAGTGGTCTAAGCCCTCTGTTCCCCTCCATTTTCCCTTCGCATCCCTTCCGTAAGCTTGTTTGCCAATCATCATGAGATAAAAAAGGATGTTTCCTCGGTTGAGCCGTCCTCTACTACTACTACTACTACTAAAATATTTTTTTGTAAAAAGAATATTAGCAATGTCTTGAAAAGGTCAAAATATTACTAATATTCCTATTGCCCCTCCAAATTAGCTCGAAGCTTGCGCTAGGAGTGGGTACGACAATAGCCCAAGAGGGTCAGGATCGAACTCGCCCTTCTACCGTTGCGTTCACATTACTGCAATTTGGTGCACTTACAATCTATTTTGTCAACCCTAAAGCTATTTCCAGCTATTACATACTGCTCCATGACGTTCTTCCTGTGACCCCGAAACCTACAATATCGTTCGATTTCTTCAAAGAAAAAGATTGTCGCTACCGATATATATATTTTTTGTTATGTAAATCAAGCATAGAAAAAAAGCAGGAAAAACCGATAAGTAATTTATCTTTACTATTAGGAAACATGGTGCAAGATTCTCTTTTTTTTTATGTAAGAGGGGGCAAACGGGCAGGAGGGTCACCTGATGTTAAGCAATCACCGCCGCCCATGAATATCTGCAACACCAGAAGGCATGCAGGCGTGTTGCCGACCTTTAAGGAAAGAATACGCTCTTCTCTTGAAGGTTCCCAAGTCGTATCGGTTCGCGAAGACCGCCAGCGGAAGTTGATTCCACAGAGTGATTGTGCGAGGAAGAAAATGTCTTCTAAATCGCGCTGTTGTGGATTTCCAGACATCGAGGTGGTATGGATGGAATTTAGAGTTTTGTCGCGATGTCCGATGGTGAAATTCAACCGGCGGGATCAATCCAAACAATTCCTCAGAACATTCCCCGTGATATATGCGATAGAAGATGCAGAGTTATAAATTCTCCTGGAATTAAGGCATTCAGGGTATAGAAGACCAGTGGGCAGACCCTAATGCTTTGGAAAGTTGATGTCTGGAAGGTGGCGGACAAAAATTGGATACAGACAGCCCACGAAGAAAGAAGTATAGCAGTGTATGAGGAATCTTGAAGGAGGCCTACACCAAAATGGTAGATCAAGGCTTTGATGATGATGATTAGGAAAATGAGAAATGGATCTCATAGACTTATCATATAATATGGACCGGACTTTTCATACAGACAAGATATCACAGAATCGTTTGTAAATTCAACAGCAACGAAGTTAGTCACACGCAACTTCATTGCTGTTCAACAGCATAATCGAATGAAGTTATAATTTTTCGCTATGAAAAGGCCGGTTTTTATATAGATGCCTGTCTCCATCTCCGATGACGTCTTTAGCCGTGGTTCAGCTTTGCAGGAGGCACCCTTAAGGACGGAATCAAATTTGAGCCCCGTGAAGGCTGTCTCATTTTCTCGGCGGGGCCTCTGGGCTCCCCTGCTCGGTGACGCTGCCAAGGCCAGTAGAGCTAACAGCAATACATATTCCGAAAAAAACTATTATATAGAAAATCTGGGACTTCTAAAAAATAATAATTTTTAACTATATTGAGCTTTTTACCGGTTCTTCTCGGTAAAATTAAGTTTCCGAATCTTATCACAGATTCAAATGCACTTTTGGAAAGTCTTCTTGAAGTATCATAATTTTGGTTTTGATTGAGGATATAAAAAAACAATAATAAATATATTTTTATTTGCGATTTTTTTCTTAGTTTGATTTTTTTTTTAGTCAACCACAGGGTTAAAAGCAATTTGAAAGCAATTATCGTTCAATCAAAATTAAATGCTCTAAAGTCTTCTATAAAATTGATTTTGAAATGTGAGTTTTTGGTGAAAATTTTTCAAGTTGTAAATTTAATAAAAAGGTCTTAATGTTTTTTTTACAGATTGCAGCATTGAAGAAATTAACAGAAGAGCTACAAGCGACATTGCAATCTGAAGTAAGTAATTTTAAAATACATTACATAAGCTATTCCCGCGGCTGGGTCCGCGTTAATATAGTTTTTAGGGTACCGTAGCCAAATGGCAAAAACGGAACCCTTATAATTTCGTCATATCCGTCTGTCCGTCCATCCGTATGTCTCAGGTATTACTCGAAGACTGTTGGCTCTATTTATACGAAATTTAGTAAATAGGTGTATTCTATGAACCGCACCACGATTTTGTAATTAAATCTAAAAATATATAAAAATTAAGGGTAGCAGTCCATATATATAACGGAGGGTTGAAAAAAAAATTCAACGTATGGCAACGTGTGTGATATCTTTGGACAGGTTTTTCAAAATAATAAGCAGGTTTTCTCATTAAGTCAGTAATTGTTGAGATATAGGCTCCTAAAGTCATAAAAATTGTCCCACCCCCTTTAACTTTTGAACTATGTTAATTAAAATTCTAAAAAAAATTGAGGTTGTAGAACATCAAGTGACCTTTAAACCACTACTAGGTTGAATAAGTTAGGTCTTCAAATTTTAAAGATATATAAGCGTTTCCCAGATCTTTGTTTTTCATATTACTTTTAATAATTACTATGAAATTACAAACTTAATTTTGCGGTCGATTTCAATTCATTATTATTTTTAATGGTCTTCAGATTATTCATCATCAATCTGCGGAACCATTTAGTTTCTACTGTCCGTGGTCCACAAAGCACTTAACTGATATTTTTTTAATAATACCACGGGAATCCAACATTTTTCCGGCATCATTTTTGTCGTCCTTCCTGTTAAATATGGAAATATACAGAACCTTTTTTGAGTCCTTATTAGAGACCTTATTAGACGACTATTAGCTTGTTAAATCGTTAATATTTATTGCTTCCTTTTCATTTGAATCTATAATTACACTGTCCACCATTTTGTTTAAATGTCTCGCGTCTAAGGAATTAGTGCATTTTCGTTGGTTCTTTTTATTTATATTTCCGGCGATTTTGAACGGATTCCGACGGCTTAGAACTGACTTTAAAAGGAGGATTTTTATGTTTTTATTTGTATGATTACTCAAACTCAAAATATTCTTTATTCAAAAAAGCTTTTATTTTATAGACCAGGCCTTTGAAAATGGTAAAAAGTGAAAAAGTAAAAGTAAGATGAAATCCGTTGAAAAAGGAAGAGAATATTACAAAAATGAAAGGAAAAATTATATTACGGGCGATCTGAGGGGGAGTTTTTAAGGTTAAAAACGGTTTATCTCGATTTCCGGCAAAACTAGAGATCTTATGGGAAAAAATTAAATTACAAAGTTGTAGGTAATAAGAAGATCAACAACTATTTGTTATGACACTTTTTCACATTACCTCAAAATTTATGTGAAAAATTCAAATAATCGAGTTTTTGGTTATTTATTTTATACAAAAAAAAATTTTTTTCACGGAATTCAAAATTCGAATCACGAACCGACAAGACGCTCTCTGAAAGAACTCTGCAGTTACTTTTTTCAAATATAATCAATTACGTTTGTCAAATTTTACAATTAGTTTTAGATCCCGCATGAAATTCAACGTAATTCTATGCCACATTATCTGCAATATATTCATTAACGGAAAATAAGCTTGATTAAGGTAACAATGTTTAATATAAGATTTAAATTACAAAAGTGGTTGATTCAAAATTGTATGCGGAATTTTATTATAGAAGCGAATACTTAGGATTTTATGGTTTCTTGATTAGGTTATATTTTTTAGTCGGATAGAATGGATGAAGGTTTGACTATAACAATTGAATACATTAGTTAAACCATTTTAAATAGCCCAATTGGGCTACCTAAATACCGCTAAAAGACTCAGCATCTTTTTTACCATAAAAGTGGCAAACATTTGTGACACCGTTGTGGCGTTGTGGGTAGCGAGTCTGCCTTAAGCCTCGACGGTTGCGGGTTCGATTCCCGCTCGGAGCAGATGTTTGTATTAATCGTACAGGCATGTTTTCCGGTCTGGTTGTGTTTGTCCTTGTCATTGTGAATGTTTCCGGACCCCCGACACAGGATATAATTATCCTAATGGGGGCCGTTGAGTGTGTAGCGTTTATTTATTTATTTATTATTTATTTATTTTATCGGCGTCGGGACGTGACGACCCCATCGCCCGCTGTTGGGATAATCTCTGTCACAGCAGAGATTATTCCATCACTGCAATCAGTCACACTGGTGGTAGGTCTTTTGTTGCAAGACGCCGGCTAGGTAGGTACCACCGCAGTGTCAAATATTCTACCGCCAAATAGTAGTTCTTAAGCATTACTGTGTTCCGGTTCGAAGGGCACTATAACTATAGGCTAGTGAAATTACTGGGAAGAGGAGATTTAAGAACTAATATCTCGATGTTGTCACCTACTAATGGTGTTGCGCGCGCTCACAGGCTACGGCAACCGCTTACCATCAGGTGGGCCGTATGCTTGCTTGCCAACTTGTAGCATAAAAAAACAAGCGTACGGCCAGCCTGATAGTTAGCGGTCACTAAGGGATGAAGGGGTCAGCGAGAGGAAAGAGGAAGTATTCGAAGGTGTGGGAGTTTGGGTCTTTGGCGCCCCTACTCATCCAACGAAACGTCACAATATGGGTACTGTTACTTCATGTCCATTTATGCTGAAAACAGAAAGGCTCTAGGCTTAGTCTATTTTTTTTCTTCTTCGATAAAGACTCAATTTTTCTCTACTTAAATAGTCTAATAATTATTTTTTCGATATAAAATTAAGAGCGGAAATAAATGAGATTTTATTCAGACAATCTTTTTTTATCTTTATTTATTTAGAGGTTTTATATTATAATATATCTAAGAGTATGTCAGCCATATCATAACTTACACTTACATCGCCAAAATCGACTAGAAAATCTTTTTTAAATTCAAAATTTTATATAAAAGCTTAGTTAAAAATCTACAATTATAAGTATGGTTCGTAATTTGTTCGCATCTTCAACAAAATTCTAGATTGCTTATTGGAACTGCCAATAAACAAGTTTCAAAGCTACATAAAAATTAAACTTATCAATAAAGCAGAGAATTATTCGTTAGAGGAATATTTTACTCATAAAATGCTTGGGACTCTTAATATTGCTGGATCTCATTCCAAATTTTATAATAAAGAATACAATTGTAAACAACATATATTTGAAAAGAGTAACTGTCGAGTTTCTTGTCGGTTCTTCTCGATAGAATCAATCTTCCGACCCGTCGGTAGCGCTTGAGTATTCAAAAGTACTTTTTAAAAGTCTACTTGAATAAAAATAAGTTTGATTTTGATTTTGAATTAATAAACTAAATACCAACCCTTTTTATTTTTTTATTTTTTATTAAATATACCAGTAGGAAGCTAACGTTGTATACAATTTGTTCCATATTCTATAGCAAATTCTTATGTCTCTATGATAAAAATTGTATACCCCAGTTAAAGGCTAACTTAACATGCATCATATCCTTTTTTACCCGACTGCCGCAGAACACTAATGTTTTTGGAGCGTAAGTAAGTATGTATGTCTATTTGTTTGTGACGCTCTATAGCCTAGACCCTTTGGCGGATTTGACTTACTATATACTACTATCCTTGGGGTATTTTATTTCAATATGGTGCCGGTGGGAAAAAAACATTTTTGCAATTCTTTTAGCGCCAAAATCTGATGATGGTTTCTTGTAGAACTTGACAAAATAAAACGAAAAATTAAAGTAAAATTTTTCAAAATATTGCTTGGTTTTCGTGAAATCGATGTTTAAAGTTTGATTTTTTTTATTTAAATTTTTATTTTCTTTTAAGTATTTTTATGCAGTCGTGTTTTTTGTTTTATTTCATTTAATTTTTATTAAATAAAATTTAAGATTGTTTTTTTTTTTTGATTTGTAAAAAGGAAAAGAACATTCTTAGTAAGTAATATAATAAGATTAAACTAATTGAAATTAGTAGGAGAACATAATATAACTCTTATTTAAAGGTATAAATACACATAATTATAATAAAAATAAAAAAAAATGCAATAATGAAACCAGAAAAAAATCAATTATAATTAAAATGAAACTAAAGAATATAAACTATCTGTTAGAACATCACAAAAAAAGAAAAAGAAGGGAGAAAGGCAGTGCTTGGTTTTAAATAATTTTTAATTGTCGTTTAAAAGTTATAACGGACTAGCTTCTGCCAGCGGCTTCGTCCGCGTAAACCCCCTCCCTCGCCTTTAACAAACATTGAATATCATATTTATTTATATCGAATTAACAGCCTAACTATAAATTTCAAGCTTCTAGCTCTAAAAATGACGAGACTTCCATACAACTATTCATCCCCCTGTCAACCCTTTTTTCGCATTATAAAGTAGTTTATGTCGCGCTTTCACTTCGCTTTATTTCATCCCGACAAAAGATATCATTATCCTAATGGGGGCTGTTGAGTGTGCAGCGTTTATTTATTTATTTATTATTTATTTATTTCACGCCAAAACAACTGAACCGATTTAAGTAAAATTTTGTACACAGATAGTCTAGATCCTGAAAAAGGATATAGGCTAAATTTCAATGCGACAAAAAGGTTGAAAGGGGGATGAAAAGTTTTATGGAAGTATCTTCATAATTAATAATATATTAAGCATATTTTCCGGTCTGGGTGTATTTGTCCTTGTCATTGTGAATGTTTCCGGACCCCCGACACAGGATATTACTATCCTAATGGGGGCCGTTGAGTGTGTAATGTTTATTTATTTATTTATTTATTTATCTTCATTATAGAGCTAGAAGCTTGAAACTTAATTTTAGGCTGTTGATTCGAATTAAATATGACATTCAAAGTTCGTAAAAGTTTTACCGCCAAGGATGTAAAATAACGATAGGGAATAAGTTATAATAAAGCTTGTATGGAAGTATGTAAGGTTTGTGTTAATGTTTTACACGCGGGTGAAACCGCAGGCAGAAGCTACTAAAAATATGTATAAGGACAGCTTTCACTAGAACAAAGGAGATAACACTATTGATCGTACCTAGGGTGTGATAACAGGTATAAATTCGATTGATAACGGAACGATAGCTTTGTTAGGCGCCCCGGGTCAGCGACGGAGGTATGTTATTTAGTTTTTTATACTAGATTTAGTGTTAGGCTTTCACCATATATTCATTCTAATGAATATATTTTTAATTTCCTTATTCGCGGCTTTTTTTCGTGGTTTTTTTGTGTTTTTGTTTCTTTCCGATTCTTCCTGTGCCGATATTTTACTTAACACTTTTTATTTTTAGTTTTGAAAACGATTTTTTAAAAGTTTTTAGTTAGTTTTATTTATAAAAAATAGTAGGGGAACTATGTTAAAGTACCAAATTATATCACGACCCGTGAATCTTTCCAGAGGACAAGTTACTTAGAAAATCGTGACTAAATTACAATGGGACAACTAATATGCACGTATACCGTATGAAATAAAAAAACAAACCCGGGTTTCAATTGACGGAAAAATCACTAAAAATAAAACAACATATATGAAAAACACATAAGCTTCAGTAGCTCAACGGTAGAAGGGCCAACTCCGCTCCGTTAACACTCAGTTGCGGTTTCGATCCTGACCCCATGGACTATTTTCGTACCCACTCCTAGTGCAAGGTACAAGCTTATTTGGACAGGAGATATAGGAATATTAGTAATGCATTGAAAAAGTAATGCTAATATTTAAAAAAAAATCAGAAAACTCACCGTTGGGATGAAGAAATTTTGTAAGGATGGGATAACATTTAATGTTCGAAGCAAGACAAAATGTTTTGCTTCGAACATTAAATATTATGGGTATAATAAGTCAGATCCAGTCAGCCCTGATCATGGAACTACTATATACTATGCACAGCGCCTTCCATGCAGATAAATTATCAAAGAATGGCTGATGCACCAGCATGCACACGCTAACTTCATTCGGTTATGTTGCAAGCCTGTGACTAGCTTCGTTCCGGTGCGTTTATCCGTAGTATAGTCTTTCTTCTTCTTCCTAGCATTATTCCCGGTAACATACGAGTATTTACCCAGGGTCTGCTTATTACTACTTCTCCGGATTTGACAGGTAATTAGTTTTTACACAGAGCGTTTGCCATCTGATCACCGTAGCCCCAAGGGCGAACCAGTAACTCATTCGAGAAGAGCAAATTACCTATTAAACAACAAACAACCGGGACCGACAGCTTAAAGTGCTCTCCGAGGCACGGTGGGGAGACGCACACAAAGAAACGCCCAGATACAGATATTTGATCGCTCATAGCCGGGTGCGCTCACTGAAACGATCGGTGGGTGAAGCCACTTTCGGCGTGGTCAGTTGCTAGATGGGTGATCGCATAGTGGTATGTCAACTGTCCCGGCTGCTATCAATATGATAATAGTCGATAAGTCAAGTCAGAGGCCTATACGGGCGACCTGAACAACTCTTGACACTAGATTGGTCACTAACCGCTCGATAAGAAGAAGAAGACAGATATTTGTAAGATCACTGCAAACATACGGTATTCCGTATTATAATGGACGCAAATAAGCAATACCATGTCAACCCACACGAAAGTCATTTCGAGAAAAACGCGTTTGAAAATTTTGAACAACTTTATACGATTTTTTTATCTATTGGTCAAGATTTTGGCAATTTCAGATTTATGTAAGTTAATTTACTTATTTTCACAAAAGAATAAGTATACAAACTGCATATTACCCAAAACGTTTAACATAATACATAAATTGCATGGTTAAAAAATGGCTTATTTAGAAGTTTTATAGCCTAAAACCCTACAAATATTATAGAAAAATGCTCTTCAGCCATTTACAAACACTTCTGCATATATAACTCAGTTTTTTCAATTTTGTGGGTTGACATGGTATTGCTTATTTGTGCCGATATAATCTATGGCCCTGATACCTTTATAGAATGGCTTTGTTACATTTCAATCATGATAGTATATTATTCAAAGTTTTGTATATGAAAAGAGGTGTTGTGTCAGTATGACCTGACCCTTAAGATAATCATTTTCGTTATATTCAAAAGAATATGATAATTGTCTATTCTATATATTGAATGTGGGGGTGATGTCGGGTCGTATATCTTTCGTATGGAAATGTAATCCATAATACATAGAATATTCATTACAAACTAGTTACCGCCCGCGACTTCGCTGACATGTATATAAAATGATAATAATAATGTAATTAATAAACGCTAGGTCCACACTAAACGGCCACCATTACGATAATATTAACCTGTGTCGGGTGCCTTTTTTATGTTACAAGTTTGCAAACAAGCATACGGCCCACCTGATGGTAAGTGGTTGCGTTGCCAACCTCGAGATATTGGTGCTTAAATCTCCTTTGCCCAGTAATTTCACTAGCGTACAGTGCCCTTCAAACCGGAACACAGTAATGCCTAAGCAGTACTATTTGGCGGCAGAATATTTGACACTGCGGTGGTATCTACCTAGCCGGCGTCTTTCTACAAAAGACCTACCACTAGTGTGACTGATTGCACTGGTGGAATAATCTCTGCTATGACAGAGGTTATCCCAACAGCGGGTGATGGGGTCGTTACATCCCGACGCCATAAAAACATATCCAGGATAAGGACAAACACACCCCTTCTACGGTAGTAGAGCAATGCTTCTCACAGCACAAAAGGGCCGGCTCGACCTGGGAAGTAATACCCTCACACAGAAAAACTATTGCATTTCGTGCGATAAGTGAGAGCGCCGAAAGCCCAATCTCCCACCCCCTCTGTTCCCTTCCTTTTTTTACCCTTCTCATCCCGTCCCTCTTGATCCTTGGGTTGGCAATGCGCTTGTGATACTTCAAGTATCGCAAGCGTTCATAGGTTGCGGTGGCTGCTTACTATCAGGCGGATCGTATGCTTGTTTGCCAACAGTCATTATATAAAAAAATCCGGCACATGCCTGTATGGTTAATACAAACATCTGTCCCGATTGGGAATCTAACCAACGACCGGTGGCGATTATATCTGCGCCACGCCACAACGTCGTCATGATGTTAAAAGAAAAAAAATAATCACCCCTATAGACATCACTACATAGTATAAAACAAAGTCGCTTTCTCTGTCCCTATGTATGCTTAAATCTTTAAAACTACGCAACGGATTTTGATGCGCTTTTTTAATAGATAGAGATGATTTTAATCATTTTTCAGTAAATGACATAGGCTATATATTTTATACTCGTGCGAAGCCGGAGCGGGCCGCTAGTACTATATAATATGGACTGGCCGTTTCGCACATCACGCTAACTTCGTTCGGTTATGCTGCCCAATATATGTATACTTTTTTGGCACCCTTTGGATACGAAACACTTACTAATACGCTGTCTGTCCATCCGTCTGTCAACGCAAAACCGAAATGGTTAGAGAGTTGAAATTTTTACAGAATCTGAAAAACTGATATTTGTGATATTTTTGCTGTATCGCATGAAAATGTTTGAAATTTTCATGCATTGTGTATTACTCCGCTATCAGTACAAATAAAAAAACATAAAATTAAAGAGGACCCATTTACTTTGACGACATTGTGGAGCAGCGGTAGCGAGCCTGCTTTAAGCGCCACAGGTCTCTTGTTCGATTTCCGCTCGGAGCAGATGTTTGTATTGACCATACAAGCATGTTTTTCGGTCTGGGTTTGTTTGTCTTTGTCATTGTGAATGTCTCCAAACCCCCGACACAGGATATCACTATAGGATAGTGTGATACTATAGTATAGGATACTCAACGGTCCCCATTAAGAAATGGGGACCGTTGAGTGTGTGGCGTCTATTTATTTATTTATTTACTCATACAAGAAATTTTAAATTTTTAAGGTGGTACGGAACTCTTTATGTGCGAGTCCGCCACGCACTTGGCCGTGTTTGCATATGTCACATGACACGCCATCTTATATATTGTTGTTACTTGTATACTGTAACAATGAAAAACTAATGCCTTTCAGAAAATGCGATAACGATTTAGTTTGTATGTTTTATTCATTGTTGTTTTTGAAAAGTAATTCAAATACGCTATTGATACGAACCCAGGATACGAATTTGAACTTTGACAGTCGATAAAGATCGCAGCTTTGTTTGTCGTGTGTGCATTTTCATGAAGGTTTCGTCACACGCACACACGCTACCACCGATGTGTGAGTGTAGGCGTGTAGCTCATGCGCAAGCGCCGCCTCAACGATCAGTTCAGTTGTGGACGTCAATGCGTGCGGACGTCCACTACGGGGTATTAGTACGGACGTATTTCCAGTTACAGTACTGTGTCGGCTGGTTCGAATTAGTTCTGCCTATCGGTTTCTGTTTTCGGGTAGGATATCCGCGCTCAAGTTTTGGTGAGTTTCATTATTTGGTTTACCTTTTTCGTATATTTTTTTTAGCGTCTGTTTGTCTTTGATTAGCGATGGTGTGCGGTTGCACTCGCTATGACTGAGTTATTTATTTTTCATTTTATTTTCTTTTAACTGAGTCACGTTGTTTGAACATACATGACATCACTTTTGACACTTCTCTCGTATTTAATATTATATTTTATGTTTTAATAATTAGATATTGTACTACAATCGTATATAGAGAGGCGTTTGCACCGATAACACTAATGATTCATTTCCAATAAATCGTCACTTGACTGACATCCAACGCATCAGTAAAATATCATTTTTTTACGTTATACGGAATAGCAAGGTTACTTACTGTTGCTAATTCAAATAACTCCTTCCTTGAGATTATAATTGTATTCAAAATATCATACACAAATATTTCAGGGTCTCGACTGCCGTGAGACTATTAGATTATACAAAAAAAAAATTAATTGACAAGTAACTTTAATAACAGTAACTTATATCAATTCTCTATTACTAAACTTTTTCAGACTGTAACGGGGCTCTTTAAAATTGAAGCTGTTTCATAGAAAAGGTAAAAAAAGGCTTCGATTATTTAGAATTTTCTAAACCAAAAACAACTATTTTTACAATTTTGCTATCTACTATAGTATCGCGTAAACACGTTCGGATTATAAAGAACATTTTATTATTTGATAGCTTGAATTTTTTTTATAAATTCCCACGCAGACGGAAACGCGAGAAAAAAGCTTGTGTAGTAAAACAATAAAAAAGATCTTAAAAGACCACTACGAAGATTTAAAAAATTACGTGTAAACAATTATTGCACTAAAATACGTAAAACAAAAAATGTTTAGATTTTTAATAAGCGTTCGGTGCAGTAATTATTTACAATGTAACTAAACGTCTTGTGTGGTAGACTGTACAAATGGGTCAAGGAGCGATAGCTACAAGTAAATATTGCATTGTTATATTAACTTACACGTTCATTTACAATATATATTTATATTTTGTTCTTCTGTCGTTTTGCTTCGGACGTAACGAAGTTGGCTTTAACGCCACCAATACTCTATTTCAGACGAGACGAGTTATGTTAAACCCTTGTCTTTATCACCGTACCTTTGTAGAAAATTATTATTAATTCGCCTATATGGCGCTGTCATCGTACGTGAAGGCAGAGTATGTACCCTCAAAGTGTCCCAAAGGGTGCTAATTTCGGTCCAATATGTTAAGTATATACATTAATGACGAAAAAAAAATATTTTTCTCATATTTAAAATCATAGTTATCACATATTATGTATATATTTACGTTAATTTTTAAAATTATGCTGTTAAAACTCATTGCGAAAATCCTAGCTAATTAAAATAAATAAATATGTTTATGACACTCATATTATTTTTGGAAATAACAAAAAAAATTTAAAGTAATAAATTTCTTTTTAGATGCAAAATATACACAGTAGTTTAATTTATGATTGCTATGAATGATATTTTTATCTTAAAAAAATATTGTAAACAACGGATTTTATAGTAGGCGTATGCGTCAAAATAATCTTTTAGAAAATAATATGCAATATTATTTGTCTCTTTCAGATAAACTATATTCAGAAAAAATATTATATTAGATTTTCACAGTAATAGTTCAATTTATCAAAACTATTCTTAATTTTATTTGAACTCTAATGTTAAAAACGAATCGAAGTTAAAACCGAAAAGTTAATAAAGTTGAAATTAAATTTCTAATCTTTTAACTTTAATAATATTATTTTAATAATATACGAAAACTTTTATTCAAACAGCAAAATATAAAACAACAATAATTATACAGTAAACTAATAAAACCACAATAATGGCAAGAAAGAAATTGACTATACAGATAATAGAAAAAAATACAAATTTATTTGAAATTTCACCAATATTGAATGCTGTGATCCTTCAAAATGGCAGATCATTCAGCGTTTTTGTTAGGAAACCTAACACTGATTTTCAATTAAACGGTAATTGGTTACGAATTAATATAACTATTACTCTTTTTTCAATTCTTATAAATATTTTCACCTCTTCTAAATTTTTTTTTTCCAAATCTACACTTTGGTTTTAAGTACTAGCAGAAAGATTTAAATGTATAGCGATTACAAGTGGAGATTCTTCCAGGTAATGGCGCGTGGCGGTCAGAAAGCTTATGATGTCAGAGACACTTAAAGTAACAAGTTTGCCGTTTTAAATGTTATGCGATGTATGAATTACTTTCAAGAACTGAGATCGTATTCTTGAAAATATCTCACTTATCTTAAAATTAAATAATTAGCAGTCAGTGGAAACTAAAGGGTTCCCCAGCTAGATGATGAAGAATCTTTAGGATATTGACGAATTAAAAGCGACCGCAAATAATATGAAAAAATAAAGTTATGTGAAAAACCTATATATCTCAGAAAATTCTTAACGTATTTAAGATTTGAAGAATAAACGCTACACACTCAACGGCCCCCATTAGGATACTAATATCCTGTGTCGGGGATCCGGAAACATTCACAATGACAAGGACAAATACACCCAGACCGGAAAATATGCTTGCATGGACAATACAAACATATTATGCTCCGAGCGGGAATCGAACCCGTGACCTGTGGCGTTTAAGGCAGGTTCGCTACCGCTGCGCCACAACGTCGTCAAAGAATTATTCTTCAAAATAATTATCTTTGAAATTTCTTATGACGTTCTACTACCACAAATTTTTCCAGAATTTTAAATCGCATAGTTCAAAAGTTAGATGGCGGGTTTACACAATTTTTATGACTTTACGGGCTAATATCTCAACAGTAGTTACTGTCTTAATCAAAAGAGTCAGAATTAAACCCCTCTATGATTTTTACACACCTATTAAAAGATATCTCATACGTTGCCGTACGCTGTAATTTTTTTTTCAACCCTCAGTTACATGTATGTACTGCTACACTTAATTTTTAAATATTTTACTAATTCACTATGACAGAAACTTGGCAGTTGTACGGCAACATATTCTACTCATTAAAATATTTACTTTCGATTGTTTTTAAAAGTGGATTTAAAAAAAAATTGATCAATACAAACAAAGCTTGACGACGTTGTGGCGTAGCGGTAGCGAACCTGCCTTAAACGCCACAGGTCGCGGGTTCGATTCCCGCTCTGATCATAATATGTTTGTATTATCCATGCAAGCATATTTTCCGGTCTGGGTGTATTTGTCCTTTTCATTGTAAATGTTTCCGGACCCCCGACACAGGATATTAATATCCTAATAGGGGCCGTTGAGTGTGCAACGTTTATTATTATTATTATAATAGTAGGGGAGCCCAAGCGGGGATTTCGGGATTTACTAAAGCGCGTCAGATTAATATACAGGGGATACCTTGTACCCGGTTAAGTACCTCCACAAAACATGAGGCCCATATATAAGGCCGCCCGTAAAGGATACAGGATCAGATTAGTAAAAAAATTGACCATCAGAAATTCTCGAGCGCGTCAGATTAAGGTAGGGTGAGTTAATTACATCCTAAAAAGTGTATATTCCACTAATCTGACAATTTGAGAGTGACGTAAAAAAAGGGAGGGCAAAAGTTGTAAAAAAACGTCATCTCGACATTCTCGAGCGTAGCTAAATTTTTTTATTTTGAAGGAAATAATTCAAGAATAATGAAAAATATATAATCTGACGATTTCCGCAAGCCGAAATCACAAAAATTTGTCGATAAAGTTAAATGCGTGCAGTTGCGTGATGCCTACATTTCCTTCACCGCGTTTCTATTCCTCTCTCACTCTTTCTCTATCTATTACTCTCTCACTCCGTCCCCACACTGGTTTCTGCTGCCATGACGCCATCACAGCTGATCATAAAGACACGTGGTATAGTCTGTTAAATGTAAGTTGAACCCTGCGCAGTAACACGTTTTGGGTCTCAACCGTATGCGGTATGAAGGGGGCAGGGTTTAGTACACTCGCTCACGGTTGTTTTAGCTCTTTAATAATAAATTATTAAAAATAAATTAAAATATAAATTAGTTTTGTCAAGTGTGTTAACATTTATTTCGAGATAATGCCTCGGATGAAGATGATGATTAATTAATCAAATAAATATAAAATATTAAACTATTTTAAGCTTTTTTTAAGTAATTTTTTTATAAATACATTTATTCTACTAAAAAAGCATACACTTATTTAATTGCATGCTATTTCCTGATCTTTTCAATTAATTAAGTTTAATGATTTAAAAGAATAGAAAAAATTTTTTGACTTCCTGCCAAGAAAAATTAAAAATTTTAATATTAGTTCTTTGAACTCAAGGAGCTCAAAATATCACATAAATTATATTTTGAGCTCAAAAATATCATAAGTACAATTTTAAGCGCCCAGGAATGGAATTAGCGGGAAGTTGCAGGGATGGCCTTTAAGGTGAACCGGTTTTCTAATTTTTTTGTCAGATCAGGCGAATCCCTCTAGATAATCGTCAGATTATGAGACAGTATGTTTAGAACATAAAAATGAACCACATATATCTTAATCTGACGCGCTTGAGTATTTCAAAATGGCGATTTTTTTGCACATTATGAAAATAACCGCCAGTTTGCGTCCCATCGAAATCGTCAGATTAGTGAATGAGAGCTTTTTTTGGTGCACTTAACACTCCCTTAGAAAATCTGACGCGCTCGATTAATTTTTTTTTTTCATTTTCAACCCTTAAATACAACCACCCGCATCATGCAAACGATCAGATTAACATACGTACATTATTAAAAATACGTAGGGCATTGATGCTATCAATATCTGACGCGCTCGAGGATGTCCATGCAACAGTTTTTTTTACATATTTAAAAATCTATAGCCGCCTTCCCCACCGATGTAAAGGTATATATCATATAACATTTTTTTCTTCTTATCATCTAAGCTTTGCATCCCAATAGGTCTCTACAACGCTCGAGTAAATCCCCATTTAGCATCGTGGGCTCCTCTACCATAAAAAGTTTTTGGCAAAACTAGTAATATTGCACCTGGTATTTCTACAACCAGGTAAAACTGTAATGTGTTTTTTCGAGCATAATTTTTTTGGAAAGTCTTCTGTATAACATAGAAGACATCTGGATATAAGTTACATCCTTTAAAATTTTATTTAATTATTTGGATTTAAAATTACTTACCAAAACTAAGCTCATAAGGGTGATTCAGTCCAGCTCTTACTAACCAACCAACCTTACTCATTAAGTTAAGTTCGTTTTTCGTAGCGCATATAGGTGCGTATACGCGCGCTATAATAACCCCAGGCGAATCTAATACTAGCTTTGACACGTTTATAAGCCCGTACATGCTGGTCATAATTTTTTAATAATATGCTATTCACACTCGCCACAACCATTTCGAGCGTTCGTAGCGGAATAAGCCCCTGTACATGCGTTCAGCTTTTTGAAACGGCACGGAAAAAATGCTTTAGTCAGAGTAATATCTACACCATACACCGGGGTATTTATTACGTAAATCACGCTGACACTATGAAGTGAACAATAAAATTAACGATGATTTCGAGTTCCGCACGACTTATTTTGGTTTTATTATTTATTTCAAGAGATAGTTAAAATTTTATGTTTTTTTCAAAGCTTAAAATCGTGAAAGTCGCATAAAATATAAAAATAAATATATTTGAAATTGTTAATAATATATTATCAAATTGACTTACAGACAAGATGACCCTTAGATATTTTTTTATAAAAAATATTAGCAATGCTTTTTCAAGTCATTACTAATATTCCTATTGCCCCTCCAAATAAGCTCGTAGCTTACGCTAGGAGTGTGTACGGCAATCGCCCAAGGGGGTCAGGATCGAAATCACAACTCTGGCGTTAACGGATTTGAGTTGGCCTTTTAACCGTTGAACTATTGAGGCCTCAAAGACGTGTTTACACAACACCGTCATCGCCGGTGAGGACGAGGTCCTTTGTTTCGCACGTCGCGTCGCGCTCGCACTATCGGGTGAGTCCGTCGTGTAGAATGTGCTCAGAGCGCTGATTTTCTTTGCGTCCTTTAGCCGTGGTTAGGCCTCGCAGGAGGCACCCCATGAGCTCCCATGAGGTCTGTCCCTTTTTCAGGGCTGGGTCTTTGTACTCGGCTTCCGCCCGGTGACACTGTCAAGACCAGAAAGGTCACCAAAAATACACATTCAGAAAAAAGAGTAGATTTATTCTTGGCATCAGATTTTTTAATTTATACTACTTTATTTCTGCAACGGTAATGGAAAAAATAAAATACATGTAATGTAGCCATAAAGGTTCAATACATATAAAGGTCAAACCTTTGTTCTTCCAAACCAGTGATTCTTACATATTTGCCGATAATTTTAACAATAATTTATAATCAGATACTATTGCATAGCTGACATTGAATGCGGTAAAACATATAATTTGAATTATAATCCTCGATCGGCAGGTATAAAATTATATTTCTCAATAACCTCAAAGCACGCAAGTCCATTGTCTAGATACATTTGAAAAAAAAAGATGTTTTAATTATCTACGCGCGGCAAAATGGCCGATTCTTTCGCGCCATTTTAAACGTCATCTGAGATCGATAAAAATGACAATCGAAAACTTTTAGAACAGTAATTTTGCAATTGTAGTAAATTAATTTTAAGTAATACTTTTTTTTCGAAAGATTCAATACCTCCAAAATTAAAACTCTCATACATGAGAAGTGTCGGCGAAATAACCGCAGGCATAAACTTATTATACACTATGGACCGACGCTCTATACAGACAATATGTCATGGAACCGTTGGTGCCCTTGTTGGTGACTTCATAAATTCAACACCAACGCAATGAAAAGCTAGTCACACGCTTATTTCATTCACTATTCGGTTATAATTTGCGCAACGTAACTTCATTCAAGTTAGCATGCATTATTAACAAATAGACAAAATGTCAAAGACTCGCTGGTACTCCACATCATCAACGCAACGAAATGAAGTTAGTCACAAGCTTGCATCATAATCAAATAAACTTAGCATGTAACGTTGAACTTACGAGGGAGCACCAGCAAGTCTTCAGACATTTTGTCTATATGGAATGCCTGTCTATAGAATAGTAAGTCTATGTACGTTGTACGTGGGTCTATCAACAAAAATGTATTAAGTCAATTTAACATGACACGCTATTATTTTAACAGGTGTATCTTTATACACTTATGGGCTACAGCTGATCAAATGTAATATATAAACTACTTTCGCCTTTATTGTATACAAATTAAGGCTTATAATACTATTGAACGTAATTTTTTACTGTTGCTAACCACAAAAATAGCTTTTTCGATATATACATTTTTCATTGTAATCCAATTTGTAATTTAAAATATCGGTATTTTTTTTTTATACCGATTAAAATAGAACCTTCATGCATATTCAGTATAAGTAATTAACGATTGAAAAAAAAAACTATTTATCGCAAGACTGCCGCGACCTCGTATTTTAAAAAGTACTTCGACTCATTATCGCTTTCGGCTCACGCTTCACGAGCTCCGTGTGTAATTAGAAAAAAAAAACAAATAGACCATAGAGTTTACACCTAACCATAGATAAGACGGTAAAAGGCGGGAAACTATGACCGTTATTTCGTTATCTGTGCACCTTATCTGTCAGGGCGTAACTTAAGCTATCATTTCTCATAATACCTTATGTACGAATGTTATGTTAAATGTTTTCGTCGTAAAATTGTGAAAGCCAGCCAAGAGTGTGTCGTACTTCCACATTCAGGACTCTGTACCACCGTAATATAGATATATATATCAGGTTTCTTGTACCTCCGTTTATTTTTAAATTTTACAACATAAACTATATTGTTTACATTCTGTGAAAATTTCAACTTTCTACTTATTACAGTTCGTAAGACAGACCGTTCAAAAACGGACGGAAAGCGGAGGTTTAGTAATAGTGTACCATCAGCACCTTTTGGATACCTACCGAACCCTAAAACTAAAAATCTGTAGGCCACACGACAAGGACCAACCATAGTCCAATATCAATGCTACCCTTATCATTCGCTTCGGTTTCGTTCATTCTTTGAGGGTCATGACCACCTCACAACCCAACAAGAGTTGGTTGTGGATCGCTCGGATGCCATCTGTTGCTAACCGCCGCTGAATGTAGAGCATCTTGGACTGTAGTATCGAGATCGGTGCGGAACTGATCAGGTCTATAAAAACCCAACGAACCGCCTGCGCCGTAGTGGGACACAACGGGCTAGCTCTCGCCGTGATGCCCTCGCGCCAGCAAGGCGCTCCAAGGCACCCCCGTGCGTGACTAATTTTTTAATGAGGTTGCCGTCCTCTACGACCGACCATCGTGCTTTTTAGACACGTTGATAACTATATTTTTTCCATCCACTTTTCCAGTGACAATTGACTTCTCAAAGTTGACATTATCTTTTCTGGCAATGTGGCAAAAGTATTCCCGAACTCTTCCGAAGCAGATGATAGCGAGCCTTGTCTGTTACCTTATCAATTAACAATTAATAATAGTCAAATCAACTCAATAAAGCTTCGCTATCAATTCATTTTACCAACAAATCGTCCGCCATTTGCATACGCCATTTTTATCGCCGTCACGCTACACTTGAGGGGTAGATAACTATTAAGTGCAATATTGTGTGGTGGAAATGAAAAACTTTGGCATATTAATACCCCACGTTACGATAAGCGGTTGTCGTAGCCTATGAGCGCTTCTACTTTTCTAATAAAAAAAAAAAAAAAAAAAAATTATGGAACCGTATTAGCAGTACAATCAAGAGTTATACATATCGATAATAACTACATTAGTGTTACACTGTGTCGTAGCTATTAACACCCTCCTCCGGTATTTAGTATTCCTGCTAAGGTTGTACGTAGAAGAAACTATTTTCATTTACTTATGTTAAAATATAAACAAAGAGAAACATTTAAAAATAAATTATATAAAATTACCATATAAATACCATTAATAGGTGGCACTCACGCGTTGCCAACCAAGATATTAGCTCTTAAATCTCCTTTTAGTCTTTCGGGCGATGAGTGCGAGCGGTGGAGGCCCTATCTCTCCCCGTTTTTTCCATTCTCATCTTATTCAAGTGTCGTTCATAGGTTGCGGTGATTGCTTACCGTCAGGCGGTCCGTGTGCTTGTTTGCCAACATGGCAAAAACAAAAAATATAAAACTCGCTTTATATCCAACTTATCGTTAGTCGAGTAAGGGATATAAAAATTAGGGTCCGACCGAAACTGGTTTTTCAGCCGAAACCGAAACCGAAACCGAACTTTCGGCCTCCCTCTCAGTTTCGGCCGAAACCGAAACCGAAACCGAAAGTTTTTAAAAATATTTAAAATTACGTTTTTTTTTACTGAAATTTGAATTTCAAGTTTTTTTTACATTATTTGCATGTATACATTCGTAGTCAACTAATTAAGAACGGAAAATAATTTGGTTAAATATTTTAAAAATTTAATTTTATGAGATACAAAAAAAAAAATTACTTAAACATGGGTCACTTATTTAAGTTCTGAAACGACCAAGCGAAAACAATTTTATCTCAACGTTAATGGCCATACCGTAAAATAGCTTATCATTTGGTTTGCTCCAAAAGTATGGTTTTCAACGCTTTGCAATATTTTCAAACCTATAAAACTACTGAAACTAATAAATATTAAAAGAGATTAATAACTAATTATTAAATGAGAAAGATTTGGACTAGAACTTAGTGGCGAAGTTCCATGGGCGCTTTAACACGAAAACGATTCAAAATATATTTCACTGTTTATTAAATGATTTCTAGCCGGTGAACTACTACCAGTTTTAAATTGGCCTGCCAAAGCATGACATGAATTCTTTGGAACATTTGTAGTACAACAAACTGGAAATTTAAACCAACTCTAGTAGTTCCAAAGACGCCTGGAAGAACTTCACTAACGAAACTTGTTATTATTTGATCGAGTCGATGCCGCGCCGATGTCGCATATGGCTATAGCTAATAATGGTAATCGTTTAATGTTAATTTTTAATAGAAAACGTTGCTTTTTAGATGAATTTAATAATAAATGTACATTTTTCCCTTCCATTACATTCTCCGTACATTATTTCTAATGTTTTCTTAAGTGTCCCTAATTACTTGTCCAGAGTTATATTAGCACGAAGGAAAAGTAAAGTTGAGTTTTAATTGTTGTTATTTTTAATTACAATCCATTCCAATAATTAATAATTCTATTAAGAAAACATTGGTTAAAGGATCAAGATCAGATCAACATTAAAAAAACGTAATAAAGACTTCATGTAAACTGAAATTACGGAAAATATAAATAAATGTTACTCTTATAATACCAATGTCTTAATTAGTTGACAGCACTGTATATAATATAAACAAGTAAATAGAGTTAAATAAAATAAAAACTAAAAATTCATTACAGTCATAACTATTTTATTGTCACGAATATACAGGACTTATTATATTAGGACTAAACTTAAAAAAACAAACAATTGTGTGGTTAGATATACTAGGTACATAACTAACTAGTAATACGTTATGGGCACAATATTTTAAAGATCAATCTAATACTTATTTCTGGAGATTTTTTAGCCGCGTCAGAGAGCGGTCACGAGTTAGCTGCGAAGTTTACCGAACAACGCACAAAAACTCACGAACACTCGAGTTTCGGCGAGGCCGAAAGTTTCGGCTATATTTTGGCCGAAACCGAAACTAAAGCCGAAACTAGATTTTTGGCCGAAACTGGCCGAAACCGAAACCGAAACCGAAATTTCGGTCGGTCACTAATAAAAATATTATTCCTGGAAAGCGGCATCTTTATACTGTTCAAATAAACGTAACAAATAGTCTTTATTTAATTAACAATAGAGTCGACAATCCACGGGTATAAGTTATGGCCATAACCAGCTGACGAAGCGGTGTTAGATGTCTGTCTATTTCTCACAGGTTTTTTTGCTGTTTAAAGGAATTTTGTAAATTCCACAATATTTACTTGTATTTAATTTGAACCATCTTCATAAAGAGGAGGCATAGACTTACTACATTGTATAGACAGCCCAGACAGGCAAAATGTCAAACTCGCTAATGCTTCTTGGTAAACTCAACAGTCTTCTTCTTATCGAGTGGTTTGTGGCCAACCTAGTGTCAGAGTTGTTCAGGTCGCCCGTAGGCCTCTGACTTGACTTATCGACTTGTTGTCAAATTATCAACAGCAGGGACCGACTTTTTACGTGCCCACCGGAGCACGGAGACTCTCGGCTGAAATACCACTATGCGATCACCCATCTGGTGACTGATCGCGCCTAAAGTTGCTTAACCTACCGATTTACCGATCAGTGGGTGCACTCGGCTATGAGCGTCTCATCTCATCATTCAATCCAACAGTAATAATAAATCAGCCACAAGATTGCATTATAATCGAAATAGCGTGTGACTAACTTCGTTAATGTTTATGAAGCACCAGCGAGTCTAGACATTTAGTCTTTATGGTAGGGCCTGTTTATATAATATTGTATGTCTATGGTAGGAGGTTATTTTTTATGTTCCTAATTTCGATATCTTTGACTATGACTTGTCATAACATCATGACTTTACGGATGAAACTTTACGTAAGCTTTCAAAGAAAGCTGAGCACTTTCTGGTCTATAGGTTAACTTAAAATATAATTGTACTGTCTAATTTGAAGGTCCTGTTAAGGAGAGTTATCTTTTATTTGCAAAGTAGGTGAAATTCATGGGGAGTGATATTTAAGAACATACAAATGTTTGGTATTTCAAGCGCTTATTGGCTACGACAACCGCTTACCATCAGGGGGGTCGTATGCTTGCTTGCCAACATAAAAAATACCCCTTTCCTTGACAACAACGACTGTCTAATTCCCGAATCAATTAATTTAAAAGTTAATATAAAAACTTCCACTGACTTAAATAGTTCAGAGGTCAAAAAAACATAAGTCCCGACCCGTATTATATGCTAATCGACCTTCTATTTACAATAAAATTACAATTTCAATTCGTCGATTACAATTTCAAAGTGTCGTTTTAACGATGCTTTGACCAATATATTTTTACATTTTTTTACGTTTTTTTTTTGTCAACGCTATTTTCTCTTTTGCGAAATGAAACATGGTGAATTATTCATCAAATTCATTGCGAAATTTTGTATATGTTTTCATACATACAATATTCATATTACGACTTCAAAAAAGCAGGTGCTATTTATTTATTAAGGAACGCTAACAGAAGTACTTATAAAAATGCAAAAAAAAAGTTTTACACAATACTTAAGTCCACGCCCAATTACTGGAGAACACAACATTAAAGGCGTCGGGATGTGACGACCCCATCGCCCGCTGTTGGGATAACCTCTGTCACAACAGAGATTATTCTACCAGTGCAATCAGTCACACTGGTGGTAGGTCTTTTATTGCAAGAGGCCGGCTAGGTAGGTACCACCGCAGTGTCCAATATTCTGTTGCCAAATAGTAGTGCTTAGGCACTACTGTGTTCCGGTTTGAAGGGCGTTGTACGCTAGTGAAATTACTGGGCGAACGAGATTTAAGAACTAATATCTCGAGGTTGGCAACGCGCGAGTGGCACCTACTAATGGTGCTGCAAGCGCTCATAGGCTACGGCAACCACTTACCATCAGGTGGGCCGTATGCTTCTTTGCCAACTTCTAACATAAAAAAAAAAAACATGCCATAAATAGTGTTGATAACTTAGTTAAAATAAACTAACAAAATGAAATAAACAATAAAAATTTGACTAAAACAAAATTAAACTACACAAAACAAAAAATAGAAAAATATATAAAAACAGACTAATATTAATTAATATACATATACGTATTTATGTACTCACTGGATCGATTTTAGAAATTCATTTAAAGTTTCCGTCCCCAAAGCGTACCAACTTAACTATAACAAACTATACTTAAAAATTTAAAAAGTAAAAGGGGATCCCCATAAAAGTAACTCGCTATTTTTGACGGTTTTTGCTGTATATCATAAACTGTAATAGATAACAAGTTTTATTTAAAAAAATCAAGAAACTTCAAACTTTTAAGTTACAGTGGAACGGAAACCTTTATGTTATGTTTTGACGACGTTGTGACGTAGCGGTAGCGGTAGTGTTCCGGTCTGGGTGTGTTTGGTTCTTATTCTTGTGTGTTTCCGGTCTTCCGACACAGGATATTACTATCCTAATGGGGGCCGTTGAGTGTGTAGCGTTTATCATTATTATTATTATGTGCGAGTCCGGTGCGCAAAATTAAATGATTTGTTCCATAGTGATTATGTGTAAATATATATAAGTTCTAAGATATTTATTAGTAAAGTTCGTAATGAAATCAGATTATTGTTCCTCATATTTGAATATCAACCTTTCCGATGTTATGAAGACGAGACTAACAAAGCATTCTGCATTGTACACATGGCTATTTACACAGTTGTGTCAACGCGGCCGGGTTAAAGAGGGCAACGGAATTCCTTTGTCTGATAAAAAAAACTTTCATAATAAATTTTTAAAGTCAAATACGTGTAGTATCAGTATAAATGAGCCGGAGACATGAAAAATACTAGCTTCCATGACTCAAGATATCTATGTGAAAAATTCTACACACAACCCTCATTAGTATAGCAATATCTTGTGTCGGGGTTCGAAAAACACAAAGATGAGAAAAAATCACCCACCCAGATCGGGACCAAAAAATATATATTTTTTTCATAACGCTTGACAAATAAACACTTGAAGTATAACATACGTGTTGCCAATCGAAGGGATAGGGGGAAGAAGTGAGAAGGGAATGGAGTGGGTGGGAAATTGGGCCTCCGGTGCTATCACTCATCGCACTAAACGCAACAGTACCTACTGCTAATGTTACTTTACACCGATCTTGTGTGAGATGTTAGTAATTCCCTAGTCGATTTTTTCTGGGATGAGCGTGGCTCTACTACGGAAATCCGGAAATCTTATTTTTTTGTCATAATTAAATGGCAAAAGTTGTATGACTGACACAATTTCTCCATCGGCTCCTGATGGCTTATCATATACTAAAAATGTAGTTAAAATTCAAACAGAAAGCGAAGATTAACAATCTAAACATCTAAACAACACAAGAAGCCATCTTGTTGCCTCTCACCCGCATTGTCGACCAGTTAATTTGTCCTAAGCGAAATAAAGCACCAGGTTTCACTTCAGGTTCCATTGTAAAATGAACTCCAGTTTTGTTGAATCACATAAACGAATCTGAATATCCATGTGTCGTGTTACGTTGGCTGCCACTGGCTGAACGTGACTAGCATACGACGCCATTGATGATAATTTAAAAAAGAATGCGGGTCTTAACACCTGTCATATGTCAACTTGTGGCGGGAGTCTACTACTTTTTTTTTCAAGTTGACATTTTGACCTTTTCTATTTTTTATATGTATTTTTAATTAGTAATTCTCTCTAATCTGTAATGTTACGTCCTAAGATCGTGACTTTACAGAAGTTATTAATTATTAAAGTACTAGCCATTGTTATAATCTGAAATATTTTCATCATTAACTCACGTTCCAAAGACTTTTCGTCTCTTTAATTTATTAACATTTCAATGTATTCTATTCTTTATAGTTATATTATCTATGATATTTTGTATTATTGTATTCTGGTTAAGAATATATACAAAATTATCAGTAATTTTACATCGCCTTTAAAGGCTATTCAACCAAAAAATCTAAGTAAAACTAAGTTTTCCCAAAAAATTTATAGTAATTTTTTAACTAACTTCTGGCATTGGCTACGCTCGCGTGAATAACGATTTTAATATGTACAAACTTTGAATCTCATATTTATTTATATATAATCAACAGCCTACAAAATAAATTGCAAGCTTCTGGCTCTAAAAATTATGATATTTCTATACAACTTTTCATCCCCCCTTTCACATTATAACATATTTTTCACATTAAAAAGCCTATGTCCCTTATCAAGCTCTAGACTGTTTGTGTACCAAATTTCATTCAAATCGCTTCAGTAGAAAATATTCAGTATATAATATAAAAAAATTAAAATAAATATAGAAAAATAAAAAAGAAAATCTCAATTTTCTTATACTAACTTCATAGGATACTGCTGTGACAGAAATTACCCTGTAAAGCTAAAGAATAGACACAGACATTTTCAATCTGAAACTGAAGTTATAATCAATATTTTTTTTTTAAACTAACAATTCTTCAAGTCGGGTAGCTAGTGGCTAACCTAGATTCAGATCTGTTCAGGAAGACCATATAAGTCTCTAACTTAATTTATGATATTATTAAATTGATAACCATATTTTTAACTGCCACTCAAAGCAGATGAAACGCCAATATCACCCATCCATACACTGACTACACCTAAAGCAACTTAAGTGATCATTTACCAACCAGTAAAAGCACCGGCTAATTTAAAACAAAAAGATAACAATGAAAACATTAACAAATGTAAAACTCAATATGGCTGTTAGGATTTAACAATAATTGTTGAAACTTCAGACCACTTATCCGAAGGAGGGATTACGTAACCAGCCTCATAACGTAACCCGTACAGTATGTAACCAAGTAAACACGGGTTATTGTGATTTAAATAAATTTAAATAGCTTCAAGTCGATGTCGCAAGTTCGCCCTGAATAATCTATTTGCGTTGTAATTTTATCATTCTATCATTTTGAAAGGTGATATAGGTGGTCCTGTACTCGTTTTTATATTTTTGCTTTGATCATGGCGGTTGGCAAACAAGCATACGGTATGCCTGATGGTAAGCAGTCACCCAACCGCGCGATACTTGAATTATCACATACGCGTTGCCAACCCGGGGGATACGAGCGAAGGGGTGAAAAGGGAAAAAAATTCACTGGTGGTAGGTCTTTTGTTGCAAGAGGCCGGCTAGGTAGGTACCACCGCAGTGTCCAATATTCTGCCGCCAAATAGTAGTGCTTAGGCATTACTGTGTTCCGGTTTGAAGGGCACTGTAAGGTAGTGAAATTACTGGGCAGAGGAGATTTAAGAACCAATATCTCGAGGTTAGCAAGGCGTGAGTGGCACCTGCTAATGGTGCTGCAAGCGCTCATAGGCCACGGCATCCACTTACCATCAGGTGGGCCATATGCTTGTAACATAAAAATAAAATAAAATGAAGGGTACATAGTGTGTCGCTCTCACTCATAGCACGAAACACAACATTACTCTGTTACTTTAAGCCGATTTTCTGTCAGAGGGTTGTACTTCCCCGATCGCGCCTTCCCATTTGTGCTAGGAAAAGCATGGCTCTACTACTACTAAGAATAATGGCAATGCCATTTTCGAGTCATTACTAACATCCCTAATGCCCCCTAAAGCTAAAGCTAAATAAGCTCGTAGCTTGCGCTAGAAGTGGGTACGACAATAGCCAATGGGTGTCAGGATCGAATCTGCCACTTTCTCGTTGAAATAGTCGGCTCTTCTAATGTTGAGCTGTTTGAGGCTTTTTGGATGTTATTACGCCCTAATTCTGCCAGTCTTCTTTATGAAAGTGGTTAGTAGACTAGTAAGAGGGCACCTAAATGTAACTACTTCCACCTGTGAACATCTTGAACACCCGGAATTTGTAATTGTGTTGCAAGCCTTTACATAAAGAATAAATCTCTCCGATGGCAATACACAGTGATGCTTCTGGTGATACTCGTGAACGAAGGTTACGCTAACGATACAGTTGTGTGGCAACTAAATAATAAACATTTTTTTTTTCAGTATAATCTTCGTCGAAAAATTTCTAATCTATATTAATCTATACAACAATAATAATTTCCCCGTAAGTGAGATTTATGTGAAATGATAAAATCTATGTTTATTTTTATTGCGGAACTAGCATTATCCCGTGACTTTGTCTGCTTGGACTTTAGAATTTGATTCCATTTACTCTAGGTATCCTGTGGCTTTTTATTCTAGCAATCATTTTATGCTGGATTACACTAAAAACAGACTTGTAATATGTACTATGAACCGGCTTTCATGAAAAAAATGTCACAGATATGTTGGTGCCTTCGTAAATTCAACACCAACACATTCTAACCTCTTTCGGTTATGTTGCGTAATTATTTGTTTATAATAATCGGCCGAGTAATTGAGCTTTGAAGCAGAATTGAGCTTTGAAGCGTAAGAAACAAACAAAAATAACTTAAATTTGCATTTATGATATTAGTTACTGGATACTGCAAAATGTTCTGACAATGTCAAATTGACATTTGTAATACGCTTAATGTTTTTATTACTAAAAGCAACTTAGGCAGTAAAATAGGTCCTAAAATTATGTCCAATGATTTAACGCAAAAAATAATACAATTATTTATTACTAGAAACATTTTAGTTTTTATAGTCTGTGCTAAAGTCATAAACACGAATGGTAACAGATAATGAAATATTTATTCGGCCTTAATTTTTTTTATAGCGGTACAAGTTATTTCGCGAGTCGTTGTTTGTTTTTTAAATAACTCCGTCCGTTCGGAAGTGAGATCGTATTGCGGGTGGGCCTTTGCCGTTTTTCACTTTTTTCACTGTTTGCTTTTTTTGCCTTTGACGGACTGACGGACGTACTTTGAAATGTTGTTCTGTTGACTTTATCATTTTGATAATGATTTTAAAGGGTATTTTGTCCCTTTGTACGATACAAAGGTAGGTTAATATTAGTTTTAGTGGGTGGGATTGATATAGATCCAGAATGGATTCTATTTTTATATTCAATAAGTATGTAATCTCAAACCATTTTTGCCGGTTAGAGATTGTATTTGCGAAGTAGAAATACGAAAAGGGTTTTCAATGCCCTATTCTTAGAATCTTATATCAATCCAAAATTGCTTGACCCAGAGTTTCCCAAACTGTCGCCCGTAGATCATCTTCAAGATAGGTGTTGTGTTACACGGGACGTAACTAGTAACGTGTTCAAAAAAGAAACATTCTCCAACTTGTAGCTTTACAACTTCTTCTAATATTAAAAAATAGCATTTATTTTATCTGCTAGCTATGTAGATATTTTACTAAGTACCTTTACTTAACCTTAGAGTTTAACATATAAGCAGCGCTAGAAGCTCGGCACTTCTCAAAAATATTGTACCGCAAATAAAAATAGATTGGGAACCCCTGATTGCAACCATTATATATCTTCCCGGAAACCGTTAACCGTTTGAGGTCTTCATCATAATATAAAAGAAATTACTGCATTAACGAGAAAATCACATGAGCATTTGAGGTCTCGTAAGGTAAATACAATTTCTCCATTATTGTAACGAAATTTACGACTGCTGGGAAATGCGAATTTTAATTTCAATACTAGCAACCATAATATACGGACAAGGAAGTAATAATTTCCTCAATAAAAACCTAACACCAAATAACCCGTGAACTATGCGCTCGCGCAGGCTTTATCGTTCAAACTTACACCCTCCCGCTCGCTCCCATTAGTTATAATATACCCGTCTCGTTTCGCGTCGGCCATGATGGCGGCTGGGTTGCTAGGCAACGATGTGTTTACACAGCACACGGTGACGAAGTTGAACGATCGATATTGTACGCAAGTCTTATATTACACTTATTAAAGACTTGTCGGGCTGTTTGTTGTTCGCTGAAGGTACCAGCGACCTCTTCGCTCATGTTACATTATCATATTAATTGACTACTGGTCTGTGGGATTCAATTTCGTCTATTAGTCTACCGGTAAATGAGTCTAGATTTAAACTTTTAACTAATTTAGTTCCCGGGTTCGACTTAATACTCCTATATCACTGTCACATTGTGGTATACTCTTAAATAGCTTCCTGAAAATTATAAACATTAGCGAAATATATCCTGATGGTTGGCAAACAAGCATACAGCCCGCTTGATGGTAACTAGTCACCGCAACCTATGGACACTTGAGATACTTGAAGTAGCTCATCCTCGTTGCCAGCCCAAGGGATTGGAGGGAAGGGATGAGAAGGGAAAAAGGGTACGGTACAAAGAGGGTGGGCCTTGTGTTCTCACTCATGGCGCGAAACACAGCATTACCTACTGATACTGTTACTGTACGCCGATTTACTGTGAGAGGGTAGTACTTTCCGGTCGAGCCGACCGGTCCATTTGTGTTATGAGAACCATGGAAAATTAATGAAGTATTGTTCTTCATCGTCACTTTATTTACAGAATTATGGATTTTTATAGAAAAATCTATGAACTTTGATTTACTGAAATATAGGTCTATATTATTTATTGCCTGCATCGCAAGTGCAAGAAGTCTTTATTTTCAGTTTTGATTATATTTTTGCTTTAGTAATCAAGAAAAAAATGAACTGCCACTAAAAAAAAATTTAATAATTAAATTGTAATAAATATAATTAATATTAGCAATGCTTTTTCAAGGCATTACTAATATTCATATTGCCCTCCAAAAAGCTAGTAGCTTGCGATCAGAATAGGTACGACAAAAGCCCAAAGGGGTTACGATCGAACCCGCGACTCTCGCGTTTACGGAGCAATGTCGGCCCTTCTACTATTGAGCTATTAAGCTTTCACCATAAAAAACTCAAAGCTCAGACTCAACGGAGTTGTTGTTGTTAGGATAGCTAAGTTCTGTGTCGGGGTCCAGAAACATACACAAGGACAAGGACAAATACACCCAGATCGGAAAACATGCCTGTATGGTCAATACATCTGCTCCGAGTGGGAATCAAACCCGCGACCTGTGGCGCTTAAAGCAGGTTCGCTACCGCTGCGCCACAATGTCGTCAACTATTGTAACATGGGCATTTTATCTGCGGTTATGGATCGGATCAGGTCAGATGTAACATAAGTAGCTGAGGTGGACCCTGTCCCTTTGCGTAGGCATATGACCAAATGGGTCACGGGTTGATGTAACTATACTTGACTTAGGTTTTTAGTTTACGCATTCGCTAATAAAGGGTTCCGTACGTCCGTAGAGTAAAAATATCAAGTTCCTTGTACGGGTTTTTTTAGTTATTTATTTGGCAAGCAAGCATACGACCCACCTGATGGTAAGCGGTTATGACTATGACCAGCCTATGACTCACATTCTCACGCGTTGCCAGCCACGAGATATTGATTCTTAAATCTCCTCTGCCCAGTAATTTCACTAGCCTGCAGTGCCCTTCAAACCGGAACACAGTAATGTCGAAGACACTAATACTTTGCGGTAGAATATTTGACACTGTGGTGGGACCTACCTAGCCTCTTGCTACAAAAGATCTACCACCAGTGTGACTGATTGTAGTGGTGGAATAATCTCTGCTGTGACAGAGGTTATCAAAATTGCAACCCCTACTACCTACTGTTCGTGAGATACAGATTTGAGATAATTCCTACAAAGGCGTTAGCAACAGTCCATATACAAGTGAATTAGCCTTTATATGTTTGTCTTTCACTGCTATTTCTACATCACCTTGGAGCTTAAACAATGTGCGGTCTGAATGGATGTCAAAGGTATTTGCGGTGACAGTATAATATTGCGGTTCTGTATTGTCCCCTATGATTACATAAGATTTGTATTTGTGTTACTTAAAACACGTGTTGTGGACGGTATCGTAAGTTTTACAAAACTGGACCAAATTGAAATGTGAGAACAGCAAGCACCAGCTTTCAAATGAAAAAGAATCATCAAAATACGTTTACCCAGTCGATAGTAAATAAATAAACTCATTGAATAAATTGGTAACTTAAAATTTTACTTTACTTTTTCAATATTTCAATTAATTACTTTATTTTCAATCACTTTTGACATATATTATTGCTATTATTACAATTTTTTTTATTTCTCTCCATTTTCATATATTTTTATTTATTTATTTATACCAAACCCAAATAAATACATAATCATCAAACTAGGCCTAGCCTGTATCACAGAAGTCAGCGAGAAAATAATTTATTATTATATTATTAGGTATAATAATAATTATTATTATTATTAAAGTAAAAAAAAATAATTACAAATACAGTCGAATTGAGAATCTCCTATTTTTGAAGTCGCTTAAAAAGGTTTTATTCAATAAATAATCGAATTTGCCAGAGCTGCACCGGATCTATCGTGCTTAAAATTACCAGCATGCATTCTGCATCTATGGTGTATTATGGCATCCAAGGTTGATAATAATTCGATGCGAACATAAAATACATCGCCATGACCGACTTACCACTTTTCCGCTCCGCACGCCACTCTTTTATGTTATACGTGACAGACACCATAAATGCATTAGAATTCAAAGGAATATAATGTGCGAGGTACTCCTTCAGCAGATACTAAGTAAAAAATATTAAAATTAAAAATCAAAATTGGAAAATCTAATATTTTTATCCTACATATGCATAAACACTTATTTGTTGAAAGTCAGATTCTACTACCGGTTCCAAAGTTTAAATTAAACCTGAGGGGAGCCGGCGAAACAAGCTAAGGAGGTTTTATGTCATAGTATTTTACATAATAATGATCCCTGAGTTAAGTTTGCTACCTCTTTGCCTCAATCGTGAAATCTTTGCAACAATAATAATTTGGTTACTTTTTTATATACAATTGTGTTAGAAATGAGTACGGTTCAGCTTATGATAATCAGTTACCGTAATCAATGCTTACAACATCAGTGGTGTAACAATTATGTCTTACTGATCCAGTGAATAGGAAAAGAGGAAGAAGGAGGAAAAACTATTTTTCTTCAATGTTGACCCTACTGCAGCTAACAATATGATATGATGGTTAGTAAACAAGCACACAGTCTGCCTGATGGTAAGCAGTCACCGAACCTATGAACGAACGCGATACTTGCAAGTACCAGATGCGCGCTGCCAATCCAAGGGATGAAAGGGAAGTTATTGAAAAGGGATAAAGGAAGGAAACACATGGGGTGACAGATTCAGCCTCCAGCGCTCACTCTCATAGCACGAAACGCGACAGTACTGTTTTTTACGCCGATTTTCTGTGAGAGGGTAGTACTTTTCCGATCGAGCCGACCCATTCGTGTTGGAAGGCTTATTATGCTTCTATTACTAACATCATTTCACATCTAGGTAACTACCGGCGAAAGTTATATACGGTATAAATACATACATTTTTGTGTATCTTTAAGATTTTTCAAACACACATCTCGTCTTTTGAGAACAAGTAACCGTCAATCATATACCGACAATGTGACATTGGCCCATGCACTCTGAATGGACCAGGCGTAGAATCATTTGCATACATTATATCTTCTAAACTAACAAACAATTATCAACCGTAATCTCTAAGAAACTGAATTTATAATCAATTGTCAACAATTATCACATAAGGCGTTTGAATCATGAAAGTCCTTCAAACGTGTCATTAGAGGTTTTTAGTGTTTCTTCTTACAATAAGAAAACAAGTTGTATGAGAATGACCTTTATTACAACTGCATTTGAAGTACAATAAGCAGTATTTGCTTGTAAATGGTGACGTGATATAATTAAAATTGAACATTATTCGTGTAAGGTTAGAGTTGAAAATAGATTAATTATTGAAATCGTTGTTGCGATGATTCCATTGAAATTTGTATCCTCTCTACAGTATTTATAGTTCATTTTTTATTATCACGTAGTTCGCACGCGACTCGTTCCGCTATTGCAATCGTGAAGGACACTAAGTCATGTGAAATTGATTCTATTTGATTATCTGTAATGACTATCCGTACGCATGCATCAGAGTTATGTAAAAGGTATAGTCCTGGTTCAAGGGGAGATCCTTGTGGAACACTTTATTTTTCCTTATTTATTTTAAATCATTTTTATATGCATATCATTGTTGGCTGCAATCCCTGAACTGATTTTAATGAAACTTTATCCAAAGTCATCTTATCCGATAAAGGTTAATTGACGTTCAAGAATATAATACATGCGTATAATTGATTTTATGTCTCATTCCTGCATCCGACTCGGTACGTACATACGTCTTTTTACTTGCCAATAATACACCTATACCATAATTTTGTAGTTAATGGAACTAAAAACGTGTATGTAGACTAAAAGGAGTTTAAAATTGTATGAAATATTCATTAGCGGCGTTATTCTGTAGAAGTAGAGCTATGCTCCTCTCAGCATTAGATGGCTACCCTCTCATAGAATATCGGCTTAAAGTAATAGTACCAGTACTGTTTCGTTTTCGCGACAAGTGGGAGCGCCGGAAGCCCAATCTCCCACCCACTGTTCCCTTCCTATTTTCTTCTCGTCCCTTCTCTCGCATTTCTTAGGTTAAAAACGCCCATGTGTTGCGGTAACTGTTTATCTTTAGGCAGACCTTATGCTTGCATGCCAACCATCATGAATTATATTCTACCCCTTGCAAGTATAAGTGATCTTAATTTAGAATTTTGAAACAAAGTTCCTCATCGCGCCTTACACGCTTAACTGCGTTAACTAAGCGAAGGGAGAGTTGGCTAACTTTAAGATCAGCTATTGATTATAGCCAAATGTTGATACATATACACTAAAAACTGGTTATTTCAACAGTTTCATTCAAAATGTATTCAAATGTAATGTCTCATTCATATGTCATACTTAAAATATTTATGCCAGTTGCCAATTACGACATAATGAGACAATAGTATTATTCTACAGAGTTTCATCTTGTGACTAGTCACAACACTGTTTTATTAACACAAAGGTGCATGTTTTGAAAACTTTGCATTTGAAGTACACAGCTGCCAGTACGTTGAACGACTTGCTATTGTTCGTGTTTGATATTGAAAAAAGTAGTTGAATTATAGAACTAGGATGTATAAATGGTGAATTAGATTCATATATTAATAATAATAAAACTATTGTAAATAAACATTCTGATATGGAAGGTGATTCACGATAACAAAAGTGAAATGATAAATGAAATGAAATTATGTGATGGGAACGTTTATATAGATGTTTAAATTAACAGAGCGTAATAATAACTGAGTTTAAATGTGTGTGGGACAAAACGTTACTGTGCTATCGGTCTGAACAACGTTAAATCAGTTCTCGATTAGATGTGATATGTAATAATGATATCTCTGATATTAATTCTTGGTCTATGTCAAATCGTACACTTACATGCATCGTGGCATTTTAGGGATCAGGTAACGATTTTATTTATATGTTATAATAGATATTTTATGATGCTATAAAACTTTCAATATTAATATTAACATTAAAATCCGTCTCTTCTTCATTAGGGTCGTGTATGTCGTAAATTGCTGAAGGCACTGTTATTAAAATACTTCGTAATACTGCTTTTTAGTTTATATTAATATTAACATCAAAATCCAAAGGGCAAAAAATGAGTGAAGCTAATAATCTAATAAGTGATATCAAAACAAATTCAACGCAGTCATAGTCTCTAGAAGAATATTTCAATTTGTTATGTATTTAGGATTAAATAATAAATAAAAGAGATTGCCGTTTACACGCAAATATAAATACACATAATTAAAAGTAATTAACACTTTTTAACCACTTATAAAACACAACTATTATTAATAGTATAATTAAGGTTTTTGTTAGATATCTTAAAATGCAAAGGCATTTTTTTAAAAAATACTTGTCATATAGATTTGTATTTTTATGATAAGGCCGAAATTATCGAATCAAGATTTGTATGTGTTGAACTAAATAATCACCTCAGGGAAATAAATACTTAAACACGTGAATTGAGGACCTAGTTTTATTTTGGAATCTAATAGACTGTTTCCATCGCTCATCCTTACTAATATTATAAATACGAAAGTAACTCTGTCTCGCTTTCACGCCAAAACTACTAAACTGATGTAAATTAGGTACACAGATAGTCTAGAGCCTGAGGAAGAAGATGGGCTACTTGTTAATGTCAAAAAAACAAATCTATAAAAGGCATTTTTAGAGCTAGAAGCTCGAAACTTATTTATTAAGCTGTTGATTTGATATAAATAAATATGACATCAATTGTTCAGAGGTTGTATTAAAATTGTTATTCACGCGGGCGAAGCCGCTGGCGTAAGCTAGTGTAGAATAAGTAGAATGAGCTAAAAGTAGTTATACAAAGTTAAAGTGACAAATTAACTAAACCGACTTGTGCCTTGACCGGGTTCCCGCCGATTCTTCAAATCTCCATAATTGACGAGTAACAGTTTGTGGTTGCGCAAAATGTCATTGTCGAATGGTGTGACACGCAACCCGTGTCCAATGTTACTGTTTCAAGTATTCGCTTTGCTATTTATAAAATCCTATCTTTTGAACTAATGGTCTAATCCATAAGTTTGTTTCGTTAGCTCTTCTCAGGTATAACTTTGGAGCTGATAATAGAATCTTACCTTTAATAAATTATATACTTAAAGTAATGAAAATCTACAGATCCAAAATATACATCAAAACTATTTTTTTAGCCTTTATACTTTGTTGCTTTTATCTTTTAATTCTATATATTTAGATTTTTTATTTTTCTCTTTTGATGAACAATCACATCACTTTTATTAAAGGCCTTGATTTGTAAAGAAATTAATTTCTTAACTAAATGATGTTAAAGACTTTGATGAATTATTTGTGCTCTGGAATTTTTGAATTCTATTGTCTATATTGAACAGCTGGTACTGAATCTTTACGTAATCTGCGAAGCTCGAAGATGAGCTGTAATACAAATTGGTTATCATCCATCCATTAACTGAAAGCTACTAAAGCTGTATTTACAATATTACAACAATCTAAATATATAACAATTATGAAAAATAATAACTAACTTAAACTTCCTCGATTATTGTTGGTATTGTAAGCGTTCAAGCATTATTATACAATAAAGAAATCCGTGCGACAACAATGGCCTATAAAATAACTCTAGAACGACCCTAACTGTGCCTAGATCAAACCTTGTTCCTGACTTACAAGGTTAACGACCTTAAGTAAGTTTATTAGCGAATAATAACATTACCTTAGGCCATGTACTTAGTTAAAGTGTGACATTAATTCAAATTTTAGTAATTATTTTTATAGTCTCTGTGTATTATAATTGACTTCTTCCTATCCCAATCTTTTATTGACGACGTTGTGGCGCACCAGTAGCGAACCTACCTTAAGCACCACAGGTCACTGGTTCGATTCCCACTCGCAGCGAATGTTTGTATTGACCATGCAGGCACGTTTTCTGGTCTGAGTTTTGTTCTCCTACCTGGGATTATATCGGGTATTTTTTCCAGGGGCTGTATTTTTTTTATTACTCTTAACCGGATTTGACAAGTTACTAGTTTTTACAAAGAGCTATCACCATCTATCCTCTGAAACCCTAAGAGTGAACTAATAATCAATTGAATAACAGCAAAGTATTAATGATTACTATCAGATGTTGTGTGATAACAACCGGGCGGTCCAGCCTAACGTGATTGCCGAGGCACAGATCATTAAAAACATCTGCCCATAGAATGCTTCAGGGAGACACTAATAATTTTCATCAGTGAGCATTTTCCTTTCTGTTTTATATTAGTTACTGCCAGTTTTTTTATGTGACTAAGTAGGCAAACAAGCATAAGACCCACCTGATGGTAAGCGTTTGTCGTTGACTATGAACGCTTGCCACATCATACATTTGTAGGTATCACTCACGCGCTGCCAACATTGAGATATTGGTTCTTCAAAATCTCATTAGTCCAGTAATTTCACTAGCTAGTGTCCTTCAAAGCGAAACACAGTATACTGCTTAAATAGAAGAAATGACAATGCGGTGGTACCTACCTAGCCGGCCACTAGCAAAAGTACCTACGAGATGTTCTGTTATTTTTTAACATAGACAAAAATAATTATTTCTTTTCGTTGTTTTGTTTCATGATAATACGTAGCTTTAACAAGGGAAACTACGTAGACGTGTATGTGTGAACATAATTAACGCACACATGCACAATTGGCACTTTTATCAACATATATCTAGTTTAAACAACGTTTTTAGCTCCACAATATTACTACACCTAAGTTCAGTTTACACACCGGTCATACTGATAACAGCTGATAAGAGATAACGCAATCTTAATGCCCGCACAGTTCAAATAGTGCGGTGACCGTTATACCGCTTTGGTTGTTATTGGTCATTTTTAACCTACCACGAAAGAGGTGGGTTGCAGTTAATCCGTGTTTGTCTGGGTCTGTTATCGTATAAATTCGATTTCGCATCATATTTTTTTCATCGGCTAATTTTTGTCGCGAAAAGTACTTGAGGATGCATTCCTCATTAGGAACCAAACATCTAAATTCCAATTGCGAGCGTTATTTCTATTAATTGTGCAAAATATCATTATGGTCATACTTTCTTTGAGAATTAGGAGAAGCAAAATTACGGATGCTGTCTATGGAGGGTAGTAATGTCCCGGTCGAGTCGCCAAGTCATAATGAACATACCTCTTCATATATTTTTTTTTAATATCATGACGTACGGCCCGCTTGATGGTAAGCGGTCACCGCAGCCTATGAACGCCTGCAACCGTGGAGGTATCGCATGCGTGTTGCCGACCCCTTAAAATATTTTCAACCTTCTCTTGAAGAACCCCTTACTGTAGTGTGTTGGGAAAACCTCAGTAGGTTTAAAAATTTATGTCTGTTGTTTTCGGACTTCGGACATATGCATTCATTGGTGGCAGGCCTTTTACTGCAAGGGGCCTGCTAAGTAGGTGCCAGCGGACTGTTCTTTATTCCATTATCCTATAGCAAAGCAGTAGTGTGATCTACATTACTGTGTTTAGGTTTTAAGGACACTGGCTAGGGAAGTTACTGGGCAAAGGTGATTTAATAACCCATATCTCGAAGTTGGTAAGGCGTCAGTAGCATGAATGGTGTTGCAAGCGTGTTGATCAGGAAGGTCGTATGTTTGCTTGCCAACTTAGTGGCATAAAAAAGCAACTTTAGGCGTGGTCAGTCTATGACATGGTGGTATTTCAATTGAACGTTTTCATATTCCGGAGCGCATATGAAAAATCGATCGCGTTGTCAATTTCAAAATGTATAATAAAGTCGTCAAATTAAAGACCAGCAGGGGTACCATGAACTTTTAGTAAAAAAACTATTTCGGTCCAATTCAATTCTAACATTAAATCGGTTCGGATTTTATATCAGCATTACGTGTAAATATATATGTCATGGTACGAAATATCGATATAGCTCAGTTTAGGTGGTCATTTGAATCGCAATAAGAACTAATGGTAAGTCCCCTGTACGAGCGACACTAACCACTCAACAAGAACAATAAGAAGGAATATAACATTCACTAACATTTAATTACTAAACACAATTTAGCTACCACTGTAGTTAAGGCGTTTATCACCTTTCCACGCTTCACTTACCAAATGATCATTTTAAAAAACACGTTTAAATAAATAAATACGCCATTAAAGACGATACCGTATGAAAATATACTACATTTAAAATTATATCGATGGTTATTTTAACGCTATCAGCTAAAACCATTGACACTGTAGTTAAGTTTATCCTAATTTATTGTGAATATTCTTTTAGTACTTTTGTGATAGCATTATGTTTATTAGAATTTTTTATGACAAGCATACGGTCCGTCTAATGGTAAGCAGACATCGCAACCTATGAATGCGAGTGATACTTGAAGTATGCGCGTTGCCAACCCATAGAAGAAAGGGATGAGAATTAAAAAATGGAAGGGAATAGAGGGGTGGGATACTTTACACAGATTTTCTGTACAAAGCATTTGAAAATTCAGAAGTGCTTGCAATGGATATGAACCCGCGGCCGTCGGTTAAAGTCTACATTTCCTATCCACTATATATAAGTCTACATTTTCTATACAGGGCCATCTCAGCTTACTAATGCTAATTAAACTTAAAAATACACCCTTTTTAATGTTACCTCAACAAAAAATGCATATATTAAGCATATAATTAACAATGTATATATTATAAAGTATCGTCGGGACAAAGTCTGTTCCGCGACAGTGGATCAGCAAGGACAGACAGTGAATTGCACTACAGTGTGTGTTAAAACTATAGGAATATATAATATAAACTAATATCTTTTATATAGAATTCTCATGTCGCTGTGTTTGTTACCAAACTTCTACGAAACGGCACGTCCGATTTTTATAAAATTTTGCGTGCATCGGTTACGTCGGTCAATATTTTTCACACCCCTTTTATGATTTTTTTATTTTATTTCATTACGGTTGGCAAACAAGCAGACGTTCCGGTCTGATGATAAGCAGTCACCGTAACCTATGTACGCTAGCGATACTTGAAGTATCACATGCGAGTTGCTAATCCAAGGAACAAGAAGGAAGGAATAAGAAGCGTAAAAAGGAACAGAGGGATGGCAATGTGCCATTCGTTCGGCTTCGTTTTTTAAATTGATTTTGCTTTGTAGTAAAAGTTTTACTAAGCAAAGGTAACAAGGATGTCGAAAGAAACAATTCTACCGAATAGAGAACTTTAATTCCACGTTAAAATGTATCGCTTAGTTTATCGATTGTTGTATAAAATAATGTAAAAAACCTGCATGTGTGTCTGTACATTAACGTTACAACGTGACTCAGTTAGCCATAAAATGATAACGTATCATGTTTGAACAGGCATTTGAGGATCATGTCGTGTTTGCTAAAGAATTTCCAATTCTATTGCGTTGGTTATAGAGACGGTGTTGTAATCTGAACTGTTTTTACGTTAAGTGGTGTCACTAAGTTTTTCAACCGATTTCATAAATGTAGGTAATTGATTTGACTATGTTTTTTCGAGTTGAGGCTTTTAATGGATGGGGGCAACGTAGCTTATACCTAGTCATAAGAACGATTGCATGATTACTTAAATTAATCAAAGTTAAAGTTTACGGAAAAACTCCACAAATTGTACATTAGAAGCACTATAACAACGCATTCAAATCTCAAACGAGGCTTATGTGAATTATTCTTCGCTTATGTACGTAGTTTTTATTGATTTTTATTATTATTTTCCAGAGACTCTCCCGAAGAAATGGCATCAAAGATGAAGAATCGAGCTGGCACTGGAATCCCACACCAGAAACATCGGATATATTCGATAATAACGAAATACAGTACAAGATACAAATACAAGCTCTACAAAATGAACTATCCAACATGAGGGAGCGTGAAGTCGTCGATCAAAAACTGGACAATGATGAAGAACTCAGTCGGCTTCGTGAAGAGAATAAAAATTTAACTTGCAGTTTAGAAGATTTAGACAGCCAACATCAAGTAGCTATGGAGAAACTGCTAGCTCTGAAAAAGAGCTACAAAAAATTTTGAAGTCCTAAAGAAAGAACACGAAAACTTAAAAAGTTCTAACGATGAATACGATGCAGAGATTAAATTGCTTCTAAGTAAATTAAGTAAAAGAGATCAAGAAATTGAGATATTAAAATCCGCCCAGCCGGATTATGATACATTACATCACAAGTATCAGAATTTGGAAAGGATACACAGTTTATTAAGAGAAAATGCTGAAAAATTCCAAGAAGAAAATCAAGAGTTACACGAAGAAGTATTTAAGTTGCAGGAGCAAGTTACGAAACTCGAACATGATTTAGAAGTTGCAACTAAACACAATGAAGCTTTCGACATGGTACCTAAAGAAAAATATGAAGAAGTTTTGAGAGAAATAAATCAACTTAAGCATAGACGTGATTCAAATCAAATGCATTTGGATGAAATTAATATAGATGATAATGCTAAAAGTGTAATAGAAACTTTGAAAAGAGATATCAGTGAGCTTAAACGTCAATTAGGACAAAAAGTTTCAGATAATCATGATAATAAAGAAATAAAAGTCATAAAACCTGATAAAATATTGCAGCTATATAATCGATACGTTAATTTTGATTTACCCGTAGATTACGTTGGTGAAATGCCTTCTGGTACTGAGAATATTGTAATTCAAAAATTAGAAAACGTATTCAAAACTTTAAACACATTTAAGAACGAAATTGATGTGTTTCAACAGAAAATTTCTGAAAAAAATCTAAATATTAATCATTTACAGACACAAATAGATGACCTCACCACTGAAAACGAATATCTTACATCGGATATACAACATCTGGAAGGCGAATTAGATGAAATGAAAAAGAATAATGACTTTCTTATTTCAGAAATAACTGCTTTAAAAAATACTTCAAAATTAGAACCTATAATAGAGACTCACGAAGACAACCTCGTGAAATTAGAAACTGAATTAGCTGACTGTAACAGAATTAATAAAACATTTGAATCGGAAATAAAGAGAATAGAAAGCGAATTAAAGGAAGTCCAATCTGAAAAAAAAATTCTTCAAGACAGCTTAAATGATATGAAAAATAAATATACGTCGATGCTTGACGAAGTAAAAATGTGTAAAACTCAAACCGAAGCAGTGAAAGAATTACAAATTAATACCAATTTAACGCACGATATTAAACTTCAAGAAGCAATAGATGATTTGAAAAAAAGTTTAAATTCTTCTAATTCGAAAAATGAACAACTCTCAATAGACATTCATATAGCTGAAAATGATAAAGTTTTACTTACCAAACAAGTTGAGGATCTGAAGCAAGAATTACAAGCAAGAGTAAATTCTTGTAAAGAATTAGAGTCTATGAAAATAAATTTAGAATATAAATTAAAAGACCTTCAAAACAAAACAAACGAAGTTATAAACCAAAAACAAGAACTTGAAATAGAGAATAATACTCTCAAAGCAAAAATTAATGACAATACAACTTTAGAACAATCTTCGACAGATCTAGAAAAAATATCAACTGAAAAAAATACTTTAGCTCTGCAGTTAAACGAAACGTTGAGTGAAAATTTAACTTTGAAAGAAAAGGTAGAAATGTTAACAGATGAAATAACACATCTGAAACAGTATCAAGAACAGTTAATTGTTGAGATCGATTCCTTAAAACATAAAGATGCAAAAACCATTACTGAACTTGAAAAAATTATGAAAGTTGAAAAACTAAAAACAAGTCAACTTGAAATTATAAAGAACGAGTTTGAAAAATCTAAGGAGGAGAATAAAAACCTTTTAGACAAAAAATTACAACTAGAAGTTGAACTTTCAACTACTGACAATAAAATTGTACAATTAGAAGAAGAATTCGATAAACTTATAACCGATCTAAACGAAAAAGATTCCTTAATTGATAATCTGAACTCTACGGTAAATAAAAATAACATTGACATTTTAAATCTAAATCAAAGCATAGCTGATTTCGAAAAGAGTATTCAAATCAAAAACCAAGAAATCGATCATCTACGAAGCTTACTAGAAAATATCACGCAAAAGTTCGATAACATCGCTCTTAACACTAACAGTAACCACGATGAACTTCACAAACTACGCGAAGAAAACGAAGAGATCAACAAGCAAATATATGGATTAAACGATGAGATCAATAGTAAAAACTCTGAAATCTCTAAATTAACTATGCTCCTACAAGATTTAGAAAAATCTGGAGCAGAAAGTAAATTGATAATTGATACTAGGGATAAGGCAATTAAAGAACTAAACCAATCAATAGTTGAACTTACAGATAAAATTAAATCATCTGAAAACACAACACTTCTGAATGACGAATATCCAAAATTGTTGGAAGAAAAACAAATAATTGAGTGTTTAGTTAATGAACTGAAGAACTCTTTATCATTAAAGGAAAATGAGTTATTGGATATGAGAAATAAGACGGCCACTATAGAATGTGAATGCGCAGAGTTGAAATCTGTAATACACAATGCAACAGTTGAAAAAAATGAACTTATCAATTTGGTAAATATGAAACACAACGAAAGCATACAATATCATAACGAAATTCAGAGATTGAACCATGTTTTACTTGAGCAAACGAATGAATTCAAAAGAATTATTGAAGAGAAAGATGCACTGATTAAAAATCATTCCAATTTATGTTTAACTTGTGAAACACTACGTTCCAGTCTTAAAGAGAAAGATGAGATAATAGCAGTTTTAAATCAAAATATCAGTGAATATGAAAAGTTACAGGCAGAATTATCAAATGCAAATGATACTGTCAGGAATATAACAAGGAGATGTGAAGATTTGGACAAAAGTTTAACGATACAGTTAGATATTGTAAAGAAATTGACGGCAGAAAATGTACAGGTATCTATTAAACTTTAACAAAATCATAATAAGCTTTAATTATGTTTCTTAATAAATAATTGTTTTTTCACGTTTGCAGTTGTCAGAGCAAGAGCAGAATTCTTCGCGGGAATTGGAAAGACTACGTCATCATCTTGTCGAAATGGAAGAGAATTATACACAGGAGCTGATGACGTCAGAACATAAACTAAATGAATGTCAAACAAGGCTACATCAAGTCGAAGAAAGGGCGAAACAAACCAGCACTGTTTATACTAGCAACAGGTATTAAATACTTTGACACCTATTTTTTGGACTTTGGCTTAACATTACAGATTTACATAGAGATAACTTATGTATTTTCATTCCAATCTAAATTTATCTACTATTAAAATTTTAGTCAATTACCTTTCTAACTTTTAGATAACGTTAAAAGTACTTTACCCTAAATTGTTGTTCAAGAACATCATTCAAATGCAAACCATGTCTTCAAAAATATACATTTCGTTTATTAAATGCCAATAACTCATATTATCTTAAACTACGTTAAATTTTCATCAGCATTCGTGCAAATCAAGAAGTGGAAACATATAAGAATCAAATCAAACTTCTGGAAAAGCAACGTGAAGAAGTACAGATGAGGTTGAGTGAAGCTGAGGATGCTAGAAGCAGAAGCGAAGCAGCATTAACCAATTTACAAGTTGTGTTAGAGCAATTCCAATTAGGTAAGACATTTGAATAATTTTGAATAATTCCGATCCGATGTTGATGTCTAAATTAATTGTGAACATGGCAATAAATTGAATGGGATAGAATGCTAAATGATAATTATTTTAATGCATTATTCTTCTGTGACTTAACTTTAAGTGATAGCGAAATGTTTTCGTTTTCTTTTAAGTCTCATTGAAAAGATTCGGAAACATGGGTTTATCACATGACACGAGTTTTCCAAACATGCATATTTTATGGTGACCGCTTAAATTTTGCACTCATCAATTCTGACTAATGGGCTTATTTTCAGGTCCTAAGCTTATATAAAACTATATAAAGCAATTTGCTATATTCCAGATAAAGAGAGAGACATCTACGCCGCAACGGAGAAAATTAGAAACAAGATGGAAGATGTCAAAACTCAGAACGAATTACTAAAACATGAAATAGCAATACTAAATAGTAAACTAGAAGAATCTATAGCTGGGCTACAAGCTGCTACAAGACTCGGCGATCAAGTTGAAACTAAATCAGCTCAGATAAACGATTTAAAGGAACAGGGTATGTCTTGAATTAGCTTTAGCGTTGTAATAGTAAATAGTTGTAATTTAGCAGATATAATTTCTTTGTAGATTGCTAGAACGAAACGCACTTTTGATTTGTAGACTCATCCTTAGATATATAATGTATAGAACATTCTAATAGAAGTTGATTGAAAGTTCTAATAGAAGTTGATTGAAAATATACGTGGACATTATTTTCATGTATTTTGAATTCTGTGCTAATATTCGTGTAAGTTTTATTGGAACAACTTAAATGTTAAAATTAACTAAAACTGTGTCATTTACAATTTTTTCACCGTCAATGTCAATGTTTCGAGATCTGTTTCGAGAAGTATCGATGTGGCATTTATACCGGCGAATGGCTAAATATCAGCTGGTAATTCTGGGTTTTTAATACCCAGACTATCATCTGGTATAAAGTCAAGTGTCGAAAAACTACGTTCAGAAACACACACGTAAGTTTCATGTAAAATAGATGTGTATGTGTGTGGTCTTGCTTTGAACGTGTGTATTGTTATGTTCGTACTTTTTTGTATTTGTGAATTCGCTGTTTTTACCTAATTGATTAAATCTTCCATTTTTTAAATTAACTTTACATCAATGGGCTTTTCATAAAAATAATTAAATGTCAGCAGTGCTGTCGAGTCTATCGCGTTTTAATATCAGTTTCCTATCGATGAGGATTCATAGAATAATGATTTAATTTACATAGTTTTTTTGAAGAATTTCATATAAAGTTACAGCCACAAATGTTAGATGAATGCTTGCCTCGTTGTTTGATGGCTATTAATAGGATTACTTTAAATAAAAAAATATGTATACGCTTTATTCTTGTCACAAAATCTGTTTTATTTTTAATGGAAGATTATTTTGATAAGCTTCGCAGCAGCTTAAGGAACAAGCTTTCGCCAACTTCGATCTAATCTCATTTGGTAACTGTGAGGCTTTATTGTAGCGCAAACGTCTGTCAAAGTGACACTGACAGCAGCCGAAATGACTTTCGGCTCTTCAGCCGTCATTGGTAGACCGTTTCGCGTCAAACTCAGATTACCTTGTGGGATTTGATTGAGGATTATGGTATCACGTCGTGACGTCTGTTTTATATTCACCATTTTATTATTTGCTTATAATTATGTTTTGCTACTGCAATGTTAAAACTTTTTTAGATACAAAAAATTTTGACATTTATTTTCATATGCACACGCATTTTTGTAGCACTTAATTGCCGTTGATGTTTTTGTGTTTTTTTTTGTTTCGAAAATTCCACAAAATTATTGCGTAAAATTTTGGATTTATATTATTTTAAAGATATGGAATTTTCGAAGCAACGCTAAATGTTACCCCAAAATAGTGTAGAAGATTAGACAGAAGAATTTTGCCGCATTGTCTCTGAGTATTACTTCAGGTACTGGTAGAATATAACGGAGAACCAAAACCACTTTCGTTTGTGAATACATGCCGAATTAGTCCAATTTATTTTTGCTATTTAGTTGAGTGCGCATGCTGCCCCAATTCCTTTGCAACCCAATAACCTTTAGTCCATATTTTCTTAAATTGTATATGCATATCATCCTCATGCCACATTAAGATTTTTCCAAGGCCTTATGGCCTTAAGACCAATATCATCACAAAATTGGCCAAACATTTGATCCACAACAGTGGTCATATTTGTCAAATTGGACTCTAAACATGTTTTGGCAAGTCACGTAGCGCTAGTGTCTTGAGTTCGCCAACCCAGTGGCTGAGTAATACTTTGAGATCGTGCTGGCGCTTGCATCGTGGCTGTTGTTGCATCGACCTGCATGGTGAGAATGTTGACTTTTATTTTTAATTAGATGTTTTATTTTTTATGTCAAAAATTATACTCCTTTGCTATATATATGTATATGTTTTAGTAATACAATAATAATATGAAGTATAAGTTTTGACATTTTAATGCTATTCAATTTTATTGTACTTTAAACTGCATATCTTTTTGTGTTTTGTAGATGTAAATGTAATTTGTGTACATTAAGGTCTCTCCATATTTACGGACTCGGTACGGTCTCCGCTTGACGCGTGTTTGAGTTATACACTCAACGTGAACTAAAATAAATATCGTTCTTTCTTCGATTTCGCATTACATTATTTATTATTACTTTATTATTATTTGTCTTTTCTTTTTGAAATGTGTAGTTCTATTACAGATTTAAAGTAAGTCAATTCGCAAGTCGTCCCTTTAAGCGTGCCCAATCAACTACTATATTGATATTGATATTGAGTATATTCAAATATATCAATATATCGAAACTTACTTTTTTTTAATTTTATCATTTTGCTTATACACATTTTGATAATAAGCTAAATAATTCCGGTTGAATTTGCCAACCGTTATGATATAAAAAAAGACTTTTAAAAACATAGTCGTGAATTGAGAGACCTCACTGTACTTTTAGATAAAATATTGCATTCGTTCCATATTAAATTTTTCGTTATTAACTTTTTGAATAAAACTTTTATTGATTGTTATGTATTAAAAATGTATTGAAGATAGTTATGGTGCAGTACAACCACTTATAGTTAAGATAATTTATGTAATATCTATTTAGTCAGCTATAAATTCTGTTCCCGAAAATAATTCTTACACCAAATCTATTGTTTCAATTGGATTGACTGTACAGAAGTAAACTCGGAAGAGTTTTATTTAATTGAAGGTGACATATTAACTTATTTCTAAAACACATCTTAAATTATAACCTAATATTATTGCATGGCGAAAAATATAGTACGTTTCATGTACTAAATGATACTTAACATCCATCTAGTACGCACACTCCAAACATCGGTGACTGCAGCCGAAGAACGATACTACAACGCCATATCGAACCAACAGGATAAAGTCGACAAGAATTTGGTCAAGAATCTGGTCATAAACTTCGTATTGACTGCTGGGCAGAGTAGTCTTAATAGGTAAGGTTTAAGGTTTTAAATAACCAAATATAAACATATTTGTTTTACGGTTATATTTTCTCTACCACAAAAGGTGGGTGACCAGAATACAAGAAGCTTCTTCTTCTTCTTATCAAGTTGATGGCCAATATAGTGTTATTCTAGAGTTATTCAGGTCGCCCATGTTTGGTCTCTCACTTGACTTTTTCACTATTTTTTTTTTTTTTTTTATTTTTTTATTTTAGAAGTTGGCAAACAAGCATACGGCCCACCTGATGGTAAGTGGCTGCCGCAGCCTATGAGCGCTTGCAGCACCATTAGTAGGTGCCACTCACGCGTTGCCAACCTCGAGATATAAGTTCTTAAATCTCGTTCGCCCAGTAATTTCACTAGCGTACAATGCCCTTCAAACCGGAACACAGTAGTGCCTAAGCACTACTATTTGGCGGCAGAATATTGGACACTACGGTGGTACCTACCTAGCCGGCCTCTTGCAACAAAAGACCTACCACCAGTGTGACTGATTGCACTGGTGGAATAATCTCTGTTGTGACAGAGGTTATCCCAACAGCGGGCGATGGGGTCGTCACATCCCGACGCCTTTAAAATTGATAACAGCCGGGACTGACTTTTTACGTGGAGACTCAGTTAAATAACCACTATGTGGTCACCCATCTATTGACTGACTGACTGACTCTACAGTCAAGACCTACGTCTTTTGTTGCAAAAGGTCAGCTAGGTAGGTACCACCGCAATGTCAAATATACTACCGCAAAGCAGTAGTTTTTGGCATTACTGTGTTTCGGTATGAAGGGCACTGTAGGCTAGTGAAATTTCTGGGCAAAGGAGATTGAAGAACCAATATCTCAAGGCTAGCAACGCTTGAGTGGCAGCTACTGATGGTTTTGCAAGCGCTCATAGGCTACGGCAATCGCTTACCATCACATAGGCCGTATGCTTGCTTGCCAACTTAGTAACATAAAAAGAGACATACCAAAACACGTTAACACCGTTCTTAAACAGGAAATATCATTAATAGAAATGTCAAATTCTTCCAGGACCCAAATCCTCAGGATATTATCGACCGTTCTGGACTTCAACCAGACTGAATGCGAGAAACTTGGGCTGGTTAAAGCAGCAAATGCCGGAGATAGTCTGGCTGCGGAGTTCGTGAAGTTCCTCCAGAACGAGTCCAGACCTAAACCTCAGCTGCCAGACATGATGGGTCTACAGGGAGGGAGAGCTTCCGTTGCAAGTTCTAGAAAAAGTTCCACAATTGGTGAGTATTATGTATATCCATACCATATACTATGGACAGGGTCTTCCATACAGACCAAATTTCAAAGACTCGCCAATAATAATAATAAACGATACACACTCAACGCCAATAGGATACTGGTATCCTGTGTCGGGGAACCGGAAATATACACAACGATATTGACAAACACAAGACCGGAACCCATGCCTGTATGGTCAATACAAACATCTGCTCCGAGCGGAAATCGAACTCGCGACCTGTGGCACTGGTGGCGGGATCGCTACCACTGCTACCATGTTATCGCTTCCTTTGTGAAAAGGACTAAGACCCATCAAGCAAAACATAAAGCAAACCCATTATGGATACTAATAATTCATGTCGATGACGACGACGATGTATTGACCATACAGGCATGTTTTCCGGTCTGGGTGTTTGTCCTTGTCATTGTGTATGTTACCGGACCCCGACACAGGATATAACTATCCTAATGGGGGTCGTTGTGTGTTTAGCGTTTATAGCGTTTATATAAATATTCTAAGAGTGAGTGGATAGAACCACTTCTGTCCATTTATGCCAAAAATCTTTATCCTACTGGTAATAAATGCAATAGCTTATTCACTTACAAATATGTGACTTCTAGGCCCAAATCCAGTCTTCGAAATCGGTCACAGACGTAATCCATCGACCGGTTCCAACAATCTACTATTCCAGAACATAGATTCCACTGAAACGGCATCCCAGGTGTCCGTGGAATCAGAAACAAGAGTATTACCAATCAATACATTGGATACGGGAATAAATCAGACGAGAAATAACGAGGGATCTATATTGAAACACGTTTTAAAAGATATGTGAATATCAAATCCATCATATGTTGGAATTTATTCCGATTGTTGGAATTTACAGAACTATATTTCATGGAATATAAATAATGGTTGTTTTGTTAATTTAACGTTATTAAACATTCGTTTTTAAAAATTAATTTGTATAATTTCTTTTGTATAAATATGTAAACATACTAAGAATAATGGAATTGATATTGAACATTTATAATGGACATACAGAATATGGAATTTTCAGAAATTAATATATTTATTGGATACTAGATTTCCTTTATCAGAAATATAGTAAGGGTCATATAACACATAGCCCTTCCCTCTATACGCCAATAACGTCTATAATCTAAAATTAAAATAAAATTTAATATTATTTAATATAGTATAATGCTGCGTTTCCACCAGAGATGTGCGAGGATGCGTAGCGAGAGATCATAAGAAGCTATAGAATCGCTTCATTAACTTTCCCTCTATTAATCATATGATGAAGATGTCATAACGCCAATGATGATAAGTATAATGATGATGATGATATAGCCTGGCTCAGCGCAGCTTTGGTGGAAGCTGCAGGGTGAAGCGAAGTTTTTGTAGAATTTATTTGAGAAAGGGAGACGGTGTTTGATAAATCTATAATCACCGGCACATACCTTGGCAAGATTTGGCATTCGGATTTTCCGACTAAAATATTCACTTTTATTACTGAAGGCAAGAATCGCCTGACGCTCCAATCACGTTGCTATCTAATTCCTCGCTACCCACTTGACAACCAAAGAGATCTAAAAAGGACTTCTTCTAACGACACTTACCAAATTACGTGCCGGGGTTATAGATGTGTGTATGTTTATAATTTTGATGAAGAAATCAATCCGATGAAGCCGCATCAAACCCACTACGCGTCCTCATACGCATATAGATAACCATAGACCCAGTTAGAACTAAAACAATGGCTTCCTTTATAGTCTGTTAAATGTAACTTGAACCCTGCGCAGTAACATGTTTTTGGGTCTCAACCGTATGCGATATGAAGGGGGCCGCGTAACTATAGCAACGCGGCGACGCTAGACCCGATTAGTACACTCGCTCACGGTTCTTTTAGTTCTTTAAAAATAAATTATTAAATATTAAATTTAAATATAATTTATCTTGTCAGATTTCTAAATATTTAATTTTATTTGAGAAGATAGGGCGTCATCCCAATAAGTGACAGTGATTAAAAATGTACATTACCTTTTTTTTGTATATAGATACCTTTTTTCTATACTATTTATTTATTTTATTCTATTAAAGTAATTCATAACGAAAATGAATAAATAGTTAATTGAATTTAGAAGAAATAATAAGTATATTATATACTTAATTCCGTTTTCCCACTTTATAAAATAATTATTTAAATAAGGCAAAATCAATATTTTTGTCTAACATTTTGTCCATTATTGTACCTGCGCAGAAGCGGCCATTTTGGTTCAAGTTACATTTAAGGAACTATACCTGAGCTTCCACCGGACTCTCGCTAAGCGAGGCCTCATAAATCAAGCTATTTTACTGGTATGAACCAGTAGACAAAGACATTCCTCACTACTCATCCTCGCACGTCTCTGGTGGGAACGCAGCCTTAGTGTCTAATAAAGCAAAATGCATAGACGAATCGCAGCTTATACTATTATACAATAATGAACTTTATTACATCGCAATAATATACATATAATTGCCAATATGGTCTGAATGAGTATTATATTATTGAGTTAAAGAGTATATAAAATTCATATTCCGGTTGTTAATAATAATCATAATAATCTTGTACCAAATAATAGCTTGATCTATGTTGAATATTATTGCAAAATTTAAAAGTTTATTCTTACTCGCAGCTATGTCAGTTATGCATTTAAATAACTATAAACGTTATAGCGAAAGTTAGGAAAAAAAAATCTTTCGAAAATCGAAATTTAAGTTTGTTTTTCGAAACTTAAGTATTTTAAAGTCTTACAAACATTACATACAGCATTAAATTAAATTAATTTTTTAATATCAAAATTATCTTTTTTAATGAAATTAATATAAAAAATAAGTAGTATATATTTTTTAATTATATTGCAAATCAAACATTTTACTCGGTGGTAAATACGAAAGTGACTTTAGTTTCTTAGCCAGAAAATGGCGCTATTATTTTGAATTATTACTATTGATGAATATTTTATATAAATCATAGTATTACTATAATATATATTTTAATTTTAACCGGCATAAGAAAAGGCGGTTGATTTATAATTAAAGTTTATGTCTATCCGTTTTATGACTTTCAGCATTTATAATTTTTATGGAAGTCTGATAAAGAATCTCTAAAATAAAGAACATTATTTTCAAAATATCTAACGGTTGTCACAAGCAGTGACAAGGGTTTTGTGTTTCTATAATAATTACTTACTTTGCGGTGGGTTATACATTTTTGACACGTCAGAGTTTAACATTCTTATTATTCTCGTCTAGAAAATAATATATCAATATTAACATTTTATTCGACTTCAAAAATTTCTCATCTTTTCTCTATCGGGCCCCTTCTCTCTCTTCCCATCTTTATATCTTTCCTTCTCTATCTCGCCCCTTCTCTCTCTTCCCATCTCTATCTCACCCCTTCTCTCTCTTCCCTCCTCTGTCCCCTTCCCCTCTACCCTCTTTTCTCAAGCACCCCACCACAAAACCTTTTTTGTTGAAACGGACTACAGTATAAACTGTTTTCCATAAAGCAATATGCTTGGTTTTCTAATTCCCCTTTTTTGATGTCGGTTAAATAGTACAATTGTATCAGCGTTTATTATTTCCTTCTGTATTATAACTTTTCATTTAGTCTAGCTTGTATATTTGTAAATTTCTTTGTAGAATTAGACAAAATAATGTGATTTTAATATTTATATAAAAATAAAGTGATGAATGATTTTTTATTTGTTTTATTCAAACTCCTTCGTAGCATTATTCATGTGTTTTATTTACCCAGGGTCTGCTTATTACACTTGTCCGGATTTGACAGGTTACTAGTTTTTACACGGAGCGATTGCCATCTGACCTCCGCAACCTTAACCTGAAAAATAATACTCACTTCGGAACGGTGTAAAAGCTTAGCTATTGACTTAATGAAAACATGTTGCTTATAAAAGTTGTTTCTCAAAAAACGATCTACAAAAATGGTCTGTTATCATTTTTTCGTAGAATAATAAAAAAAAAGTTATATCGAAAAATATTTTTCTCGAACTTCTGAACATTTTCACTTATAACTTTTTTATTTATAGTTCTACGACAAAAAGTTACTGGACCAAAGTTGTAGAGAATTTAATTTGCAACAAAAATGTTATCAATTTTTTATCAGATAAATAGTTTAAGAGATATATCGTAAAAACCATTTCAATCCCTATTTTCAAGATGGCGGCCGAGGGACAAGGGTGGCGACCCCACAAACTTGGTTTTAGCTTTACACTGACCCCTACACATCAAAAATAAAATTGCGTCCTCTAAAAAACGCAACCCCACATGTAACTTTTCAATGGACTAAATTGGAATTAAATTTTTTTTCGGCAAAGAAGAATATAAACTACCGCCCGATAAAGCTGCTTTAAACATATACATACGTAGTACTAGTGTCATGGTCCTCCACGAACAAAACAGTTGTGGGCTTTACAAATATTAACGTATGAAAACGAGGGTTGGTTTTTTATAAATCAAGGTTACGAATCTTGTTGATATCATATTTTTTGTATAAGTCTATAGTTTTTGAGATATTAGAGCTCCCAAAGTCATACAAGTAGTCAAGTGCGTTGTGGTCCACGCACAGTTGAATCTAAAGGGTTCCGCAGCTGACTTATGAAAAATCTAGGCCTTTAAAAATTATAACGAATTAAAATCGACTGTAAAAATAAGTTGGTAATTTCATAGAAAATATTAAAAGTTATATGGAAAACAAAGTTATGGGAAAACTTATATATCTCTTAAATTTGTAGACATATCTTCTTCAAACCCAATGTGGTTAAAATTTTATTTGATGTCCTACAAGCTCAAATTTTTCTAGAATTTTAAATCCCATAGTTCAAAAGTTAGAGGGGACACAATTTTTATGACTTTAGGAGCTAATATCTCAACAACTACTGACTTAATGAAAAAATTCAAAGTCAAACCTCCTTATTATTTTGAAAGACCTATCCAAAGATATCTCACACGTTGGCATACGTTGAAATTTTTTTTCAATATTCAGTTACATGCATGGACTGCTACCCTTAATTCTTTTATATTTTAAAATTTCTGTACAGAATCGTTGTGCGGTTCATAGAATACACCTCTTTAGTAAATTTCGTATAGATAGAGCCAATGGTCTCCTAGTAAAATGACTGTGACATACGGACGGACGGACGGACAGATGGACATGACGAAACTATAAGGGTTCCGTTTTTGCCATTTGGCTACGGAACCCTAAAAAATGAGTCACACTTTTGAACTATGTGATTTAAAAATCTAGAAAAAATTCAAGGTGGTGGTCCAAAGAAATAGCCGAGGTCAGTAGTTTTCGCACTTAGTCACTTGTATCGCTTGTAATGTTGTCGCTCGTTGAACTCGTCACAACTGAATGACTCCTTCGACGCGCCGGACCGCTTATATAGTGCGGAGCACGAATTCGAGAAAGTTCCATGCACAGAATGTTATACGGCACTTTTCGAGAATTCATCTTTCTAGAACCCAAATGTTTCGAACGAAGCAAATAGAAAGGGTAGCAAGTGATTTTGAACCTTATTCCCGGTGTAATTTTTATGAGGAGTGAAATTTATTTAAAACAAAAAGAGTTTTTTTAATTTTTTACTTTTATTTTACTTCCTGTTATTTGTATGTATGAATGCTTGATTGCATGCATGTTTGCCTGGCTGTTATATCACTTTATTTTTATTATATTATTACCATGTTAAATGGTCTGAGTATTCTTCTGCCTAGCATTATTCCCGGTATTATATGAGTATTTACCCAGGGTCTGCTTATTAGTCTTATCCTGATTTCACAAGTTACTAGTTTTTACACAGAATGATTGCCATTTGACTTCCGCAGCCCTAAGGGCGAACCAGTAACTCATTGGACGAGAGCAATTTACTTATCAAGAGTTAGCGATTATTATCAGATGTTACAAGTATGTGATAACAACCGGGACCGACATCTTAACGTGCTCACTGAGGCACGGTAGGGAGACCCACATGGACCAACGCCCAGACCGAAACAGATATTTGTAATATCAATGCAAACATCTGCCCGAGCGAGACTCTAACCCGCAACCGTCGAGGATAAAAGCAGGCTATACACAACACCAAAACGGTATCGATGTGAAATTAAAGTATTATTTTGATTAATGATTTTATGATACTAATAAGTAAGTACCATAATTCGTGTTACAAATTATAAATTGGAACTTTATAAATAAAGTCCGTCAAAAATTGGTTAGCGGAAAATCCATTATCCCATCCATTGTGATGAAGGCATAACGCTGACTTTATTATATCCTTATCAAAGTAGTACTCCGTAAGCGCGACGTAAGTACGATCAGCGCCATCTAGTAGAGAGCTTCGTAAAAGTGGGTTCCTTGTAGTTCCTTGAAGCTTCTTAAAAACAGAATTTAATTTTTAATTGAGAAATAACATGACGAATGCTTATTTATTTGTTTTATTTTTGAATTTATAATTATAATGTAAGAATGAGAATAGTTTATTATAATTCTACGGCGTCGGGATGTGACGAACCCGCCCAACATCGCCCGCTATTGGAATAATCACAGCAGAGATTATTCCACCAGTGCAATTAGTCACACTGGTGGTAGGTCTTTGGTGCTTAGGCATTACTATGTTTTGATTTGGGCACTGTACGCTAGTGAAATTACTGGGCAGACAAGATTTAAGAACCAATATCTCGAGGTTTGCAACCCATGAGTGGCACGTACTAATGGTGTTGCAACCGCTCATAGGCTACGGCAACCACTTACCAATTTGGGGGGTCGTATGCTTGTTTGCCAAATTTTAACATAACAAAAAAAATTCTAAAACCTCGATATAAAATGCTATAAGTCGGAGAATGGTGTTTCTCATCGACATCGTTGTCAGTGGTTATAGCTCTTGTGGGCGTCATGTGGGTAAAATGCAAGCACAAAACAAACTGTACAATATTTATTGTGGATTTAATCCTTTTAACAAATCATAGTATCAGATATATTTGAGCAGTGGGTTCGGCGCACCGATCTGTCTTCACTTCCAACAATCTAAGAGTGAACCACCTCGATCCACTCACAATTTCACAATATATCTTATTCAAGTAAAACAACAAAACTTTCGTATTCCCAATGACAAAAAAAATTATTATACATTACAGTATTACAAAAAGTTTAATATTAAAATGTGATGATAAATCAACTCCTCCGACATGACATATAATACGGATACTGTTAATACTGATCATGCTGATACTTACTTACTTTTATAGTCGAGAGCACTCACTGATCGGTAAACGAATCTCAACCGAACGTCTCCGTGTTTAGGAGGGCACGTTAAAAGTCGGTCCCGGCTGTTGACAATTTGACAACAGTCGATAAGTCAAGTCAGAGGGCTATACGGGCGACCTGAACAACTCTGACACTAGTTTTGCCACTAACCACTCGATAAGTAAGTATCATGCTGATGATACTAATGATTCTAATATATAATACGGATACTGTTGCTTCATGTCAATATTCTGTGAGGGTTGTTTTCTAAATTTTTTTTAAATTTCGTGACGAATTTAACAAACGCTGCTACGATTTTTAAAGATCCTATTGTCATAACTGGGCCAAATAGAAATTGGACCACACGGGAATCACCAGCTTTCAAATAAAATAGAATCATCAAAATCGGTTGATTCATTCGAAAGTTTTGAGGTTTTTGAAACTTCGAGATATTGGTTCTTAAATCTCCTTTGCCCATTAATTTCACTAGCCTAAAGTGCCCTTAAAACCGGAACTCATACTGAGTTACGGTAGGATAACGGACACTGCGATGGTACCTACCTAGCCGGTCTCTTTCAATAAAATAACTACCTTCTTCTTTTTCTAGCCCACAGCACGTCTTCTTACTACCACCACTACTATCAGTAAAAAATAAAAGAATTAGCTACAGCGTAGAACATTCAATGTGTATAAATACAGTAACGTCGTCAGGGGCTTGCCGAATGACTGAAACATTAATAAAATTAGAGGTCATTTTGTATGTGATTTGTAAGCGCCTTCAAAAATATAGAGGTTACCAACTCGTTTGGCTTTTTATTTAGTTGTTTGTTACGTGATATATTCGGCGTTTATGAACCGATTTTGGTGATCCTTTTTTATGTTAGATCATCACTACATAGTATAAAACAAAGTAGCTTTCTCTGTCCCTATATCCCTATGTATGCTTAAATCTTTAAAACTACGCAACGGATTTCAACGCGGTTTTTTTTAATAGATAGAGTGATTGAAGAGGAAGGTTTATATGTATAATAACACCAATTAAATAGTGGAGAAATACTGTCATTTTTGAGGTTTTTAATGTGATGTGGTAAATAATTACATTTAACGCGTGCGGCAGTAATGAATAAATCAAAACTACTGGATCGATTTTAAACATTTTTTCAGTGAATGACATAGGCTATATATTTTATACCCGTGCGTAGCCAGAGCGGGCCGCTAGTTATATATAACTAGCATTAGACCGCGACTTCGTCCTCCTTTACCTTAGGTTGGCTCCAAAGAGAAATGAATCATTTCTAAGTAAATATTGTTCCATAACACATCGATACCGAAGTTCAATTGAGTACATGCTGTAGCATATATTAGATTTGACAGGACTACGCGGAATGTGAAATTACAGATGTCCATCACATTATGGCGGAATGTGTTCGTGTGTAATATTAATCATTTCATACAATATAAATCCTATGGATATAGGTGTGTAAGGAAGCAAGACATTTGTGTAAAATAGTAAATTTATGTTTTAAGCTTAGCCTTTTAATCAGTATTTATGTATGTAATAATGAGGGTGGCATGTTCAATTTGTGAACCGCTTAGTAGGTTAGGATGGAATTTAGCACATATATAGCTTATGATATTGCTTAACACATAGAATATTGTGTGCTAAATTCCCACCCCAATTGAATAACAAGCATCCAAACATTCAAACATACAAACTTACTCATTTATAATATTAGAAGGATTATTTCCAATGTAGTTTTCTATTATTCTTAGATCGGATTTCGTTCCGAATTTTTTTGGGGTTTTCTTTAAGAATAAATGGCAATAATAAACCACACACAGTCATCAAAATCGGCTTAAAACTTATAAGATATCGTGTAAGACACATAAAGACATCCATATTAAAAACCTTGGGATTTTTGAATTTCTTGAAAATTTAACATCTAAGACCAGCTTACCTCCATCATAACGACCTATAAAAATATATTAATATTTATTACCACAAAAGGCGTCTAATAGATAACATATTGTCTGACCCTATTTAACGTTTTGAGGTCAGACAAACCAATTTCCCGAATAAGATACCGTTAGCAATTTTACAGCGAAAATTAAACGCACTTAGCCATAATTAAAAAAAACCGTGAAAGATTCCACCCTTAATAAAGCCACCCCATTTCTTCGCAAGGCGGTCAGTAGTAGACCAACCTCCTTACATACCATGTCGCCTTAGTAACTGAATTCTAAACAAAAATAAACAAAATTAAATTAATTTAAAAAATCAATTAATTAATTTAAATTTTAAAATGGCGTTAATTAACGATAAAAGTGATATAATTTTATTATTAAAAAAGTGATTTTTTATTGATTTTGACACATTTTTTTAAATTTTGACGTAATGTTTTTAATATAAAGATGGCTTTCGTGAAAATTTTCCGCGCGAAAATAACCGTAATGTATGTGCCGATCGGTTTCCACGTTTTCAAAATTAAATTGAAATGACGAAAAAGAAACTTCACGTGGATACAGCGAAAATGTGATATATATACTGTGGATGTTAAAACTGTGTTGTGTGTTTGTGTATCAGTCCATCGAGTAATGTTTGTCTAATGTAAGTAAATTATACAGCTGTGTAATGACCATACGTGCAGTTTTTTATAACCTATCAAAACACTTGAGTCACCAAATGGTTTAATACTATGTAAAATTTTAAGGCACCTATGTATATATATTTATAAATCTGATCTTTTTTTTGTTAATTTGGCTTAAAGTAATCAAGAAGTCTATATATATAAAAGGAGAAGACCTGACTGACTTATAAATGCCCAGCCTTAACTCTTGGACCTAGAAAGCTGATTTTTTTCACAGATGTTGTTTTTAAATCTTAAACGCTGACTAAGAAAGGATTTTTCAGAAAATCAACATTTAAGGGGGTTAAAAAAGGGGTTGAGAGTTTGTATGGAAGACCGTCATTTTTGAAACTAGAAGCATAAAACTTTATTTTTAGGCGAATAATTGCAGATAGAGAAACATGTGTTTTAACATTTTCTAAAATTCCACCCACGAAGGCGTGAAATGAGGGTTCAAAATTTTTATTCACGCGGGTGAATCCGCTGACAGAGGCTAGTATAGTAAGAGTTAAACAAGTGTTTTCATTTGTTTTTGTAACAGTATACCGCTAATATCTACGTTACATTTAACATTATGATTTAAAAATATATATTCTTTCTGAATCTAATATTAGCGCTATAATTATTTAAAAAATATTTTTAATCTTTTAGGGCTAAAGGGTGCCAATGGAATCGTTTGTTCCTCTCAAGCCATTTAACGCTGTCTGTCTGACAGTGTATCGGTTGTAATAATAATACCTGAAAATAATCATTAACTCTTGATAGGTAATTTGCTCTTATCCAATGACTTAGTGGTCAGATAGCAATCGCTCCGTGTAAAAACTAGTAACCTGTCAAACCCGGATAAGAGTAATAAGCAGACTCTAGGTAGATAAAATACCGGGAACAATGCTAAGTAGAAGAATATAAAGACCAAACCACTAGAATCAATGGTTTTTAGCTACTTGTGTCACCATAAATTTATGACAGAAAATGTATCAAAAGTTAACGATTATTATCAGATGTTAAGTGATAATCACCGGGACCGATAGCTTAACGTGGTCTCAAAGGCATGGTGGGGAGACCCACAACGACAAACGCCCAGACCGTAACAGATATTTGTAAGATCAATACAAAGATCTAACTAAGCGGAAATCGAACACAACCGTCGTGGTTAAAGGGTGGTTAAAGGAAGGCTCTCAATACGCGGCAACGGTATCAAGTGTTGATTTCTGGTTATAATATATATTATATATTACTGATAATCTCGGAAACCCTCTACCGATTTTCGGTTTCCCACACAAAATTTTATTATTATTATTTGATGCTTCGGGACGTGACGAACTCATCGACCGTTGTTGGAATAATATCTGTTATAGCATAGATTATTCCACCAGTGCAATCATTCACACTGGTGGTAGGTCTTTTGTTGCAAGAGGCCGGCTAGGTAGGTACCACGGCAGTGTCAGATATTCTACACCAAAGCAGTAGCGTCTTTGGCATTACTGTGCTCCGGTTTGAATAGCATTTGGCAAAGATTTAAGAACCAATATCTCGAGGTTGGCAACGCGTGAGTGGCATCGACTAATGGTATTGCGCGCGCTCATAGGTTACGGCAACCGCTTACCATCAGGTGGGCCGTATGCTTGCTTGCCAACTTAGTCACATAAAATATATATATATACTAATCCCACTAGCTGACTGTCAAGTCATGACGTCACGAAGCAATTGACGCGACAAATATAGGCAATAAATATTCGTTTTTGCCAACAACATGTATTGTCAGAGCCTGAGAAAGGACATAGGCTACTTTTTAATGCGAAGAAAGGGTTGTGAGCGGTATAGGACCAAGGCTTCGAAACGGAAACTATTTAACGAAGCTATTATGCCCAAAAGTCATTCAGTTCAACGACATGACTGATTCATCGTGAAGTGAGACGTGAATCATATATTATTCACTAGCTTCTGCCAGCGGCTTTGCCCGCGTGAATAACGTTTTTAATACAAACTCTGAACCCCTACACCCTTTTACAAACTTCGAACGTCATATTTATTTATATCGAATCAACAGCCTAAAAATAAGTTTTAAGCTTCTAGCTCTAAAAATTATACTTCCATACAACTTTTCATCCCCCCTTTCAACCGCTCACAACCCTTTCTTCGCATTAAAAAGTAGCCTATGTCCTTTCTCAGGCTCTAGACTATCTGTGTACCAAATTTTATTTAAATCGATTCAATAATCTGGGCGTGAAAGCTCGACAGACACAGAGACAGAGATACTTTCGCATTTATAATATTAGTAAAGATATGAAATTGGTCATATAAAAAAGGCGTTTCTTTTCTAATTTTCTTTCACGTGTAATGAGGTAACTTAGGTAATTAGTTACACACCACACTATGACGCCCAAGGCCAGTAGGGCCTACAGAAATACACATTGTGGCCTCAAGTCTCATGTTTAACTACGGGATTTAAAGTTCTGGAAATGTTGGTTGTAGAACATAAAAATAACTTTCAAATTTTAATTCGCTTAACTCCTAAAGATTCTTCATCATCAAGCTGCTACGCACTTCACTGGTAATTTTTCTTTACTTGAGAGTCGACCTCTTCCCACCAGTAGAACATTAAAAGTACATTCTAGAATTGTTTTAAATAAAAAGTTTTATGACAAATGCTTTTAAAATGCTAACAAAATCAGATGTATGTCTTGTATAGTTTAATATGTCTGCGAAATGAAATGCACTCTATCGTATTAGACGCTCGTCGGAACCATTACTCATGTCATGATATGCTATCACAAGTTTTCAACAATTAATTGATTAAGTGGAAAAAATATTTAGTGATTTTTTTTTAAAACCATTTCGTAGAAGAATATTTTATGTGTTGTTTTAGAGATAGTAGAGCCATGATCGTTTCAGTAAGTTTGATACGTTAGTTTGACTACGTAGTGGCTTAGTGGTAGCGTACCTGCCTTAAGCGCTACAGGTCTCGGGTTCGATTCGGCTAGGAGCAGATGTTTGTATTGACCATACAGGCATGTTTGTTACTGGGTGTGTTTGTCCTTGTCATTGTATATGTTTCCGGACCCCCGAAACGTGATATCACTATCCTTACGAGGGCCTCTGAGTGTGTAGCTTTTATTTATTTATTTATTTATTTAGTATAAATGGACGCAAATAAGCAATACCATGTCAACCCACAAATTGAAAAAACTGAGTTATATATGCAGAAGTGTTGGTAAATGGCTGAAGAACATTTTTCTTTAATATTTGTAGGCTTTTAAGCTTTACAACTTCTAAAAAGCCATTTTTTAATCATGCAATTTATGTATTATGTTAAACGTTTTGGGTTATATTATATACGAAATATGCAGTCTGTATACTTATTTTTGTGAAAATAAGTCAAATAAATTACATAAATCTGAAATTGCCAAAAACTTGACCAATACATCAAAAAAATTCATATAAAGCAAATTGTTCAAAATTCTCAAACGCGTTTTTCTCGAAATGACATTCGTGTGGGTTGACATGGTATTGCTTATTTGCGTCCAAATATGACGGCTACCCTCATCGTCTTTCTAGCATTAATCTTGGTATTATTAGGGAGCACAAAAGCCCAGACCGAGACATATTTATTATTTTAATACAAATATCCGTCCCAAACATTTATCAAACCCGCGACCGTCGAGACTTAAGGCCGGCTCGCTACCAAAACGCTACAACTCTCACAGGACACAGTTTCGTGCGATGAGTGACAGCCGCGGAGGTCCAATCTCCCACCCCCTCTGTTCCCTTTCCCTCTTATCCCTTGGGTTGTCAACCCGCATGATACTGCATTTATCACGCAAGTTCATAGGTTGCGAAGTTCATAGTGATGGTAAGCATCGTATGTTTGTTTGCCAATCGTAACAACATAAAATCGAATAAAAATATATAAATAAGCACGAATTGACCTCAATCGAGAAATAAAATAAAATTAATATTATATCTGATGTCTATAACAATACTGTGTCCCAAATAACAGCATAACGTAACTATGATCTAGACCTAAGATCATAAGGCACTAATTTGTGGTAGCAACCCATATTTGTGTGGCGAGTTGTGATAAGATTTAATCCCAGAAGCGGGCGATGGGGTCGTCACGTCCTGACGCCTAAAAATACTTGACTCCTTTTTCATATAAACTTTGACCATGCCAAACCTCACACTTACACACCCAAAACTTCACATATTATTATATAAATAAAAATTAATAAAATATATCTTCAGTAATTTTATTTAATTATTTATTTATCATTATCTTTTTGGTCCTCTGCCCATCGGACAGTTGGTCTACCTCTCTTTCTAGTACCAGAAGGTCCGTTCCGAGATGTCAGTCTATGAGTCCATTTGACACTGTCCACTGACAGCCGAGCTATATGACCTGCCCAGCGCCACTTGAGTTTTACCCAGGGTCTGCTTATTACTCTTATCCGGATTTGACAGGTTACTTGTTTTTACACGGAGCGATTGCCATCTGACCTCCGCAACCCTAAGGGCGAACCAGTAACTCATTGGATAAGAGCAATTTACTTATCAAGAATTAAGGATTGTTATCAGATGACAACCGGGACCGACAGCTTAACGTGCTCTCCGAAGCACGGTGGGGAGACCTACGGACAAACGCCCAGACCAAGACAGAAATTTTAACAAACATCTGACAGCGGGAATAAAACCCGCAACCATCGAGTTTTATATATGTTTTTTATAAATGTTTTTAATTACAGTTAATAATTTATAGATAAGTAAGCATGTGTTGTAAAATTTGTTAGGTAAGAAATATAATTTTTATTTTTGTGGTAACAAAAATGTCTACCGTATTTTAATCTTTTGTTGTTAGAAATTGTTAAAACATAGTTCAACAAAACGATGTCTTTCTTGTCAAAACTTTGGCAATTATATCTAAATTAACTATAAATTTGTATCAGGGGACGTAGGAGTGTATTTATAAATATATAACATAGTTATAATTTAGTTTGAATGGACTAAAACGGTAATGGCGCTGGGGCACGGAATAGGAAACGCTAGAGTCCTAAAAAGTACAATTTACCCAACTTGAAATAAGTAGAAATTTGATCAATATAAATTGAACTATTATTCACCGTTGTGACGTATTGGTAACGGATCTGCCTTTAGCCGCTACGTTTGCGGGTTCGATTCCCGCTCGGAGCAGATGTTTGTTTTGAATTTACAAATATCTATTTCAGTCTGGGCGTTTGTCCTTGTAGGTACACCAACCTCAATCTCAGTCACAGCAGAGCTTATGCTTATATATGCCGTAAGCTTGCTGGCTTGCCAACATGTACCATAAAAAGAAATGTCTACTACTACTAAAATACCCTACAAGCTTAGAATGAGTTTAGTAATTGTTTCTATTTGTAATTGTTATCCAATTAAAAACAATGGCGTAATTCGATGTAAACCTATTATCTGATAGTTTATCCGAATCATTTGTAGTTTAACAAATGAATTAGTTACCGTTAATCTTTTTCTTTTATTACTAAGTTTGGCTATTTGGCGGTAGAATATTTGACACTGCGGTGGTACCTACCTAGCCGGCCTCTTGTAACAAAAGTTCTACCACCAGTGTGACTGATTGCGCTGGTGGAATAGTCTCTGCTGTGACAGAGATTGTTCCAATAGGGCGCGATGGGGTTGTCACATCCCGACGCCGGTATATTTTAGGCATATTAATGGACGCAAATAAGCAATACCATGTCAACCCACATGAACTTCATTTCGAGAAAAACGCGTTTGAAAATTTTGAACAATTTGCTTTATATGATTTTTTTTTATGAATTGGTCAAGCTTTTGGCAATTTCAAGATGCATGTAAGTTATTTTACTTATTTTCACATAAAATAAGTATACAAACTGCATATTTCGTATATAATATAACCCAAAACGTTTAAAATAATGCATAAATTGCATGATTAAAAAATAGCATTTTTAGAAGTTTTAAAGCTTAAAACCCTACAAATATTAAAGAAAAATGTTCTTCAGCCATTTACCAACACTTCTGCATATATAACTAAGTTTTTTCAATTTTGTGGGTTGACATGGTATTGCTTATTTGCGTCCATTTGTGTCAAAAAAGTATTCTTGTAATACTATACTACATAAGGATTTCCTTTCATTAAAACAAAAATTGTTGGATCGGCGATCTTGTGCTACTCAACTTATCAAATGTTTCTCAGAAACAGTAGTTTTTCTGTATCCAGACGATATTCTTCTAGTATTTAGAGTTACATAAGATCCAGTAATAAAGAAAATCGTCTAGAAACGTTTTAACATTTGTCCGAGTTACATATAAAGTAGAATAACTAAAAATATCCTTTTCACGTCCAACCTAATTGTCCGCCACCAACGTTCTGTTAACCTTGGCTTAGATCAGGGATAGAACCTGCGATAAAGTCGTTCGAGGGCATATTCGGTCCTTGACTAGTACAGTCGGAATCATTAACATACTTTTTAAAAGTAGTATTAGTCAACTCATTAATAATATTTTTATTTTTTTAATGTTAGAAGTTGGCAAACAAGCATACGGCCCACCTGATGGTAAGTGGTTTCCGTAGCCTATGAGCGCTTGCAGCACCACTAGTAGGTGCCACTCACGCGTTGCCAACCTCGAGATATTAGTTCTTAAATCTCGTTCGCCCAGTAATTTCACTAGCGTTCAATGCCCTTCAAACCGGAACACAGTAGTGCCTAAGCACTACTATTTGGCGGCAGAATATTGGACACTGCGGTGGTACCTACCTAGCCGTTCTCTTGCAACAAAAGACCTACCACCAGTGTGACTGATTGCACTGGTGGTATAATCTCTGTTGTGACAGAGGTTATCCCAACAGCGGGCGATGGGGTCGTCACATCCCGACGCCTAAAAAAACCTAACATACTTTTTGAAAGTAGTATTAGTTAACTCATTATTAATATATCTTATAACTTCCTATTTCCTTTCTTGCTTGTAACTTATAATGCGTTTCAAATAAGAATAGGACTCGTGGCTGACATTATACTGAAAACCAAGTAAAAAAAATTTAACTAAAAAGTCTGAAGTTGTTGACCATTCCGGTTCAAGATGGCGGATTTTTCAATCCTATTCTTATTTGAAACGCATTATAATATGAGACTTTTGATCAAGTTATGTTATGAGGTATGAACTTATGTCATATAATTTCTAATATTTGCATAAGCTCTCGGTCGCTCTGTCAAATTACAATGTGTTATGTTTGTTAAAGTTAAATAGTATTTAGCGTAATAGTTTTTATTAATTTCACTCACTGGTCGGTAAATCGATAATCGATCAGTGGGTTAAACTGCTTTAAGAACGTTTACTCCATTGTTCGGACTGTGGAGGTCACGTCAACATTTTATTTAGGTTGTTAATTATATGACATTCGATAAATTACATACTTAAACGAGTGGAAAGAATAAATAAAGAAAATGTATTAAGGCTTCACATTATTTTGATGAAATTGGATTTTTCCAATTTTAAAAATCAACAAACAAATCCTCCTTTTCAAAAAATGACATGAATAATTTAATCTGTCAAAAAATATTAACATTTGACAGTTACACATAGAAGTGTAGCTGACTGTACATGGCGAAATAATTTATCGCTCAGCGTTAACACGTGTATACAGTAGGTCATTATTCACATACATATTAATATAAGGAACTAGTAATTTGCCGCGGGTGTCCTCGCTTTTCTTATCCAAGGTTGGAGGATGTTTTTTTCTTGGGAATTTCTTTTCATAATTATATTTTACAATGAATTCTTTATTAGTAAGTAAATTTCTTTACAGTAGTAGCAAACTTGAGTTAAACGCCATTGTCCGTGAGTTTGATTTCCACTCAGGGTATATGTTTGTATTGTACATACAATCATAATTATTTGCTTATTATTGTATTAAATTATTTGGCGGTCTTTCCAAACCGATACGATTTCAAGGTTCTCGCTCTAAAAATGACGACACGTACATACATACATACGCTCGAAAAACATTACCACCCTTCGGCAGTTGGGTTAAAAAAACATGTCATTACAATTACAGCCATAATTAATAAACCACCATTTTCGTTAATAATAAGCTAAATAAAGGTATGCAGAAATGTCGTGTCGTGTTAATATATTCATCTACGAAATGAAAAAATATGTGCATTTTTCATATATTGTAACACGAAGTGTTGGTGGTAAATATGTGTGTTTTGGATTCCAATTTTGGGTGGAATTTTGGGGTCAAATTAATATTAATATGTATAAGGAAAAGCAATTTGACTTGCTTATTTAGTTATACTGGCGATCCGCTATCATACGGTTTTCAGGGTTCCGTAGCCAAGTGGCAAAAACCCTTGAAACCCTTATAGTTTCGTCATGTCCGTCCGTCCGTCCGTCTGCCCGTATGTCACAGTCATTTTACTTGAGAGTGTATTAGCTCTATACGTATTATATGGGTACCACTACAGGGTTTTGTAGTGAAATAATAAAATATTTTGAAATTAAGGGTAGCGGCCCATAATTGTAACTGAAGGTTAAAAAAAACTTCACGGTAAAGCGACATATTAGGTATTTTTGAATAGGTCTTTAAAAATAATAAAGAAGTTTCATTTTGACTTTTTTGATTAAGTAAGTAGTTGTTGAGATAATAGCTCTCAAAGTCATATAAATTGTATCCCCTCCGCCCCTCTAACTTATGAACTATAGGGTTTAAAGTTCTGAAAAATTTGAGGTTTAAGAACATCAAAATAACTTTCAACGATAATTATTTTGAAAAAAAAATTGTTAAGAAATTTCAGAGTTATATAGGCTTTTCCCAGAATTTTGTTTTTCCATATTATTTTTAATAATTACTATAAACACACTTATATTTGCGGTCCATTTTACTTCGATAATATCTTAAAGATTCTTCATCATCAAGCGGCGCAACTCTTTGGTTTCCACTAGGCGTGGTCCACCATGCACTTGACTGCTAATTTTTTTATATCAGAGGGGGCAAACGGGCAGTAGGCTCACCTGATGTTAAGTGATCACCTTCGCCCACAACATCTCAAACAAGAAAGGATATGCGGACGCAACCGACCTTTGAGAAAGGACTAGCCTCTTCTCTTGAAGGCTCCCAAGTCGTATCGTCACGAAAAGACTGCTGACGGAAGGTTCCACGGAATGGTTGTGCGAGGAAGAAAATGCCTTCTAAATCGCACTGTAGTGGATTTTTTTATTACAATATAAATTAATTGGATCAAACGACAGATATGTGTTTGATATTGGCAGTATGAATGAAATAATAGATATTTTATTAAATGTATTTATCATGTATAAGTTTTCACTTTTCTCAATTCTAACTCCTGTCATAAACTTTATACCATCGCTCACATTCTTACCCTTGCTGAATATATTTAAGGAGGGTAAATAGATTTTTAAGATAACGGTATTTATATACCTACTACTTTAAAAAAATGTTTTTAAAACACCAGTAGTCACTATCACTATGTTTATTAATAAATTCAGTTAATAGTTAAAATCTCTTCTGTACGCGATTCGCGGAAGACATACAGGAGTCTATCGGCAATTTGGGCTCAGCGGTTAGTCTAGTTGCTAGTTCAGAAACTAGTTCCTTAGCTGAACAGTACTTCGTTTAGTTACCAGAACTACTGACAATTAGACGAAAATGTATTGCTTATATGGACGCAAATAAACAATACCATGTCAACCCACAAAATTGAAAAAACTGAGTTATATATGCAGAAGTGTTTGTAAATGGCTTAAGAACATTTTTCTTTAATATTTGTAGGGTTTAAAACTTCTAAAAAGCCATTTTTTCAATCATGCAATTTATGTATTTTTAAACGTTTTGGGTTATATTATATACGACATATGCAGTTTGTATACTTATTTTTTATGATAATAAGTAAAATAACTTAAATAAATCTGAAATTGCCAAAAACTTGACCAATACATAAATAAAAATCCATATAAAGAAAGTTGTTCAAAATTTTCAAACGCGTTTTTCTCGAAATGACATTCGTGTGGGTTGACATGGTATTGCTTATTTGCGTCCATGTATGACAATGTATGTCAAGCGATGAGCATGTCAGCGATATAGTCTAAAGTAACTAGGGATGTAGCAGTACGCAGTGTGTCAACAATACATGTCTGACGGGATGGGAATTTGGACTTCCAGTACTCCTATACCTCAAACAACAACAGACCGTTATAATATTACTATTGCACATTGATATTCTGCGGGGGGAATCTATTTTTAACAGATAGCAGATCCCTATAACTACTAGCAAAATATACTTAGATACGTATTAGATGCGTTGATAAAGGGCTCCCAATAATAGTTTTTCTCACGACAGAAGGTCACCGGCGTAAAGAAGCCAGCCACCAAGAGTCTCGCAATGGCTAAGGCCGCCCTTGCCTGGTGCACAATTGTACATCCTAATTTTATTTTTAATTCTGTCCCAAAGTATACAGTTGACAACCCTTTTTTTTACTTGGGAAATGCAGTTACGCACTCGAGCGCCGGGACGGATACAATGACGCAGGAGGTGTGGGACTCGGAGCCTGGCCCCCCTACCCACTAAAACCACCAAGTACAAGCGCAATAGTAGAGCTTACGCGGCCCACCGACCAGGACCCTAAGGCCCTGGCAACAGTTGACAACCCTGTCACGGAAACCATTTTATACATAATAGATTGGATAACGATAAAATAACATAAGAATTATATTAGATTTCTCAAATTTAATCGTTCTTGAGACTTTTTATACAAAAACTAGTCAAGTGTTAAGAAATCAAACGCGTAACACAACCGAGGTCGTTCATCTACCATGACGTGAATTATATAATAATTATTATATTTTTTTTATTTCATGCCAGTTGGTAAACAAGCATACGGTCCGCCTGATAGTAAGCGGTAACCGCAACCTATGAACGCGCGCGGTACTTGAAGTATCACATGCGCGTTGCCAACCCGAGCGAAAGCAGGGAAGGGATAAGAAGGGAAAAAAGGAAGTGAACGGAGGGGACGGAAGATTGGGCCTCCGGCGCTCTCAATTAGCGCACGAAACGCAACGGTACCTACTGAGTGTGTTTTGAGCCGATGAGAGGCTAGTACTTCCCCAGTCGAGCCGGCCCATTTGTGCTGTGAGAAGCATGGCTCTACTACTATCGAATTATTGAATTACTATGAATTTCAACTTATTCAATAATAGTAATTTAAAAAATTGACCCGGCAAGCCTGTGGCTCTATGCGGGGAGGGTGAGTACTGGGAGCCGGCCGTCTATCCAATCACAGTCACAGTCATTTTACTAGGAGACTATGGGTCTTATATATAAATAAATAAAATAAACGCTGCACACTCAACGGCCCTCATTAGGACAGTGATATCCTGTGTCGGGGTCCGGAAACAATCACAATGACAAGGACAAATACACCCAGACCGGAAAATATGCTTGCATGGTACCCGCGACCTGTGGCATTTAAAGCAGGTTCGCTACCGCTGCGCCAAAAATGTCTATAAAAATAGAATATTACCACCACTATACCACTACATAATTACTAATACTTAATTAGTAACCACTACACATTTTTTAAATGAAATAATAAATATTTAAAAATTAAGGCCTTGCATACATGTAACTCAATGTTGAAAAAAAATAATTCAGCGTATAGTGTGTGAGGCATTTCTGGAAAAGTATTTATTAAACTATAGGATTTAAAATTCTGGAAAAATTTGAAAAAGAATTTTCCATGAAAACTATTTTGAAGAACATTAGTTAAAACATTTGAGAGATATTTAAGTGCTTTCCAAAACTTTGCTTTTTTATTTTATTTTTTAACAATAGGTATAAAATCACCAACTTCTTTTTCCGGTGGAATTTAATTCATTATTATGTAAAGTCCGAAATATACACCACGCATTTGGGCGGTTTTTAATGTAGGGTCAAATGTCAATATTTAATACGAATTAGACCATCGGTGTAGGGCATTCAGTACATAAAAATTTCAACTCGATCTTCCAATTATTATAATTGTCAAAGTTTATAAGAATTGATAATGTTTGGATGAGGTTTATAATGGTTTTACGCAAAATTACTGTACTTGAAAATTCAAATATACACCTCGAGCGGGAATCAAACCCGCGACCACCGAGACTAAAGGCAGTCTCGCCACCAACGCACCACAACACTAGTCGAAGCCAAATGCACAGTCTTTTGCTGACTGTATGATTTTTACTAAACGCTGACGTAACAAATACCTAAAACTATTTACCATAATCCGTTAACTAATGGATTACAAACATATTAAAAAGTTAAAAACTAGCGACGCCCGCTACTTCCCCTGCGTATTGTATTTGATATGCCGAACGACCATCTAAGAGTTACCGCGCGGTACCACGCCTAAAAATAAGTTTTAAACTTCTAGCTTTAAAAATGTCGATGCTTCCATTCTTTCACCATTAAAACGGAAACACCTTCAATCCCTTACAACCCTTTTTCGCATTAAAAAGGAGTCTATGTCCTTTCTCAGGTTCTAGGCCATCTGTATACCAAATTTCATGAAAATCGGTTCAATAGTTTTGGCGTGAAAGCGCGACAGACAGACTTTTGCATGTATAGTATTAGTAAGAATAATTTTTTAAGTAACTCAAATTTTTCAAAACCAGCATTAATATAAATAAAGTAACTAAAAATTTATTTTACAGGTCAAATCGAAGAATTATGTAAATAAAGAAAATGGCGCTGAAATTAAAATATACAGACGAAAATGGCATTCTACATATCGACATGACCCCGTCTAGCAGCCCGGTCGACAAACAAATCACCGATCCGAAGTTCGACACGATCAACAAACGCTTCGGACAGTACGACATATTCGGGGGGAAATACGAAGATGGGGGGGCGCAGACACTATTCCGAAGCAGATACAACAGCTTCGAAGAAGAACTAGCGAACACGCCGTACGCTTTCGCAGAACGCAACATACATCTGACCGATCCGGTCGTCGATATAACGATCGATTCGAGTTACGATATATCGAAAGATGATCGATTTCTCGAACGAGACGATCTATTCGGACCGAAAATCGATCTAAAAAAACAAGATACATCGTTCACAGTAACACAACTTATACACGCTCAGGATAGGTACTATGATCTATCGTCTCGTTCGAAGGAGGGTGTTAGTAGGGGGACTGTGAGGACTATTGCGGATAGCTTTGAAGTGAAAAGTGCACCAAGTTCCGCTAAAAGGACGGTCAGTGTTAAGACAAAAAGTGGTGAGGCTTTTAAAGTGTTGTCGGCTGATAGTGTTAAGAGTTCGCGGGGAGCATCGAAATCGCCGTGAGTATTAAAAATAGTTTTTAATTATAATCTATATATATAATAATTAATGTAAGCTGGACCAAATTTTGGTTTTGAGTTATTTGTGGAAGTCCAGGAAAGGTTTAAACGGTGAGAAAATTTGCAAAAAATGCGAGGAAAATAGTAAAAGCAATAATTTTATTTTTCCATATGTACAAATTGTTTGTCGTTTAATGTTAGCAAAATCGGTACGGTAAACTCAGGTCTCTTCAAATTAAAGAAAGTAGTAATTATTGTTTATTAAAAACTTAAACATTAATAAAAAAAATACAGTTAACTCAGCTAATAACTTAACACTACATTATTAATAATTATTGTTGAAAATTCTAAGGCGGTAAGAAGTTCGGCGGGTCAGCTAGTAATAGATAATAATATAAGAAATAAAACTATATTTAATGTCAAAATATATACGTAAAAGAAGTATATACACGGTAGGTACGTATATATTTTTAATAGGTATTTTTTAATTTTTAATTTTTAGTTTTGTGTGTAAAATCAGAGAGCAAAGCCCTGTCAACAAACTGCTTTGCAGTTTAAAAGAATGTTATAATAATAATGTACTTGGTAAATAACATAACCTTGGTAAATAAATAACCTTTGTAGAAAAAGAAATAATAAAATAAAACAGCTTTGTATGTATAATGCCAGTACATTATAAGCATTATATCGAAAAAGTATATTATGGATTTATAAATCTAATGATGTAGTTCTAAATAATCTACATTGGGAATATTATAATGAAAAATGGCTGACAGTGAAACAGAACTCTTGCACTAGTTTGGATTTATCTGATTATTAAATTATTCTAGTTCTAGATATATATAATTTCGACCTCCAAAGTTTTATCATAAAATAATTCTTTAAAGTTGCGTTGATGTGTTAATATTAGCTGGCATTTTTAATGCGAGGAATTAAAAAAATTTGAAAATCGGAAATCAGGAATCCGGATTTTGGCCAATTACTTAAGAACCATCCAGGTCCATAGATATATAATATAATAAGTAAATAAAAAAAAATAAGTAAGAAAGATTTTGTGCATCTGAAACGATATTAGTCTTATGTAAATCGATTTTGTTAATACTTTTTATGTTGGATAGAATATTTTTACGTAGTTTCATATAAATAACGGAATAATTTTATGAAAGATCTCCGGATATGTGTTTTGCAGCCACGAGTGGAAGCATCGTGCTTGGAAGGTCGCGTACTGTGTCCTGCGACAGACCCCATAACTGTCAAAGGCACTGTGATGGGCACCGAGGAGGTTTTAGTGTTCTTATCGAGTGGTTAGTGGCCAACCTAGTGTCAGAGTTGTTCAGGTCGCCCGTAGGCCTCTGACTTGACTTATCGACTGTTGTCTAATTGTCAAAAGCCGGGACCGACTTTTTACGTGCCCTCCGAAGCACGGAGACGATCGGTTGAAATACCACTATGTGATCACCCATCTAGTGACTGACCACGCCTAAAGTTGCTTTAACCTACCGATCGTTTACCGGTCAGCGGGTGCACTCGGCTATGAGCTATGTTTTAGTGAGTACCCATTACATTACCATCCTGTCAACATAATCCGGTTTTCCTCCTCATCAGGGTATCAGGGTATCATCATCAAACATGCTATATTTCCTCCCGAAAAAAAACATAACTAAGTTATTTTTTACCCCATTAATTATAATATTAATATGGAAATTACATTAATTGCTTTTTTTTCGAAATGTTCTTGCGTAGTGGTTTTTTGTAATACTGAAATAGATTACAAAAAACTCATTCATAAATCAAGGTCGGTCGAAATTACACTGTGCATTACTTACGAATTATAATTATAATTTATAATTACGTAAGAAAATTCATTAATAAAACTTTATTTACGAAGGTCATCTCTTAACTATGTTACACTATGTTAGTTGTGGTACACGAAATAATGACAGTGATGGCGACTTTTGACAAAATTTCATATCTAACAAGAATGCTTCTCTCCACACAAACGTGCGGCTCGATCGGGGAAGTACAACCCTCTCTCAGAAAATCGGCCTAAAGTAACAGTACTGTTGCGTTTCGTCGGCGGTTTGCGAGTGCCGGAGGCCTCATCTCCCACCTTCTCAACCCTTCACTCCTATCCATTGGATTGGTAACTCGCATGTCGATACTTCAAAGTCATAAAAATTGTAAATTTCTAACTTTTGAACTATGGAATTTAAAATTCTGAAAAAATTGAGCTTGTAGAAGACCAAATAAACTTTCAATTACATTTGTATTGAGGAAAACAGGTCTGCAAACTTTAGAGATATATAAGTTATTATAATAAATAAGTTGTTATAATAACTTTGTTTTTCATATTACTTTTAATAATTACTATGAAAATACCAACTTATTTTTGCGTCCGATTTTAATTAATTATTACTTTTAAAGTTCTTAAGATCCTTCATCATCAAGCTGCGGAACCCTTTAGTTTCGACTGAAGGTGGTCCACGCACTTGACTGACAATTATTTTAAGTATAACACTGATTGAAGGGAGTTCTTGCGTCATGTATTTAAAATATTATTTATTTGTTTTACAGGTCGAATGGCTGAATTTAAATTAAATTTATTGAATGTAATACTTTGTACCAACACAGCGCACCTTTTGATAATATACCGTCGATTCTTAGAGACAGTTTTTTGTCATAACGTTGCGAAAAATTGAAGTATTATGAAACTTAATTGTAACATTATTATGAAAAATTTGATTCGATAAAAAGTCTGATAACAGATTTGTTATTTGAAAACGTTCTTGAAGTTGCTTAATATTCAATCTATACAAAAAAAATTGAAGTGTCTGTTTGTAATATCAAATTAATAAGTTTTCACTAAATGCATATGAAAGTATATATGGTACTATCTGTCCATCTGTCTGTCTGTAACTTAGGCTACTTATATGTTAGAAAAGGAATTCGAGTGCCGTGCAATGAAAAAAAGTCCGTACACCTCGCGAGCGGAACCACGGGCGTAGCGCGTATTTTGATAAAAACTAACGCCTTTAGCTTCAATGATCTTTGCCCGCGGATCCACCCGCAGTCTACAGAATAATCATTGCTTAAAATAAAAAAAATTAAAGCTATCTCCCAATGGAACAAATCGACAGAAAAAAAGACTCTAAATCACAAAATCATATGCCTAAAAAGATTTTCTTTAACACCGGAATTTTCCATAAAGAAATAACATTCAAGTTTTTCTAAACGAAAAATCCAAGTATATAAATACTAAATAGCATTGTATAAGATCTTCAGCCTCAAAGTGCGGTTTAGAAACAGTTTCGCTTGATGATTCAAAAGAGTCCAGTTTTTTTTAAATATGAAAAGTTAAAAAGGTCTTAGAACTGATATAAAGTATAATACATAAATAATTCTAAAAGTTGCACACCGCTCCATACGAATAAGGACAAGCGCCCACAGGGTCTGCTAACATTTATTATTAACCAAATTATAATCGAAAGCTTATGTCATTGATACAACAAGTGTAAACAATTTAAGAATTTTAGGGTTCCGTAGCCAAATGGCAAAATGGAACCCTCATAATTTTGCCATGTCCTTCTTTCCTATCCGTGCCTACGTCACGATATACAAATTTAGTTAAGAGGTGAATTCTATATGGCTTCACAATTTTGTGGTGAAATACTAAAATATATATTAAAAATAACCGAAAATATTTTTCACTTTTACCTACTATTCTGATAAAATGTTTATTCATTCTGTCACTCTTCTTAAAGGCCTCGTGTTATGGATAAAATGGGCCAGACCCTCCGGAAAAGAAAAGTAGCGCAGGAGACCTCTGTCTCTCTTTCCTCCAACGTCTTAAACCTACATAAGTATGACATTGAATACCAGTTTTACAAGCCTCAATTATCTATATTCTATAAGCTATTGATATCAATATAATGACTTACCATCAGATGATTCTACTTTTTGCTACCATGGTGATATAAAAAAAAATATGGTTGTGTTTCGGACCACTGAAACGTAACGTCAAGCAATTTTGAAAAAAGTATTGTCACCGCTACGGTAAAGCCGTCTTTATAATTTTTTTTTATTTTAAATCATGGCTATTTTTTATCACGGACATAATTATTATTGTTGTTGTTACTTTTATGTTTGGAAACTGAGGCGTAACACAAAGACGCGCCCTCGAAAATGTAATTAGTAATATTATTGAGATAACAGTCAATGCTACAAATTATATAATATTTTAATGCTACAATTTATACTCTTATATTTTTGCACGCTTTGAATTTATTTCCAATGTTTTTAGGATGTCGGTCCCGGTTGTTATCACATAACATCTGATAATAATCGTTAACTCTTGATAGGTAATTAGCTCTTATCCTATGAGTTACTGGTTCGCCCTTAGAGTTTCGGAGGTCAGATGGCAATCGCTCTGTGTAATAACTAGTAGCCTGTCGAATCCGTATAAGAAAGAAAAAGACAGTAATAATGCTACAGAAGAAGAAGTTTTTGAAAACTTCAAGAGTAATATAGCCATGTTCTTGTCCCCATAATTGAGACAGCTCGACTGGGGAAAACAACAATATCAGTACTGTTACGATGACTGAGAGCGCCGGAGACCCAATCTCCCACTCCCTCTGTTTCGTTCCTTTTTCCTTTCTCAACTCCCTCCTATCCCTTGAGTGGGCAATGCACATGACTGTGTGTACAATTGTATATCCCTCATGACATAAAAAAGCCCAACAGCTCTAATTATGTTACAAACATTTTTCTCAAATGTAAATCGAACCAAATTTGTGACACGAAAAAAATCTTTAAAATTTCATTCAACTTTTTAAGGTCATACTAGAAAAATAAGGCTAGTATTGTACTTATCACTAAATAGTATAAAACAAAGTCGCTTTCTCTGTCCCTATATCCCTATGTATGCTTAAATCTTTAAAACTACGCAACGGATTTTGATGCGGTTTTTTTAATAGAGTGATTGAAGAGGAAGGTTTATGTATATAATAACATCCATTAAATAGTGGAGAAAAAAATAATTTTTGAGGTTTCTAATGTGATGTCGTAAATAATTACATTTAACGCGTGCGGGCCACGGGAAGTAATGAATAAATCAAAACTGTTGGATCGATTTTAATAATTTTTCAGTGAATGACATGGGCTATATATTTTATACCCGTGCGAAGCCGGAGCGGGCCGCTAGTTTGTAATACAATAAACAGTCTTCTTGTTGTTACTTTTAAAAGCTAACTTATGCATTCGAACGATGGCGCCGTGCTTAATGTATCTAGGAAGACGCGTGTACTTAGTACTGTTAGTTAATTACCTAATTCCGACCATGACTACCTAATCTATTGGAATTTGAAGCATCAATTATAGTTCAGCGGTTAAAATCAGCGGTGGCAGGTTCGATCCTGACCCTGATGCTTTCTAGCAATAAATTTTCAATATTATTGCCTAGTCACGTGTAATAACATAAACGCTGTACTGTTATTAAATAGCTATAACATTATGACGTCACAACTTATACATAGCACGTTTATGGTCACGTGATTTTTATTTAAACTTCATCAATTTTTAATTGCTTATAATTAATTGTATTTTTTTTTGCATATAATATCAATATTATTAATAATAAAGTTTCAAAATACATAAAAAAAACAATTTTGTTTTTTCAAATACCCAATTGGGCTATTGGCCTATTTAATAAACATAATAAATAATAATGAACACTACACACTCAACGGTCCCCATTAGGATAGTGATATCCTGTGTTGAGGTTTTGAAAACACAAGGATAAGAACAAACACACCTATACCGGAACATATACCTGTGTGGTCAATACAAAAAATCTACTCCAAGCGGGAATCGAACCCGCGACCTGTGGTGCTGAAGGCAGGCTTTGAAGGGCAATGGGAGTGTTAACTTGAGAAATCATTTGCTAATATTCTTTAAAAAAATATTTAGAACTAGCTCGGACCCCTGTTCCATTCGGATTAGTGTAGTTTTTGAAATTCACTCAGGAACCTAACATTTTCTGGGCTAAAAAGTACCCTATGTGTCCAAATAATTAAATATCTATGTGTCGAATTTCATCCAAATTCGTCAAAAATAGTTTTTACTTGAAAAGGCTAAAATGATATTTACCTTATTTTTAGCATTCTCAAATCAATTTTGGAATGTTATGATAATTTTGCAGTGATTGTGATCACGAAATAATAATTCTTATTAAATTATTTAAATGTTAAAATATTAATTAATTTATAACATTATTTAAATTAATTGTTAAATCGGAATTTAATAAAACTAAATGTCATATTTTAATGTAGCTAAGTTAATAATAAATCTTCAATAAAGTAATAAAATAAATGATAGTATACTAACATTAATATATTTAAAAACTATGTATTACTAACAAAATGGACCATGTGTTGTCTGAATATAAATAATAATAATGATTATCATTATTATTTAGCTTCCCATAGTGTGTGACGTATACCTACAATTATTAAAATATTACGATTTTGTCATTAAAAAGGACTTTTTTTAAACTTCAAACAATAGAACGTTTTGTAACATTTAGTGAATTAAAAATGTTGATCAAAAATTGTTCACGCTCTGTATAAGTTATTTCGTAAGTCAGCTCGGATACGAAAGTCAGGTAAGTTTTGTCTATTTAACCGAATTTAGAAAATGAGGTTCTAAATCATGCTATAAATAAATAAAATAAATAAACGCTGCACACTCAACGACCCATTAGGATAGTAATATCCTGTGTCGGGGTCCGGAAACATTCACAATGATAAGGACAAATACACTCAGATCGGAAAATATGCTTGCATGGTAAATACACACATATTAAGCTCCGAGCGGGAATCGAACCCGCGACCTGTGGCGTTAAAAGCAGGTTCGCTACCGCCGCGCCACAACGTCATCAAATATACAATAAAAAATATTATAAATTCTGCCAAAAAGCTTAAATTGAAGGTTTTTCGTTTTTTTTAGTAACCGGAAAAACAAAACAATAGCAAGTTTAACTACAGTTTAATAAACAACGTGAAACATCGCTTCTTGATACAAAAAACTGTCATAGCTGTGACCTTAGCGAGGTCTGCGGTTACTGCTCAGTGGCGTTAAAATATCTATTGTTAGTGCTTTGTTTATAATGTAATCATCTTCGTCCTAGCATTATTCCCGGTATTTTATTTACCCAGGGTCTGCTTATTACTCTTATCCGGATTTGACAGGTTACTAGTTTTTACACGGAGCGATTGCCACCTGACGACTACAACCCTAAGGGCGAACCAGTAACTCATTGGATAAGAGCAATTTACTTATCAAGAGATAACGATTATTATCAGATGTTATGCGATAACAATCGAGACCGACAGCTTAACGTGCTCTCCGGGACACGGTGGGGAGACCTACACGGATAAACTCCCAGACGGAAACAGAAATTTTAACAAATATTTGCCCAAGCGGGAATCGATCCTGCAACCGTCGAGACTAAAGGCAGACTCGCTATCCACAAGGCCACAACGGTGTCTGTCTATTTATGTGATCTATACATACAATAATACTACATACGCACCTAGAGAGAAATGTAGGACATTCTCACCCGAGGATTTTTGACAATCTCGGGTGGCAATGTCCTACTTTTCACCCGTAATGCGTATACTATTTTTTTCCTACAGTGAAAAGTTTGCTTTTAGTCCCTGGTACGAGGGATCAACACACGGTTGCTAGGTTACCGGGAGGCAAAGTGAAGTATTTAGTGACATCTTGCCGAGAGAGAATCGGGAACTCTTTTCTTTCATTTAGAAAGAAAGTAAAAACAATAAGTCTTAGATTGTAAGTCTTTCTTTTTGTCTTTTAAAGAACTCGCAAATAATATCCAATGTTGTTTGCCTTAATATAGTTATACATTTAGATCGTTTATAATTTTTGCAAATAGTTTAACATTGTAACATTGTAATAACTGCTGGTGAACTTTTTTTTAAATTAATAAATAAATAAACTTTTCTTCACAAAAAACGGCGTAGAGTAACAGTATTGTTGGAAGAATAATCTCCACCTCCTTTTCCGTTCCTTTTTTCCTTCTCATCCATTCTATCCTATCCCTCGGGTCGGTGACGTCATACTTCAATATCGTAGTATTCAGGTCTCTACGATCAGCGGTTTACGCTGTGTGTTGATCCGTCAGTCATTCAGGACAAAGCCTTTTATATATATATATATATAGATATATATAGATTTTTAGCAAATTTCATTTTTTTCGTAATAAAAACTAGCAATGGTTGTTAAAGTCATCAATAGTATTCCTATTTCCTCTAGTGAAAGCGTGTAGCTTGTGCTAGGAGAGTAGAAGTACGCCTATAGCCCAACGGAGTCAGGATCGAACCTGCAATTCGCGCGCTAATCGATCCTACAACTATTAAGACTTAAGGTAGTACCCATTCAGTACATGTTCGGTTCTGTTTCGCGCGAAACCGTCCATTTTCGCGGGCAACCATCTGTCACAGTGACGGTTGACAGACTGCGCACGCGCAGAAAATGTGTTTCGAAACACGATAGTTGCGGTTTTACGAAACAATACATTATTATAAACATTTATCCGTACAACAATCGTGATGTTTTATAACTTTAGATTGATATCTCTTAATGAAGTTTAAATGCATGAAATATTTATCATACATCCTTATATTATGTGAATTTGTTTGTTTGTTACGCTTTTATGCCTTAACTACTCATTTGATCATAATGAAATTTTTGCAAAGAAAAAAAACATATAGTACCTTACATCAAGAAACGTTCTGTTCCCGAGGTATAGAAAAATAGGTTTTAGATTATAAAAGTTAATTTTAAAGAGAACCACTCTCTGTATGTACGCTATATAATAAAAGATTTATTAAAATGGATTCAGAATCGACGAAAATATAACATACCTACCATACGCATAAATAATTAGATATTGAGCCTCAATAGCTCAATGGTAGGTGGTTAACGCGAGAGTTGAGGGTTCGATCCTGACCCCCATGGGCTATTGTAGTACCTACTCCTAGTGCAAGCTTCGAGCTCATTTAGAGGGGCAGTAGTAATATTTGTAATACCTTGAAAAAGCATTGTAAATTAAAAACTACGTTGGGGCTAACTACCTCAATTTAAATTGGGACCTTAGCTTCTGCTCAATTTTTATAAGCTACTTACATTTAACACACAATATCACTTTCAAGACATACAATTCTGACATTGAAACTCAACACTCCAGTCGGAAACCGCAGGCAATTATATAATCATTTATGTCAGATCTGTACATGTTATATATTATACTAGTAACCCGCACCGACTTCGTCCGGGTGCATACTAAATTGTTCCGTTTATCCCGTTATCGTGGAAGTTTTAATTTCGTTGTATACGACCTTACCTACCCGTCGATTCCATACAAACATGGTATTTACTGTTAAAATTAAAATTTACTTTATATTTAATATTTTCTGTCATAAGAACCTTCTCCTGACAATAAAAAACACAACAAAAAAAAAGAGTGAAATCGGTCCAGCCGTTCACGCGTGATGGCTTGACCAAGGGATATAGGGATTCATTTTTTATAGATACCTAAGTCCCTCTGTCCGCGGCTTCACTTGCGTGGCCTACATAGTCATTGTGTAGTTTGAAGCAGCTCCAACAAAATTCTAAATGTTTTCATATAGGTTCGACTGTCAGTACTTGAACCATTGCAGTATGGTTCATATATTGACTTGTATAAAATAATGTATATGTCGCATACCAGAAGTGAGGTTATTTAAAATAAATATACAGAACCGCTGAACCTATGTAAGTCATCGGTTCTGCTATGCTTTTAAGCACAATAATAGCAATACGCTGCGTATCACATTTTGATTTTAATTATTATGAGATTAAGTAAGGTAATTTGATACTAAATTCACACATATTTAAACAAGATAATTTTAGGAATGAAAAGCAAGTAAAATAATATTACAATTTTTAATAAAAGTGCCATACAGACTACTTACAGAGTTTGTGGGCGAGAGGCAGGAGCAAAAGTGATTTCACAACACAAATCATTTGCTTTATAAAGCGTTCAACGGAAGTTAATGTTACAACATATTTTAAAACAATATTTCATAATTGCTTCGATTTTTAATAATTTTAATCGAAATAATTAAATAATCGAAAATACAATTAAAGGCTGCCAGGATCAAATTTTAATCTGAATTCTTTTTAATTCTTAAATAAATGGCTTTTATTACAAATGTCAATGAAGTAAATTCACAATAAGAATTTACGTAATAATCTTATGACTTATCTATACTTATTTAATTAAGTGATGAATCGGCGCGGCGACATATATATATTTTTTTTTAAATGCTGTTTAATTCGACTGGATTTTTTTATATTTATTAAATTGATTTTCTATTTTTATAATATCTTTATAAATTCATATAGATATCCATATGAATTCAATTGATATTTTCTGATAAGTATGTTAGATTATTTCTCTTTTATTACTACGTGTATATCTAAACTATATTAATTAATTTCTGTATGATCCGAATGATTGGAATAAACGATTATTCTTATTAATATTATAAATAACAAAGAACAATCTTTCGCTCTATTATTGTGTTGCTGTTGCACCAACTCACCGTATCACATCGCCCGGACAGGCTTTCTTTCTTATTGCTCGGCTTCTATGTATCGTATCGTGATGTTATATGGACGCAAATAAGCAATACCATGTCAAACCACAAAATTGAAAAAACAAAGTTATATATGCAGAAGTGTTGGTAAATGGCTAAAGAACATTTTTCATTAATATTTGTAGGGTTTTAAGCTTTAAAACTTCTAAAAAGCCATTTTTTAATCATGCAATTTATGTATTATGTTAAACGTTTTGGGTTGTATTATATACGAAATATGCAGTTTGTATGCTTATTTTCTGTGAAAATAAGTAAATAACTTACATACATCTTGAACTTGCCAAAAACTTGAGCAATACATAAAAAAACATATAAAGCAAGTTGTTCAAAATTTTCAAACGCGTTTTTCTCGAAATGACATTCGTGTGGGTTGACATGGTATTGCTTATTTGCGTCCATGTAGCCTTCCTCAAGATATGTACTACCAAATGCAAAAATAATTTTACAAATCCGACCAGTACTTTCCGAGATTAACAAACAAACAGACGCTCATAGCCGGGTGCGCTCACTGATCGGTAAACGATCGATGGGTAAAGCAACTTTAGGCGCGGTCAGAGGCTAGATGGGTGATCGCATAGTCGTATTTCAACTGAGCGTCTCCATGCTTCGGAGGGCACGTAAAAAGTCATTCCCGGCTGTTATCAATTTGATGGCAGTCGATAAGTCAAGTTAGAGGCCTGTACGGCGGCGACCTGAACATCTCTGACACTAGGTTTGCCACTAACCACTCGATAAGAAGAAGAACTGAGAGGTGAACTGGGGTGAAGAGTGGGCAAAAGGGGTATCACACATAATAACTGAATCGCTATAGGCTACTGCGACTTACCATCGAGTAAATGCTACTTACCATCAGTGGCAAGTCATTTATATGCTTATTTACCATCTAGTTTGTGTCATTACATCTTTTGTTTCACCTTGATGATAAGTTCGCTTTTAGTCCCTGGTAGAGAGAGGTGGAGAGAAAAAAGTGCCCAATTCTCTCTCAGCAAGATGACATTAATTAACTCACGGTAACCTAGCAACCGTATGTTTATCTCTCTAAAAACTAAAAGCGAACTTTTCATCATAGGAAAAAAATCGTATACACACCGGTGGAGAAAAGTAAGACATTGCCACCCGCGATTTTCGCAATTGTAAATCCGCGGGTGAGAATGTCCTACTTTTCGCCCTAGGTGCGTAATTTAGGTACTATTGGCGCACTCATCTGTTGTACTTCAATACAATAAATAGGATTTATTTACTTATTATGTCATAACTCATAACAGTATGTATGCCTTCTAAGGTTTTGTAAAAGCGGGTCGTCAACCTTGTGCCACCTACACTAGTACAACCTTTTGTATATGGTGATAACGAATTAACTTGTATGAGTCATTGACGTGTTTATATTTGATGCTTTAGAGATATGTTTGTTGGTTTTTTTGATCTAATCTCGGAAACTAGTGATTTTTTTAAAGGATATTAGCAATGGTTTTTCAAGACATTACTAATATTCCTATTGCCCTCCAAATAAGCTCGAAGCTTGCGCTAGGAGTGGGTACGACAATATCTGCTCAGGATCGAATTCCCATCTGTCGCGTTAACGGAGCGGAGTTGGCCCTTTAACCGTTCAGATATTGAGGCTTCAAAAATTCTGTTGTTAATATCGCAGTAAGGCATTGTATTATACCACCATACTCTTCTTACGTCTTGATGACACGACACCATCATCAATGTAATCACGAAAAATAGGTATTGTGATTCACCGGAGAAATGCAACAAGTTTTTTTTTTGTTACAAGTTGGCAAGCAAGCATACGACCCACCTGATGGTAAGTGGTTGTCGTAGCCTATATACGCGCGCAACACCATTAGTAGGTGCCACTCAGACGTTGCCAACCTCGAGATACTGTTTCATGAATCTCCTCTGCCCAGTAATTTCACTAGCCTACAGTGCCCTTCAAACTGGAATATAGTAATGCCTAAGCACTACTGTTTGGCGGCAGAATATTTGACACTGCGGTGGTACCTACCTAGTCGGCCTCTTGCAACAATAGACCTGCCACATGTGTGACAGTCACATCCACGACGGTAGCATTCTCGCCACCATTCCCCGTGGACATGATTTGTACAGTTTTAATTTTTTGTAAATATAGTTAGTATTGAATTATAAATATGTTGTTATACTGCTTGTAAATAAAAAAATATACCGATTTATCCCTGTATTAGACACTACCCGAATAAAATCGCATGACGCGTCTAGTGTTAAAATGTCTGAGTCATCAATTAACAGAACACATGCGTAAATTACTTGCATTTGAAGACAGACCAACATATAATTAATTAATCCACCTACGCTTCGTAGCCCACGTTAGGATCTCAGGCCAACGAGTAATAATGAACTGTGTGAATAAAAAGTACTAAAGAAATGGCATCAAGCAAAACAAAATTCTAAAGGGGTGCTGAGTACTCTCACTCTCGTTGAGGTGTGTTGGTAGCGAGTCTGCCTTTAGTCGCGACGGTTGCGGGTTCGATTCCCGCTCGGAGCAGATGTTTCTATTGAATTTATAAATATCTGTTTTTGTGATACCCAACGTTTTGTATCAATTTCCTACTTTTATAGCACTCTTATCCAGAATAATTAATATTGATTATTTAGAAGTGTCAGACCTTGAGAGAAATTAATTTAAATGTTTTATCTGTCTCTCTGTTTACCATACGAAAGCTTGCTGATTATGATGGAATTATCTGAAATATTTTTTTGTCTTTTTAATTGAAAAGTTGACCGTACTCCACCTGATGGTAAGTGGAAGTAAAGTGCAAACGCGAAAGCGGCTAACACAGTTGCGGAATGCAATCGCGCTAGCCACCTCACCCTGCCTACCCGCAAGATACCTCTTCACGCCTCGTTTATTAGATACATCTAGCGTAGATTTTAATTTAATTAAGATTCATGGAAAATTTTTCTATTTTTTCTACTATTATATGGATGTCATTTCCAAAACCATATATTCTTAGTTTTTGCATGCAGCAAAACGATTAATGCAGTGTTGTTCGGTTCAAAATTGCCAATCAAGATGTCGTCCGTTCACGCAAATCAGCCGTGCGAATAAAACCATATGTCATTCTTTCATTATTTTGTAAATTACCCCTTTTTCTATTTACTAAAAGTAATAGAAATCAATCGTTCGCCTTGCGTCTACGCGATATAGTATTTTTTGAGTTTATTCAAAGTTGCTAAATAACTTATTTATTTATTTATTTATTCTTTATTGTACACCACAAAAAGATACAAAGAAATCAATAATAGAAAAAAAAATGTACAACAGGCGGTTTTATCGCTTATCAGCGATTTCTTCCAGACAACCTTGGGCTAGGAAAGATGCTACTCATAGGGTAGGTGATGCAACTACATATAAAATATTGATTATTATATTATATAAAATATTGATATAGTGTCTAATAACTTGGATTATATTTGTAACGGAATATAATCAAATTGTAATTGATTTCAGAATGGCGGTTTTAATTTTAGATGTTATTTTTAAGTTTGTGTTTTTGATTTTTTTGTTATGAAGGGTTGGCTAAAAAGTGCATTTTATTCATTACGAAAGACCCCGTAACCTCTCAAGTGCTCTGAAGTCTGCCACCGAAGACGTTTTTGTGAGTCCCTATGGCATTTTGTGGATGTTAGCTCCTAGTCATTAAAATTGTGTCACCCCTAACTTTTGGACTATGGGATTTAAAATTCTGGAAAAAATTGAGGTTGTAGCATAACAAAAGAACTTTCAACCTCATTTATTTTTGAAGAAGATAAGTCTACAAATTTTAGAGATATATAATTATAAGTTTTCCCATAACTTTGTTTTCCATATTATTACGGTCGAATTTAATTCTTTATTATTTGTAAAGTCCTTAAGATTCTTCATCATCAAGGTGCCCTTTAGTTTTCGTGTCTGATCCACAATGCTTAACTGTGAAGCACGGAGACGCTTGGTTGAAATACCACTATGCGATCACCCGTCTAGGGACTGACCGCGCCTAAAGTTGCTTAACCTACCGATCGTTTACCGATCAGTGGCTGCACTCGGCTATGAGCGTCTCATTCAGAGGGAATAGTGTAATAGTCTCATTAAAATGCTACTAATTTATGGTGCTAAAATCTTAGTGAGAAAGTATGCAGTCGTACTCCACTAAACTTCGCTTCTGAAATGTCTACGTCAATTACTGTGATTTATACTTAAATGTAACGCTATATTATTTTACTGAAGATGAACAGTTACTGATGTGAACATTATCATTTATTGACATACATTATAATTACTTATTATTTTAAAGTAACAGTATCAGTACTGTTGCGTTTCGTGCGATGAGTGACAGCGCCGGAGACCATATTTCCCAACACCACTGTCCCCTTCTCATAATATCCCTCCTGTTTCTTAGGTTTCCAGCGCATGTGGTACTTCAAGTGTCGCAAGCGATCCTAGGTTGTGGTGACTGTTTTCCATCAGGCGGACTGTACCGACCGACCGTATACTTGTTTGCCAACCGTCATGGAATAACACAAAATATGTGACGTAAGAATAAATAAAAATTATCTTTTCAAACTTATATTAATGATTAGCTGCGCCCGCGGCTCCGCTTGCGTGGTGTGTTTTTCCAATATAAATAGCATAAGATACTTCTTACATAATAATGAGATACATTAGCGATCTGCCAGTGAAAGTACCTCTAAAATCGGTCCAGCCGTTTCAGTTAGCTGGAACAAACAGACAGACAGACAGACAAAAATTTAAAAATTGATTTTTTTATGTAAGTACCGTATATACTTTCATACGCCTTCAGTGAAAAGCTGTTAATTTTGAATTACAAAAAGACGCTTCAATATTATTAATTTGTATAGAAATTGATGGATAATAATATTATCCAAAATTATCGTTTTAAAAATTTTTAAATCGCTAAATTGTTTTTTTTTTTTTTACAATTTTAGTTAAGATCTGAATGTCGGAAAGATTGAACCCCGTCCCTAAGCTCGAATAACAGTTGAATGTCCCCTAATCACCTCACTTATTAAAGAAACGGATAATGTTTAGGGTTCCGTTCCCAAAGGTTGACAACGGAACCTTAATATTAAGCCTTCGTTGTCCGTCCATTCGTCCGTCTATCAGCGGGCTGTCTCATGAACCGTAATAGGAAAAGAGTCAACAAATTTATTAAAAACAAATAAATAGCTACAAATTTAGAAAGAAGTAATTTATTTGGGACAATACAGTACATGGTTATTGAAAGAAAAGACAGACGAAGAATTAAAAATAAAAAACAATTAAACTTAACAATAACTTACAAAACTTTCACTGGTGGTAGGTCTTTTGTTGCAAGAGGCCGGCTAGGTAGGTACCACCGCAGTGTCCAATATTCTGCCGCCAAATAGTAGTGTTTAGGCATTACTGTGTTCCGGTTTGAAGGGCACTGTACGCTAGTGAAATTACTGGGCAGAGGAGATTTAAGAACTAATATGTCGAGGTTGGCAACGCGTGAGTGGCGCCTACTAATGGTGCTGCAAGCGCTCATAGGCTACGGCAACCACTTACCATCAGGTGGGCCGTATGCTTGTTTGCCAACTTGTAACATAAAAAAACTACTATAACCGAATGTGATGGTACACAAAAAGAAAAAAGAAACTAAATAAAAAAATATATGAAAAAAGGACCAAACAAAAAATTATAATAATAAATAAATAAAATTTATGATATCTTTTCCAAAAACAATGCTGTGTCCCAAAAAGGTATGCACTTCAGCATACATTGGGCGACCTGAGTTCACCCTATACTGATTTTCAATGACACCCTAATATACCATACTTCTGACGTGGCTGTGTATTTATTTACATAAATGCTAAAACTTTTTAGTTAAATATGATATTGTATGAAAATTACTACAGATAATTTAAAAATAAAAGTCTTCATTCAAGAAACTTTATATTTTTGAGTTTTTTTGCTGTATTCCATTACCTGTAACATATAAATAGTTACTATTTTCATAGATTGTGTCGGCTAACGAATAATAAAGACAAATTGAACTTCAAGCAGGTCTTCTTTCTAGCAGTGTTCCCTGTATTTACCCAGGGTCTGCTTATTCTCTTATCCTGAATTGAAAGGTTATTAGTTTTTACAGAGAAAGATTGCTATCTCCTCCGCAACCCCAAGGGTGAACCAGTAACTCATTGAATAAGAGCAAATTACCTATCAAGAGTTATCGATTATTATCAGATGTTATGATAACATTCGGGACAGACAAAGTAACTTCTTTTCCGATACACTATGGGGAGGCCCACAAGGACAAACGCCCAGACCGAAACAGATATTTATAACAGACGTGCTCCGAGGGAATCTAATCCGCGACCATCGAGTCTCAAAGGATGCTAACAACCATTACGCCACAACAATATGATATGGAACCCTTTATGTTTAACTCCGACACACACTAGGCCGGTTTTATAAAGATTATTTAACGAAAAATTCTGACTAGTATGTAACAACATTTAGAACCGACAAGCATTTGATTAGAATCAAAGATTGCGTCACACAAAAATGTGGAATTTTGTAAAAATAAGAGGTGAATTAACGCTATTTTCTTAAGTATAATTATTTTGTGTGTAGAAAGCGTTTCGTCGCCTATGTGTGTGTGCTAACTAGCTGTGTGTTACAACTGTAATCAACATTTCAAATACACATTATTGAAGATACTTTTACAAGAATTATTATAACATTGCTTATTGTTGGTTTGACGAGGTTGTGGCGCAGCAGTAGAGAACCTGTCTTAAGCGCCACAGATCACGGGTTTGATTCCCGCTCGGAACATTTGTTTGCATTGACCGTACAGTCATGTTCCCGTGCTTTTGTCCGTTTCTTTGTGTATGTTTCCGGACCCCCGACACAGGATATAACTATCATAAAGGGGCCGTTGAGTGTGTAGAGTTTATTAATTTATTTTATTTTTTATTTCATGACGGTTGGCAAACAAGCATACTGTCCACCTGATTACCATCAGCGCGCGCGATACTTGAAGTGTCATATGCGCGTTGCCAACCCAAGGAATGGATGACAAGGGTTTATATGTTTACGTGTATTTTCCTGTATTGTTTTCTAAAAACAAATTCAAATAAGAAAAAAAAACTCAATATATACTTTATTTATGTCAAGTTGGCAAGCATTCACCACCCACCTTATGGTAAGCGGTTGTAGCCTATGAGCGCTTGCAACACTAAACATTTGTAGGTGTCACTCACGCGTTCCCAACGTCTAGATATTGGTTCTTAAATCTCCTTCACCCAGTAATTTAACTAGCTACAGTGTCCTTCAAACCGGAACACAGTCTACTGCTTTACGGTAGAATAACTGACACTGCGGTACCTACCTAGCCGGCATCGCGCAATAAACGGCCTAACATCATTAAGATATATATACCTTTCCTTCTTTTTCCCTTCCCTACCCCTTGAGTTGGCAACGCGCATAAGTTGCGTTGACTGCCCACCATCATGTTTGTCAACTGTAAAATAAAAAACATATTTGACCCAAGCAAATCCACGGGCATAAGCTAGTCTTTGAGAGAATAAGGTCAAGGTACCATTAAATGCTCATCCCGCGCATCAGTATTATTCAATTCAACAAAATGATTCATTAAACTGACGCCTACTATTACTATTGTTTGATTGCATATCGAAATTATTCATAAATTATGTTACATGTTCATAAAATGTTGCGTAAATGACTAGTGAAGAAAAGCCTATTTCGTCATGAGCCTGTCTATCAAATTCAAATTCAAACATTTTTATTGACTTATTTGTTGAAAAGTCTGTTAGGATAACCTCTGTCACAACAGAGATTATTCCACCAGTGCAATCAGTCACACTGATGGTAGGTTTTTTGTTGCAAGAGGCCGGCTAGGTAGATACCACCGCAGTGTCCAATATTCTGCCGCCAAATAGTAGTGTTTAGGCACTACTGTGTTCCGGTCTGAAGGGCATTGTACGCTAGTGAAATTACTGGGCGAACGAGATTTAAGAACTAATATCTCGAGGTTGGCAACGCGTGAGTGGCACCTACTAATGGTGCTGCAAGCGCTCATAGGCTGCGGCAGCCACTTACCATCAGGTGGGCCGTATGCTTGTTTGCCAACTTCTAACATTAAAAAAAAAAAAAGTCAGATTCTACCATCGGCTCCTCTACTACTAAATTGAAACCTCTACCTAAGAAGAGCCGACGAACGTTACTAAGGGGTTGTATCTTTTTTTAATGTGTTATTTAGTTATGTCAAAGTAATTTACATATTATGTTCACTGAAAAGCCTGGAGTGACTGTCTCATTCCCAGGGTGTGGTGTGGTTTCCTCAAGGAATTCACTAATTTTATAATAGCTCTTACCACAAAACCTCCCTTGACCTTTATTTTAACTTTATTAATAGAAAGTTCCTGAACGCTTTCTGGGATCCTATTGTAAAACCGTACCAAAGTATAAGAATAATTATTATAAAGGAAAAAAAAAATGTCCTTGTGGGTTCCCCCATCGTGCCTTGGAGAGCACGTTAAGCTGTGGGTCCCGGTTGTTGTCTCATAACATCTGATAAACATCGTTAACTCTTGAAAAGTATTTAGCTCTTGTCCATTAAGTTACTGGTTCACCCTTAGAGTTACGGAGGTCAGATAGCAATCGCTCTGTGTAAAAACCTGTAGCCTGTCAAATGTCAAAAATCCGGACAAGAGTAATAATAAATTATTTACAAATGAAGTCGAGAAAATTTCTCTAATATATTTTCTAGCTTCTTTGCGTTATCCAATAACATCAAATCATAAATGTCTATGTTACCCCAAATTTAACGGGAGCAAAGCCTTGAGCAGCAGCTAATATATATATATATCTACAGTCACACATATTATTGACTCGAACGCCGGTATCCCACTGTATGCGGAGACCATAACTGCGAAGGTATCTCATTACACCTACAGTAATTACTAACATGCTCAATAATAACATTTCCTGATGGCCTAAAACAAAAGATATAGCGTTTTTATTTGAAATAATCTTGCACATCGCTAACTAGCATTAAGTTGGCAAGCAAGCAAATGACCTACCACCGCCATTCCTTTGCCACCACGCGTTACCAACCCCGAGGTTCTGGTTCTTAAATCTTATGCCCAGTAATTTTACTAGCTACAGTGCCCTTTTAATCGCAATACAGTAATGCAAAACACAGTATTGCTTTGCGGTAGAATATCGGATACTGCGGTGGTACCTACCTAGCCGACCTCTTCTAATAGAAAACCTCTTTATTAAAAACCTACTTACTTACTTCCGCTGGCGCTACAAACCTTTATGGCGCGTCTTAATCTTGGCCTCCTCTACAATCTTCCTCCAGCCGTTGCGAAGCTTGGCTGTCTGTCTTCAGTTGGTAAAATTCCCCATAATAATAATAATAATAATAATAATAATAAACGCTGCACACTCAACGGCCCCCATTAGGATAGTAATATCTTGTGTCGGGGGTCCGGAAACATTCACAATGACAAGGACAAATACACCCAGACCGGAAAATATGCTTGCATGGACAGTACAAACATACTATGCTCCGAGCGGGAATCGAACCCGTGACCTGTGGCGTTTAAGGCAGGTTCGCTACCGCTGCGCCACAACGTCGTCAAATCTTTCTTAAGTCATCCACGCAATCGTACCACCACTTTTTTGGCCTCCCTTTTGATCTTTTTTGTTGCGGCGTCCACTTCGTCAAAATTTTCGTGGCTTTCGTATCCGGCATTCTTTCTGTGTGACCCACCCAGCAGAACCACTGCGATTTATACATCCTGATGATGTTCTCGTGCCCGGTGAGTACGTCTAGCTCATGGTTCTTGAGTTGGCTTGGCGTACCGTCAAGCTCCTACACAGGTCCGTAGATTTTCCTGAGCACTTTTCTTTCAACTTTAGTTCGTCTCTTTGAGTTATGCCTTAACTATACAGGCCTTAACAGGTTTCGCAGGCTTAAGTCACAAGACGCCTGATAATCGTTCAATAGATGGTGTAATTTGATCTTAGACTAAGCAGCTTTGAGCTTAACAATTTCGACACGAATAAAAACACTTATTCCCTGAGAATATTCGTGCTTTATAAGCCTACACACTTTAGATATAGACGCATCATAAACATGGTTTGAAAAGAGGGTCAGTGGTAAAGAAAACACTATATTTTTTTGTCATTTTAGGAAATCAAAACCTCGACAATAAATCTAGAGACCATTTTGTCATAATTACTAAGTCAATATAGTGAAATAAAAGTCGGAAAACTGTCATCGTCTATAACTTATACCACTTTACAGTCAACGATGCGTAAGCCGTAAGAACTGCTACGGTTACCACTGTAATGGTGGAGTTTCTTTATATCATAACAGAAGGCGTACGTAATTATAGTCCTAAACAATAGTAGCTACCACCATACTGGTGCCTTTATCGCAGTGGCGCACCTGTACCGCCTGAGGCCCGTGTCAAATCCATCGGATATGACCCATAGTTGTGGCGCAGTGGTAGCGTTCCTGCCTTAAGTGCCACAGGTCGCGAATTCGCGAATCGGGACAGATGTCTGTATTCACCATACAGGCATGTTTTCCGGTCTAAGTGTCCTTGTCTTTGTCATTGTGTATGTTTCCCCACCCCCGACACAGGATATCGCTATCTCAATGGGGGCCGTTGAGTGTGTAGCGTTTATAATACATCAATACGTGAAAAAGCTAGGTATACACGCAATTAAAATACTTACTGACACCGTTGTGGCGTTGTGGGTAGCGAGTCTGCCTTAAGCCTCGACGGTTGCGGGTTCGATTCCCGCTCGGAGCAGATGTTTGTATTAATCGTACAGGCATGTTTTTCGGTCTGGTTGTGTTTGTCCTTGTCATTGTGAATGTTTCCGGACCCCCGATACAGGATATAATTATCCTAATGGGGGCCGTTGAGTGTGTAGCGTTTATTTATTTATTTACTTTTCTTTAATTCAGAACATAATATAAGAATATCTAAATAAAATCACAATTTGGTTTTAGTATCAAATTTCAATAATATTAAAATTGCTTTGTCCTCGCTTCTTGATAAATTTTAGAGTCCTCCTGTGCTCACGACCGTCTCTAGCCGGGTGCCCGTGGCATTGTGCAGTTTTGTCACGTTAGCGTTACTGCTTTATCGTATCGATATCGATCCTTTGTCGTTGAGCTGCTCTGCATCGCCACGTCCCATGACTGGTCGTTGTCAATACGGCAGTCGGGGAAGTGCGTCTGTGTCCTTTGTCGTTTAAGGGAAAGCTTCAAGTATTTCAAGACTTACATGGAACTGATTTTACCTTACGTCTTCTTTTTTTTGATATCGGCTGAATTTTAAATATATCTATAGTAATATAATTCAAGCCACAAAAAAAACTTAATACTATTTATATTAATTCCGAACTTCTACACTAGTAAAAGTAAAATATTCAGTCTCAATTTTTCGACAAAATAAATCGTTACTGCCAACACGTCAAGGTTCCCTCTTGACTTTAATTGAGGCCACGAAATAATCGTCAACGGCCAACGTAATTTATATACATAGCCTTCGATTAGTGGTAGCCTTGCTGTTATAGACGTGGAGTGGTCAGCTCGACTGGGAAATGCTACCCTCACACAAAACATTGGCTTTAAGTAACAATACTCGCACTGTTGCGTTGCTCTATGAATGCGGAATGAAGTGCCGGAAGTACATCACATACATCCCGGTTTTAGGGTAACCAAAGGATACCACCGGAACCCTATTGCCAAGCCTCCGCTGTCCATCAGGAGGCTTTACCTCACGAACCGTAATAGGTAGAGAAAGGGATTCTATAGAAACTTGATATTTTTGAGGCTTTTTGCTGTATTTCATGAACATAATATGATATAATAGGTTAGAAATTTCATAGATTGTGTATTTCTATGGCTATAATTCTTCTTCTTCTTCGTCTTATCCAACGTTAGGCTTCTGACTTGGCTTTTCGTCTATTATAGCTGGGACTAACTATTTACGTGCCCACCGATGCACGGAGATGCTCAGTTGAAATACCACTACACGATCACCCATCTAGTGACTAAACACGCCTAAAGTTGCTTTACCCGCCGATCCGCTATGTGAGTGTTAGTGTTTTATCATAATGTGGCGGCTTTTATTCTAAATAACTTAAAATTCTAAATATGGTCTAACGAATGTTTCCCTAATGCGGCTTTAGGATAAAAACAACTAGCGGCATCTATTAGAACAGCCGTGAACTACAACGTAATTTATACATTAAAATGATTACCAGATTTAAAAACATTAAAAACTGATAAAATTAAAAACTACTTATATTGTAAATGTAAAAAGAGAGTAGTGCAAAAAGTTTTTCGAAATAAGCTTAAATTATTAAACGTAACAACAAACCCGACTGCATTAAAAATACTAAAAAGAAAAAATATTAGAATTGAAAAAAAATCTAAATATTCTTATTTTTCGTCTTATTTTGTCAAGTTCTACAAGAAACCATCATCAGATTTTGGCGCTAAAAGAATTGCATTATTAGCGATTTTTTCCACTGCAATCATATCAAAATAAAATACGTAAGACATAGATTATGTAACATTCACAACTGAGGCGAATCTAATGACACCTCCATACGATGAAATGCTCTAAAGGGTCTAGGTTGTAGACGAAAACGTCACAAAATGGACATACATACATACGCTCGAAAAACGTTACCCTGCTTAGGTTCGGGTAAAAAGTGCTCACTGGTCAGTAAAAGATGAGTCAGTTACACAGCGGATGTTGTTATTTCAATCTATGGATGGGTGATCGGATATAGATATCGTTGAACCTATTTTCTTCATGTTTTCGAATACAAAATTAATCCTGTTTGGTATCAGCTTGATAATATTCGATTGTGGAATTAAAGACCTGAATATTTCTGTAACTACTAGCGTGGCCATTAAAACAAGATAGTAAAAACTTTATGATGAACAGAGTATTTGAACCAATAACTAAATTGGGAATAATTCTTAATTAAGATATAAACAGTCGTCAGCTATTTTCACAACAATGCGCCGTCCACTAACCCCAAATATTTACTGAAGGCCAACGATGAATTACGCACTTATTCGTAAAGAATGAGGTTACAGCATAAGGGTGATTACCGATTATGTTGAATTTAATGACAATTATTATGAATTAGAAATATATTATGGTAACAAGGCTATAATTATTAAGAGTTCAATACAAAGATATTAAAATAAGGGTGTAAGATTTCGCTAAATAAAAAATAATAAAACATCAATAAAAAGTTACAATGTCAGACAATTTTAACATTTTAAAGCATTTATTTTCAATTGTTACAAATTTTCAATGGAATATATAATGATAAAGGCTATCTAAAATTATTTATTGTTTTTTTTTTCTTCAACCCAGCGTTTATTACGAACAAAAATCAAAGAGTCATCTTATAGAAATCGATGGTCATGTTATTCGAGTTGATCCAACGTACTTTAGAAAAATGATCCCATAACATTTTTACGAAAATGATATATTTGTGTGTTTTGTATATGATTCCAAGCCAATAAACCCAACGCTTGAAGTGCACAACATTAATCATATTTTCCTTTTAATTTTCAGAACGGTATCCACATCGAAACGGAAAGGCGAGACATCATTTGCTATCATCGCTGAACCAGTTATCTCTCGTCCAACCAGCCCTAAGTCACTACCAGTTGAGATTCGGCCCGAAAGGGTCTCACCTTTTAGAGGTTTGTTAACAATTTATTAACAATTTATTAAAATTATATTATAAGACCGGTGACAAATTTTGTCAAAAATTATCAAAAATAATGATTTCATTTTATTTCTAGGAAGAGGCTTCAGAGAAGAAACGTCACGACACAACACACCGAAAACCTCAGCTACCAATTCCAGATCAAATTCACCTCTAAGAAGACGGACAAATTCACTATCACGAATCGACAAAATGGCACAAACAATCACGATGCTACCACCACCACCAGCACACAGACCTCCTAGAGACTTTCTTAAGGAAAACAAGGAAGAAATTAGGGAACTTAGTGAATTAAATAGAGAGAAGAATGAAGCAGAAGCAGAGAAAAAGAAGAGAGACGAAGAAATAGCGCTTCTCAGAGAAATGGGTCTTCTAGACAAAAGTGGAGCTAACTCACGATCTAACTCCCGTGGTAATTCTCCAGGTAGAGTCCTTTTAAAGTCGAGAGGAAACTCACCACCAGCGGTCTTACTTTATGAAAATATACAAAGAGGTAGTTCAGAATTTTTGAATAAAGATGACGGACTTTCCAAACCAGTAGCACATAGATCTCGAATAAGAACAACATCCAAATCACAACCTCAATCAAATAACGGGTCACCGAAAAATTCTAAGATACCAAAGCGTCAAAACTCTGTTTCACCGACGAGAAGTAGCTCTAGACAATCTTTGGATAGGAATTTGAACAGAAACCAAAGGTTTATGTCCAATAGTACCAGTAGTATTCACGAAACGATAAGAATAGGAAGTCAGGTTCATGATAAGAGAACAACTCAAAGTACTCAGCATTTAAACGTATCTCCATCGCAAATCAAAGGTAAGCCCCCGATTTCACCTGGAAAGACTGGGCCACCACCTTCTAATAAATCAATTAATCCAAAAAGACTATCTCCGATTGTTGGCACGCCGAGCAAAAGTCCAATTGACGATCTAAAGCCCGGTTCCGCCAAGTCTACTACGAAACCTGCCGCAGCAGCGAGAAAGACTGCGAAAACTACTGGAAGTACACCTGCTACATCTAGATTAAATTCTAGACAGCCAAGCAGAACTACCAGTAGAGATCCCAGTCCAGAAAAAAGAAAGCCGACGACTAAAACTGTAAGTAAACCTGGAAACACAGCCACGAAGCCTGCAACAAGAACACCTAGTACAAGAACTACACAAAAACCTCCAGTGTTAAATAAAGTAGAACCTAAAAAACCCGTAAGTAGAACAAATAGTGTAAAAAATTTAAGCAGAGTTCCAAGTACTAAGGCGCTTAACGATAAACCTCCTTTGAACAGGCAGATAAGTAAGAAAGATATTTCTGAGAAATCCAAATCAACGAGTAAATTAAACGAAGTATCATCGAAAAGGGGTAGTGTTGATAAAACTATACCTAAAAAAGCTGAAGAAGTCACAAATATTGAAGTTACTAAAATGAAAAGAAAAGAAGGCGATAATACAGCAGATGCAAATGTCGGCGATGAGATAACAAGACAAGATAATGGGACTCAGTATGATAAAACGACAAATGAAAATGGGGAACTTGTAATTCTAACTAAGAAGAATGTTGTTTCTATGACAACAGCAGCAATAACATCTCAACCTTTGGAAGTAGTGGCAACAGTTACTAATCAATTACCGACAACTTTAGAAAAAGCAAGAGAAAAGGGATTGTTCGAGAGACTAAGTTCTAAAGATTCCTTAGTCGGTAAAGAGGAAGACAAAGAAACGGAAGAAAAGGAAAAGGAGGAAAAGAAACAAGTGAAACCTAAAATAACGGAGAAAACTCTATTTACTGAAGATCACGTAAGACTTAGGCCGTTACAACCGCCCTATAATAATCCTGAAGTAGAAAGAGTGAAACAAAAAATAGACAGCATATTAAAAGAACCGGAAATATCCACAGAAAATATACTAACTACGCCAAAAGCTAAGGAAGCTGTTAAAGCTGCAACAGAAAAAGCAAAAACCGCTGCTAAAGAAGCAAATATTGAAGTTACTGATAAACTGAATGAAATAAAAGACGAAAGCGTTAAACAAGGAGAGGAAATGAGCTCAGAAATTCGTTCGGAAGCTGCAAAAATAGTCGACAGTATCATGACGCCTGTCGAAGAACCGAAAGATGAGAAACCTAAAGATATAAAGAAAAATATAGAACCCATAGTAACAGTTGTTACTGAGAAGAAAAATGAAGTAAAAACTGAAATAGCTGAGAAGATTAATGAAAAGTTAGTCCAAGGTGGTCCGGAGGTCGAAGTGCAGAGTTCAAATTTGTCAACGCCTGGGGCAGAAAATTTGACGTTGCAGAGTAAAGCCGCCAGAGGGAGTGCATCTGATAAATCTCACAGTAACGGAGGGTAAGTGATATTTATTTTTAACTGTACAATTACAATTATTTGTAATAAATGAATTGAAAGCCGATGCTGAGATGGCCCAGTGCATAGACTACATAAAATTAGTAACTCTTTTATATGTTTTTACAATAGGGTCCCAGAAAGCGTTCAGAAACTTTTTATAAATTTTTTTTTTTTAAAGTTCAAGGAACGTTTGTGTGGTAAAGGCTATTATAAAATTGGTGAATACCTTGAGGACACCACGCCTTGGGAATTAGACAGTTACTCCAAGCTTTTCAGTGATTATAATGTGTAAACCAATATCACTTTAAAAAATACATTAAAATAAAAAAATATTACTCTTTGACTTTGTTTCGCCGGTTTAGAGGTTTAATTTTGGAGCCAGTGGTAGAATCTGACTTTCAAGAAATAAGTGTTATGCTTTTTATGTTGAATAAAAATACTTGATTTGATTTGATAGAAAACATCAATTGATCGAAGGTCGCGCGTCCTAATCCAGGACAAGCGAGTTTTCTAGTGCCTAATTTGTGTTTCGAATTCATCTCCTACAAAGCAAGAGATAATCGTTCAGTCGCCACAATCCACCCACGTCCAAAACCACCCAGTTCCACACATTGGCGCAGTGTGCTCGCGTCGGAGTAGAACGTATGGCCTTTGAATTACATTTCAGATCAATGTAAGTAGCCTTGGTCGATGTAATATAATTTAAACTTATCCTATATCAAAATTACCTATGTATTATATTATATACCTAAAATTATTGAAATTAAAAAGGCAGTGATCAAGTTATATGCAGAACTATGGGTTTACAGAGTTACTAAGCGATTAAAGCCTTTTTCTTTATTAGATTTTAAAAAAAACTCGAGATCCAATGAGAATTTTTGAAATTACATACGAAGAAATCGTTTTCGTCTTAGAATTTTCAAAGATTCTTCTTATTGCTCTCCTTGTATATCTAGTAAAAACACTTGTGCGGGAATCTAGTCCGTAATCATAGATTACTAAAAGCAGGTTCGTGACCAATACGCCAAAGCGGTTGTCTTGTAACTACCATACAAAAATTTAATCTGCCTAATTCCCGCGTCCAAACATCCTTTTTAAAACAAGTCCACGACCGTAAACTATATGTCTATTATCTGTAATATAACCAATTTTCACTTTCATATTGTGGTTTTATTCAGTTTGTTTGTGAATACAAAGTGAAGAAAGTATTCCCCTCGGAGATTTCGTTCGGTTTTCACCATTTACTGTCGATATGATGTGGTTTGAATGAATACTATTATTTCGAGAAAGCAAATAGGATTCACGAACAATGAAATTGGCGAACAAATTGTAGAGACGATTCTTATTTTATTGTTTTTTTTTCGGAGTGTGACTGTTGGCCCTAGTGGCCTTGACAGCGTCACCGGTGGGAGGGCCGGGTCAGGAGACCTCCGCTGGTAAAAGGTAGACAGCCCGCACGGGGCTTAAGTTAATCCGTCCCAAGAGCCCCTCCTGCGACGTCGAGCCTAGACTTGGGACGTCATCGGGAGGGGGCCACATTTTTAGTATGATCTAATCTTGACTAATTTTAATGCGAAAGTAACTCTGCCTCTCTGTCTGTCTATTTGTCTGTCTGCCAAAAATAATGAGAAAATACATAGACTACTTTTTAATGCGCAAAAAGGGTTATAAGGAGTTGAAAGAATGGATAGGATGATGAAAAAATGTATGGAAGTATCGTAATTTTAGAGCTAGAAGCTTGTACCTTATTTTTTAGGCTGTTGATTCGATATAAATAAATGTGACATTCAAAGTTTGTAAAGGAGGGGGGAATAATCAGAGTTTGTATTAAAATCGATATTCACGCGGACGAAACCGCTGGCAGGAGCTAGTCTACTATATTGTGCCGAAGGCCTACCTGAACTTTGCGGATAGGACAGTCTTCTTCCTATCGAGTGGTTAGTGTTCAACCTAGTGTCAGAGTTGTTCAGGTCGCCCGTAGGCCTCTAACTTGACCTTTCGACGTTGCCACCACTAAATACCAAATACCACTATGTGATCACCCATCTAATGACTGACTGCGCCTAAAGTTGCTTAGCCTACCGATCGTTTACCGATCAGTGGGTGTACTCGGCTATGAGCGTCTCGGGATAGGCCTATTATATAGATAAGGGTACGACAGTGAATATAATAAATATATTCCCATTTAATTTCAAACGTGTGGTTGGTCTACCATAGCAACAACATGTAACATTATTCCCGGTATCTACCCAGGTTCTGTACTCTAATCCTTATTCGACTGGTTACTTACTAGTATTTCCACAGAGCGATTGCTATCTGACCTCCACAAAGGATAAGAGCAAATTACCAATCAGGAGTTAACGATTATTTATTTATTTATTTATTTATTTATTTATTTATTTATTACATGGAAAACTTACAGCTATAAAAACATATAGTATATATTAACTTAATTAGGTAACAGTAAGCCAATAACAAGTTTTCGCTTATATACAACGGATTACACGAATCAGGTGAGAGCAACAAACGCTATACAAATGTAGTTGTGGGTTTCAAGAAAAATGTAACTAATTTTAAAACTAATTAATTGAAAAAACTTAGGCTTAAGCGCTGCCTAGCCAATGCAATATTTGATACAAAAGGGTCCATTTCATACTGTTTACAAAGAATATTGAAATTTCTACTTGCTCGAACTAAATAACTATTTTGTCTGTACTTGGACGAAGCATTAGGCACTTTTATAGGGTGGTTAAAGCGAATTGATTTATATGGAACATTAAAATATATTTTACTTAAAAGTTCGGGACAGTCAACACTATTATTAAAAATTTTCGAAAAGAACATGTAGTCAGCTATATCACGACGGTAGTGAAGTGGCAATAAATGGTATTTCCTACAGAGCTGAAGATATTCGTGGGAACGGTAGGGAACATTTTGGTGAAAGCAAAGGTATTTGATAAAACGTTTTTGAACGTTTTCGATACGGTCAATATATTTACGATACTGCGGGTTCCATATCTGGGATGCATATTCTAAATTACTACGAACAAATGTGCAGTATAATATTTTAAGGGTTTTAACATCTTTAAAACTTTTTGACATCCGCATTATAAAACCAAGTGATTTAGAAGCTTTTTTTACTATAGCATCGACATGCATATCAAAAAGTAACTTGCTGTCATGGATAACACCTAGATCTCTGATATAATTAAGCCGAGGTAATGTATGGCCTCCGAGAGTGTAACTAGTGGCTACTGGTGAAATCTTTCTAGTGTAAGTAATAACTGAACATTTGGCGGGGTTTAGATCGAGTTTGTTTAATGTACAATATTGTTCTAAACGATTCAAATCCTCCTGAAGTGCAATCATGTCATTAAAAGATGAGACGGCAGCAAAAACTTTCATATCATCGGCAAAACACAATAGGCGGGAAGATTGTAAGCATTGGTCGATGTCATTTACATAAATGATAAATAACAAAGGACCGATTAGTGAGCCTTGGGGGACGCCACTAGGTATAGGAACCCAGCTGGACACATAATTACTGAGAACAACTGCCTGAGATCTGTTCAGAATGTAAGAGGAGAACCATCTTAATAAACTGCCATGTGTTCCAATATGGTATAGCTTGTTAAGAAGAGTAGGATGATGAATACGGTCAAATGCCTTACTATAATCTGTATAAATGACATCCACCTGCTTGCCATGGTCCATGCTTTCTGTAATAAAATCGTTAAAAGTATGAGATTGCTAACAGTCGACCGTCCTTTCAAAATCCATGCTGAATGGACTAAAGGATCCCTTAAGGGAAGAGTATACCTAGTCGTAAATAAGTTTCTCAAACAACTTCGCTATAATACAAAGCTTAGAGATTGGCCTATAGTTTGTAATATCTGATTTTGACCCTTTCTTATGTACTGGAGTAATGAAAGCAGATTTCCACAATCTTGGAACTACACATAATGCTAGAGACTTTTGAAATAAAATTGATATCGGTAAAGCAATCGAGGGCGCAGACTTCACAAGAAAATGAGATGAAATATTATCCGGACCGGGACCTTTAGAAGTGTCTAGTTCAGATAGTTGTTTAGTTAAATGATTTATACTTACTTCAATAGAAGATATGTCAGAAGAAGAGATTGGCGAAGACGAAAAATTATCTATAGGATCATCTTTACTAGTATCAGAATTAAGAAAAGAAGAGTGAAAATATGTGGAAAAGGCCTCGCAAATCGATTCACCTGTAAGAAGTGTATTATTATTGTATTTCATAGAATTCGGAATAGCGTTAGAGTTTGAACGGCTTTTTACGTAAGTCCAGAAGTACTTGGCATTATTTTTAGTTGAATTTTCAGTCAAGTTAAGATAATTTATATAACATGATGATTCAATTGATTTGGCTCTGTCCCGTAACAGTTTATATGTCAGTTCATCAGATTTATTACCATAGACTTTAAATTTCCTTAAGAATTTGTGCTTTTCTTTTATTACTTTAATAAGCGATGATGAATACCACATAGGATATAAATTTCGGCGATTCGGCTTTTGCGGTATATATTTATTTTGAAGATGGTTTATAGAATGAATGAAATAGTCCAGCGAGTCATCTATAGACCGATAAGAAAACTCACGTTTCCAGTCTGTAGCACAGATCTCACTGTTGATGGATTCGAAGTCACCTTTGCTATAGATGTAACGTAAACGTGGTGCACAGCTTAGCACAGGTGATTCAAACGTTTCAATATGTATAAGTAAAGCTGGATGATAAGGATCAATAGGTACTAATGGGTCAGTACATTCGTGAACATTGACCCAGCCATTTGATATGACTAAGTCTAGCGTTTTACCATAATGATTGTTTACACCGTTATATTGACCAAAACCGAGGGTACATAGTTCATCCGCAAGCAAATATTCATCACTTGTAGTGAGGTTGGACGGGACAAACGATGAATTGATAGAGGCTGACCAAGAAATACCGCTCATGTTGAAGTCGCCGAGAATTAAAAACATATCCGAGGTATTATTAAAGACTACATGATTTAATTTAGTAAAAAAGTTACCCAACTGTGAAGAGAATGAGAGTCCATTGTGTTGTTTACAAAGATAAATAACGCATATATGTAAGTAAGCATGACATCGAGAATTCAATTTCTTAAAGCGTATACTGAGCCACAGGTCCTCCGCGGTGGAATGAAATAATGGCTGAGAAGTAACAGCCAGTTCCCTTCGCGTCGCGATAAGTACACCACCACCACGAGATTGCCCTGTTAAGGCATAGTCCCTGTCACGACGCCAGACAATGTACCGGTGATCAAAAAGCTCTGAATTAAAAATACCATCCATTAACCACGTTTCCGTATTATTCCGTTATTTATTATCAGATGTTATGATTACAACCGGGATGGTCGTCGCAGTAAGCTATGTAGCTATATACACCCACGCGACTCCGCTTGCACGGGCTATGTGCTGATTACTGTTTTTTAATTATATTGAACTTTAACTTACTTACTTTTTGATTTATTGAAAATTTTATCCAGACTACAAATATAAAAAAATCTACAGAAACGCGTTTTCTGAAACAATAATACGTTTTTTATTAAAGTTCAAAAACACCATTGTACCTTACAGCGCCCTCTAGCGCTCGCTACATGAGTTAATACTTTTGATTCAACCGTTTGAGTTTCTACTTATATATTCATTGCTGTCAAAAGCGGCACTTCTTAACAGAATTTTATACCTTATTGCATTAATTATAAGGAGATTGTTTCGGACAGCGGTCAGTATCGAGCGGGCGGTGGCGTGACCCTATTAACATACTATTTATAGGGTTGAATGAAACGTATTTTTAATTATTTTTTATTTTGATTAAAATTTATTTTGTACTAATATTTTTAATTATGAGATACTAAACGCTAGACACTCCTCATCAAGAGTCACAAAACCCATGTAAAACTAGTGTCTTCATGGTCAATACAAACATCTGCCCCGATCGGAATCGAACTCAAGAACCGTAGGTACAAACAAGGTCTAAAGTCTAATAATAGGGCGAAATACTCAGTGAAGCCTACGACGAGACCGGTGACCGGTTTTGGACCCTAGCTGAGCCTATTTTTTTAATCGGAAGGAAAGCATTTTCGCTCACATAGCTGTATTGTGGGACTCACTCACTAGCTCCTCTAACGGTAGCAATAAAAACCAACGCCGTACCTGTGGCGTGGCACTAGTGGTTGTCGAATTTTCCTAAAAAAGGCGGTGCTGACTTATGTTGTAGAAGGATTGTATTCTTTTGTTTTTAACTTTGAAGTCTATTTTTATTCTTTTTTTCTAAAAGTTCTTTCGAAAACATCTTCGTGAATGACACTTCTACGAAACTTATTCTTTAGATTTTAATATAAACTACTAGCTGTGTAAGCGGCTTTGCGCGCGAAGTCAGAAATATTGGTCTATTATTTTTATAACCTGAAGCATTATTCTAAAATAAAAGTAACCTAAGTTATTCTTTATACTTTTAACTGCCAGTGAAAACCTCCTCAAAATCATTCCAACCGTTTCGGCGATTAGCCGAGACAGACAAACCGACATTTTAAGAATTGTTTTTTTGTTACGAATACCATGTATTCTTCTATAAGTATTTACAAAAATCGATTATTTTGACATTACAAACAGATTTTTCAATTTTATTTACATGTATAGAATATATAGTTTAGTAAATAAATAACTAATTTTAATGGAATTTCGAACATCGTCTATCACGATTATATAGATAAGGTTGTAATTTACCAATTTACTTTGCCAATTTCCGTTGCGTATTTTCGTCAATTTTAGCCAACCCTATTACGCCAGTATGGCGTCTGGAAAATATTCGTAACAATTAAATGCTTGTACACATTAACCTCGTTAGGAAAGTTTATTATTTAAATATTTTTAAGGACAATTTTATTTATTTACATCCTGTAAATTACTTTTTAATTTACTAGTGTACTAGCTTCTGTCCGCGGCTTTGCATTTAATTTTTTATGCGCCACACCTTAATGCAATATAGAAATGGTTGGTTCACTATATAAACATTGACTGTTTTACCCCCTTCAAATTTTGTTTCCACGAAGAGAAAGAAGTCTTTAACAACGTCCAAGGGCCCATCTATATCTTGCAAAAAATTCATCATAATCGGTTTAAGATTCAAATAAGTCTTTTAGGCACTTTTATAACGTCAAATACTTATACAGTCTGGTGTGTCCGTCTTGAAGCTCGGTAGGTAGATTCTACAGAGAAGAACCGGCAAGAAAGCCACTCGTCAGAGTCACTCTTTTTCAAATACAACCGTCCATAGACTATAGACATAGAATATAGACCGTCTATAGACTATACCACGGCGAGTGTTCGGATGAATTATTTTCCCTTATCCCTCCCTCCCCCTTCCATTCAAGAACTACGCGTGCCGGTCTCCGATGTCATCGACTAACTGTGGCATCAATTCCATCGCGAACAAAGAAGTTTGCCAACTCTTTTCTTTGTCGCACGTCAAAAAAATGGAATTCTTTACCGGCACACGTGTTCCCTCATTCTTACAACCTGGGGTCCTTCAGACGAGGCGTGAAGAGGCACCTTGCGGGTAGGCAGGGCAAGGATGGCTAGTACAGTTCGCCTTCTGCAACCGTATTAGCCATCTTCGCGTGTGGACTCTACTTCCACTTACCATCAGGTGGAGTAGAGTCATTTGCCCTCCGGCTTTATTTAAAAAAAAAAAAAAAAAAAAAAAAAAAAAAAAAAAAAAAAAAAAAAAGTCCTCAGTCAGAGTCTCGACGCTCGCGGGCTCGATTCCCACTCGGAGCAGGTATTTGTTATAAATATAAAACCACGCCCGTGGTTTTATCAGTATTCATTTTGAATCAAACTAAGCTAAGGATAGCCTAGAACCTTTATAAATTTAATCCAAGTAGGTTAACATTATGAACAATTTATTGTAACCTACAATGCTTTTAATCCCTTAACTAGATAACACAATAAATTGCACAGCACTGTAACTACTACGTCGGATTTCAACGATTAGTCCTTTTATGTTTGGTATGACAATAACTTTCGGTATGGTGAAATATCGAAGTAACCATCATTGTGACGCTTCGTTAGAATAACATCTTTTTCAACGTATTTTATAGGTTCTATACTTCGTCATGTGCCAACAAGTATATCTTTTTCGGACTGGACGTTTGTCCTTGAGAGTCTCCTCACCGTGCCTCGTAGAGCACGTTAAGCTGTTAGTCCCGGTTGTTATCATCTAAGAATAATCGTTAACTCTCTTGATAAGTAATCTGCTCTTGTCCAATGAGTTACTGGATAAGAGTTTATGCAGACCCTGTGAACTGCTAGAATAATGCTAGGAACAAGAAGAAGATTAGGAGAAATAGAATTTTTAATATCAAATAATAAATAAACAAATAAACGCTGCACACTCAACGGCCCCCATTAGGATAGTAATATCCTGTGTCGGGGTCCGGAAACATTCACAATGACATGGACAAATACACCCAGACCGGAAAATATGCTTGCACGGTCAATACAAACATATTATGCTCCGAGCGGGAATCGAACCCGCGACCTGTGGCGTTTAAGGCAGGTTCGCTACCGCTGCGTCACAACGCCGAAATTCTTTTTACCTTGAATTTAAATCGGGTCAAACAAAACGAAAAAATCAGTAATACAATACTATTTTTCATGTTATTTTAGGCCTACAGTTTTTAATATATTATGATAATTAATATTAGTACAAGAAATAAGCAAATGGTCCCCAGAAACGATACATCGCGAGTTTCGGGACAAAATACTAGTTATAAAAACGCTTACATTATTATATAATTATTAAAAATAACGCGAATGTTCCGCCATGTTTTGTTCGAATCAAGTGCGTGTTGCAAATTAACATAGTGGTTCAGTACATATTAAAATATTTTAATTGAAAAACATCATTTATTTGGGTACATTTTTGATGGAAGATGGAAACAGCTCAAGCAAGTAAAAAGTGTTGTTTTCTGAATGAATTGAGCCAAGTGCGTGTTAGACTCGCACATAATGGGTTCCGTAAAATAAAAATATCAACTTTCTGGTATGGGGTCTCCACTATCCACTATAATTTTGAAATTAAAAGGTTTTATATTTTTTGTGAAAATTTCAACTCCACCTACTACGGTTCCTGAGATACAGCCTGCTGTGAGACGAACGGATGGACGGAGAGACGGATAGTGAAAGCTTAGTAACCTTTAACTACGGAACCCATAAAACATTTGAATATCATAGTAATTGAATAATATAATTCGGATTAAAACATTTGTATATTTGCTTTAATTTAAAAAATATAACAGTTTATTTTTATTTTTATTATTTTTTTTTTTTTATTTTTTTTTTTTTTATATTCTTTATAAATTACTTACCTGAATTTAAACATTTTTGACACTTGTTTTTCATTTTAATACAATATTACATTAAATCTTTCACGATGATTTTTCATATATACTCGCGTTACCCTAATTTCCACCTCGTTAAACGTAAGCTATTCAGCTATTTCTTAGCCGTAATAGATTGCATAGTACTCGATACAACCCTTAGCGCGACCCTTAAAGAATTAGTTCAATTTAGTCTGACCTCGGCCGCCTTCGCCACTCGTCGTACTAAACTTCTTAGCATGAAAAAGGCGCGAAACTTTGACAGTGACATATTTTTATTATCTGTGAAATATTTTGACATTTAGTATTTTGAATAATAAAGATTGTTTATGGTATTAATAATTAGAAATATGTGAAAAAAGGTTTTAAAATTTTTATGATGGTGTTATTTATCAGTTTTTGTTAGTTATTTTTATTAATATGATTCATAACAGGACAGTGTATATATTGCCAAATGAATTATTGCCGAAGCGGTACGACGATGATGGGTAACATTTTATATTTAAATTTAAATACCGGTGTATTTTATTTTTTTAAATCGATTGTTTTTCGTGTTTCTACATAAAACTGTATCAAATATAAAACTTTCAAATTGGTTTCTCCGTTGCCATAGAATTTTCATCAAAATCGGTTCTGTAGTTTGGTTTCAAAATTAAAATAACTGGAAAAAAATGTCATTTAATTACCGACATTGCGTATTTTTTAAAGTGATTTTCATTGATGCTTACGATCATTAAAATGATAGATTTTTTAAAAATAATAACAAATCGGCATTTCACGCTTCCTTTTCCTTTCAAAATTTGTTTTTGTAAAAAAAGGAGCAATAACAAAAAATATATCTTTCTGTTGTTGTTTCACGAAAATTCGTACGTCTTTTTGGTCCAAATTCATTATTTGGTCAAGCTCTGGTATTTAGGTCACGGCTCTTCGATTATATTAAAAGTAACAAAACTGAAAAACTTCACGTAAATAATATGGCCTTAATTAAAGGTGTCGTGTCTAAAAGAACATTTGTTACCTATTATTAAATAACTAGCTTCTGTTAGCGGCTTTGCCCGCGTGAGTGACGATTTTAATATAAACTTCGCACCCCCCTACGGGTTTGTAATTTAAGGAAACGTAAAGACACGTGTTTCTTTATATTTAGTACCAGAGCCGGCTCCTCCCAGTAAAAGTCGACTGGGGAAGTACTAAGAGAGCTGGAGGACGAATCTCCCACCCGTTCTGCACATTTCCTTTCTTCCCTTCTCATCCCTTCCTTCGTATCCCTTGTGATACCTCAAGTTAACGCGCATGTGATACCTCAAGTCGCGCGTGCGTTAGGTTGAGGTGACTACTTGCCATCAGACGGATGGACCTTATGCTTGTTTACCAACTTTTAGTATCAATGACGGACTTACATACGAACTTATTTCGAAAAAGTCCTCTCTCGGTGATCGTTTACGTTTTAAAAACAACACCTGTGAAAAATTTAGCTTTCTAGGTCCGAGGGCTCAATCAGCTTTAGGCTGGGATATTATATGTCGGCAAAGTCTTTTCCTTTTATATAAATAATACATATAGACTAAAATAATAATAATAATATGTTATATCATAGACTAGCGACCCGCTCCGGCTTCGCACGGGTATAAATATATATAGCCTATGTTATTCACTGAAAAAAATATTAAAATCGATTCAATAGTTTTGATTTATTCATTACTACCCGTGGCCCGCACGCATTTAATGTAATTATGTACGACATCACATTAGAAAGCTCAAAAATTATTTTTTTTTTCCACTATTTTTATACGTATAAACCTTCCTCTTTAATCACTCTATCTATTAAAAAAACCGCATCAAAATCCGTTGCGTAGTTTTAAAGATTTAAGCATACATAGGGATATAGGGACAGAGAAAGCGACTTTGTTTTATACTATGTAGTGATGATACTTGTAAAACAGTAAACTTATATTCTTCTATATTTCTACTTTTAGATACGGTGGCAAGGCTGAGCTGCTGAGGTAAATTTAACCAGTTTATGCATGGGGAAACCTTTAAAATAAAATGATAAATCATTAAATTAAATAATTAAATTATAACATAAAATAACATCTAAAACTGTTTCCTAATAAATTATTCTAACAGGTATAGATAGATATTAACCAATATTTAAAAAATTAACTTTGTGTAGTAAAAAAAGTTTATTTGAATTAAATATCAAGCATTTGCGTCACAGTGGCGTAGCGGTAGCAAAACCTTTTTCTTCGTGTTCCTTTGGAAAATAATTTAGACACACCACTGCATGTAGTGTACTCGTCAAGTACCCTAGGTACTAGGTACTTTCTTACGCATGACCTCGGGCTGTCCGTGGTGCGTAGATCTCCATAGATACTTTGATATCGATTCGATCTCCAAATATTTGAAGCGCTTATTGCAAAACAATTTCGATGAAACTATCTTTCATCCGAATTCTCTGATTAAACAGCCTTGTATCTACACAGACAGATGTAAGAAACTGACTAAAGTCAGCCGTCCTAAGCACGACCCTGACGATAGGATTACATTAGAGAATGCCCCATACACAGCACAGGCACGCACACAATACCGCCTACGCCGGTGAGGACGAGGTACCTTGTATCGCACGTCGCGTCGCGCTCACACCGTCGGGTGAGTCCATCGTGCAGAATGCGCTCGGAGCGCTGCCTCCATCTCCGATGATGTCCTTAGCCGTGATTCAGCTTCGCAGGAGAAATACTAAGGACGAAATCTAATTTGAGCTCCCGTAAAGGTTGTCCCTCTTTTACGGCCGGGTCTCTGTACTCGGCCCCGCCGCTCACTCGGCACATTGTGTTCTATGGCTCGTCCTAGCAGGGCGAAACTTTGGGCCCGCGGCAAGTCTGTCCCCATTTCACGGCCGGGTCTCAATACCCGGCTTCCCGTCCAGTGACGTGGTCAAGGCCCGTAAGATCAGCAGCAATACACATTAAGAAAAAAACAATGGTTCTAAAAACATATTATTATTTATTTCGATCACTGCATTCAATCTGTTAGTAGTTGTCTGTACCGTCGACATCAGAAATCGGTTGTCCTTTAAAAATATTTTTTATTCAATATGTATTCACTAGACTTAATGACTTTAATGTAGTCTATCGGTACAATAGACGCACTGATACAGAGTCATTCATAAAATAATCATACTTAGCTCGATAATAATTGTTAGACCTTCTACGTATTAAGGCTGTTTCAGACCTCCGTTTCATTCGAGCGTATAAACTCATTTTTCAAAATAAAGTATAAGTGGACGTATATAAGAAATACCATGTCAACCCACAAAATTGAAATAACCGAGTTGTATATGCAGAAGTGTGGGTAAATGGCTGAAGAACATTTTTCTTTAATATTTGTGGGGGTTTAAGCTTTAAAACTTCTAAAAAAGCCATTTTTTAATCATGCAATTTATGTAATATTTTAAAAGTTTTGGGTTATATTATATACGAAATATGCAGTTTGTACGCTTATTTTATGTGAAAATAAGTAACATAACTAACATACATCTTGAAATTGCCAAAAACTTGACCAATACATAAAAAAATCATATAAAGCAAGTTGTTAAAAAATTTCAAACGCGTTTTTCTCGAAATGACATTCGTGTGGGTTGACATGGTATTGCTTATTTGCGTCCAAGTATACGCGCAATGTCAGCGTTAACACTTTTATAAGTCCTATAAATATGCAACTGACATTCGCCACCATCGGCTTGAGCGTACACGCCGGAAGAAGCCCGTGTACGCGTTCAGCTTTTAACCCGGCCTAATATGCGTTTAATAATTAATTACCGGTTATCTAATATATAAAATTCTCAAGTCGCGGTGTTTGTTGTTTGTTACCAAACTCCTCCGAAACGACTCGAGCGATTTTGATGAAATTTTGTGTGCATATCTGGTAGGTCTGAGAATCGGTCAACCTTTATTTTTACCCCTTAATGTTAAGAATGGTCCACCACATTTTTTTTTGTATTTTGGGCAATTTTTATTATTTTTATGATGTGGCATTAAAAAGTGTTTTTGATAACGATATTAGCCAGTTCTTTAGCCAGTCAAAGTCTATCTAGAATAATGATTTACTTAAAGAGTACGAGATGTGGTTATTTAAGGTAGGAAGCATATAAAAGTTACAAAGTTTAATTTTATAGTATTTTCTTCACCAGATTCCCACAAAGCACCAGCACCACACCAAAACCACCACCACGAGCTCACAGGGAACAGAAAGACAAGAGCCCCCAATCAGAACCAGTTGATGAGACCCCAAAACCAAATATATGCTCTCGGTTGATGGGTAAATGCAAGGCCAAATGCTGTTCATGCTGTACGAAGCAGAAAGAAGAAGATGCAACGGAAGAAGAAGAAGTCGTGACAGCTGAAAAGGAGAAGTTCTGGAAGAAGATGAATTGTTTTAAAAAGAAAGTTCCAGAAGAGGATGTAGAAATCGCTGCCGGGAAAGTGAGTTAATTTCATTTTAGTATTTTGTTGTTGACATAAACCTCATTTGCTAGATACATTAAAAAGTTCAAGTTAATTATAATGTTCTTTAAAAATTTAAAAAATATAATATGAAACAAACTCCTTCGAAACAGTTCGACAGATTTTTATACAAAGTTGAGGGTGGTCCACACCAAATTTTTTTTTATACAATTTTTTGTTATATTTTACAAGATTCAAAATTGAAAAATACATGCAACCATAAATTTTCACCCTTCTACAATCAACTACTGTTAATAGTGATATTAGGAATTCAATAACCGGTTTCACTCCGGTTTACAATTAGACTCAGTTAGGGGGACCTGCTATCGGGTTCCAGATTTTTTTTGGGGGCAGGACAAAATCTTGGACCCGCTAATAATACTATATAATACTCATACTAAAATTTTGTATACACGCGTATGAACGTGGTTATCTAAAGATATTTCATCGTATTTAATTCTTCTCAGGGTACCACAATAGAATTCGAACACGAGACGAAACGAAAACGCAAGTTACGCGACATCCTCTGCTCGTGTTGTCGTCGCCGCGTCGTCAGCGACATTGAACCACCTCAGCACATTGAGACGTCGCCACCAGTGACCAGCTCTGACGTGGTCAAGGATACGGGATGCTGCGGGAAGAAGAAGGAGGCGGAGAGACGAGACAGCATACTGAGCGATCAAACGCCATCACCGTAAGTTATGTCAAATTACCATAAAACGGATTTGAGACGCTCATAGCCGAGTGCAACCACGAATCGGTAAACGATCGTTAGGTTAAACAACTTTACGCGCGGTCAGTCATTAGATGAGTGATTGGATAGTGGTATTTCAACCGATCGTCTCCATTCTTCGTAGGAAAAAAATAGTCGGTCCCAGCTGTTGAAAACTTGACAACAGTCGATATGTCAAGTCAGAGGCCTACGGGCGACCTGAACAACTCCGTCACTAGGTTGGCCACTAACCAATCGATAAAAATAAGAAGAACCTTAAAACAGCGGAAATTTTTCGGCTTATATTACTTAAATTCAGATTTTTGAATTATAATTTACACACAGAGCTCTGGTCTATGTGACCTTTTAACTGGCAGGTACAGGATCGAACTAATTGCGTTATGGTGAATTATCATTATCAGATGCTATGTAATAACAAACAGTTATTAGTCACGTGAAATAACTAATCAAAACTTTTCTAATTACTAAATAAGTACAATAATCGAGGCATTATTTGTTAAGTTTAAAGGCGTCGGGATGTGACACCCCCATCGCCCGCTGTTGGGATAACCTCTGTCACAACAGAGATTATTCCACCAGTGCAATCAGTCACACTGGTGGTAGGTCTTTTGTTGCAAGATGCCGGCTAGGTAGGTACCACCGCAGTGTCAATATTCTGCCGCCAAATAGTAGTGCTTAGGCACTACTGTGTTCCAGTTTGAAGGGCATTGTACGCTAGTGAAATTACTGGGCGAACGAGATTTAAGAACTAATATCTCGAGGTTGGCAACGCGTGAGTGGCACCTACTAATGGTGCTGCAAGCGCTCATAGGCTGCGACAGCCACTTACCATCAGGTGGGCCGTATGCCTGTTTGCCAACTTCTAACATTAAAAAAAAAAAAAGTAGTGCTCGTTTTTCGAAGCGCGTATAGGTGCGCTTTTTACCATACGCGCAACTCGTACGTTAGTTAGCGGACGTTGAAGCTCGTGTACGCGCGTAATATTGTTTAAATAATACACTACTGACATTCACCACAAGTTTGAGCGTACACGCCGGAATAACCGCCGTATACGCGCGTTTGGCTTTTTGCAGTACGAAATGAAGCGCTAAATAAATTAATTACATAGAAAGTCTCTTTTTATGTTATAAGTTCGAAAACAAGCATACGGCCCACCTGATGGTAAGTGGTTGCCGTAGCCTATGAGCGTTTGCAGCACCATCATATATCGCAGTAGTTTCACTAGCCTACAGTGCCCATCAAACCGGAACACAGTAATGCCTAAGCACTAGTATTTGGCGGCAGAATATTTGACACTGCGGTGGTACCTACTTAGCTGGTCTTTTGCAACAAAAGACCTACCACCAGTGTGACTGATTGCAATAATGTCTGCTGTGACATAGATTATCCCTACAACGGGCGATGGGGTCGTCACATCCCGACGCCGGTCTAAAACTATTAGTATATAATATCAAAAGTGGTTCGTTTTTATCTACAAAATCACCAATAATGACTCAGTCCTGCTGCAACAGTAACCCTTCATGCCCGCTACAGTTGCTGTAACAACCGCTTCGGGAGGTGGGTTCGCGGCGCCTGTCGACGACAATCCGAACAGTCTTCAAGTAGAAGAACAAGCTTATTTTCTAAAAACAAGAGCCTCTCACCCACACTACCACCTGAGGTAAGTTGAACTGTAATCATAATTAAGTACACCTTATTTTTACACCACAACAGTCACCGATAATCATATGGCCGCTGGATTGGAATAAGCTACTGTAGATAGGATAGAACCTTTCCGTAACGACAACTTAGTCATAACAGCTCCTTTAGCCCAATTATTTGGTGATCAATTATAGATTACTGAATACATTTTGCTTCTCTCATACTAAAATTCCTAAAGATTTTCATCATAAAATGACAAGGAAAGTTGTCTTGAAGTGCGTTATTTTCAATACGACAGCGCAAGTGTTTTGTTCAATTATGTATATTTAAAAAAATGTATGTGATGAGTTGTCATATTTTACACAGTTACACTAGAGACCATGGCGTAGCGAGGTAGGTAGCAAGGAGGGGGAGAGCCCTTGCTACCTAACGTATATATATAAAATGAAGCTTATTTATTATTCCGTTAACGAATATATTCCAGATAAAGTGGCATGGGACTAATATACGTTGAATTTCATCCGGGATATACAACTTAATTTTTACATTTGACCAATGTAATGTGATTTTATTTTGAAAAGAGTAACGTAGAGTTTAGTAGAGTAAAGAGAGTTTCTTGCCGGTTCTTCTCTGCAGAATCTACCTTCCGAATCGGCGGTAGGTAAGTGAAGACTTAGGCGGACATAACAGACTATATATTTGACGATTCAAAAGTGCTTAAAAGCCGAATTGATTAAAGAATATTTTGATTTTGAGTTTGCTAATAACTCATGTTGGTGTGTGCCAACTCTTGACACATGTTATTACTATCTCAATGGGTACCATATTATCCTAGTATATCCTATACTAGGATATACTAGGATAATATGGTGTATGGATATATCCTGTAGTGTTAAGTGTAGAGTTTATTTTTTTATGTATCCGTAAATTACCAGGCCGATGAAAAACTCTTTCATGTCAGGCTATTATTATATCAGAATATTTTTATAAATAAAATTATGAATCCAAAAAAACACACACCATACTATTTATATAAGTTAAAAAAATAATCATTAGCTTAAAATTAAGAATGTTACCTTGGAGTGAACAATACTTTTATGGCGTGACGAAATTGTACCGTTAACATAAAAAAATCCATAAAAATTTAATATTACCAATATTATACCCAAAAAACCATAATTTGTGCAAAAATGCATACATGCAATGTCAAAATAACAACTTCTTATATTAAATAAAATGAAGTATGTCTGATTGTTCCGGATTATCTCGGAAACAGAAGAACTGATTAACAGGTATTTTTAACAGTGATAGCTGATGTCATAAGGAGTAGCGTAGGCTAATTATTTTAGAAAAATAATCAGAGTTTCACAGAATAAGTGAAAATGCAAGAAAAACGTAAACAAAAATACTGTAAAACATAGGAGAAAAGCCGGGTAATATTCCAGTAAAAAATAAAAAAACCTAAGAAAAAGATAAGAATGTTTTAAGAGATTAAATAATAAGATGAGATAATGTTTTTATTGATTTTACTTTCCAGGGAAAGTGACAGTGTACTATTTCTTGATTGCTCACTTATAAAAATAACCAGTAGTTTCCACTAATGTGTAATTCAAATATAAAAAAACGCTTAACACCAACTTCCTATAAAATATACATAGAATAATTAAAAATTATTATGCTAACTAAATATTAAATTAAGTAACCAATTAAATAAAATTTTAAAATTAACAACATATGGCCAAAATAGTTTTTTTTAATTTGCTAAGACTGTGGTTAAGTAGATCAACATCAGAAAAGTTAATATAATATTTACTACAAGAACGTGTAATAAAATTATTTACACGAAATTTAATATTTTTCACTTTTTTGCCAACACTACAATCAATTGCTAGAGTACTTCACGAGTCGCATTTCCACAGCTAGCCGCGGTCATTCGACACGCGACTCTGACTCGCGAAGTATGATTCAACCCGTAATTTACTTAATACATATAAAATTGTACTTGATACTTTCTCATGAGTAACAGTTACAAGAATTCCCCATATGTAATTATAAGTCATGAGGTCAGGCTATTTAGCCTTGCTCTTTTCAGTATGAATACACTGGATTGACGTATAAAGTACCGTCTCTACGAATATTGACGTGACGTAGCTGAGGCCCAAAATGCAACCCTTATTTTCCTTTACAAAGCTTGCTGTTATCATTAGGTTTTAGTTTTATAGTGAATCGCTGCACAACACTGTCCTTGTGGGTGAGAACGAGGTCCTTTGTTTCGCACGTCTCGACGCGCTCACACCGTCGGGTGAGTACATCGTGTAGAACTCTGTTCAACAAACAAGCAAACATACAAACTTTCACATTAATTACTTATATTAGTAGTGTAATGTAAGTGTAATGTAAGTGAAGAAATAATGAGAAGAAAAGAAACTGTACGTAAATTACCTATCCAGTTTTGATACGCTAACCGAGAGTGTGGGCACCTGAGGCCCCTCCAGCTTCCAGCTTCAGTACTATTATCTTCTCCGCGCCTTCTTAGCCATCATCATCTCAGAGCAACGTAGTTGTGGTAATTCTGTTGTTGCTGTGTTCACTACATAGACGATGGCAACAGATTTCTTGTTAAATGTTCATATGATTGTTTGTCACCTAAGGTTATAAAATAAAAAGTGATTTAATTCAACCTTCATAAATTATTCAGTTCTTTAAATAATTTGTCATAATATTATGCTATTATTGCTATTTGTGGACTCACGTTGGGCGCCAAATTTTTCTTAGTAAAAAGATATTTTATTTATATTTGTAATAAATTAATTGTGAACATGAACCTTTTTTTTAACATTCTCCTCGCGTGTACAACTAACCTTTCACTAGGTGATTATATCTTCAGCGTCTCATAAAAATGTCATTTAACATTCTTACATTAAAATATTATTAAAACTTACACCATATATTTTTAATAATATAAAAGAACCGGCTTAATTCACTCAGTGTTAGTTAATCACAAAAGTGAAATAGCATATTATGCTGTACTGTTTCTTCCGTTTCCTTCAATAAATAATACTGGAGGCCCAAAATCCCACACTTCATCTTACTTCCTATTGGGTCGCTAACACACAAATTATGCTCCTGTTGTTGTAAGCTTTCGTACGCTAAGATGGCCGCTTACCAGACAAACCATTAATTATTCTTTCTATTAAAAGGTTTCTTAAACCTGTATAGAAATCCAAACCTAACTTTGTACGTAAATAATCTACATTCATATAAAAATACATTTGAACTGTTTTTCCATTGCATACACAAGTTTTTTTATTGCTTATTATTATGGAACTCCGTCAATTATAAACCGATTAAGAAAATTCTTTTTTTTATTTGAAAGGGTATACGTAGTAGATAGGTAAGTAGTACGTACAACTATGCTTTTCTGAGCACAAATGGGCCGGCTCGACCCGGGAAGTACGTACTACCTGCTCACAGAACATGGAGTAAAAGAAATAGTATCAGTATAAGTGTTGCGTTTCGTATGATGAGGTCATATACCTTGGGTTGGCAACGCGCATGTGATACTTCAAGTATCGCACGCGTTCATAGGTTACGATAACTGTATACGATCAGGCGGAGCGTATGTTTGTTTGCCAACCGTCATGACATGAAAAACTGACGTTTTGAAGTTTAACTAATTTCTTTAATCACATGCTTTTCAAAGTACATTGTACTAGTTTTATAAATGAGGTCACGATACACTAAGTACAACAACAATAACAAAAAAATCAATATTTAATCAAGAAATCAGCGGTTTTAATACGATTTGCTTTTAGTTTAACGTTTGCATTTAATGCATTAACGTGTATAACTTGTTGCTGTAAATATTAAAAAAAAAATGAGACGATTTTAATAATTATAAAATAATATTTATTGTGTGTGACTATGTTTATAAGTTTCGACTTAATAATCTTGTGTTATTCGGAGTTTCAACTTAATAAATTCTTTGAATATTTGTGAACTTTTGAAATTGAAAGACTTTGATAAAACTTTTAAAAGTCATGTCATTTTCATTATCAGACTATGGTTCAACGACCTCTGTACGAAAAACACCAAAAATAATTGTAACTAATGACAGAAAACGAGACATCTATGTAGATATAGATGAGGTAACTTACAATTAAATTTAAAAGCAAACTTCTTGCTAATGGTTGTCTAAAATTTATATAAGTTCTATGTAAGCAACATAGAGGCAGAAGCCTTGCTTAGCGAAATTTCATTTTCTAAAAAAAATCTTTACGTCTGCCAATATATGTAACCTTTATAGCAAATGCTGTTCCTGGGCCGCTACCCTTAAGGCCCCAGCGCCCGCGACGCCGTCCTATACGGTTCCTGTAATTTTGTTATAGTGTGTATCCCTTCCCCTTTCGTCGCCCTGAGTTCCTTAAGATATATAATCGAAAGGGGAAGGTCGAACGTTTTTATTTGCTCCTCCACTCGTGCGCTCGTGGAGTGTAACGTTTTTGTAATTTAATTAGTTAATTTTGCCGTCCACTTTTTGTTTGATTCCGTGTTTAAGTTTCGATTAAGTTCTGATTAAGTTTTATTTTATTATTTTCATTATTAAATAATTAGAACCGTAATACCTTGACAAATTTAGTATAAAAATCCATATATCACATTTTTGGTTGGTTTGGTTAAAATAGATCATTAAACCAGCAATGTCATCCTATTAGCAGGAAAAGTACACACGCATCTCCTTTAAGTAGCATTAATCTGTAATATTACGTATCAATTCATAATTATGACTCCTTTTCGTCTCCTTTCTCTCATCTCCAATGGAATTACAAAAGTTTCTAGTGCTACACGTGAATATAGGTTTCGGTAACTACTCACCGTCAAGCCGCGCGACTGTACACATTTTTGCCACTTAAGTAAATGAACGAAAAAAAAAATCAATAAAATAATTCAAAAGTAGCGTCACGAGAACCATATCTTGTACTTGGAGAAATTCATTCCATGTTTTTTGAATCCTTGATTAATCTATAATATAAAATAAGCATTACCCACTTATAAAATAATCTTAAAAATTGGTCCACAATAACCTGCTTTCGGAAGTGGGAATTATTTTAAATTTCGACACAAAACTATTCTCACCACAATAATTTATAAAGATTATTATTATTATTATTATTTTTTATGTTAGAAGTTGGCAAACAAGCATACGGCCCACCTGATGGTAAGTGGCTGCCGCAGCCTATGAGCGCTTGCAGCACCATTAGTAGGTGCCACTCACGCGTTGCCAACCTCGAGATATTAGTTCTTAAATCTCGTTCGCCCAGTAATTTCACTAGCGTACAATGCCCTTCAAACCGGAACACAGTAGTGCCTAAGCACTACTATTTGGCGGCAGAATATTGGACACTGCGGTGGTACCTACCTAGCCGGCCTCTTGCAACAAAAGACCTACCACCAGTGTGACTGATTGCACTGGTGGAATAATCTCTGTTGTGACAGAGGTTATCCCAACAGCGGGCGATGGGGTCGTCACATCCCGACGCCTTAAAAATAAATAATAATTAATAAATCTATTGCCTACTTAATGTATTATTTTTCAGGATACTCGGAAGAAATTAGATCCGGCTCTCATAGAGCATACCAGCGTGATGCGCGGCGCAATACCCGTGCTACCGGGTATTCTAGCTTACTTCTGCCTCATTTGTAACATCATCGTACCGGGACTTGGTGAGTCATTTATATTATTCTTGGTTTCCTTTGTTAATGTCCCACAGCTGGGCAATGACCTTTCCTATTTCTTTTTGTCTTTTCTTACCACGCAAGCATATTTTCCGGTCTGGGTGTATTTGTCCTTGTCATTGTGAATGTTTCCGGATCCCCGACACAGGATATCACTATCCTAATGGGGGCCGTTGAGTGTGTAGCGTTTATTTATTTATTTTATTTACTGGGGGCCGTTGAGTGTACAGCGTTTATTATTATTATTATTATTAAGACGAAGGATTCGCACTTAAAAATTTATTAGTTAGAAATATCAGGCACAGAAAAACTGGTTAAGATATTTGTTTATTCCTCTGTGTTCTTTTGTTTGCGGGTTCTATTCCCGCTCGGATGCTTCTTTGTACGATCTAGGCAAGTTTTGGTCTGTGAGGTTATGCAAATGTGGACGGTGTCTATGTGTTTTTTCATGCAAGATATAAAAATCCTAATGGGCCGTTGTGTGTAGGGTTTATTTATTTATAAATGAATCAGAAAACGCTTCACCGCTACACACTCAACCCCCATTAGGATAGTGATATCCTGTGTCGGGGGTACAGGGAAAGGACAAGGAATGAAAGAGGAAGGAATACACACAGACCAGAAAATATGCCTGCATGGTCAATACAAACGTCATGGTCAATGCTCCGAGCGGGAATCGAACCCGCGACACCCGTACACCTGTACACACCCGTACACTACCACAACGTCGACAAAATAACAATAAGTTGTAACAGAAATAAATTTAATCAACCCGTGATAGGTTTTTTGATTTCGCGTTGTGTGTGCGTGTGTTTTGAATTAAGTACTGTGTTTCGGTTTAAAGGACACAGTAGCTAGTGAAGTTACTAAGCAAAGGAGATTTAAGATCCAATATTTCTCATTGGCAACGCGTGAGTGACAACTAATTGTGTACCATCAGCTGGGCCGTATGCTTGCTTGTTAACTTGGTCGCAAAACTAGTAACTCATAAAACCTTATTGTGTTATTTCAGGTACAATATTTAGCGGCATGTTCTGTCTATGTTTCGGCATTCCCCGATTCGGTGTCCACGACGGCGCCAAACACAGATTAGGTAATGTGCCTATATTTTTAAATTCTTAATTTGTTTATTTGGGGTAATCTCGTAGCCATATAACTCTTTCGCAATATTCTTGGACTAAGAGAAAGCTACACTCATCCTAAGAATTAGGGGTTATATATGGAATAAGCGCCTTTCGTCGTAATCTTGCGTCTAAATTAGTATATTACACATCATATAAATTAGTATATTACGCACCATATATAAGGTACCAAAGTAGGACATTCCCACCCGCGGAATATGACAATTGCGGGTGGGAATGTCAGGTCCTACTTTTCTCCCGCGTATATGATTTTTTTTCTTCCAATGAAAAGTTTGCTTTTAGTCCTTGTTACGAGAGATAAACATACGGTTGCTAGGTTACCTGGAGCTTAAGTGACGTAATTGGTGCCATTTTGCCATGAGAAAATCAAACACTTCTTCTTCGTATCAAGGACTTACAGCTACATAATGTTTTACTGATAGAAAGATAATATTTATTACCTGTGTAATAAAATTTAGCATATCTTAGTTAAACTAAGTATTCAATGAATACTCCACTCAGAATCAAGTCGTCGTTGGAAGCAAAAAATAGCATTTCTGGCAAATAGCTTTATCCGCATGCATAGAAACATCTTAACATTCAAGAGAAACCGTGGGCAAGAGCTAATCTATATGAGTACCAATAATTATTACAACCATTTAGCCCTAGCTAAATTTGTCATAGTAATACGTCGGTATCCCACAGGCTCGTTCGTCATTAACCTGCTGGTGGGCGTGGGGCAACTATTCACGGTGCTGTTCTGCCTCGTGGGCTGGGGCTGGTCCGTGTGGTGGGGCGTCATCATGGTCAAGGTCTCGCGTGAGTGAACCATCTTTAACAAATATTCTTATACTAGCTATACTGCGCATAATGATCGTTCGTCCATTTAGATGGTTATGTATTTAGTTTATACATTGCTTGAGCAACTTTTGGTACATAATTTTTTTTTTCGGAATGTGTATTGCTGTTGGCCCTACTGGCCTTGACAGCGTCACCGGGCGAGGGGTACATAATTAGTAGACGGGGTGTTTCGGGGGCAATAAATCTTTATAGCTAGAATTCATTTTTCGTTTTTAAATTTTTAGAAAATATCGTTTTATCCTCGTTTTTCCCGGTTCGACTCCAAATGTATTCTGTCCGATTATTTATTCCCTCATTTTTCAAGTTCCTTCTTTTGTGAGAAAAACTAAAATTTTCCAAAAATACCAAACAAAGTCGGTCATCCGGGTACAGGTACCATGCAGAAAAAGTAAAATATATTTTAAAAAATCTAAGAATGCGACATACGTGTACACACACAATGTTTATAATTTTCAGGTAAATATCGAAAGCTAAAAGCGGAAGAGGCCGCGCAAGAAGCGGAAGCGCCGCCCGTCAGCGACAACAACCACACGCGGGCATAGACAACGCGCGATTGAGCGCGGACTCAGGTAGAATGACCAATTGAGAATCCTTCTGAATTAAGCGACGTTTTATCTATCTTGTGATAGGTATCAGATCGTAGATAAAGAGCACAAAAGCTTGTGTATTCCATGTATTGAAATTGGTAAAAATTGAAACATAAACTATCTCCACCAATGAAGTGGTTCGAACTAAAAAATAATAGCGCATGTGGGAAAATATGAGTAAGAATGGGGCTGGGATATTGACCAATGATATTTAAGGGTTTTGTAATGCATGGTATTATTTAATTTGATGGCACTTCGATTTTAAACACTTTGTCATTTTAAGCGATATAGATCCGCAATCTACCCCTTTCTATATCTATGGAGGAAATAAATATAGCAGTGAATGAAAAGATTGTAATTTGTGTTAAGTCGAATGCTATTACTTTTATGATTAATAAACTGGCTCATAATATCCCTTAATGTTTGATAACTACACCAAAACTGGTAGCGAAGCAATGCGGATTTTTATACATTATAGTCTTTTAACGAGATTTTTATGTCAACATAATTATTTTCTGTGGCAAAATGGCAAGAAATGTTTAAGTAATTTATTGTTGCTTCTGCTTTTATGTATTCAAACAATACCATTTAACAAATTAAAACATAAATATAAACTTAATTTTAATTTAAATATGTGCAAATATATTTGTTTCTAATTTATTATGTAATTAATTCTTCATAATTTGTAATTATAATCACTGCTACAATTAAACATTTAAATTTGTACATTACATTTAATTGTATGTATATTATAAATTTCTTGAAAAAAAATTGATTACACAATAAATATTATGGCTGCTATGAATTTAGTATTTAAATGATTACACAGACCATTTTCAAATCATATCTAATAAACCTTTAGGTATGCTATAAAAGTATTTATATATTTAAAATTCTTACGTAAGAATATAATTCAATGATATTAATTTTTAAAAAAATACAATTTGTCCTTGTTATTGTACAGTATTTTGTCAAAGTATTCTTAGATATCGTGAAATTATGACAATTATGATAAAAAATAAGCTACATTATGATTCTGCTGGACAGAAAATTTTCAAAACTTGAAAAATAAGATTTTCTACTTCCATATGTAGTTTTCCGACCGTTCCGAGGTCTTTTTTATATAAGTAGTTAAAATAGTTTTTAGTGAAAATAAAATATGTGCCTTAAGGTAATTTGGTTGTATATATTTTTCAGGAGAACAATGACCCTTGTCTTGGACTATTAGCTTCTTACGTCAGAAAAATTACTTATAAATTGTAAACTTTAAAAGATTGCTTCTAAATAAATAAAGCCCCAAGTGCTTCTATGATATACTGATAAGGATTTTTAATATAAAAAAATGTTTTTTTGTTGTAGATATAAATTTTTACGTCATAACTTTTAGTGGTCACGTTTGACCTTGACCACGAAATGAGAAAAATAATTAATAATTATATTAATATCAATAATTGTAAATTAAGAATACAATAATATATTAAACTATTTTGTATGACCACTAAAAAGTGTTGGATTAACTTAATATTGCATGTTATTTTTTAATAATTAATTGCAATTTGTAATAACTATAATATTATTAATAACATATGTATATTTGTCTAATGTGTAATATGTATATTTGTCGTCGATTTTTTTTTCTTATTAAAAGTTAAGGTTGCAATTTTTGTGATCATCAACCAAACAACACAATTTTGAAAAGACTTGTTTTTTGTAAAAGACATTAAGACATCTTTTCAATGTTTTAAAAAATAGCAAAACAATATTATGTTCTCAAAACAAGACTTTTTTTCTGAATTTCAATTGAATTAATAACTTATAAAGAAACGCTGTAAAAACTTTGAAAATGCAAAATCCTCTCTGGTCTGCAGAAAAAATACCCTAGTCTAAGAACACAATTGAAATTTTGTATACAAGATCATCCACTTACTATAAACTAAGGACCGGTCCTTCCATAAAACAAAAATGTCCAAAGATTTGCTGGTGATCCTTTGTCAATTCAACAAAACTAAGTTAGTCATACTCAAAATTTATTCCATTATGTTGAAAGCTTGTAGGTACGCTTACTTCATTCGAATTGCAAGCTTGTAACTAACTTCGTTTCGTTGCGTCAATGCAAAACGAAGGAGCACCGGCGAATCTTCAGGCATTTTATCAGTATAGAAGGGCATGTCTTTATATAATAATAAATCTGATTTTGTTCTTACTAATATGAATAATAAAATTGACTGTTCTATATCTTTTCGTATGGAATTTGTTATGAATACTCGAAAGCAATATTTAATTATGACAAGGTTCTTCCAGTACAATGTATTAATATTGTAATCAATTTAATTGTATATTTAAGTTTTAATTATACTGTTAAAAGGTTGCTTATAACAACGAATTATAATCAATAAAAATTTTACACTTAATTAGTTTTTTCTTAAACCTCTCAAATATCAGTCAGTCAGTTAACGCCAAGTCAAGCAAAAAACTGCTGTAACATCTTTTCTCAAAGCGACTCAAGCGACTTTTGACCCTAAGTAACTTTTTTGTGGAAAAAGCAAGAAGTTTTAATTTTTATTTTTAAAGATAAATCACTATAACTAGCTATATTGCCAATATAGCAAATAATAATTATTCATTATAATTGTAGTAATGGAATTACGTTCCTCCCAGCACAAAGGGGCTGGTTCGATCGGGGAAGTACTCCCTCTTACAGAACATCAGCGTAAAGTAACAGTATTAGTAGGTGTTGCGTTTCGTACGATGAGTGAGAGCGCCGGAAGCTCAATCTGTTAAAGGAAAGGAAGGGCTTTCCCCTTCTTTTTTTTTTTTTTTTTCGGAATGTGTATTGCTGTTGGCCTTACTGGTCTTGACAGCGTCACTGGGCGGGGGCCGAGTACAGAGACTCAGCCGTGATAAAGGGACAGCCCTCACGGGGCTCAAATTTGATTCCGTCCTTAGGGTGCCTCCTGCAAAGCCGAACCACGGCGGCGGACGTCATCGGAGATGGAGGCAGCGCTCCGAGCGCATTCTATACGATAGACTCACCCGACGGTGTGAGCGCGACGCGACGTGCGAAACAAAGGACCTCGTCCTCGCCGGCGAGGACGGTGTTGTGTGCGTGTCTGTGCTGTGTAAGGGGAATTTTCTAATGTAATCCTATCGTCAGGGTCTTGCAGGACGTGCTTAGGACGCCTTACTTTTGTCGGTTGGTTACATCGGTCTGTGTAGATACAAGCATGTCTAATGAAAGGATTTGGATGGAAAGTAGTTTGATCGAAATAGTTTTGCGATAAGCGCTTCAAATGTTTGGGGATCGAATCGATTTCAAAGTCTCTATGGAGATCTACGTTGCGAACGTACCACGGACAGCCTGAGGCCATGCGTAAGAAACGGTTCTGAATTATTTGTAATTGATTAATTCTTCTGGCGTGTTCATCTTCTCATTCATACTTCAAGTATCGCGCGCGTTCATAGATTACGGTGACTGCTTACCATCAGGCGGACCGTTGTCTTGATTACCGACCGTCATGGAATAAAAAAAAATTGCCGGTTGTCAAACTTCATTAATTTTGTGACTTACTCAAGAACATCAAAATTATAAGGTACTTCTAGCTGTCTCAGAAACCTGAAATTTTGAATGTAAGTTGTATGGCAACATAATCAAAATCAAAATCAAAATTATTTTTATTCAAGTAGACTTTTAAAAAGTACTTTTGAATAGTCAAGCGCTACCGACGGTTCGGAAGGTAGATTCTATCGAGAAGAACCGACAAGAAACTCGACAGTTACTCTTTTCAAATATATGTTTTTTACAATTGTATTTTTAATATAAAATTTGGTTCTTGAATGAGATCCAGCAATATTAAGAGTCCCAAGCATTTTTATCAGAAAAATATTCTTCTAACGAGTAATAGGCTTTATTGATAAGTTTATTTTTATGTACATTTGGAACTTGCTTACTGGCAGTTCCAATAAGCAATCCGGAATTTTGTTAAAAATGCGAATACCTAGCCCCTTAAAAGAATTACTGACTTTACGCAGACGAAAGCTAGGATTACAAAGTTTATTTTTGTTTCTAGTGTTAACTGAATGTATATCACTATTTTTGCTAAAAGACTTTAATACATACATACATATTTTACTTATTAAAACAATTGAATGTCGTGCAACTGCCAAGTTACAATCATATATACATGAGATCTTACAACTTTTTGTAGTAGAAGAACTGCATAACGCGATGACAACACAAATTTTTTCGACCCCTCCTACGTAAAGTATCGTAAGTACGTACATTTTATAATTTTTATTAACATTATTATATACAACATATGTATGATTTTCATGGGAATAAATGTATAAATAAAAAACTTAAATATTTTCACAATGTCACTTTATTTTGTTATCGATTTACAATAAATAGATTTAAGATACAGTGTGAATATGAACAATCGATTATTGAGTTCTACAGTGAATCTAGAAGCTGAAACGGAAACTACAATACAGTAATACCCAGATGTTACGCCATTGGTCGCTCCAAACTTCACAGAAAACCTCAGAAAAAGATGTTATAATAACTACATATTATTTGTTTTTAAAACTCAAATTATTTATTAATTATTTAAAAATGGATAGTTTCTTAAATTCAAGCATGATTATTTGACGAAACAATTGTTTCTCTCGCCCAAAATCTTGTCGAAAACGTGCAGTGCGAGGGGGTTACAGTGGCGTAACTGCGATTTGGCGTCGGGGTATTAAAGCTTCTCAAACAAGAGCACAAGTAAGGGCGGTTTCAGACCACTGATTTATACAAGCGTATAAGCTCGTCTAACGATAAAGGCGCGTATTTTATCACACTCTCTACTCGTACGAGCGCCGACAATATATAATAAAACGCTGGTGTGAAACCACCCTAATAAGTAATTCGGCATTATTTGACATTGCAACACATATTTTGCTAATTTTTGTTTAAAAGCAATCCGAGTCAAGACTATCTAATCTACTAATTTAATATTGCAGTTAAATTTTAGTTCATCTAAATATTCATAGCACGATTTTATAAGTGGAAGTTTTAAACTGAGATCCTATTCACCGCTTACATATCGAGCCTTTTCATATAGAACATCGTATGCGCCAACAATTACTAAAACTTGTAACTTTGAAGTAATGAGCGTAAAATAATATAATAATCAATTAGTAATAACGTACATCAATTCATAAAAAAATAACGGAAATCTCATGAGTTCTTTAAAATTAACAGCCAAAAATATTAATTTTCACATACGACGTTTTTTTTCTCTGTAAAGGCTCGATCTTGATACAAAATTAATTTTAAAAAATTCCAAATCAATAAAAAATACTTACACAAACGACTTATTATATTGTTATATATTACGATATGCTGAAGCGAATGTTATTTATATGTCGGTCTTATTAAAAGAAAATATAGGCGTTTTAAATTTTAATAAACCATAAAATATTATAGGTCTTATACAAAATTATAAATTATTTAATCTAATCCGACATACATAATAATTATGTAAGGACATTTTAAAACTATTCATAAGTATATACAGTAAGTATTCCGTAGATTATAAATACTAAATAGTTCGTCGATGAAAAATTGCTTTTTTTGTCATTTTTACAAAATAGAAAGGATTCAACCATTCATTGAACGACCATTACATTAAAAATCCAACAAAGATCGTCGTAACTAAAGATCAATTTTAACTGGAAAAAATTGCACATTTATTTACGTAATAATTAAAAAGGTCATAGCACCTTTTGCGTGTAAATTTACGATTGTTATATTTCATTGACAATTTTACATAGACTTACTATACTATGGACCGGCCCTTTCATACAAAGTGACACAGGTTTGCTGGTGCCCCTTCGTAAATTGAACACCAATGTATTTTTTTTATGTTACTAAGTTGGCAAGCAAGTATACAGCCCACCTGACGGTGAGTGGTTGCCGTAGCCTATGAGCGCTTGCAGCACCATTAGAAGGTGCCACTCACGCGGTGTCAACGAGAGATATTGGATCTTAAATCTCTTTTGCCCCGTAACTTCACTAGCCTACAGTGCCCTTCAAACTGAAACACAGTAGTGCCAAATACACTACTGCTTTACGGTATTCTATACTGACACTGCGATCTAAAATGTGTTCGGCACAATGAAGTTATCGTGTGACTAACTTCGTTCCGTTGCGTTTTACAAAGGGGTACCAGCGAGTATGAAAGTATGATGTATGACCATTTTATATAGTAAGTTTATGCATTTATATAGGAAGAATTATTATATTAATTAGTTTTGGAATTTTTGTAAGCAATTAGGGATATTATTAATTTTTTATACTTTGCGAGATATATTTTTTATGATTTAAAAAAATTCAAATTTTACGTGATATGTATTAAATAAAAAGTAATAAATAATTATAAATTAAAAGTAATTTCATTAAAATAAAGTTAAAAATGTACAAGTTCGAAACTTAATAACTAAGTTTACAATTTTATTTTATTTAAAACTTCATGACGAAACGTTTCAATTTTATTTAAAAAAATATAAAGAAAAATTTAACTAAATTTCATTTTACTTATTTCACAATAATAAAATAACTCCCCAAACTTCCAGGCAAGAGTTTATAACCTAAGGGGTCATCCATACAATCATACATTTTCCATTGAAGAGAGCCCCCTAAATTTTACTACGTCACCTCATCCATATATCGGACCTTTAGAACGAAAATGATGTAACTCAAAAAGCAATTTTTTGTGAATCAACAAATAAGTTCTAAAATTGACACCTGCACAATCTTTCGTATATTGTATTTTCTTGTTTATTTACGCTCAAATATGACGCGGATAACTAAATTTTCCTTTTTTTATTTTGAGTGTTGGCATTTTCGTTCTAAAGATGCAATATGTAACAAAAAAAATTAAAAGACTAAAAATAGAATCAATATTTTAAATCGCATGTGATTTTAAGATTAAGTTAGAACCAATCCCACATCTTCTCAAACTTAATTGACAAAATCACCTATCCCAAAATGTGACGTAGGTCAATGCCCCCAAAAATATAAATATAAACTAAAATCTAACATGACTATTATTTACATTTCATTTTAAAAAACGCTCTTTTTAATAAATCTAAAGTTAAAAAAAATAATATTTTTGTACAATAAAAAAAATACTCTACGGAATTGTACTCGTTTATCACCTTCACAGAATTGATTGATAGTTTTAAATTGTATTATAAAACACTTTCTACGTATACCTTCCTATTATAGCCCTGGGTAATGTTAGGATTAGGCGACCTATACACCGTGAATAATATTGTGCAATATTAACGATTGCATCAAAAATAGTTTTCATTACTAATATTCTTATTGCCCCTCCAAATAAGTTCGAAGGTTGAGTTGGGAGTGGGTCCAACAATAGCTCAAGGGAGCCAGGATCGAACCTGAAACTGAGCGTTAAAGGAGCGAAGTGAGCTCTAGAGCTATTGAGGCTTTTATTTAAAAAAAATACTGAAAATTCTTCAATATATTTAAAGGCGCCGCCGGACATCACACATAAAAATATTAACGAGAGGGACTTGACAATTTTACTGTCCCAATTTGACAGGTGACGAACCATTACCATCAGATATGTTCGATAGTGAGAATAAAATTTGCCAAATTGAAAACTATATCATCAAAAAGTGATCAATAATACAATTTAAATCCAAGGATCAAGTTTAGGGCAGAATCTTTGGTGAAAACCTAAAATGTAAAATAGTAGGACGTGTTTTTGTAAATTTCCAACTTTTTTTTAAAATTTTACTCAAGCCTCATTTTAGTCTTTTTTTTTAAATTTAGCTAAAGTCAAACGGATAGGAACCTTCCATGAAATACGTTTTACAAATTACCCTCCTTTTCTATACCCCACTACTAGTTCGAAAAAGTCATAAAAATAAATAAAAAAATATTTATGACGTCACGTTAATATGGTTCTTGACTTATTTAATGAATGGCCTATAACTTATACATTATAAAAAATAAAATTATTTCCACACGCCATCCCGACATTTTGTCGCTAATATTGTACTAAAATTTAAACGAAATTCAACCATAACGTCAATGAAATAAAGACTTTTGTGTAGAAACATATAAATATAAAATAAGTTCCCTAATTTAGTTTTAATATTATAGGAAACTAGTTTATGAGTATTTTCCTGTCTTACAACAGTAAGGCCGTTATTAATTCGCAATTAAAATATTGCTGTCTCTCTCACTCATAGGTATGAGAGATCAAAAATAAAAAGGGAAGGCTTTCCTTTAACTTATTTTATTGTAAGCAATTTTGAAAAAAAAAAAAATGTTTAGTAAAAAAAAAAATAATGATAATCATTAACTTAGGTGACGTGACGTGACATGAACCGGACCGGATTGACTTCTTCAATACAGAAAAAATGTCCAAAGATTCGTTGGTGCTCCTTCACAATTTTTTCTTTTTCTTTTTTTAATAATAATACTCTTATTTTTTCAAGACATTACTAATACTTTTATTGCCAAATATTATTAAATAAGCTCTGCGTTTGCGCTTGGAGTGGCTGTGACAGTAGCCTATGGGGGTCAGAATCGAACGCGCAACTCAGCGTTAACGGAGCACAGCCGGCCCTTCTACCGTTGTGCTATTGAGGTTTCAAAATCACCACTAATGCAACGACATAAAGTTAATAACTTAGTTTTGTTGCTTCGATTTTGGAGCACCAGCAAATTTTGGACATTTCGTTTTTATCAAAGGCCCTGTCCATATAGGTCTATGATGATAAATAAAATAACATTGCATACAATAAAATACTTTAAAGGAAAACATTTACGATTTTTTTTTATTAATAGACACAGATCCGAACATTTGAAATTTATAAGCTGTGGTTACATAAGCGCGGATTTATAATCTATTTACTGAAGGATACAATTGTTTCCTCTTTTTATTTCCACGTTTGATAAGTTACGCTGGATCTCGTCGTCTTCCGCTATCCTGTAGTAGAAATGCACATTTGAAAGACCTTTTTAATTAAGGACATATATGAACACAAATAAGCAATACCATGCCAACCAATAGAATTGAAAAAATTGAAGTGTTGGAAAAATTTTGATGTTTTTAGGGTTATAAGCTTTAAATTTTCTAAAAAGCTATTTTTATAATCATATAAACACGCTATAAACGTTATAAAATAAGAAACGTTATAAAAATTTCAAATGTGTTTTTTTTTCGAAACGACATGCGTGTGGGTTGACACACTATTGCTTATTTGCGTCTATATAATGGCCGGTCAGTGTTTTTAATATCTTCTTAAAAATTCTTAATTATTGCTAATATCTTAGCAACAATAAGGCCCTGGCTTGGCAAGGGATTTTTTTTGACGATTAAACCGTAACTGTATGAAAATAAGTTTGAAATTTCAACGAATATGATTGATTTAGTGTAACTTACAATTTATTGTCATATCTCATAAAACACGTTAGTAGTTGCTACAAGACTGAGTCAAGAGCGAGACGCTTTTATTATAATTCAAAAATACAGATAATTAAACATTTATGTAGATACGTTATTGGAGATGCAATAGATGGCGCTACCAGTAATGGTATATCCACACTTCAAAAAACTCTTCGCCACAAGGTGCCGTCATTGCAGGACCTAACAATAATAATACATAGTCTTTTCCCTACAAAATTTTTCCTACTTTTTTGTCCACCATTTTTTATTCTGTAAGCACTCCAGTCTCATCTCTGAAAGCTCAGGCTATCTCATAGCTATTTCCAATGTTAACCACATTGATCGGGCAATGCGAATAATACTTTCTAATAAAATGGTTAATAACAACTCTGACACTAATTTAGGTAATTATTTACAAAAGGATAGGATATATACTTACGCCTTTTCTTGTTCGTCCATCTCTTGCACGAGTCTATCTCTCTCGTTCACCGCCGACAGCAGCTCCTGAGGGAAATAATATTGCTTTTCTAATTGATTCACGCACTTAAACTAGCACCGCGACATTAGTGGTCAAATCAAATAGCGGGTACTTCCTGTTACACACTTCCGTCCCTTCAGTTCAATTCAGTTACACGAAATTATTCCTATATATTGTCGAAATGCATTGCAGATGCCTCAAATAGATTGAAAGACAGTGACAAGAACCAATGTCTCCGTTATTGATTCAACAGAGAGTTGATTTAGATTCAACTGAGCGTCACCGTGCTTCGTAGGTCACATAGAAAGTCGGCTTCAGTCGTTATCAATTTGATAATAGTCGATAAGTCAAGTCAGAGACACACGTATAATATATGTATAGTTAAGAGTACTGAAAAATAGTATTCACTTCGGAGCGCTGTAAAACCTTAGCTATTGACTTAATGAAAAAATATTGCTTATAAAAGTTGTTCCTCAAAAACGATCTACAAAAATGGTCTGATATCCTTTTTTATTTATAGTTCTATGACAAAAAGTTGCTGGACCAAAGTTGTAGAGAATTTAATTTACAACAAAAAATGTCTACAATTTTTTTTATCAGATGAATAGTTTAAGAGATATATCGTAAAAACCATTTCAACCTCTATTTTCAAGATGGCGCCCGTGGGGCCAGGGTGGTGACCCCACAAACTTGGTTTTAGCTTTACACTGACCCTACACATCAAAAATAAAATTGCGTCCTCTAAAAACGCAACACCAAATGTAACTTTTCAGTGGACTAAATCTGCACGACACGATGCTGCTCAAAGTATCTGGTGGAAGGAGCTGCAGTGCCTCACCTGCAGCAGCAGCCGCTCGCGCCGCTTCTGGCCCGGCGTCTTGCGCCACTCGTCCACGCCCAGCGACAGGCGCAGCTCGCGCGCCAGCAGCTCGCAGCGCCGGCTCAGGTCCTCCTCCTGCTCGCTGCGACACACACCACGCTGTACTGTAGCGAGCCTGCCTTAGGCGCCACGGGTCGCGGGTTCGATTGAACTCGGAGCAGATGATTGTATTAACCATTCAGGCATATGTTCCGGTCTGGGTGTGTCTGTCCATGTCCTTGTATGTGTTTACCGACAAAGGATACCACTATCCTAATGGGGGTCGTTGAGTGTGTAGCGTTTATTTATTTATTTACTATACAGACAAGCTACGCTCACATGGCACACCTATTTACTCAATTCTAAATACGAACAGGAAACGTCCTAAGATTCTTTTAATGAAAACACTATTAAGCCTAAATCTATGTTCTAAAACTATAATAAAAATGAGTGTCCCACAAGGGTCTATTCTTGAGCCAATCATCTTCCTTATCTAAAGAGGTGGTAAGTTAGGTATTTTATCATAATATTTTGGTTTATTTGGAAGAAATTTGGTATATGTTAATCAATCTATATTCTCGAGTGCATAAAACATCGAACTCCGTAACATATCTTTAAGAAGTTAGTCAGTTGATAGAGAAAGTATATAAGAATAATATCACGAAGACTTTAAACGAAATAAATTCTATGAACGCAACACATTTTAGTTCGAGGTTATACTAAAAAACCTATTCAAGATATATAAAAAATAATATGACAAAGAAACAAGTGACATAAAGTGAATAGAGCCTCAAACACTTACAGTATGTTAAGTTGCATCTGTCTTCTCAGCAACGCGTTCTTCTTGTTGACGAGGTTGAACCACTGCGACATGAGACGATCCTCCTCCTAGTGATAAAATACTATTAAAGTCTAGAAATATCTTCTTTTAGAAGTCGCAGAATATAATTATGATTTGAAAATTGAAATCCAGTGAAACATCCAAGTTTTTACGAGTTTTTTGCTTCAATTCATGCCTACTGTGGGATGAAGGAAATCATATCTCGGAAGAAAATTTGTTTAATTTAAGCTTACCTATGTAAATCTTCTCTTCTTCACTAAACTTTTCATAATCAATATTATCTATTTCTTTATAAATAGGAGACTTTTGGCTAGAACTACTGCTACATAAACTATTTTTATGCTGATTATATTAAGTTTGTCTTTAAGACATTGATATTTTTTTTTTCGTTTATTATATTTTGTTAATGACTTGTTCTAGTTAAGGTTGATATAAATGTAATTTGTAAAAATTGGGATTACTGGTCACTAAGATAAATTCAAACTTATCAACAACTTAAATACAACACAAAAACTAAATAAAAAAATATGAAAAACATTTTAAAATAAAATATGAATGAAATGAACTTATAGTATGTTATAAATGAAAATGCTAATATTAAAAAAAAAATAAACGAATAGAAGGTACCGGATTGTGAGGAACTTGAAAACATGCAAAAATTAGACATCTCCACTTTATCTGGAAGTAACATTTGGTGTTGAATATGGAGTATAGTGAATATGGTTTTCTTTATTTTTATGTCATGACGGTTGATAAACAAGTATACGGTCTGCATGATAGGTAAGCAGTCACCACGACTTATGAACGCGCGATACTTGAAGCGATACTTGAATATCACATGCGCGTTGACGACCCGAGGGATGGGATACTGGTTGTAGGTCTTTTGTTGTATGAGGCCCGCTAGGTAGGTACCACTGCAGTGTCAAATATTCTACCGCAAAATAGTAGCGTCTTTTGCATTACTGTCTTCCGATTTGTAGGGCATTGTTATTATGACCCCGTTGTGGCGTTGTGGGTACCGAGTCTGCCTTTAGCCTCGAAGGTTGCGGGTTCGATTCCTGCTCGGAGCAGATGTTTGTATTAATCGTACAGGCATGTTTTCCGGTCTGGGTGTGTTTGTCCTTGTCATTGTGAATGTTTCCGCACCCCCGACACAGGATAATTATCCTAATGGGGGCCGTTGGATGTGTAACGTTTGTAACGTTTATTGTAGGCTGTAGATACTGTAGGTTAGTGGGCAAAGGAGATTTAAGAACCAATATCTCTCGTTGTCAACGCGTGAGTGGCATCTACAAATGGTGTTGCAAGCACTTATAAGCACGGCAACTGTTTACTATCAAGTGAGCCGTATGCTTGCTTGCTAACTTAGCAACATAAAAACAAAAAGGATGGATGAAAAGAGGGAGGGAGGGGTGATAGATTGGGCATCGCACGAAACAAAGCAACAGTACCCACTGATAGTGCTCGCTTACGCGTGTGTGTGTGTGTGTGTGTGTGCGGCTCACCTCGGTGTCGCTGGCGGCCTCCATGACGCGGCGCAGCTGCTTCTCGAGCGCGGCGGCGCGCTCGTCCACCGCGCCCTGCTCGCGCTCCAGCGCCGCCAGCTCGCTCGCCAGGTACGAGCCCGACTCGCGCGTCTGGGGGGGGACGCATTTATCTTACGCTTTTTTTGGTGTTTTGAACTTTTATAACGTGAAGTAGGTACTTTAGTATCGTTGTGAAAATTCGATGAAATAAAAAAGCAACACTAACTAGAAACAAACTCATACAAATTCATGTAAAGAATTCAGCGTATGAGAGAATGAGATAGAAGATATAAGTGAGTGTGTATGCTCACTTATTAAGTTATTAGTTAAGTAACTTCAGTCACGGTCATTATTTAAATAGGTAACCAGTTACAAAGTTTTAGGTGCGGTCATTGGGGCTTTAAAATTGGTCTCATGCTTTCAAAAAAGGGAATAAGGACTTATATTTACATACGCTATGGATAGTGAAAATGTCAAATATTCAAAAACACACAATATAAGGGTCAACCTAATCTAAACAAAAATATAATGTTAATTGAATTTTTTTTTACTGTGAATCTATTGTTATCTGTCTCTCGTTATGTAATCTCCGAAAGGACTTTCATTAGCAGATAGCTATTCATTTAAGTATTTATGAAATGAGTGAAGTGTGTGTGTGTGTGCGTACCTGCTCGTCGTCGGGGCCGGGCGACAGGCGCTGCGCCAGCGCGGAGGCCGGCGAGCCGCTGCGGGCGCTGCGGCTCTCCTCGCTCGCGTGCTCTGCGCACACGACATGGGGGTTAATAAGGGTTCCCAACCAAATGGGTGCCAACGGAGCCGTCCGCCCGTCAGTGGGCTGTATCTCACGAAAAATTTATATTTCTACCTACGGTTTGTACGCAACCCTTTCAGGGCGAGTCCGACAATAAATTTGGCCGGTTTTTCATAGTAACCACAAAGGTGGCAAAGTGATGTCCGAGTTAATGATGAGCGGTCATTCTAGACAATGAAGCTTGTAATACCATCAGCGTTACACGTGTGTTGCCGTCACGAGGGGGAGACGGGGACGGTACTTCTATTCAATATTCTATAGGAAAATAGTACTTTCCCAGTCGAGTCGGCTCACTCACGCCAAAAACACGTGTTGTAATCACACTTATGTCAAATAATTGACGCACATTCCTTTGAACAATATTAATAAATATTTAAAAAACAAACCCGATCTATCCGGACTCGGTGCACTTTTCCTCGAGCCGGGACTCGAAGGTACTGACTCCGGCCTGGAAACCAGACCCTCCAGTTGTTCAACGCCAGCTGTAAAATATATTATAAATAATATATTATAATTAAAATATACATAAAGGTTAATATATTTAACTATGTTTGTGTGGACGAAAATAAGCAATACCATGTCAACCCACACGAATGTCATTTCGAGAAAAACGCGTTTGAAAATTTTTAACAAAATGCTTTAATTGATATTTTTTTATTTATTGGTCAAGTTTTTGGATAATTCAGATGTATGTAAGTAATTTAATTTTTTCACAAAAATAAGTATACAAACTGCATATCTCGTATATAATATAGCCCAAAACGTTTAACATATTACATAAATTGCACGATTAAAAATGGGCGACCTAAACTTTGACACTAGCTTGGTCAATAACCACATAACAATAAAAAAAAATGTTCTTCAGCCATTTACCAACACTTCAGCATATATAACTCAGTTTTTTCAATTTTGTGGGTTGACATGGTATTGCTTATTTGCGTCCAAGTATCGCTTGTCGTCGTGTTTTATAAAAGGCCGGAACAAGGGGTTTGAGAAAGGTCTATTCACGAAATGTTATACGGTATTCTTCGAGAATACACCTGTCTATAACGTAAGCGTTTCGAAGGAAAGAGACGGAGAGAGTAAGGAGCAATTTCGAACCTTATGCTCCTGGTAATAAGGTTGTCTGTAAAAATATATATTTACCGGCAGCGAACTCCTCCATGACGGATTGCTTCGTGATGATCTCCACCGTGCCGCGCGCGCGCGACGGCGACAGGGGAGACGTCGGGCTGCAACATGGCCAAAATGTACAACTAAAAAAATACTAAGCCTCAAAAATTCAAAACACCGACTTTGCTCCGTTTACACTCAGTTTCGGGTTCGATCCTGACGCTTTGGGCTATTGTCGTACCCACTCCTAGCGCAAGCTACGAGCTTATTTTGAGGGGCAATAGGAGATCAAATCATTACTAATTAATTTGAAAAATCATTGTTAATAATTTGAGGGGAAAAAAATGTAATCACAGATGAAGACATAGGTCGTTTGAGAACTGATAGTTTTTAAATTTTTAAAGACAAACATGCGCACAGCCTGATAAATTTGAATTATTAATGCTCGCAAATATAAGTATCACAAGGGTCTCGTCATTATATTGATAATTTTAATGATAATCAGCCAAAAAACGGGTGTAAATTTCGGCCTCCAGTATTTCCAATTAGTACACTTTTTTATTTAAACATATTGACAAACAAGCAAAGTATAGCCCCCCCTAACGGTAAGCGGCTGTCGTAGCCTCTGACCGCTTGCACCACCACTCGCAAGTGTAAGTCACGCGTCGCCAGCGACAGATAGTGCCCACTTTGCCCAGTCACTTGACCAGGCGCAGTGTACAGGTGTCGGCGCCACTCACCTGACGAGGCCGGCGCGCGCGTCCGCGATGAGCCTGCGCGCGCGCTCGCGCAGCGCCGCCTGCCGCTCCTCCTCCGGCGGCGGCTGCGCACACACACACTACATACTACACTCCGCCATTACTGTTCCACTTTAGGCAGCTGGGGAGGAAGTTGTCGATAGCCTAACCAATGTTAGTACTGTAGCTGCAGTGTATAGAAATAAAAATTGTATTGTCCATAGTGTTAGGGTTCCAATTGGTGGCGACACTAAGTATCACGTCGGGGTCACCACTATGGAGGAACGCAGTGTGAAATGACCTCCCTTTGAGTTGGAGGAACGTTTCACGCGACCGCCACGTGACGCTACTCTGTAATGTAACTGACGCTACTGTATAATCATAAAAAAATATGTTTATATCAATTGTTTCATTAGTATCGAAGTTTAATAAATATTTATAAGGGCCTCATACGTATCTCAATTTTGACGCACGCAGGCGATAAATAGTAGCTACCTAAAATGTGTTATAAATTTTCAAAAGATGGACCAATTTCGATGATTTAAAATTATATTGATTAAAAAAATTATATTTAAAAAAAATACCTTGTGTTTATTACGCCGGTTCTTCTCAGATAGTTTTCATTATTTTCTTTAAGTTAAATAAATCAAAAATAAGTTGATTTGTTTTCATTTTCAGAACACTTATTTTAACACTAGTGTTGGTTATGAATTAATTTGTCGATAAACCAAATCAATCAATCTAAAATGTCGATCATGATAACACAAATCCCAAACACAGACCATCACTAAAAACCTATGTCATGCATGTAAAAGCACAAAATTATATATACCTACCTCATAAGCAAATTTCCTATTATATATATATAAATAGTTGACCCAGAAATTCGAAATACCTTTTTCGGGCTGCCCGAATCCCCGTTCCTCATTCCGTTGACGGGTTCCGTCTTATCGTCGCTGTCGGTGCTACTCTGTCTCTTATTCCTGTCCTTCTCCCTCGCCTCGCGTTTGGTCGCCTCGAGCAGCTGTCTCGCTTTCTCCTTGAGCTCGTCGTGTCGCGACAGCAGTTGCTGGCCAATCGCGTCAAGCGGATACCAAAGCACGTCATTTTCGACCAATCAGAGCGAAGCGTCGCAAGCACACACAAACGTATCGGGAATGGAAAGTTTTTTTCATCATTAGTCTTTTTATTGTGAACATTAAAATGATGATTTTAGTATTCTAAAGTAATGCTATAATAGTTTCACACCAAAACTTAAAACGAAAAAAAAACTACTAATTTTTTCCCCCCTTTAAAAGACAATCTAACCCTAATCTTCCCTTAGTCACACACGTCACTTTAACACAAAGCCAGACACACACAGGCGCACAACTTACCGGGGTAGGTTTCGGCAGCTCTACGGGTTTTTGTTTATCTATTGAATTTCCACCGTTGAGTTCTGGTGGTGGTGACGTCAAAGGGTCACTGAGGATCGTCTCGGTCTTGGTCTGTTCTTGATTCACTAATGGACAAAAAAAAAATAATGTGATCCGACATCTAGTCACAATTAAAAAAAAATACATGATACATACATGCTGAAATGTAGGTATTGACAAAAGTGACAAGGTAGACAGAGGGTGCGACGTTGTCAAACTTATAACACAACAATATATAAGCTATTTCTTTTACTCATACTAGTTCTCCGAGACAGACTGAGATAACAATATTTTGTTTTAAGTGCACAAGAACGACAACTTAGTATAGCTCTATGTATGTTTATTCTATGTCTATGTCTTACACTTTTGAAATAATATTATGTAATATATTTTGCATGTGAATGGGATATACAACGGGCTGATAAAGATTTTATACCATAGAAATGCTATATACTAACTCTTCCACACACTAATGATCAAAAACTCTTTGGTGCTCCTTCGTATATAGAACACCAACAGTAACATTGAATGAAGTCAGCGACAAGTTTTCAAAATATTGCAATAATATAAGTGTGTGTTTCCTTTAGTGTAATATAAGTCTATGGATTTTACACATTTTCTTACCTATGCCACCATTCCCGACGTCATCCGCATTGTTACAGGGCGGCGTCTCCTCCTCATCATCAGAACCGAACGGGTCAGTAAGCTCCTTGCGAGTCATCAGCTTCTCAGGTCGCACTGGAATCGGCTGCTAATTTAAAAAAACTTAATTTTTTTATTTTAAAAATAACTACGTGATTTCGGATGAAAGGGGAAGGGAGATTAATGTTAAACTGAACCAAGAATCATTAGAGTGTCTCCCTTCAAGACCTGTTAAAAGTTGTTAAAAAGACACCATTTAGGTAGCGACATCTACCGACGTCGGGCTCACCTCGTTGACCTTGAGCGTGCCGGACTCCTCACCTCGTTGACCTTGAGCGTGCCGGACTCCTCACCTCGTTGACCTTGAGCGTGCCGGACTCCTCACCTCGTTGACCTTGAGCGTGCCGGACTCCTCACCTCGTTGACCTTGAGCGTGCCGGACTCCTCACCTCGTTGACCTTGAGCGTGCCGGACTCCTCACCTCGTTGACCTTGAGCGTGCCGGACTCCTCACCTCGTTGACCTTGAGCGTGCCGGACTCCTCACCTCGTTGACCTTGAGCGTGCCGGACTCCTCACCTCGTTGACCTTGAGCGTGCCGGACTCCTCACCTCGTTGACCTTGAGCGTGCCGGACTCCTCACCTCGTTGACCTTGAGCGTGCCGGACTCCTCACCTCGTTGACCTTGAGCGTGCCGGACTCCTCACCTCGTTGACCTTGAGCGTGCCGGACTCCTCACCTCGTTGACCTTGAGCGTGCCGGACTCCTCACCTCGTTGACCTTGAGCGTGCCGGACTCCTCACCTCGTTGACCTTGAGCGTGCCGGACTCCTCACCTCGTTGACCTTGAGCGTGCCGGACTCCTCACCTCGTTGACCATGAACGTGTCGGGCTTACCTCGTTGACCTTGAGCGGGTCCGCGAACCACTTGGTGGTGGGCCGGTCGCGCTCGGGCCGCGGGGAGAGCATCTTGCCCAGCAGGCTCTTCGACTGCAGCAGCATGTCGCGCATGTCGCGCACGGCGGGTGACGACTCCGGCGAGCGCTCCGCCGACGCGCGAGACTCCACCGACCCCTGCGACCTGAGGGAGAGACAATTACTGTACTCATATATGGCCAATAGTTATATCTGAGCTGATAAATCCTGTTAGTTCATTGTTTTTGTTGTCTCTCTGATAACAGAGTACTTTTGTGCTTCGTGCGAAGAGTGAGAGCCCCGGAGGACCAATCACCCACCCTCTATTCCCTTCCCTCCTGTGACTCTCACCATCAGGCGGACCAAATGCGTGTTTTACGATCGTCAAAACGTATAAAACTCACACAGGTCTCGGTTTATCCGCCATATTCCTGGAGCGCCTCGTGCTGACTTCTCTACTGAAGAGCTCGGCGGGCAAAGATTCGTCCGTGTCGTGACGACCCACCATATACGACGATTCCGATTCGTCATTCCCTGTAAAGGTCAGAAAGGTGCTGTTAAATTTGGAGTAAAATAAATTAGACAAGAAAAAAATTAAAACATATAAAGAGATTCAGTGACAACAAAAATTTTAAGCAGCTGAACGCTTATAAGAAAATAATAGAGTAAATAAAAAAAAAAAATTATATCAGCTCTTAATGAGAGACAAATAAGGGGAAAATATTTTGTTATTGGATATTCTAGGTCATTAACCCCCATTATGATGTTGAAGTTATATCATCCTGTGTAGGGGGTCCGGAAATATACACAATGACAAGAACTCACACACCCAGACCGGAACACATAATTGTATGTTCAATACAGACATCTGCCCCGAGCGGAAATGGAACCCGCGACCTGCGACGCTTAAGAAAGGTTGCCGCCGCTACGTCATTTGTAAACTAAAATAAAAATAAGACGTCATTGTGTTGTCTCACCGAGCTGCTCCACTTGTAACTCGTTGCCCGTGAAGTAGGCACGTAGTTGGAACAAGTATGTCATTACCTGAAAAGATATTTAATAAAAATTATGAATATTTGCTTCTTATTTTGTAAGACAACATATCAGTTTGAGGTTGTAGAAGAGGAGTTCGGGAGAAAGTATCAGAGTGTGTATATGTTAATATCTGCGCAAGAAATTTTTACTGTCTGCGCATGTTAAAGAGTGTTTCTGTAAGTGTGCGTGTGCGACAATGTATCCGTAAGTATGTATGTGTGTGTTTGTGTGGGAGGGGGATATCTATCTGATGTGTGATCTGGCAGTGTATCCGTGTGCGTGTGGGAGTGTATCCGTGTGCGAGTGTGAGAGTGTATCCGGTGCGTGTGAGAGTGTATCCGGTGCGTGTGAGAGTGTATCCGGTGCGCGTGCGAGTGTATCCGGTGCGTGTGAGAGTGTATCCGGTGCGCGTGCGAGTGTATCCGGTGCGTGTGAGAGTGTATCCGGTGCGCGTGCGAGTGTATCCGGTGCGTGTGAGAGTGTATCCGGTGCGCGTGCGAGTGTATCCGGTGCGTGTGAGAGTGTATCCGGTGCGCGTGCGAGTGTATCCGGTGCGTGTGAGAGTGTATCCGGTGCGTGTGCGAGTGTATCCGGTGCGTGTGAGAGTGTATCCGGTGCGCGTGCGAGTGTATCCGGTGCGTGTGAGAGTGTATCCGGTGCGTGTGAGAGTGTATCCGGTGCGTGCGAGCGCGACTCACGGCCAGCTTGTCGGGCGCGGGCGGGCGGCACACGTCGGCCACGGTGAGCACCTGCGCGATGCCGAGGCGCGCGCTCGCCTCCAGCGCCGTGCGCACGTTGCGCTCCGCCTGCTCCGCCTGCAGGCCGGAGAAGTCGCTGCGGACGGCACGGCACGGTCACGGCACGGTCACGGCACGGTCACGGCACGGTCACGACACGGGGACACGACATAATAGAACGAGGCTCCTTATACTGATTTGTCATAGAACATTATAGGAAAGTGTTTACAGAGAAGCGGTACCTCACATTGTTTGCTATTTATTAGTTATATATAGTTAAAAGAAACTGTTTGTGAAAAATGATAGTGGAAAATAAAATGGAATGCTGGAAATTCTTTGCTACCATGGCGTCTCCCGAAACTTTTTGATTTTCAATATCTTTTAGTCCGTTGAAGCTTCGTCCGTTGAAAGCGGGATAGATTTTCACTCTTTGTAGATTTTTGTAACAAAACAAAGGGATATATGTAGCAGTCTGTATGCCTATACATGTGCTTCCATGATTATTGTAATTGTGGCAGGTGAGTGAGATAGTATTCCTCTGTAACTCACATCAGCTCCGGCCGGAAGTGGTGTATGATGGCGCAGAAGGCAAGCCCGGAGCGGAAGCTGCTGGACAGGTTGGTGACGCGGCAGGAGCGGTACTCGCGGGTCACGGCGCTGCACCACTCCAGGAGATCTTGAACCTGAGGTCATATTGAGGTCAACAGAACATAGTATATGTTTAAAATGACACTGTCAACGCCATCAAGGACAACAATACCCGTTGCAAAGAAACAGCTGTCATGACTTTGGTTTCTTAGGTCAGGATTCTACCCCAGTTGGCTAAAGGAATTTCATTTAATAATAAACGCTAACTATCGGTAAAATGACTTACTATGATCTAATGAGTTACTAAAGGAATAACTCTCCCAAAGCTAGTCACAGGATTTAGGGTCACCACATGTTAGTGTGTCCATAGGCTACGGTAATCGCTTACCATCAGGTGGCCTTTGTGGTATCTGCAAGAAACCTAACCTATCACACTGAGGTTGGAGGTCGAGGAGATTTTAATGAGTTTCTATAATTTTAATATCTTGTCATTACACCCCACATAATCCGGTTCTCCTACCTCTAGGAAGCAGGGTATCTGATTCAAGATTTCGGAAAAAAAAAACGTAGTAATAACAATAAGTAGTAACTTCAAGGTGACAATAGCAGTTCCAGGAGTCTGACTTTCGGCGTTGTACTTTTAATGTACAAAAATTCTATTTCTATACTAGCATTTGCCCGCGGCTTCGTCCGTAGGAATCTTATAATTAGATCTAACTGAATAATTTCTGAGTAATTAATGTTCCATAATCTTCACACATTTATACCGAATTTCAATTCAATAAGTCCTGTAGCATGTATTTTGATAATCCCACAGGAACCGAAGGAACATTTTTGGGGATAAGTATTCTATGTGCGAAGATTATAAGCTCTAATTAATATCTGTGTACAAAGTTTTGTCCCAATCCATTGAGCCGTATTTTCGCGATTTTGTACAACATTTAAACAGAAACTATCACATTTATTATATTAGTGGGATAAATTGTATTTAGGCTTTTTTACTTACTGGTGTTTTATCCTTATCGAGACATTTCAAAGGGAACAACTTCTCAACATCCGGTATCGGAGTTTTATCGCTGTCCTCGTCTCTCTCATTCTCATTCGTGTCCAGACTTATGTTATTCAAATTGGTCTTCAAATCCAACGGTTTAAGGTTTCTTTTCGCTATCGTCTTCGGTTTAAACACTACATCCTTCAGGTTATCTGCTACATCTTCACTTGTTTTCTCCGGAATTATTTTTGGGGTCGACGTGAACTTTGGAGTTTCAGTTTTCATCGCCAGTTTTGTTAAGCTGCTGAGATATTCTGGTCTTGATTTAGGTGCAATGGATGTTTCATTTGTCTTTTGTTCTAAATCTTCCTTCTGTGGTACGGGAGTGGTGGGGGTGGTGGATTCTGGCGTCATCGGAGCTGTCGGCGTTCGTGAGTTGTCGAAGTTGAGGCTCTGAACGCTGTTGGGTGTGGCGGCGATGTCGCTGTTGGTAAGACTTTGCGTCATTTCCTCCATTTGCTGACGGAGATCTAACATCTGAAAAGATACAATATAGATTGACGATGACACGCCACAAGTTACGGATTCGATTCCCGCTCGGAGCAGATGGTTGTATTGACGATACAAGCATGTGTATGTTTCCGGACAGGATATCACTATCCTAATCCCATTAGGTTTTTGAGTGTGTAGCATTTATTTATCAATCAATTTCAAATTTCAAAATTAACAAATGCTAAATAATTAAAAAGTAAAAATAAAATTTATCGTGATTTTTACTTTCGCTTTGTATGTGTACTTGTTACTTAGCTACTTGTTCATAATGCTAAGTCTATAGGTTTTTTGTTTTGTTTTTTTAACATTTTTATTATTTTTCTTTTTTTTTCTTTTTCTTACTTATATTTAATTTTAGTTTTTGATGTTTTGTTATTTAATTCTTGATCCGAAGATTGCTATACCACTGTGAGTATAATAGTTTTGCTTATTATTTTGGGAGCCTGGTAATCCGTAACACAGTAAAACTAGTATGTATACCAGTCTCTCACAAACAAATGAGATTTTTTTTTCTAATAATAAATACAATGTCTGTATTTTGTGGTAGAAAATAAATGAAATATATTATTATTAGCTACAACAACATTAGCGGACTAAAATCGATTAACGAGTTTTCTTTTCTTATAACCATGGGGTTCAAATGACGACTCCACTTGATGGTAAGTGCAAGTGGAGTCCACACGCCAAGGTGGCTAATATTGCACTAGCCACCCTCGCCATAGTTTTTATATGATCCAGGGATTTGCTACGTGTTGGAAATTGACCACGCGAAATATTAAGATTTAAATAGTTGATTTTTTAAATTATTTACAAAGATATTGTTTGAATGCTATTCCGCGTCGCTCGCTCGGTCAACTCCCTAATTTTTGCGCTGACGGTATAATTTATTGTTATAATGTAGGCCAAATTATATACTAATAAAAATGTTGTACGCTAACCGTACAGTTTTTATAGTTATGAAGTATACCTGTCTAGTAGAATTGTCAGAGAGCGTATAATCGTCTTCGTCCAAGTCCTTCAGCACGGCGATGTCGGAATTGTTGTTGACTGATAGTAGAGACGCCAGTGACTGCATATCTTCATCCCTAAAAATTATTACTATTATTTTATTTTTTTTATTCTGAGAGCGTTGGAGGCACAATCTTACACCCCTCTATTTCCTTGCTTAATTTCCCTTCTTGTTCCATGGGCTGGCAACGCTCATGTGATACTTCAAGTATAGCACGTTCATAGGTCGCTGTGACTGCTTACCATCAGGCGGACCGTATGCTTGTTTGCCAACCGTCATGACATAAAAAAAGTTTGATAAAATAAAAAGTTTTAACAGCATGATTAGACTGAATTTACCGGATCAACCATGTTGATCACAGTATTGATGTTATTGTGTTTTGGTTCAAGGACTGAACCCCCAACCCCTCGCATCCTTTATTTTATCACTCTTCTCTTATCTCTCAGGTCACACGTTTGTGATTTCAGTTCTTAGTATCAGGTTGGTCAGTTAGTTAAGAACTTTGTGAAAAAAAGGAAAATTAATCTCATTTTTATTACTAACAAAATTTGAGCAGTCGGAGGATCCCCGTCAGAAACGAAGTTCCTTAAGTTTTTCCTTCAACCCCGATTGTAATTTGAAATGAAATCTGTATATTTCAATAGGTTATATAATAAAAAGAGACAGACAGAGACGGGGAGGGAGAGAGAGGAAGAGAGAGAGGGGGGGAGGGAGAGAGAGAGATAGAGAGAGAGGGAGAGAGAGGAGCGCGCACTCACGTGGCCTGCCCCTCGCGCAGCAGCACGCAGTGCAGCGCGAGCTGCAGGCGCGCGGCGCGCAGCTTGCGCGAGGCGGGCTCCAGCGCCAGCCACAGCGCGCGCTGCGCCGGCGCCAGCGACGCGTGCTGCCGCAGGTTGAGAGAGAGAGAGAGGGAGAGAGAGAGGAGCGCGCACTCACGTGGCCTGCCCCTCGCGCAGCAGCACGCAGTGCAGCGTGAGCTGCAGGCGCGCGGCGCGCAGCTTGCGCGAGGCGGGCTCCAGCGCCAGCCACAGCGCGCGCTGCGCCGGCGCCAGCGACGCGTGCTGCCGCAGGTTGAGCGCGCACGCGCCCAGCCGCCGCCGCTTGCCCGTCGGCGACACCTGCCCACACACCCACACACGTCACACGTCACATATAACTCTCTCAATATAAGTTGAACCATGCGCAGTAACACATTTTTTGGTCTCAACCGTATGCGGTATGAAGAGGGCCGCGTAACTATAGCAACGCGGCGACGCTCGTCCCGTTTAGTACATTCGTTCACGATTGTTTTAGTTCTTCAAAATTAAATGATTAAAAAGTAAATGAAAATATAAATTATAGGCTGTCATCCCAATAAATAAGTGACAGAGATTAAAAATGTACATTAACTATTTTTATATTTTTTATATATCTGTTTTCTATACTAATTATTTGTCGTATTCTATTTAAGTAATTAATAACGATAATGTATAAATAGTTATTTGAATTTAGAAGAAACAATAACTTTGTTATATACTTAGTTCTGTTTTCCCACTTTATAAAAAATCTATTTAAATAAGACGAACTGAATATTTTTGTCTAACATTTTTGTCCATGATTGTACAAAATCAAATCAAATCATCGAACCCAAACCGTGGGGGCTATAAGCAGGCTCGCTACCAACACAAGTAGGTATAGTGGTTTTTGGTAACAAAAAAACAACCGCAAATAATAAATAAGACTCGGTTTTCTAACATTATTATATTATATACTAGCGTCCCGCTCCGGCTTCGCCCGGGTATAAAATATATAGCCTATGTCATTCACTAAAAATTTTTATTCATTACTGTCCGTGGCTCGCACGCGTTAAATGTAATTATTTACGACATCACATTAGAAACCTCAAAAAAATTTTTTTCTCCACTATTTTTATACATATAAACCTTCATCTTCAATCACTCTATCTATTAAAAAAAACTGCATCAAGATCCGTTGCGTATTTTTAAAGATTTAAGCATACATAGGGATATAGGGACAGAGAAAGCGAGTTTGGTTTACACAATAAATATAAAGAATATATTGTATCCTAATGCTAGGATGAAGAAGAGATAGAGGATAAGAATATATTGTAATAAATATATATATTCTAGGTCAACCGGAAGTATATATATATTTATTACAATATATTCTTTTATCTGTCTAACATACACACAACTAATATCTTCAAAATCTACAAATAACTCACGTCCTCGAGGACGAATGTCCAGTCCTTGTCCTCTAGCTCGTTGGTACGCGCATCCCGAAACAACGTGACGGCAACAGTTTGATTCTCCGGCACGGTGAATATCACTGAACCTCTGAGAAACAATTGAAAACCAGCTTAACACAGTAATTCATCATGCTGATGAAGGGACGCCAAGCAGACGTGAGATAAGATAAAAATTCTAAGGTTTTTAAATTATTGTGGTCTTGAAAGAAATAATAGAGACAGATAGTGCCTTTTCACACGTTCCGGTTGCCGGGTATCCGGCGACGACTGTCCGGTAACTCATTTTGCTTCCACACGATCCTGTTTTGAATCTAGTAGCTCGGACCCAGTGGTGTATCCGGCTTGCACTCGGCAACCGTCAAAATTATGCCAGTACACTTGCCCATACACTTGACTACCATACACGCCCCTACACTTGGCTACACGATACCCGGTAACCGGCACGTGTGAAAAGGCACTACCTGTCTCTACTGTTTCTTTCTAATTATTGGTAGACGATCACATGGCACAAAAAAGTTGGTAACGTCTATTATCAACTTGGTAATTGACGATAAGTCTCGAGCTATTTGGGCTATGAATCAGAGACCTGAACAACTCTGACTCAAGAAAATGAAATCTCAAAATAAGCAGAAGGTTTTACACTTACTTCAGAGGATCCTTGAGGGACGGTTCCCATTCGAGAGGTTCTGTGACCACACGTCTCGATCGACGCGTCCAGACTATACTCAATTTGTTTGGTTTCCTGAAAGAGAAATAAAATCGGGCAAGTGCGAGTTGGACTCGCGGACCAAGGGTTCCGTACGTTTCTATATTTTTTTTCTTTCGTACTATAGCACAATTTAGTCCTAAAGCTAGTCCTCTAAATTGTATGGGTGTCCATACAACTCAGAGGCCTATCTTAATTGACGTTTACTATGTATGTATGGACACACTTGAATTTTCAACTTTTTTATTTTTTGGAATTTTTCCTTTATTTGTGCTGTAAGACCTTACTTTTTTAAATTTCGTGATTCTAGCTCGAAGGGAACTACCATATAGGTTTTCGACCTTACTACTACTATTCTTCGGTACTACGGGTACTTCCGGTTGACCTAGAATTGTCAACTTTAGTTAACAGCAAATTCTTACAGCACAAGTAAAGAGAAAATTCCGAAAACCAAAAAAAAATGTTGAAAATTGTGATCTTTGGTATTTACAAGCTTTCGGGAAATTTTAAATTTGCCCATATCTTGTTATCGTGTTGACTCAGGATCTTGACTTTTAAACACCTAATAGAGACTATAGACCTCAGTCTCTGGTATAAATTTCTGCTGGGTCCACCCATTACTAAGAAAATCGGTGGTGATACACGGTCAGACAGACGGACTAGAGAGTGATCTTATAAGGGTTTATTTTTTACCTTTTGAGGTGCGGAACTCTAAAAATCATAATTTCAATCAATTACCATTTCGGCGTTAGTTCGATTTCAATGCGATGGTAGGAGGCGGTGTACTGGAACTTGGCTGCGCGTTTGTTGACGCGCTGCAGTCGCTTCCACACCGACGCCATGGCGGTTCACTCTGGAAATTGTTGTTCCTAAGTTTTATCCGAGCGTACACGGATTTGTTAGGTAGTAGAGCCTTGCTTTTCCCAGCACAAATGAGGCATACGGTAGTAGAGCCATGGGAAGTACTACCCTCTCCCACCCCCTCAGTTCCCTTCCTCTTTCCCTTCTCATCCCTTCCCTCCTTGGGTTGGCAACGCGCTTGTGATACTTTCAGTATCGCAAGCATTCATAGAATACGGTGACGGCTTACCATCAGGCGGACCGTATGCTTGTTTGCCCACTGTCAAGAAAAAAAAAGTACACCACACGGTATATGGGGTTCTTCGAGAGAAGGTTGAAAAGGTTTATTTGGGGTCGGCAAAACGCATGCGATACCTCTGGGGCTGCAGTCTGCGGTGACCCCTTATCATCAGGCGGGCCGCACGCTTGTTTGCCACTCGTTTGAAATTTTGAGCCAAATTTAAAATTGTACCCTAAATTCGTGGCATTATAAATGGACGCAAATAAGCCATACCATGTCAACCCACAAAATTAAAAAAAAAACTCTGTTATATATGCAGAAGTGTTGGTAAATTGCCAAAGAACATTGTTCTTTAATATTTGTAGGGTTTTAAGCTTTAAAACTTCTAAAAATGCCATTTTTAATCATGCAATTTATGTATTATGTTAAACGTTTTGGGTTATATTATATACAAAATATGCAGTTTGTACACTTATTTTTTGGTAAAAATAAGTAAAATAACTTACATAAATTTGAAATTACAAAAAACTTTACCAATACATTTAAAAAAATTATATAAAGCAAGTTGTTCAAAATTTTCAAACGCAAAAGTTTTTCTCGAAATGACATTCGAGTGGGATGACATGGTATTGCTTATTTGCGTCCAAATATAAATTGTAAATATATTTCACTTCCAACGTATGTATGTATGACTTCACAGCGCCGACTTTGACATCATGACATTTTTAAATATTTAATAAGCGAAAACCAGCAAAAATGAAGCGACCGCCCCGCAATTTACAGCCCCCTCCACCCCAAGCATTGCAGTCATTTCATTCCTAGACTTAATAATGTTTCGGCATATAATTCCACTTTTTTTAAAATAAATAATCAATGCCACACACTCAACAGCCCCCATTAGTATAGTTATATCCTGTGTCAGGGGGTCCGAAAACATTCAGATGAACAAGGACAAAAACAACTAGACCGGAAAACATGCTTGTATGGGCAATACAAACGTTTGCTCCGAGCGGGAATCGAACCCGCGACCAGTGGCGCTCAATGCAGGTTCGCTACTCCTGGGCCACAACGTCACTAAAACGTTAAAATGTTATAAAAGTTTGTGAAAATTGATGTATATTTGGATATAGATTATCCAACCATCCAGGATGGATATTTGTTATCCTTTCAAGGAAATAAACTGCTGATATTTCATTGGCACACATACATTAATACCTGGATACTTTGTATCCCAGAAAAAAATTGGGTACCCGTGTGATTATCAGAAAAGTGTATTAACGCGGACGGGGCTGCGGTCATTGCTAGTAAGCCCTTGAACTAAATACGGTTATGAATTAAAGGTCAAAGTTAAATATTTAATGACTACCGTCGTGGTAACGATTAAAATAATTTTTTGAAACGTATATGTCGGAAATTGATAGTTTGTTCAAAGATGGCTTCTAAATTATAAACTGTGCAAAAATTAGTATTTTTTTTATGTCATGACGGTTGGCAAATAAGCATATTTGACGACGTTGTGGCGCAGCGGTAGCGAACCTGCCTTAAACGCCACAGGTCGCGGGTTCGATTCCCGCTCGGAGCATAATATGTTTGTATTGACCATGCAAGGATATTTTCCGGTCTGGGTGTATTTGTCCTTGTCATTGTGTATGTTTCCGGACTCCCGACACAGGATATCACTATCCTAATGGGGCCGTTGAGTGTGTAACGTTTATACGGTTCGCCTGATGGTAAGCAGTCAGCGCGACCTATAAATGCTTTCGATACTTGAAGTATCACAAGCGCATTTGCCAACCCAAGGAACAGGAGGGATGGGATGAGGAAAAAAAAAAGGAAGGAAACGGAGAGAGTGGGAGATTGAACTACCGACGCTCCCACTCATCGCACGAAACGCAACATACCTAATGTACCTAATGATACTGTTACTTGACGCTGATTTTCTGTGAGAGAGTAGTACTTCTACGTTTGTTGTTTCTCACACAAAGGGATCGCCGGCCAGACTGATATTTCCTGGCGCAACATTTGTTTTTAGGAAATTTATACATGTTTATCTGCACAGAAAACTTTAATATCGCGATTTAGGATTATAAATAACGTTTTGCCTTTGATCGATAAGCATTACCTCGTCCTTACTAATATTATAATTGCGAAAGTAACCCTGTCTCTGTCTGGCTGTCGCGCTTTCACGGCAAAACTACTGAACCGATTTCAAACCGATTTAAAATTTAGTACACAGATAATCTAGAGCCTGAGGTAGAAAGAGGTTGAAAGGGGGAAGAAGGAACGTCATTTTTAGAGCTAAAAGCTTGAAACTTATTTTTCAGGTTATTGATTCGATATAAACAAATATGACATTATGTTTGTAAAATCAAAACGTTATTCACGCGGGCGAAACCGCAGGAAGAAGCTAGTAACCAATATAATAAATAAGAATGTAGTTACTTTACTTGTTTGTTACGCTTTCACGCATCAACTGCTCAACCAATTATTGTGATATTTGTACATTATAAGGTATTTTTCATTCAGGAATAAAAGGATTATGCCAGAGGGATAATAACCAGTTCCGCCTTTTGACAAGAAGAAATTGCAACATATTTGCAATTGATACCTTGATCACAGAGTCTGTGCTCCAAAACGGTGAACCGATCATGATAATTAATCAAGGTTTCCAAAAAGTTAATTCTACTAAAGACATTTAGATTTTTTTAGATTTTACATTTAGATTCAGAAGATTTTTACACTGGTGGTAGGTCTTTTGTTGCAAGAGGCCGGCTAAGTAGGTACCACCACAGTGTTAAATATTCTGCCGCCAAATAGTAGTGCTTAGGCATTACTGTGTTCCGGTTTGAAGGGCACTGTAGGCTAGCGAAATTATTGAGCAGAGTAGATTTACGCGTGAGTGGCACCTACTAATGGTGCTGCAAGCGCTCATAGGCTACGGCAACCACTTACCATCAGGTGGGCCGTATGCTTGTTTGCCAACTTGTAACATAAAAAAAGACAAATTTCATTTTAGGAAATTTGACAGTTATAGATTTTAAACTAAAAAATATGGAGCACAAGTAATGTAAATGTCAAATGTAGATTTTTTTAACGAGGACGAAGAGAAAAATCTAGTGGATATTGTAGTTATTATTAACAATACTAAATGATTATTTATGCATCGAGCGAACGCTTATCATTGACTGATACGTCATAAAAATAACTGTAAATGATTTAACGTTATACCGAGCCGGAATAATTTGTATAATCACTGTATCAATAGCATTGACAGTTATGCTTTGTCATTGATGTCTTTATAAAATTTGAGAAATTTTGTACAGAGGCAAAAAAAATTAAAATGTTGTTTTTTAAATGAATATTAGCAATGCCCCTCCAAATAAGCTCGAAGCTTGCGCTAGGAGTGGGTACGACAATAGCCCAAGGGGGTCACGATCGAACCCGCGACTCTCGCGTTGACGGAGTGGAGTCGGCCCCTCTACCGATGAGCTATTGAGACTTCACACACATACAGATAAAATTTAGATTCTATTTGAGAATTATATTTTGGAGCCTGACAATCTGTGGTTTGTCACCGCACTGTGCAAGTGTCTGGTGGTAGTCAGTCCCCTGGTACTGTTAAAATGGAGGATCCGTACAATAATATCAATTAATCATATTATATCTAATCAAATTGTGTGTGTTTGTTTAAACTAACTAGAGGTTGAAGTCAACATCACAAATACATGTATAACTCACATGGGACAAGCCTGACAGCCTACCTTGTTACGAAGATAATATACCATCGTACATCGCGTCTGCGTTACTTGCTCTCACTTTTACTTACTCTGCTCAGAGTTCGGGTTTCAGATAAAATTCAAAATATTTGCAAATCTAGTCTATATCAGACACCTTCTAGGCAAACGTGTTCCATCTTAGACCTCATCTTCGCCTTCCACCAAGCGAGATACCAAATGTAAGCCTATTTTATAAAAAATAAAAAAATTCTGGCGTGAAATTAGTTTGTTTTTCGAGTCCTGTACGAAAATGATACCGAATATGTCAATCTTTAATATGTATATAAAATATGTGTCACGGTGTTAGTTCGCGATGACCTTTGAACTACTTATCGGCTGGCTTACTGCGTATCGTATAAAAGCCTAGCTAAAGTATTTTTTTAAAGAACATTAGCAGCAAGTCATTACATATCATCATAGCTTGCGCTAAGAGAAGTTACGATAATAGTCCTAAGGGATCGACCCGCAACTCTTTCATTAATTGAGTCAGCCCCTCTGGCTTCTACCGTTCAATATTGAGGCTTAAAAATAAAAATTCGAGAAATAACTGCTGTTGCATTGTATATCGCTATTATTTAGAAAATATATCCAATGTTTTTGGTACTAGGATCGTACGGATAAATGTATTCTTACCATTAGCGAGCGATTAACAAAGGATTTTAAGATAATCCAAGCGATTTGAAAATAATTTTCAAATAGGTAAATCGATCGCACGACAGCAGTGCAATTTTCGCTCCTTGCTATTTTTACCTAATAAGGCTAACGGCTCGTTCATGCCGAAAATGTCAGGATTCCGTTACAATAGGATAGATACTGGTAACAAACGTATCCAATTCACGTTTTTTTATTAGCAGAATTTTTCTCCGTGCTGTCTATATATAATCTCTCTCACAGCAGAGATTACTCCACCAGTGCAATCAGTCACACTGGGAGTAGGTCTTTTGTTGAAAGAGGCTAGGTAGGTACCACCGCAGTGTCAGATATTCTACCGCAAAACAGCAGTATCTTAGGCATTATGGCTGGTGAAATTACTGGGCAAATGAGATTTAAGAACCAATATATCGAGGTTGGCAACGCCTGGGTGAACCCTACAAATGTTGTTGCGCGCGCTCCGGCTACGGCAACCGCTTACCATCAGATGGGCCGACACAGCAATAGACAGAAGAAGTGTCACGCGTATTGTGGGAGTCACACGCGGGACATTTGATTTATTGTGTAGACCTTGTAACGTGAATAATCATGTTATTGTGTACCAGTGATTACCCGCTTTTTATCTCGTTTCTATAACGGAAGTCAAAACAGATAAAAAGTTGTTTTATTATATTATAAAGCTTGGGCTTGTTTACTTGTTTTAATAAACTAATCTGAAGAGCTCCCAGGACGACTTGAAAATATATGCTTGCATTGAATGGCCTGATTATTATTGAAGATAGTGAAACCCTAAAACTATCGGTATCCGGTGTCACCGACTAACTGTGGCATCAGTTCCTTCGTCAATAAAAAAGCTTAGCAATTCTTTTCTTTGTCGTACTTCTAAATAGTAGAACTCATTGCCGGCTCACGTGTTCCCCCCGTCCTATAATCTGAACTCCTTCAAACGAGGCGTGAAGCGGCCTCTTCACGCCACACTTATGGGTGAGGGTGGCTAGCGAGATTGCATTCCGCAACTGTGTTAGCCGCCGGACTTGTACTTCCACTTACCATCAGGTGGAATAGAGTCATCTGCCCTACTTTTCAAATAAAAAAATCTTATGCCCCGCTTAAAAAAATTCTGAGTTTGAAAGCTTTAAAACCAAAAACGAAGACAGAAGGAAACTTGGGCGGAACATCGTGGTCGCCATACTAAGCCCATTTTGAATACCCAAAAGTCTTCATCACCGAATCAGCTAAGCGAATTTACCCAAAATAATATAGCACAATATATAAACACCGCAACAACAAGTAAATACTTGCTATTAATAACATCCAATGACATTAGGTACAATATTTCCCGCAGTTTATTTTCCTGTTCTTATTTTACAATTACTTAAATAAAATCTATACTATTATTATAAATGTGAAAGTTTGGATGTGACTCTTTCACTAAACTACTGCACGGATTTGGATGAAATTTGCTATACACATAACTCATCACCTGGATTAACACATTATTTTTGACCACGGATTTGCCCTCATAGATTTAAATTTTTTAAAGTACTAGCTTTTGCTCGCGGCTACACCCCCATGATTTTAAGTAAGTCATCTTTATTAGAATAGGAGTATACAGTTCTCGTTCACATTTATAATATGCTACAATAGTCTGTATATTAATAATAATTGATCTGGATGCCATACAACCTATTTATACCAACATTTAACTCCTGTATGTGTTAATCCAGATTATAAGCTATCTGTGTTCCAAATTTCATCCAAAACCATTCAAAATATTTTCCATGAAAGAGTAACAAACATACATCCATACACGCCAACTTTCGCATTTATAATATTAGTAGGATTAGCATTTTAAAAAAACAGCTATCCAGATCTACCAGGAATGAATACTAATGTAGTTTAAAAGATTTTTGAGATATGTTGATATTTTTGTCTAAATTTGATTTTCTTAAAATATACTCTGAGGCAAACAACGACGGAAGAATCACATTTAGGTCTGATGGGGTCACGAAAAAGTTCAATTAGGTCCAAAGTCGAGTCAACAACTTGACCGTCTGGCTTATGATGAACTGATTTACTTTGGAGACCGATAATGGAGTAATGCATAATAGCTTATTAACCTCGATTTGATTTGTATTGGAAAGATATTAAGAGTGTTTGATGTTTTTATAGAACATCATTGTAAATGGTAAAATAGACACACACCTGGTGCTGTGTGGGATAATGAGGAATCACAGGTAGGTTATAACTATGAGCCATACCAGCTATTCATCCTAACATTATAAAGATCTGACGCCTCCGGTGGACAGTATGACATAAAAATGGAACGGGAAAAGCTAACTATGTTGTTACCAGAGCAAAAACATTTGTAATGCTGCTGGTATTTGAGGCATCTTTAGGATATGGTGAATGCTCACTATCATACCGGTAGTATACTTGTTTGCCACCTTAATGGTATAAAATAATAGTCAAACTTCCAAATCCAAAGCAAAGCTACAGGAGAAGTTAGTTATTCTATAAATAGTTATAATCTATCATACCTACATCCTTACAATTCCTACACCCACTTGAAATGCTAACTTGTGATGTTATGACCTCATCTGAGACAATATGATATGAAAATGAACTCTATTACTTAACAAATAGGATTTATGTTATATTACACTTATTTTGCATACTCAAAAAAATTCTTTGCATATTTTACATACAAAGATGATTAAGTTTATAAGTTTTAATATTGTTTGGGATTTAAAAACTAAGTTATCGAGTTAAGTAATATAATTATAAAGAATTTCATAAATATTTATTTATGAAAAGTTAGAAATTAGATGTCGCAGTATTTTAGTATGAAGACAGATTTGATTAAGTCAGATGACTTTTACAGGTTCGACAAAATAAAAGGAAAATTTAATTAAAAGTTCTTAGTAAGCCTTTCAGTTGAAACAAAGCATGCGAAATATCTATATATTTATCATATTATGTATATAAAAACTAAATATGCAATTAGGAAATGCAATAAACTATAAAACGACTTATTAAGGTCATTAGTACATTTTTATTGACAAAGTGTTTTGACCTCTACAATATTATACACTTTTTAATCACTATTTCCTGCTACTGTAAAAAAATATCAGTCATCATTAGGCACCATAACTTATCCTAAGTATATTATAATACTGATTTTTTTTCTCTTGGAATTCTAGATAAAAATATTCTTGGTTACTAGTGAAAAAGATTGAAACTGTTACTATTTATTTAAACATTTTTATAGCTAAAGAACAAACCTGAGTCAATGACACAATACTTGGTAGCCAAGGATAGAATAATTAGTAGACTGTGTGGAATATAACAGAAGGTTTAAATCAATAGCCAATCTGAAACACTTACACACAAACTAAAATAACATTTAGTATAAAGGGTTCTTCATAAACATGCGTCTGAATCAATCACTTCGAACATTTACGTATTATAGTATACGAGCTAAAAATAACACGAAAGAAGCCCTACAGCTGAACGCAAACGATTTTACCTCGTTGCAGATAAAAGTTCAAAGAACCGACCGTGATATCATCGTTTCCTGGTCAAATACCCCACCGCTCCATTAAGTAATGATGAATAAACACCGCCCAGCCTTGATATAGACCACCACGGTGCTCTGGTATACTCACAAAGCAAAATTTCGACGAGATGTCATCAATACATAGAGGTCATTTTAACACACAGCACTGTATCCGTATATTATTAATCACTTATCTATTTCAAAGTCAATAAAACTGATGTCACGTTCACAAAAAAAAATAATTAACGATGTATTTTTACGTAAATTTAGCAAACACTACAGCGAAAAGCAAATCTCAGACCATTTTTGACGTTTTACGGATTTATAAAAAACCGGAGTTGCCACTTGCCACAAGTAGTACAAAGTACAAACATGATTATTTTCAATCGATATTAATATAAAATAAACTTTGCATCAAAAGCACATTTACATATACATTATCCAGTATTTTTATTACATAATTACAATAGTTTTAGAATTAGAACATTACAAATGTTCTTTGATGACACGCAACAGAAAAAATAAAATGGAACGCAAAAGTCAAAAGAAAATGAAAATTGCACTTGGGATCAGTCAGTAATTTGTCAAATTTTCAAAATATGAAGTGACCCATAATGATTTCTAACTTGATTGTGTAATATATTTATTGTAATTATATTTTATTCTTTTATAAGAAGTGATTGTTAGTATCTCGATTAATCATAACATACCGGCATAGGTTATGAATTTGTGGGGGTTTCAAATTGCTTAATCTTCGTTATGTTTTAGAAACATATTATAGATATTGCTTTACGCCTAAATAAACTAAGAAACTGATCAACATCATGTCGAGAATATTAAATCATCGTATGAGGTAATGTAGTTCAATTTACACATATAATAAAATAGACCTTTACATCTGATATTTGACCAAACATTTTTTAGAACTTTTCACATTCATGTGACTAAAAAATTTATCGTTTTTTGATCAATTACATTTAAACCTCAATTTATTGCATTGCATTTTATACATAAAATCTTTCATCTGTTTTCAGATCTTCTCTCAAAAAACCATCATTCTCGTGTGTAGACAAAAGAGCCGTTGCCTTTTCAATATACACAGGTCGTAGCCTTCTACTCCACAAGCCAATCGATCCAAGCCACATTCCTCGGCGAAAATATGGAATGCTGGTAGCTCGGGCTGTGCGAGGTATGCTAAAGATTAGGTATTTACTACTTGGTGGAGCTGTGGGTGGAGGCATGACATTGAATAAGGTATTTTAAATTATTTCAACAATTTTTAATAACTGTAATTTAATCTTTAAGACTCATGTCTATAAAACCTTACATAAATTGTCTATTAAAATAATCCTGTATGTAATTAATATTACAATTATAAAAGCATTTGATTTGCTTAGTAGCAATTTTATCTAATCCATATTTTGCAGATTACTAGGTTATACACAGGGTTTTGTAAGATGGACTTTGCATCTGTTTATAAGTATTGATTATAATTTTATAATATATACATACAAGGACATTTACAATTGATTGAGACCAACAATACAATTGATTTTTGCACTGAGATATTTTATAAAAGTGACATGTGTAAGATGCTATTGTGATGTTGTTGGTCAGCTAGATTAACAAAACTGCCAGTGAGCTGCCATTGAGCAGTGTAGATGAATACATACAACTACATACAAACCGACAAATTGATGTGACTACACACTTAGAAACAGTTATTTAGAGGGGCACACCATATTGTCGTAGTTTATCTAATAACAATTATTCAAGCACAAATAATTTGTAGAAATGGTTCCACCCTGTTAATATTTAGTGCTAAATACATGCTGACAACATCAAGTAGTTAATTTTGTCAATAATTTTGTTGTAACAGAAATATGTTGAATGGAAAGATGGTCTCCCTGATATGGGATGGCTGAATGAGCTCCTTCCCGACAATGATCAGTGGGACAAGTTCACTACTACACTAATCAATGCTAAGGACAAGATTGGTGATCAGCTTCAAATTGGTGAGATATGTTTTCATAATTACAGTATAGTAGTTAGTGATTAAATTAGTTAAGTAATTATTATAATTTTTTTTTTGATTTCTTGTATCAGTATAATATAGTATCATAGTGTATCACAGACATGACTGATTCATTGTTTCATTTGAGAATGAAAACAGTGACAAATTTTTGGAAAATAAGTAAACACTACACAATGACGAGGACACATACACCCAGACTGGGAAACATGCCTGCAAGGTCAATAAAATCGTCTGCTGCGAACGGGAATCGAACCCGTGACTTGTCGCTTCAGGCAGGTTCGCTACCGCCGCGACACAACATCGTCAAAGACAAATAAATTTTTGGCTTAATATTTTCAGCATTTTCTACAATACTTTAAGAGAAATTTTATTTAGAAATAGTCTATAACTTAGCGTGTCTTTCTTAGTGTCAAACATCATGCAACAATTTTTAAATCTAAATGCATATGTAAAATGGCATTAGGGATTCTCCTTCTTATCTTTTCCTACAAACCAAATTACTTATGTCAAAAGTAGTTAATAAGTAAGTACTTGTTACAATGCTATGTCTACACTTAACAAAGTTGAACATCAATAAATAGTATGGCTGCAGAATTTAGCCAAACAATAATCTCACAGCCACCACCGCCAAATCTTGCGACATTTCTAGATTGAAACCAGGTTGGTTACCAGATTGCATTGCTAAACTAGTGATGCTGTTAATTCAATAGATAGGCTGAGGTGTTTGAACGAAAAATTAACAATGTCTTTCGCTCAATTATTCGGTCACATAATACCACCGGTTCAGAACCGAACCGGCAGTAGTCAAACTGACTCAAACTGGTTGGTTACCGGAGTGTATACCGCTAGGTCCACTGACGCTGTCGCTGACCTCAGATCCGCGGCTGCGCGACGCGGGACTGGCTCGAGCGGCCGAACTGAAGGAGTGGATCGCCCAACGATACGAAGATGCTGTCGCCGCTGCCGCGTCCAACACGCACGCCACTAGCAGCATCGGTAGGTAGTAGTAGTAGTAGTTCTAGTAGTAGTTTTGCAGTAGCTAGAATTTTCTATTGTAGTTTTAGGCTATGAACATTTATTTTATTAGATTCTCAAAAATGAAGAATTAATTACACTAAACTTTTCCTATCTACCCACAGAACCAGCGCCAGTTATTGTCAACAATTTACAAAGTAAGCCGGTCCCGTCGTCATCTGGTCGCACAGCTGCTGACGAAGCGGCTGCTTATGGTATAAAAATTTTGTGAGAAAAAAATTTGATAACGTTTTCGTTCATATATTACATTTATTTTAAAAATATTCCAAACAGAGAAACGAGTGCATGCCCTACAAGAGGAGGTATTGGCGCTACAAGCTCGGTACCAGCGTGAGTTACAGCGCCTGGAGCAAGAGAACCGCGAGCTACGCCAACAGAACATGCTGCTAAGGCAGGGCAGGCAGCCGCCCGCCAAGAAGATGAAGGTTGTCTTATTCTTTTGACTGAAAAATCCAGAAGCCTTGTGTAACCTTGGATAGGATTTAGGGAGGGTAGAAACAAGGATATAATGTTATGAATTGTCATGTGGTTCTTTGTTGCCTGCAGAAAACAGTAAAAGTGATTAGATATATTTTTCCATTGACTGAAATAATCAATAGCTACAAATGAGTATTTTTTGCAGCGTTCCCTCATCGATATGTACTCAGCTGTCCTAGACGAGCTGGCGGGCTGGGAGGCCGGCGAGGCGGGCCGCCTGCCGAGAGTCGTGGTGGTCGGAGACCAGTCCGCCGGGAAGACCTCCGTGCTGGAGATGATCGCTCAAGCGAGGATATTCCCGAGGGGAGCCGGCGAGATGTGTACCAGGTAATTGGGTAGCTAACATGAATTGTATTATTTAAGTTTGTAATTGAGTGTGTTTTTCTGATTTTACTATAAACAAATATAATAAAACATCAAATGATTTTTCAGAGATTCGGTATCAAAATTAATTTTTGTTTCAGAGCACCGGTAAAGGTGACGCTATCAGAAGGTCCATACCATGTAGCGCAGTTTAGAGATTCTTCTCGCGAATTCGATCTCAACAAGGAATCAGATCTGGCAGATCTGCGCAAGTAAGTATTAGAACAAAGTTGCTTTAAACATATGAATTACTTGTATAGTTTTATCACATAATACATTTTTTTTTTTTAAATTGAACTTATACACTTTTGATTATAGACAATACAAGTGATACGATTCCAATAAATACCTTTTAACTGCCATTTGCCATATATAGAACTTTATTGAAAGATTTAAATAATTTGAAGTTTATAACTTTTATTGAAACAGATATGAAGTATACTATTTTCATTATTAAAAAAAAATCATAAATCAAAAACCAGAACAGTAGATAACTATCTTCTAATATATCATGGAAATGTTATTATTGTAAAAATCACAAATGTTATTAAAGAATTTTATACTTTCACTTTTTTCACTTGCAACTAAGGTAATAAGTGGATTTATCTAAAGCCTTTAACTGTGCTATTTACGAAGAAGTTTCTTATAATTAAATTAACTGTGACGTAAAAACGAAAAAGTTCACAGATCCGAACATCTCAATGCTAAAGTAACGTAGAAACTATTTAATTTAAGAACTTATAAAAACGGAACAAATGTTGGTGTCTGTAATAGAGAAAGGTGTTCGCCAAGGATTAATACTAGGTCCTCGTTTATTTATTAATTATATTCCAATTTTATTTGCTCAGTATGTTCGTGTTCTTTCCGATCCCGTCAAAGTGTAATTGAATGTCGTAACAGTAATTGGTAGCACCTTTTAAATGAAGCTACATTGAGTGATCGGAAGTCAAAAAAAGTTGAATTTCAATTTTGAAAGTAAATTTTTATAATCCTTCAAATTAGTGGTGATATACGATATTAAAGCTAATGATTGGCTAGGGAGGTGGAGATGCGTATGCGCAACAGCGTCCGAGGCGGGCGCACAGTGTCGAGTGACGTGATCGCCATGTCGGTGCGCGGGCCCGGCCTGCCGCGCATGGTGCTCGTCGACCTGCCCGGCGTCATCTCGGTGAGTGACGCGTGTCCGTGTGCCGCGGGCAGAGCTGCGCATGCGCAACAACGCGTCGACCGGTGAACAAACCGAAACTTGACCACTTGCAATATATAATCCATTAAAATATTATGTAACGAAAGCAAAAGTTATTACAAAATGTCATACACGATTTTTATGGTTTCATAAACTCTTTTCTATACCTATTATGTGCTTTCAGACTCAAACTGTAGACATGGCGTCGGACACACGAGACGCTATCAAGCAGATGACCAAACAGTACATGGATAATCCCAATGCCATCATATTATGTATTCAGGTATGTAAAAACTAAACGCCACACGGCAGTTTGAGAAAAATGTATATGAATTAATATATGTTTTTCTCAGGATGGATCAGTGGATGCGGAACGCAGCAATGTAACTGACTTAGTGGCTTCATGTGATCCTCAAGGGAAGAGGACAATCTTTGTGTTAACTAAGGTCGACCTGGCTGAAGAGAACCTCGCCAACCCAAACAGGGTGAGCTGGTTATTTTACTATAGCGTGCTAGTTAGTGTGTCCTTTCCGGCCCCTTTGTATATTACAGCCGACTTACCGGGATACTAAGGCGGATCTCTATTCATGTAAAAATATTGAAAATGATGTTTTTTATACTAGTTAGTAAATTCTAAAAAAAGGGTCAGTATATAGTATAAACAATTTTTATGTTATTAAAAATAAGAGAGATCAGAATAATAAACCTTTTGAATATTTTGTCTAAGGTAATATTAATTGCTTCAAGTGTTGAGCCCTCAAATAAAGAATGAATTAAAAAATATATATGTTTGACATAGTCAAAAGCCTTAGATAGATCTAATAGCATCATGCGATTTTTCTTATGGATACAATAAAAACGAGGGATGCCAACTCCCGCATCTATTGTAGGAAATATGTAAGAAAAAACATATTGTTTGCTAGAGGCTATTTATAATTCGGTTTAAAATTTTATTCTCTATCTTTTTCATTATATAGCCCCAAACCGTTTCCCTTTAATAAAGACTGATTTAATTTTATAAGGCATAAAGTACCAGGTAATAAAAATAACTGAGTAAAGTATTCTCTGACAAAAACTAAGCTGGTGCTATAAACATTATTGAATCTCTTCAGATCCGTCGAATCTTGGAGGGAAAGTTGTTCCCCATGAAAGCATTAGGTTACTACGCCGTTGTCACCGGTCGAAGTCGCAAGGACGACTCTATCCAGAGCATTAGAGAGTACGAGGAGAGATTCTTCAGCTCCTCCAAACTTTTCAAGTTAGTATTTAAAAATTTTGATTGAAATTGAAGATAAAGTTCTAGCTTTTACCACAGTTTTAGGTATCAAAACAAAAACAATGTTCTCAGGGGTGGGCTGGTGGCGGCGGCGCAGGTGACGACGCGCAACCTGGCGCTGGGCGTGGCGGACTGCTTCTGGCGCATGGTGCGCGACTCCGTGGAGCAGCAGGCCGACGCCTTCAAGGCCATGCGCTTCAACCTCGAAACCGAGTGGAAGAACACCTTCCCCAGGTACACCCGTGCTATGTTTGTATTTATGTAACTCTATGCTTCATTTTATATTTAAACGTTGTAAAAAAACTTTTTCATACAATTTAAGGTACAGTTATTTTGTTACTTACAAGGTCATTTCTATATAAAAGGAATAAAAGTGGACTTATCATAGTGCCCTGAGGCACACCATGTTTTTTCTAGGAATTAAATTTTTTTAAATTAAAATTTTTAGGAATCAGTTACTTAATTTACGTGATTCGCATATGAATAGTAGCAGACCCGTTACACAATAAGAGTTGACTCCTCCAGACAGCGCGAGCTGGACCGCGACGAGCTGTTCGAGCGCGCGCGCGCCGAGCTGCTGGACCAGTCGGCCGAGCTGTCCGCCGTGCCCGCGCCGGCCTGGGAGGCGCGCCTGCACTCCGCGCTGTGGGCCTCCGCCGCCGCGCGCGTGCTCGGCGACATCTACCTGCCCGCCGCCGCGCAGGCGCACGACGACGTGGGTGAGTGTGGGGCCGCCGGCGGGCCGTCCGCCGTGCCCGCGCCGGCCTGGGAGGCGCGCCTGCACTCCGCGCTGTGGGCCTCCGCCGCCGCGCGCGTGCTCGGCGACATCTACCTGCCCGCCGCCGCGCAGGCGCACGACGACGTGGGTGAGTGTGGGGCCGCCGGCGGGCCGTCCGCCGTGCCCGCGCCGGCCTGGGAGGCGCGCCTGCACTCCGCGCTGTGGGCCTCCGCCGCCGCGCGCGTGCTCGGCGACATCTACCTGCCCGCCGCCGCGCAGGCGCACGACGACGTGGGTGAGTGTGGGGCCGCCGGCGGGCCGTCCGCCGTGCCCGCGCCGGCCTGGGAGGCGCGCCTGCACTCCGCGCTGTGGGCCTCCGCCGCCGCGCGCGTGCTCGGCGACATCTACCTGCCCGCCGCCGCGCAGGCGCACGACGACGTGGGTGAGTGTGGGGCCGCCGGCGGGCCGTCCGCCGTGCCCGCGCCGGCCTGGGAGGCGCGCCTGCACTCCGCGCTGTGGGCCTCCGCCGCCGCGCGCGTGCTCGGCGACATCTACCTGCCCGCCGCCGCGCAGGCGCACGACGACGTGGGTGAGTGTGGGGCCGCCGGCGGGCCGTCCGCCGTGCCCGCGCCGGCCTGGGAGGCGCGCCTGCACTCCGCGCTGTGGGCCTCCGCCGCCGCGCGCGTGCTCGGCGACATCTACCTGCCCGCCGCCGCGCAGGCGCACGACGACGTGGGTGAGTGTGGGGCCGCCGGCGGGCCGTCCGCCGTGCCCGCGCCGGCCTGGGAGGCGCGCCTGCACTCCGCGCTGTGGGCCTCCGCCGCCGCGCGCGTGCTCGGCGACATCTACCTGCCCGCCGCCGCGCAGGCGCACGACGACGTGGGTGAGTGTGGGGCCGCCGGCGGGCCGTCCGCCGTGCCCGCGCCGGCCTGGGAGGCGCGCCTGCACTCCGCGCTGTGGGCCTCCGCCGCCGCGCGCGTGCTCGGCGACATCTACCTGCCCGCCGCCGCGCAGGCGCACGACGACGTGGGTGAGTGTGGGGCCGCCGGCGGGCCGTCCGCCGTGCCCGCGCCGGCCTGGGAGGCGCGCCTGCACTCCGCGCTGTGGGCCTCCGCCGCCGCGCGCGTGCTCGGCGACATCTACCTGCCCGCCGCCGCGCAGGCGCACGACGACGTGGGTGAGTGTGGGGCCGCCGGCGGGCCGTCCGCCGTGCCCGCGCCGGCCTGGGAGGCGCGCCTGCACTCCGCGCTGTGGGCCTCCGCCGCCGCGCGCGTGCTCGGCGACATCTACCTGCCCGCCGCCGCGCAGGCGCACGACGACGTGGGTGAGTGTGGGGCCGCCGGCGGGCCGTCCGCCGTGCCCGCGCCGGCCTGGGAGGCGCGCCTGCACTCCGCGCTGTGGGCCTCCGCCGCCGCGCGCGTGCTCGGCGACATCTACCTGCCCGCCGCCGCGCAGGCGCACGACGACGTGGGTGAGTGTGGGGCCGCCGGCGGGCCGTCCGCCGTGCCCGCGCCGGCCTGGGAGGCGCGCCTGCACTCCGCGCTGTGGGCCTCCGCCGCCGCGCGCGTGCTCGGCGACATCTACCTGCCCGCCGCCGCGCAGGCGCACGACGACGTGGGTGAGTGTGGGGCCGCCGGCGGGCCGTCCGCCGTGCCCGCGCCGGCCTGGGAGGCGCGCCTGCACTCCGCGCTGTGGGCCTCCGCCGCCGCGCGCGTGCTCGGCGACATCTACCTGCCCGCCGCCGCGCAGGCGCACGACGACGTGGGTGAGTGTGGGGCCGCCGGCGGGCCGTCCGCCGTGCCCGCGCCGGCCTGGGAGGCGCGCCTGCACTCCGCGCTGTGGGCCTCCGCCGCCGCGCGCGTGCTCGGCGACATCTACCTGCCCGCCGCCGCGCAGGCGCACGACGACGTGGGTGAGTGTGGGGCCGCCGGCGGGCCGTCCGCCGTGCCCGCGCCGGCCTGGGAGGCGCGCCTGCACTCCGCGCTGTGGGCCTCCGCCGCCGCGCGCGTGCTCGGCGACATCTACCTGCCCGCCGCCGCGCAGGCGCACGACGACGTGGGTGAGTGTGGGGCCGCCGGCGGGCCGTCCGCCGGAGCCGAACCGACCCACGATCGAGGATGGAAAACTTCGTCTCACAAAATCACTTTATCAGTCCACTCAAGCTGCTTAGTCAAAAATCCCACAAAATTACCATTTTCATCAGTTTTTCTCCCCCTTACAAAAATATCGCTCTAGCTGTAAGTTAACATTATTCCTTGAAACATTTGTTTGTCAGGTTGTCGGTCATTATCGGCCTATCTTTTTAAAATTACATATAGAAGTACATAATTAATATCTTTCTCTTGGTTTACAAACAAAAATATTTCCAATATATTTTTCTATTTTCACTCATACTACTAATTATCCATTCCTTCCCCAGCTCTTTGCGTTCCTCGACAAGTCAATTACAAACAAGCCGGTAGCCAACAAACTGCAACTATTTGGCTAGATCCTTACGATTTTGATTTCAGTAAGAACTTTGACCATACAAACAGAATAGCTGTGGTTAGAATAAAATCATTAGTTCAAACCATGTAGATGTACCTTGAAAATGTATTTGAAATTAAAACCATGTTTTCAACTTTTCATTCCTTTTATTACACAGTTTACATGAGTATTTAGATAGTAAATCAAATGCTTCACATTTAATGTCATATTCCTGTATTATTTAATTATTGTTTACTATCAGACGCGAGTGCTTAGTCTTCGTGTAAGTTCTTGATAACATTTTTTTAAATAATATGAGAATCATAATACTAAGATATCATAAATAATGACAATTCAGCTGTGATTGTTGATAAACAATAAATTAAGTCATTTATTTACATAAGGAAGTAAAAGGGCTCAAGAACAGCTCCCTGTGAGACTCCAATATGCATTAAAATTTAACATTCGACTTTTCCAATTTATAAAGAGGCTTTGATGAGTATTTATTCATTTTGATGACCATGTTTTTGTATTAAATAAAAAGGTATTTCGTAAATGAATTGAGTTTTTGAATTTTTGATTTATGAAAAACAAGTGACGAATCACATAACAGTGCGGTCTGGTAACAATAAAACGTCGGTGCACAGACAAGTTCAACACGTCGGTGGACATAAAGCTGCGCGAGTGGGCGGAGAGCGAGCTGGCGGCGCAGGCCATCGAGGCCGGGCGCGAGGCGCTGCGCGAGGAGTTCGAGGCGCTGCTGGCGCGCGCCGGCGCCTCCGACGCCGTGTACGAGCCCGTGAAGCGCGCCGCCGTGGACGAGGCGCTCGCGCGGCACACCTGGGAGGAGCGCGCCCGGGACGTGCTGCGCGTGCTGCAGCTGAACGCGCTGCAGGACCGCTGCGTGCGCTCGCGCGCCGACTGGGACGCGGCCGTGGCGCTCATGGACAGCGCGCTGCAGGAGCGCCTCGACCTCACCGAGCGGCAGCTGCGCGCGCTCACCGGTGAGTGAGGGTTCCTACCGCTGGGACTGGAGCTCCAAAAATTATTTTTATCTTTTTCCAATCCAATGAAGGCTATAATTCTTACACTTAATTATTTTGATTTCAGGTCCCGGTTTCCGCGAGCGGTGGCTGCGCTGGGCGTATACCTCCGAGGAGCAACAGAGACGAGCGCAAGTTCAGAAGGAGCTTGAACACCTCGGGACCACACGACCAGCCCTGTCTTATGACGAAGTAATTACTACCATATAATTATGTGAATACAAGTAGTATTAGAGCTTACATTTTATCCAGTGCGAAGGACCAAAAATTTCATAATTTAAAAATATATATATATAGGAATTTAGTGTGAACACTGAGTAGCAATTTCACCTCTAGCATCCAGCCGTACTCCGTACTCGTTTAGTTAGAATGAAAACAAAAGTTATAATTAAATAATTCTTGAAAAATGAAATATAAAAAACAAACTACCCAGAAAATTCGAATAGCATCGACATTTAATTGCTTTATAGCAAGCAAAAGTCAAATTTGAGTGTGTAAATAATAGCCAAATACCCAGTAAGCATCAAATAAGTGGACACCTAATATATGAATATAGTTCATTTAACTTTATACACCATAACACATCGTGGTCCTTCGAGCCGGACTTACACTTTATACTATCATACCACACTGCGAGTCATAAAGAGATCAATCTTCAGGAAGGAACAGAAGGAGTGGGAGATTGGACCTTCGACGCTTTCACTCATCGGTAAAAAGGTTGCCTTTTTGTACTTGTACTGTTACTTTACACCAATTTTCTGTGAGAGGCTAATACTTCCTCAATTAAGCTGATTCATTTATGCTAAGACGAGTACGGCTGTACTACTCAATGTGAGTTGCTGCATAAAATGAGGGTAGAAAGCAAAACAAAATGCAGAAAATGCATGCTCAAAACGCAGCAGTACGTACACTGCTACTTCATTTTACATTACATTTTTAACATTCTTTAAGAAAAAAATTAAATTATTTTTTCAGGTAGTGGCCGTAAGAGACAACTTAAGGCGGAAAGGTGTCGAAGTGGACAACGAATATATACGAGAAACATGGAAACCAGTGTATCTTAAGTAAGACCCATATTATTTTATTCTGATGGTTTTAATGGTTTATCGTAGCAATCAGCAAGTTTTATTGCGTGTTGCGGTTGTTTTGCTCAATATAAATATGGCTTGGAATTAAAATTTTAAAATCTTGTTAAACCATATTTTTTTAACAGGAACTTCTTACAACGCGCGCAGGCTCGCGCCAGGGATTGCAAAAAAAGCTTTTATTTGTACAGTCAGCAGAATGGAGCAGAGGTATTTTTTTAAAAATTAATAAATATTAATTATATTGTATCCGTCTTTCACCACTGATCACCTTAAGTTTGTTTATTATTATTGTTAGGGGTAATTATCACCCGTCCACTGGGTATTTGAATCTGTTGAAGGATATGTCAGTCTGCGGCTTACCGAGCTAGATAACTTAATAATAATAATAATAAAAACTTTATTGACATAGCAAAAATACACTGTTACATAACATTAGTTTACAGTACAATGATTTAATGACAAGCGGTATGTATATAAAAATAAAACATAAAATAATAATAATAATTAACATAAGAATATATTTCAACTCAAATTAAATATTTAAAAAAAACAATACAATTCGACTAAACGCTAAACTGTGAAGGTCATGGTATAGTCTGTTAAATGTAAGTTGAACCCTGCGCAGTAACACGTTTTTGGGTCTCAACCGTATGCGGTATGAGGGGGCCGGGTTTAGTACACTCGCTCACGGTTGTTTTAGTTCTTTAATAATAAATTATTAAAAATAAATTAAAATATAAATTAGTTTTGTCAAGTGTGTTAACATTTATTTCAAGATAATGCCTCGACCACAATCAACTTTAAGGAGACGGGAGAGAAGGATGGTATTTGACGTTTATAGTTATTTTTAAAAGAAAATAATATACCTAATTCTCTGAAAAATACTGCGGAAGATAAGAAGTCTGTCTCACTATTAATAATGTATATTAACTTTTTTATATATATATAGGTACCTTTTTCTATACTATTTATTTGTTTTATTCTATTTAAGTAATTAATAACGATAATAAATAAATAATTAATTGAATTTAGAAGAAATAATAACTATATTATATACTTAATTCCGTTTTCCCACTTTATAAAGAATCGATTTAAATAAGACAAAACCAATATTTTTGTCTAACATTTTTGTCCATTATTGTACCTGCGCAGAAGCGGCCATTTTGGTTCAAGTTACATTTAAGGAACTATAACACGTTTTTGGGTCTCAACCGTATGCGGTATGAAGGGGGCCGCGTTTAGTACACTCGCTCACGGTTGTTTTAGTTCTTTAATAATAAATCATTAAATATTAAGATAAAAATAATTTATTTTTGTCAGATGTGTCAACATTTAATTTTATTTGAGAAGATAAAGTATCATTCCAATAAGTGACAGTGATTAAAAATGTACATTAACTTTTTTTCTATACTATTTATTTATTTTATTCTATTTAATATAAATAAATAATTAATTAAATTTAGAAGAAATAATAACTATATTATATACTTAATTCCATTTCCCACTTTATAAAGAATCGATTTAAATAAGATGAAACCAATATTTTTGTCTAACATTTTTGTCCATTATTGTACCTGCGCAGAGGCGGCCATTTTGGTTCAAGTTACATTTAAGGAACTATACGATGCAACAGTGCATTGCGTGTCAATCGGACGCTCGCTCAGTAATCGTTAAGACGCTGTGGCCCTAACACGACTTTCAGCGAGTCCTGTACTACCAGCCACGGCAGTGACACAGCTACGTCTTTCGAAATTAAAAGAACCTTATTAAATGGATGCAAATAAGTAATACCATGTCAACCCACACGAATGTCATTTCGAGAAAAACGCGTTTGAAAATTTTGAACAACTTGCTTTATATGATTTTTTTATGTATTGGACAAGTTTTTGGCAATTTCAGATTTATGTAAGTTATTTTTCTTATTTTCACACAAAATAAAAATGGCTTTTTTAGAAGTTTTAAAAGCTTAAAACTCTACAAATATTAAAGAAAAATGTTCTTCAGCTATTTAACAACACTTCTGCATATATAACTCAGTTTTCTCAATTTTGTGGGTTGACATGGTATTGCTTATTTGCGTCCAAATGTACTTAGACGAGAAAAAAAAAATTAAAATATGTACAAAAAACAATGTGAAGTATTTTAGTTGAATGTAACAATTCAACAACAAATAAACACAAAAAAAAGATAAAGAAATGTTTATAACTTCATAGCCGTATGTAATACGCACACGCAGATGAAGGACGTGCACGCCCTCGTCTACGTTCTTCGCCGTACAAACTTTCGTACTCAATTGTCGTACGCATTCCTAGCGCAAGCTTCGAGATTATTTGGAGGGACAAAGGGAATCGAGCCCGCGACGTACGGCAGGTTCGCTACCGCTGCGCCACAATGTCGTCATACCATTAGAACCCTATGTGTGTGCGCAGAAGGAGTGCAGCGAGATAGTGATGTTCTGGCGCGTGCTGGGCGCGCTGCGCTCGTCCGCCAACGCGCTGCGCCAGCAGATCAGCAACCGCGAGGCCGCGCGCCTCGACCGCGAGCTGCGCGAGGTGCTCGACGAGGTACCGTACACCGAACACACGACTACGGTACTGATCAATTACATTCAGAGGCTCGCAGCGCATGTGTGCAATTCCAAACATTTATGGCATTGAGACCCGCAATCTACCCGTTTGTATATCCACATACGTCACTGCGCCACGCCGCAGCAAACTACACAGTACCGAGGAACGCTAAACCATGCCACAGACTAGACTCTGCCTGTACCATACTAAGCTATACCATACCGTTCTAGACTCTACCTGTGCCATACTAAGCTATACCATACCGTTCTAGACTCTACCTGTGCCATACTAAACTATACTATACCATATTAAACTATACCATACCATACTAAACTATACCATACCATACTAAACTATACCATACCATACTAAACTATACCATACCATTCTAGACTCTACCTGTGCCATAATAATTTTACCATACCACTTTATACCAAACCATATTACACTAAACATTGCACGTTTCCTAGTTTTATACCGTAATACGACGTTCTTCATTACTCTGTGCTACATAAATTATATCAGAATTTTAATTTCGAACCAAATATTTGTACTTTAATAATTCATTAATATTTATTGATTTTTTAGATGGCAGCAGATCCAGATTTAAAGAAAAAACTTTTATCCGGTAGAAGAGTTGAGCTCGCAGAAGAATTAAGTAAGTTCTCTTAAATATTTATGATGTTTTATATTATTGTAAAAATCTACTCATAACGTGTGAGATTTGAATTGATTTACAAAATTGGATGAAATTAATTGCTTACCCCTGCAGTGGAAAACAGATTCTCGATAACCTATAAATAGTTGTTACACCAGAACTGTTAACATCGTGCTATCAGAGCCATGGTAAACACGGAAAAACACTCGTCAAAGGAAACTGAGCAGTACTGATACTCCTACTTGATACCATTATCCTATATGGTTCGCCTGATGGTAAGTAAGTACCGCAACCTATAAACGCTTGTGAAACTTAAAGTATAAGAAAAGGGGACAGAGGGGGTGGGAGATTGGGCCTCCGGCGCTATCACTCGTGGTACATTCGAGCCGGCCCATTTGTGTTCAGAGGAGCATGGCTCTACTAGGAATGGAGGCCATAATTAAACTTAACATAATTAAACTTAGGTTTAAATTTGGAGCCGGTGGTAGAATCTGACTTTCAACTAATAAGTGTAATGCTTTTTATGTTGCATAAAAATATTTGAATTTGATTTAATCCTTTAATGCAAACTAATGCAGCATCAGTTTCATATTGCCCACCACAGTGGGCGTTATACATGTTAGTTTTTGTTAGTAGTTATATTCCACAGAACATAACTTCTTTAACTTCGTTTATAAGGGCCGAAAGTCCCCCTCGGTTTGGTCCCCGAGGTTCTGCCCCGTATCGAAACTACTAAGTGTGTGTAGAACTTCCACGGTCGAGTGGAATTTAAAATCAAATTACAGTGATTTCAACATAGCCAAAATAAAATTCTTACTTTTCCCAGAGCGGGTGAGACAAGTCCAGGAGAAGCTAGAAGAGTTTATAGAGGCCCTCAACAAGGAGAAGTAGTGTAATTATTATTATTATTATAGATGATTCTCGTTTACAGCTACGATGTATTGTTGATATTAAATGTCTAACTAAGTTATATTTATAATAAAATACTTGCACAAAAAATATGGTTTTTTTATTTGTATATCATAAAACGACCTTCATCTGTTTTATTGAATGACAAGCTCCAAACTTATTGTTGGTGGTCTTGACTAAATAAAACACTTTTCGAGATAAAAATGGACTGTATTATCGCTGGTTGTAAAGATAACTGCATGTGTCTGTGCACGGCGAGAGGCGGCGAGCGAGTCCCATGGCGGGCTCGGCGCAGCGCGGGAGTGGTGGTCACGGAACTGGTTCGACTGCCTCGTTGCTGGCGCGCCTCGATGTGACGTAGGAACATATTCCCCGGGTTGAAGTGAAGAGGACTTCAAGAACATGATGACACTGGAAGAGGGCAGATATTATTGTAGGCTCGCGTGATAATTCCCTTCTTCGTGAAGATGTCTGCTACACTGCCTCGTCCGTCAGATCCAGCCTTGACAGCTGTAACTCTTCCAAGCAGCCACAGAAGAGGAGGCAGATTGGGGTCCTTTACTAAGACCATAGTGCCTGCCTTTAGGTCCTGCCCAGGAGTCTGCCATTTAGTCCGCTGCTGAAGCAGAGATATATATTCGTGAGAATAACGTTGCCAGAAGTGTTGCCGCAACTTCTCAACACGATCGAAGCGCTGCAGCCGTTGGATATTATTGTCAGTGATTTGAGAACGAGGAAACGAAGTGAGAGTCCGTCCAATAAGAAAATGAGAAGGGGAAAGATAAGACAAATCTGAAGGATCTGTGGAAAAAGGTGTCAATGGCCTAGAATTTAAGATAGCCTCTATTTGAACCAGACACGTTGAGAGCTCTTCATACGTTAGATGGGTTAAGCCCATGACTCTACGTAGTAAATGCTTAGTCTGCTTTACCGCTGCCTCCCAAAGGCCACCAAAATGGGGGGTATAGGCAGGTATGAATTTAAATTCTATGCCCTGGTTTGCGATGTCTGATTCTATGATGTCAGAGGAATCTTGGAGGAAACGTGAAAGCTCATTGAATGCTCCGACGAATGTGATACTGTTGTCGGAGTAAACCCGCTGAGGTTTACCACGACGACTAATAAATCTGCTGAAGGCTGCAAGGAACGCTTCTTTTGTGAGGTCAGAGACCAGCTCGAGATGGACAGCTCTGACTGCAAGACATACAAAAACACATATATAAGATTTTATTAACCGGCAACCTCTACCTTTACGGTCGGCTATCAGCACTGGCCCGGCGTAATCAAGACCTGTATTCAAGAAAGGGAACTCTAGATTCGTCCTATCGCTAGGTAGGTTTCCCATTATGACCTGGATAGGCTGCGCTTTGAAGCGAGTACACCTAATACAGTTACGCACTACTTCCTTTGCGAGGTTTTTACCTGCTAGAGGCCAATAATTTTGTCTAATATGAGCTAAAAGTAATTGAGGCCCTGCATGAAAAAGTCCTTTGTGCTCTTTCTCGAATAATAATTTTGTAACACGATGTTTGCTACATAATAAAATAGGATGCTTGACATCATAGCTATAATTTGAATTTTTAAGACGTCCACCTACTCGTATTAGGTTTTGTGAACAAATAAATGGTGAAAGATTAATTATTCTATTTTTCTTAGATAAGGCCTGATTATTTATAAGAATTTTATATTCCTCAGGGAACATTTCCTGCTGAGAAATCTGTAATATTAATAATTTTGATGTTTCTAAATCTGAGAAAGTTAAATAAGTTAATATTTTATTTTTAGGGTTCCTACAATTGTGTATAAATCTTTTTAAATATGCTATAACTCGAATTAATTTCGAAAGTGACGAAAATTTATGTATCAAGTTTAAAATCAAATTTTTATCATTGTTCTCATCACTTCTCAAATGAAAAGATCTGTCTGGTAATGAAAGAGATTGATTAGGGACTTTAGGAAATTGGATCTCAATCTGATTGATAAAATCAGGACCTGACCACCACAGAGTGGACATGCTGATGTAAGCAGCCTTCGCCCCTCGAGATGCTAGATCGGCGGGGTTGCTTTTAGAAGGCACATAGTTGTATTAAAATTTTTTGCCTGACTACACATGGTCCAACAAGGCCAAGGGGGTCAAAAATTTGAAAATCGACGCTTGGCCATTGCATAAGAGTCCCCCAAAGACTCAGGCGAGTCTTTCACTGGGATGGTGACAATGAATTGGCCAAACTCGTTACGATGCGTTGTTTCTTGAAAGAGGCTCTCACAAGCCTGCTCTTCCAAAGTGAAACAGCTCTGATTTGATACAGAGTCAAGTTCCCAAAAGCGAGTTAGTTGTTCGCTTTCCCCACTTGACAGAAAATGACACAAAGATGAACGTTGATGAGGTCGAGATTGGTATACACAACCAGAAATAAGCCAACCTAATTTTGATGATTGTAACTTAGGCTGATTTTTGCCTAAGTTTATTGAATCGGAACCTAAGACGTCCCAGAACACTTCAGCACCAACAAGAATGTCAATCGCTGAAGGTATATTAAAGGTAGGGTCTGCCAGCTGAAGGCCTACAGGGATAGAAAGATGTTTCTTATCTATGCAGCTGCTAGGCAGTGAATGTGTTATCTTTGGTAGAATAAGACAGTCTACGCTCACCTTATAGCCACCATAACAAGATTGTATAATAAGATTGCAACTTTCAGAGGTACTAGAAACTTGACCGTTAATACCTGAGATGGTTGAAATAGTGCTTTTCTTTACCAGACCGAGCTTTCCACAGAGGTCCTGGGTGATGAAATTGGAGGTACTGCCATTGTCGAGTAGAAGTCTGGCAGGATGAAGCCTCCCATTGACATCGGTCACCTTTGCCATAGCTGTGGATAATATTACAAGAGCCTGATTATTTTTTGCTTCTGTGTTGGTAACAATATTAGTAGACAATGCGATATTGTCACTTGATTTAAGTTCTGTTTGAAATTCCCTATGTAAGAGGGTGTTGTGCTTCAATTTACAATACTTGCAATGTGAGAGTTTGCAGCGTTTGTCAGTATGACCAGGACGAAGGCAATTCATACAAATATTGCTTTCAGAAGCTTTTTTGATTCTCGAATCAACATCGAGATCTCTATAGGATTGACAACTAAATAGGAAGTGATTTTGAGAACACATAGGACATGATGTCAATTTTTCTGATTTAGTATTTGTAGTTGTTAAATAATTTGTATTTTTGTTAGTTTCATAAGTTTGTTTAGTGTTAATTGTTTGTTTGTGATGAATGTAATTAGATTTTAAGTTTTTATTATCATATAGGTTATTTTTATTATCATATAAGGTTTCTAGCAAATCAGCTCTGTTAGATAAAAATTTGGTGTAATTTTTTAAATTTGGAAAATTATCTAAACTATTTTTATGCTCTTCCCACTCACGGTAGGTGACAGAATCTAATTTTTTCGACATAATGTAAATAATTAACGTGTCCCAATGCTGTGTGGGCTGTCCGAGAGCTTCAAGTGCTTTTAAATTTTTATTGATGATGTCTATCATGCTTCGTAACGAATGGCACGATTCTTTTTGTATGGGTATGAAGTTAAATAACGCTTGGACGTGATTGTTGACGAGCAACCTTTCATTGTTGTACCGATCCAACAATAATTGCCATGCTATGGCATAGTTGTCGGCCTTGAAATCTATACTTTTGATAACTAAAGATGCGCTGCCAGTTAAGGCGGCACGCAAATAATGGAACTTATTAATGGATTGTATACTATTGTTATCATGAATTAAGGAAATATACGTATCTCGGAACTCAAGCCAGTGCTGATAGTCGCCGTTGAAATGGGGCAAGTCTATTTTCGGCAGTCGAACGAAGTCATGTTTGCAGCCAGGTCCGTGATGATCACTGCTGTCTGATATCGCGGAGGCGAGCGCTGGTGAAGAAGCACGCGCGGGAGCAAGCATTGCCCTAGCGCGGCCGACCTGCGCATAGTATTGCATCTCGAATTGTTCCCGCTCAGCGTACATGGCGTCTGCATCGTCCGACAACAGTTCCAACTCCGTCTGTAATACGTCGAAATCCTTATATAAAATATGCATTTGATCCAAGCGACATTGAAGTTCAGCTGATTGAAAGCTATCTAGATCAAGGCTCGGTAAAAACCTAAGGAAATTGCTAAATGACGTTAATTTAGCCTTAAAGCTGCCACGCTTCCTCACAAGATCTTTAATTTTTGCGTCAGACATATTAAAATGAAGATGACTGAGATTAAAGTGCAAGAAAAGCGATAGAAATAAGCAAAATTATTAATATGCGTAAAGCAAATTATAACTGTACAAAACAGCTGTTCAAAGTTGCAATGAATAGAAGCAAGAACAAAAGGCTTATCGCAAACCGGTCGTTCGACACAAAAGAGTCTAATGACGGGCAATAAAAAATACGAATGCAATTTTATTATTTTATGGCTATACGCACAAAGTAAACAAGATGACTAAGCGCACTACGATGTCAATGATTTTATGCAATATTTAAAGAAAAACAAATTTACGAAATTATAATAATTGTTTATTATAATTTGCAAGAAAAAAATTATAGCTATTAAAATATTATAGCTATTAAAATATGCTAGCTAGAATAGAATATGCAGAGATCAATATGCCTGATCCACAATAGCACTATCCTAAATTTCGGGAAAGAAGCTAGAAAAGATGGGAAATAAAGGATAATATGGAACGGACTCACTCGATAAAAATATTCCTCCTCGTGGTAGACTGTCCTCTAAGTGTCCTTAGCGGCTCGGCGCGAGCGGGCGATGGGCGGACAGTCCAAAGTCCACAGGTTCAGTGCACAGCAATAAGACGGCTATCTTTTTTCTTCGAAGGACCATATGATGAATGACAAGCTCCAAACTTATTGTTGGTGGTCTTGACTAAATAAAACACTTTTCGAGATAAAAATGGACTGTATTATCGCTAGTTGTAAAGATAACTGCATGTGTCTGTGCACGGCGAGAGGCGGCGAGCGAGTCCCATGGCGGGGCTCGGCGCAGCGCGGGAGTGGTGGTCACGGAACCGGTTCGACCGCTCGTTGCTGGCGCGCCTCGATGTGACGTAGGAACAGTTTTCTATACCACTACAACAAACTCTACATACTCAAAAGCCACTCCCATGTCGGAAGTCCGGTAACGCACCCACGCCGGAACGGAATACATGTATGTGTGATCCATACAAATATCTGCTCGAGCGGGAATAGAATCTGCTAGTTGTGATGTAGGTTCGCTACCCCTGTGCAAAAACAACTATACAATTTGACCGTACATTTTCGTAAGTCAATAATTTACGCGACCAATATATTACTTAAGTATATAAAAATCATCAGTCCGCCTACGGGTTACGACAAAATCGTGGATGTTCACTACATTCTACATACAATTATTGAATAAATAAATAGTAAATTTAATATTATTACTTAATAGTTTCGATATTACCAGTAGTACAATAAAAAGAAACCATCGATATCGATAATATTACCAAATATCAATAGTATTAGGGAATCTCAGAAATCGATTATATCAATTGTATCGAGATAATGTATAGCCCTATCGATATTGTTTCGAATTCCCAAGGGCACGATAATATCGGTAGATTATCGATAATTCAACTATTAGTTTACAACACTACCTCCTGTGTCAATGGTAATGAGTTAAAGCTGAACAATTTTCTGGAAAAACCTAAAAATTACGGCTGTACAATTAGGCCGGCCAAGCCGGCTAAAAAAGTTAGCTAAATTAGCTAGCTAGCTGATCAAGTTAGCTAATTTAGCCGGTTAGCTACATTAACTTGGCTAACTAGCCGGCAATTCAGCTTATTTTCAATTCAGCAATTCAAACCTAGCTTAGCTAAGCTAATAGGCAAATACAAATTAACCAGAATATAAAAATTAGCCGTTGAACTGGTTTGCCGTTAGCTAATTTAGCTAACTTTTTTAGCCGGCTTGGCCGGCCTAATTGTACAGCCCTACTAAAAATTCAATTAAAAACTTTAAAATAATATTTTCATTTGCAACGGCGTTTATCAGATCGAAAATGTTTTAAGTGTATATGTATTAAGAACATTTGTCAAATTTAACGGAATATTCCTGTGTATCCTATCCTTAAATTATACATACTTATATATACGAATTTTAATAATTATAGTGTGAAAAAATATACACCCTAGAATGGTTACTAGATAGTTTTTATTAAATTAAAAAAAATGTTTTCTAAAAAGCGATTTATCAAAACATATAAATTGTTATTTCTTAAACATAAATAATTATTCATATTTTACACACGAGTTATTATTTATTGATAGTGTTGTGATACTGTACTCCTTTGATTCGTTTTTCTATTGTGTTTATATCATAGTATTTAAAACATGTGCATTTAATAAACATTTTACTTCTAAGTTATTCGATTCCTTCAAAGTCTTTAGAATTTCCTCATAATATGGCATATCCATTGAATTTTTTCTTTCTTTTTGGAAAATATTTTCTGCCAAAAGATAAGCTTCCAATGTTCCAGCATCTAAAATACCTTTTATCAAGCAAGTAACTAATAAGCGTCTGGTATCGTTAAACTGAAAATAATTACGTAAATAATCGTATAGGACATCTTTGTATAAATCTATAACAGATCGAAAGTATTTCGATACCAATTCCTTAATTTCCAGCCCAATGTATTTACCAAAAATTTGACCAACTCTCTCAATCGCTTCTTTACCATTATTTGGATCTTCGAATGCATTCGATTGTAATTTTGTTACTTTTTTAATGGACTTAAAATAGAGCATAGTCAGGTGTATCTCTACATATAAGGCAAAGTTTTCCTCAACGAGTAAAAATTTGTGAAGTCTTTTTAATATTCTTTCAAAAACAGGTATACATGTTACATATTCACCTAAAAACGCTTTAGTATATTTCAGAGAAGAGACGAATCCATCCAAACATTCCAACATCATAAGTTTTCTTTCGTCTGATTGAAATAATATTTCTAAAGCATCAAAAAATGTATCACATACGCTCTCAAGTAATTCTTTCTGTTCGTCTTCAGATTTACATAGAAGTAAATGTTTTCCAATAATTCGAAAATACAAAGATCTATTTGTATTATGTTTCTTGTCATTCTCAAATTTATCTATATTTAAGTCAGTAGTAATAAACTCGTTAATAATATTACCAACGACGTTTTTATCAACTTCAGTAAGCATATTTTCAAGACGACAAAGCATTGGCATAGCCTTCCTTTTATCTATTTTCATAAATTCATTAAAGACAAAGACCCAGTAATCCGCCTCTATATTCTTTGGCACTGAATCGGGATCCTCCATATTATTCAATAACTCAGATATTTTAGATTTATTACTTATTTTATTAATCAGAGTTTTTAACGCCGACCATATTGCCGGGTCAATGTATTTCTTTTTTAAATAGAATGAATATCCAAATTTAAGTGCAGCTGAAGGTCTAAGGGTCGATACTTGAAGAAAAGTATTAGCATCGTATTGGGTATTCGATGATAACCTTAGTGCAATTCTCGCAGTTCGCTTCCATTCTAAGAGTTTCTTTAAGTATCTTTCAGTATCTTTAGTTCTACAAATTAATACTTTGTTAGCTACTGCTTTAGCTCCCATCAGTTGCCATTCGACAGTATCAATATCCACAGATGGTTTTGTTTTATGCACATTAGCTTTTATTTCCGCTAATACTGTTAGTTGTTTTTTGTTTTTAGATTCCCCTTGCACATTAAACTCGGAAAGAAGTTTTAATAATGACTGGTTGGGCAATAGCATACACAGCGGACGAACAAACCGCGAGTTCAAATCTTTCTTTAAATCTCTTTCTAAAATAATACTGTGCTGTTCTGCTAAGCCCCCTGGTTCACTAAAATATAAATTCAGACATTGTATAAATTTGTCATGTTTCGGACGCTCTTTCAAAATAAGCGATGCAAACCTATTCCCATTTTCAAGGGGTGCTATATCATGACGCAGAGCATTCTTGAACATGCTATCTGTTTGTTTAAGAGAGAACATTTCCCGAAACAGTTCACGTCGTAGCATTTTAGCGTCAAACAACTGACATAACAAAACGGGATCATTCTTTGCTGCTTTTATCACGAAAGGTTTGGCATCCGGAAAATCGTTAATGCTGAGTTTATACTCGCTAAGAGATTTCAAAAAGGCACCAGGATTAGTAGAGAAAAGTATTTGCGGTAACCGTTTAGCTATTAATTCTTTCTCAAATACACTAAGTTTATACTCTGATAGCGTCGAAAAACAACGAAGAAATCCCGACACCAAAGTTTCTGATACAGGGATATCATTCAACAAGTGTCTTATTATTACGGCATGAAGACCCTCGCGACAGACGAGCTCCGTGTTTTTGCCATCAAGGCCTAGATCCCACCCAAATTCCAATAAATACATCCAAGCTTGGCTCTGCACACGCCATAAGCATTCACGTTTTACAAGTGACCTAATTACTGCTGCCCGAAGTGTATTTGGCTCGTTTCTGTGCTTTTCTACGAGAAATTTCAGTAGTTTTTCGATTTGTTCTGAAACACCTCCACTTTTACTAACAAGAACCAACATCATATTAAGCCTTCCTTCAACGGTAATTTCAGCTGGCAATTTTTTACTGAGCTCATGAAATGTCTTCTCGAAGCCCATAAAGCGATAGCGACTGAACAGCATATCCAATGGAGACTTTCCCACACAATCAGCATAGCAACTCTCCCATTTCGCACATTTTTTTTTAATTAACCTTTTGCGAAGACAATCGTCGTGAAAAAAATATTCATAAGGCGATATTTCTACATCTGTTAAAACATAATTTCTCTTGTTATCTACATTTAGAGGTATTGGTATTGGATAGGGCCATTCTGTTATTTTAGAATCTATTGTATTATCAACGAACACCTGCTTTTTAAATGATGCTCGTTCCTCTACCTTTATGCGTTTGATGAATGGCTCAACTTTTTTGTATGAAAACCAGTAGCTAAGATACTCGGCGCGCGCAAGTTGTAAGACAAATCGTTTTGCTTCATCGCTGGTCACGTGTGATGCTAAGGTTTTTAAATGAAGAATTGATGACGCATACAGCTCTATTTTTGCAAAAACCCGGCTTTTATAGTTTTTTACTATGTAGTCCGTTAAATAAGGACTAAAAGGATCTAATTTCGAGGTGTTAAAATATTTCTCTATTATATCCAAAAATAGGCTTCCATCGTATTTCAAAAGATATTTAACGCAGCTAAAGTAATTGCGTTCTTCATCTACATATCTAGTCAATGCTGTAATGTTGTTTGGCAAAATTTCAAAGTACAATTTACAAACTGCGGGACAAACCTCAAAAAGTATTTTCATTTGCAGTGGCGTCAATTTGTCTATTATATTCGGGAATTCGATCAAAATAAAGTCTTTGGAACAGTGCCAGTAAAAATGTATGGCTTCATTTATATTACTTTTGTAATAATTGTAGAACTCCTCACATCTTTCAGGGTCCTTTAGATTCAACTGCAACCAGTGTTTCATTTTGCTTACTGCTGGTTTTATCATTTCTGGATAGAGTACATCCTCCAGATATGAAGGGCATATTATGTTCCGGTGTGTTGAGTCGAGGAGCCATTGACACTTTAGTGATTTACTAACGAATAACATATCATCGTCTTTAAGGTTTTGTAATATGTATTCAACATATTTATACTTGGAAGCGAGCTCAATTTTAAATATTCTGTCGATAGGTGATCTTTCTGCTACACCTATAACATCTTTGATGGGAACATTTTCCTCGTAAGCTTGTATTATTAAGAAGTTCAAGTAACGATGTCGATGTTTCAAATTTATACCTTGTAACGTTATCGGTATATATGAACGCATCTGAAAAAACAATAATATTATTAATAACAATCAAAAGCATGATTTCATCATCTATAATTGGGTGGTGACGTAATATTACGAAAAGAAGAACGTGTATTGGTCTAATAGAAAAAATTAAAAATTTTACTCTTTACGCTTGCTCGCTTCAATTCGCGGCTAAAAAGAGAAGGAGGGAGCATTGTGTATCATTCTCTTATTATAGAGAAGTCAACGCATATCACGTCCATTTCGTCGGCAAAATCTTATATGTCTATGAAAATAAAAAAATAATTATGATGATGATCAGTTTTACAAAACTTGATAAATGGTCTAAACTCAACTCCGTGAGAGTTGCGGGTTTGATTCTAACCATTTGGGCTATTTTTGTACCCACTCATAACACAAGCTAACTGCTTATTTTGAGGGGCAATAGAAGTGTAAGTAATAACTTGAAAAAGCAATGCTAATAATGATGAAATGAAGCATTGCTAATAATGATAAAAAAATGGGTTATAGATTTTCTTTAATCACAGCTAAGAATACTTTCGAACATGTAACCTTATAGACTTATAAATTTAAAAAAAACCAGCCAAGCGCGAGTCGGATTGGTGCACTAAGGGTACCATACCATTATCTATAAAAACGGCAAAAAAATCACATTTGTTGTGTGGGAGCCTCCGTTAAATATTTGTTGTATTTTAATTTCATAATTTATTTTTAAAGTGGATATATATCTTAATAATCTGTGAATATTTCACGCGTCTACTTTTCAATAAAGAGCAAAAACAAGCAAAAAACATGTTTGTTGTACGAGAGCCGTCTTAAATATTTATTTTATTCCGTTTTTAGTATATCATCTGTGAAAATTTCAACTGCCTAACTATCACGGTTCATGAGATACAGCCGGGTGACGGACGGACAGACAGACAGACGGATGGACGGACAACGTAACTCTAGTAATAGGGCAATTTTACCCTTTGGGAACTATAAAAAACAAAACGCAAGACTCGTAGTAGGAACGAAGTTCTTTCATTTCGCATTAGAACCTAATAAATACCTCCCACACTCTAAATATAAAAATTTCTTTGCCTCACAATTCTGATGTTTACATATTTAAGTTTAGTTATTTATTTACATTTCTTCATTTTGGTTTTACGTCATTAAGTAATCAGTATAATTAACTTCTTAATTGAGTTACAAATTAATAACGAAATTCCAATAATAAAATACTGGTTTACTGACCTTGATGCCGTTTTTAATCAACAACCGGCAAACACGATATACATATTATGACTAAGTCAGGACAGTTACTATACTCTTTTACTAAGACGACTCATAAATTTTATTACCATACCCATCAACTGTTGCTATATGAAATATTTAATATAATATTAAAAATATTTTTTAAATTGTTCTTTTCTTTAATAAAAGTTAGACTTAAAAATATAGACTTATGATCTTAATGATTATTATGTATTGAAGTTGGCAAAAATTAAAGAATAGACTAGCGCCACCAAAACAGTGGCTACAATTAAAAAATGTAACTTCTAACTTACATAGGTGGTTACTATACTCATTCATCTTTAGCCTTCTATAGCCCCTATACTGAAAATGCCACAAACTCAAGAATAAACTTGCGCCCTCAGCGAATATGCTAGAAACAAAAAAATTGAAACCTGCGCATGCGCAGGAATAGGAATGGGCAATATACATATAGAAAAACCTAAAACTTTAGAACAGTAAAATTTTATAGATAATGATTATGGTCTTTATCTATAGAAATGCATTCAGAACATTACCAAGATTTGTACTTTTTCGGTTTTTTTTTTTAATTTAGTTATAAATAAAAAACATTGAGCTCTATATCAACGTTAAAAACTTAAAATAAAGAGTTCGAATTATACGGGCTTGTGTGTATTATTTTAGGGCTTTTATATTGTTAGTGGTATATTTCGGATTTTTTCAATGAAACAGATATAGGTATATACCTAATAATTATTATAAATTTTAAACTATATGGCTGTTTAGTGGCTATGGAAAAAATACAAATCGATGCCAATAGATGGAATTCATTCATTCATCATTCAATGGATGGAAATCCTCTAAAAAATTACAAGCAGGTCGCTTGTAAATTTTTAGAGGGATTTCAAGTAATTAATGGCGATTTTAGTGGTTTCAATGTAGATTAGGGGTATATAATTATATACTTTTCGGAGCTGGTAGCACTGCTGGAAATTGGAAGAATTTAATTTTCTAAATTGACAGTTGAAAGCACAGAGCAAATAAGTAAGAGACTGGAGTCCCATAGATTCAATATGACCATCGAGAATAGTCAGCCTAAAGAATCGCTCTCTTACCAACTGTTGAACTGAACCCTAATAGCTGCTTTAAAATGTAATGTTATACAAAAATCAGTCAGTCGCCTTGTTAAACGCATAGGAAGCACATCGTTGTTTATATTACATCCCTCAAGCGATAATAGACCTTATTACATTAGCAACAAAGCCGAACATTGGTCCTTCGAGCCGGATTACCTGCGGTCCGCTAAACAAAAGGCCGACCGTCCGAACAAAAGAACCGTCGTATTCAATCAGAGATAAGAAGTTATTTACTTGCAATTTCTTGGAATTTATGCATTTTATGTTTTTTAACATAATACAACTTCAGTATAGAATATTATTACGATATTATTGAAGAATGGCTATTACGTCGGAACAAGCATTAGCTATTTTGGAAGACACCGCGCAATTATTACAGAAGACTCAGAGAAATTTAAAAAAGTGTCCAAAGGAGCGTCTAACTAAAGGTTATATTGAGACAAGAATAAAATGCTTAGACGAGTACTGGGGCACCTTTAAACAAGCGCATCAAGATTTATTGAAATGCACTACAAGGGAGCAGCGTGGTATTCTAACTTATTTTGTAAATGAAGAATATTACTTACATGAAGATTTATATTTTACCATACAAGCAGAACTTAAGGATATGTTATCTATGAGAATAATGACATCTGAAAAATTAGAACAAACAGAAAAACAAAATGCAGGTTCTTCGAATAGTATGAATCGATTCATTTCAGCTAGACTACCGAGCATCCAACTCCCTACATTTAGTGGTAATTATGAAGAGTGGCCGACCTACCAGGACTTGTTTATATCTTTAGTGCATCAAGATTCAAGCTTAACCCAAGTACAGAAGTTGCATTATTTGAAAACAAGCATATCTGGAGAAGCCGCGTATTTACTGAAACATTTGCAGATCACAGAAGCAAACTACGTTATAGCCTGGGCTACATTAAAAAATCGTTATGGAAACAAACGCCTTATAGTAAATTCGCTTTTGAAAAGACTTTTCTCCCAACGCAAATTAAGTTCACAGTCCTCGTTACAAATAAAATCACTCTTAGATACTACCACAGAGTGTATAAATAGTTTGCAAAACTTAAATATTTCTACCGATTCCTGGGATCCGATAATTATATTTCTGGTTGTACAGAAATTGGACCCGGAGTCACATAAGCAATGGGAAGAATTCGCTTACAAAGATAATTCGGAAGAATTACCAATGTGGGACGATCTAAAGAAATTCTTAGAGTCAAAATTCCGTACGTTAGAATTGGTAATGCCTGGTCCAGCTGTTCGTGAGAAAAATGTTAAAGAACGAGTGTTTCATGTTGCTTCTGCAAAGATCTGTATTAAGTGCAAAGAAAATCATACTTTAAGCCACTGTAGTGACTTCGCAAAACTTTCACCTGCCGAAAGGGGTTCATATGCAAAAGATCGTAAGGTTTGTTTCAACTGTTTAACACCAGGACATTCGGCGGTAAAATGTCGAGCTCCTTTTACGTGTCGACTGTGTAATAAACGCCATCACTCTCTTTTGCACCAAACAAGAAGAACTGGTACTGTTGAAGACAATAATACGAAACCAATGCAATCGACAGTATCTACAGAAAGCAGTGTCGAAGAAGTGCAGGTCAACACAAGGATTGCCATGCCGAATTACTGTAAGACACAAATAGCTCTATTGGCGACCGCTGTAGTGACAATACAAAATGATAAGGGGCATACAAGCATTGTTAAAGCTCTCATAGACAAGGGATCGCAAGCAAGTTTTATTAGTGAGAAGGCGGCTCATATGTTAAAGCTTAAAAGATATCCTGTGAACAAAATAGTTACAGGTATGGAGTCCATGAAGATGGTCATTAAGCAGATAGTCAAATTACGAGTTTTATCACGATCGGAACCAAGTTTTATATAGATATACAAGCCTACGTGATGTCTAAGCATTTGACTACTTTCGTACCAGTACAACTAAGCGAGAATATATCAAATAACAAATTACCACATTTAAAGAACCTTCAATTGGCAGATCCTGGCTATCTAGAGTCTGGATGCATAGATCTTCTGCTTGGTGTCAACGAATATGCAAATATATTACAAGAAGGTCTTATAAAAGGTCCACCAGGTACACCATGTGCTCAAAGAACCAGCCTGGGTTGGATTGTTTTTGGAGAAATGAATGTTAATAATAAAACATATGATAGAATAAGCGCCATGCATCATGAATTAAAGGTACAGGAAGATGTAGATGTACAAGAATTATTAAAGGCAATATGGGAAATAGACACAGAAACTAAAAGAAGGTACACGAAGGACGAAGAAATGTGTGAAGAAATTTACAAAAGTACACATACAAGAAATAAGGAAGGGCGTTACATAGTTAAGTTGCCGTTTAAAACAAAGAACTTAAAATCTCCTGAAAGTAACAGTAAAGATATGGCATTAGATAGATTAATACAATTAGAAAAACGATTTAAGAGAATGCCGAAATTGAAAGAAGAATATGAGAAAGTTATAGAAGAATATAAATACTTAAAACACATCGAAGAAATACCTGAAAGAGAAATAAATATCAAAAAATCATTATACTTACCTCACCATGCTGTTATCCGCGATAACAAAGAGACTACGAAGACACGCGTCGTTTTTGATGCTTCATGTAAGGGTTATAACGGAGTTTCTTTAAATGATGAATTGCTAACAGGACCAGTACTACAAGGTGACCTAAGGAGTTTGATTATGAGATGGAGAATACATAAGATTTGCTTTGTATCAGATATTGAAAAAATGTACAGAATGATTCTAATAGATAAAGAAGATACCGAATACCAGAGAATTCTTTGGAGGAATGATCCATCTGAAACTATAACAGAATTTAGATTGTTGACAGTAACCTTTGGAACTGCATCGGCACCATACTTAGCAGTACGAACTTTACTACAACTGGCTGACGATGAAGGCGATAAATATCCAGAAGCTTCTAAAATATTGAGAGAAGATTTTTACATGGATGATGTTATGTCAGGATGCGATACAGTAAATCAAGCTATAAAGATCAGTAAGGATCTCAAAGAGTTACTTAGACTAGGAGGTTTCGAACTAAAGAAATGGTCCTCAAATAGTATGGAATTCATGAAGGCTATTACGCCAAATGAGAGATCTTCACATGTACATTTGGGATTGAATATTGATGGAAAGGTGAAAGCGTTAGGTGTTTTATGGGATTTACAAGGTGATCGATTTTTATATAATTTAAATGTTCCATCCTGCAGTGTCATTACGAAAAGAACTATATTATCTTTTATACAGAAATTGTTTGATCCATTAGGATGGATTGCTCCTTACATTGTTTTAACGAAAATTTTAATTCAAAAACTATGGCTTGAGAGTATTGGGTGGGATGATGAAGTCAAACCAGTTATAAAGGAGCAGTGGCAAAAGATAAGTTCAGATCTTCAAAACATTACGAAAGTTAAAATTGATCGATGGCTGGGTACTGTATTTGCAGAAAGAGAATCAATACAAATTCACGGGTTCAGTGATGCATCCAATTTGGCATATTCAGCTGCGGTATACTGTAGAGTTATTAGATCGGATGGTACTATAAAAACAACATTAATCGCAGCCAGGACAAGAGTTGCACCATTAAAGATCATATCTTTGCCTCGCTTAGAATTATGTGGAGCACTAATACTTTCGAGATTGTTAAGACAAGTTAGTAGTGCGATGAGAGTGACAGCATCAAATGTATACGCTTGGACAGATTCATCCATTGTTTTGGCATGGTTGTCGGGAGAGCCCAGTAGATGGAAACCGTTTGTCGCAAATCGAGTTGTTGAAATACTGGGTAATGTGAGTAATATCCAATGGAATCATGTTCCATCGAAAGAAAATCCCGCTGATGTTGCATCAAGAGGAATGTTTCTGGATGAATTAACTACTTATGATCTGTGGTGGAATGGTCCTGAATGGTTGTCAAAGAGGGACTTATTAATAAAAAAGATAAATATAATACCTACAAATATAGAAATTAGAAATGATAAAATTAATACATTTAATATAATAGAAGAAGAATTGAAGCTAGTGGAAAAATTTATAAACTTTGATACTCTAGTAGAGCTTTTAAGGACAATAGCTTACTGTATTAGATTTTTGAATTTTAAGCGAAGGAATATTATTGGATTTATTACACCTGAAGAATTAGAACATGCTTTACATATTTGTACAAAATTGATGCAAAGGGTTGAATTTGAAGAAGAAATAGAATGCTTAAAAAGAAAGAAACAAGTAAAAGGAAATAGTAAATTAAAATCATTAAATCCCTTTTTAGATCCTGATAATATTCTTCGAGTTGGTGGAAGGTTAAGACACGCTAATATTGATGACCAAGCAAAACACCCCATTATCTTAGGGAATAAAAATAGCTTAGTTCCATTGATCGCTTCTGACGCACATTTACAGACACTTCATGGAGGTATACAATTAATGTTATGTTATCTAAGAAGTAAATATTGGATCATTAGAGCCAAGGACATAGTTAAAAAATGTTTCCACCGCTGCCTTATATGTGCTAAGCAAAGAGCAACAAACAGATCCCAAGTAATGGGAGATCTCCCAAAGCAACGAGTCACTCCATCAAGACCATTTTCCCATGCTGGGGTTGATTTTACGGGTCCTTTTCCAATATTAATGACCAGGGCTCGTGGAGCAAAAACGGTAAAGGCATATGTCTCTGTATTTATATGCATGGCCACAAAGGCCATCCACTTAGAGCTTGTGGGAGACCTCACTTCTGAAGCCTTCATTGGAGCGTTTAAAAGATTTTGCTCACGGAGAGGCAAGTGTTCACACCTATGGAGTGACCAAGGGAGAAACTTCATTGGTGCTAATAAGGAGTTGATTGCTGCATGGAAGGATGCTAATTTAGAATTTACAGGCTCAATTGCTCAAATGTTAGCCTCTGATGGCACACATTGGCATTTCATTCCACCTTACAGTCCCAACTTTGGTGGTCTTTGGGAAGCTGGTGTCAAGTCTGTCAAATACCACCTCAAACGAATTTTAACTACAAATTTAACGTTTGAAGAGATGTCCACTGTTCTCTGTCAGATTGAAGCTTGCCTGAATTCTCGGCCTTTAGTGCCAATAGAAGATTCAGACCCTGAGAAAATTGATCTACTTACTCCGGGTCATTTTTTAATCGGAGAGGCACCTATTATTGTTCCAAGTCCAAGTCTCAAATGTGTTAAAATAAATAACTTATCTCGATGGCAATATACCCAAAGATTATTACATGATTTCTGGCAGAGATGGCAGAGTGAATATTTATCAAGACTGCAACAAAGGCCTAAGTGGTTAAACCGTCAAAGGGAATTCGAAGTTGGAGATATAGTACTAATAAAAGGTGACAATCTTCCACCAGGAAAATGGAGCTTAGGTCGAGTAGTAAAGAAACATCCGGGGCCTGATGGTATAACAAGAGTATACAGCATAAAGAGTGGTGACAGTGTAGTGAAAAGATGTGTATCTAAATTATGTACGTTGCCTATTTATAAAGATGATTAATTAATTAATTTGTTTAATGCTGATTTATGATAATGATTTTGTAGATGTAATTTTGGGAAAAGACGCATATCGTCCTTTCGGGGGGAGGTTATGTTGAACTGAACCCTAATAGCTGCTTTAAAATGTAATGTTATACAAAAATCAGTCAGTCGCCTTATTAAACGCATAGGAAGCACATCGTTGTTTATATTACATCCCTCAAGCGATAATAGACCTTATTACATTAGCAACAAAGCCGAACACCAACTATCAAAAAACAATCAATTCTACCAACATTACAATAAATCATAGTGATTAGTGACGTGCTATGTCGATAAAAATTATCGATATCGATGAATATTCCATCGATAGTGATGTGCGCTTAGGTTTTTAAAAACTTTTTGGGATTATTTATTACTGATTTTGTTGTAGTGGTTATTGTTTAATAAGAAATTAAGTCATTATTTTAATTTCAATTTACCACTAAAACAAAATCAGTAATAAATTGAGATATAGTTATTTTGAGAAATAAATCAAATCGAATCAAACCAAAATTTTATTGAAATAGAATTGGTAAAATATTTTAATAGATATAACTGTTTTATAATTTCATCTCATCTGATTAGGGTGGAGCATTGAGCAACAGAAATGGTATAGCATTCTTTTTTTAAATCAGTCCTTAAAATGTTTACCACTCATAAACTTATTTTAGTGTAATCTCTCAGTTGGTAAGTGTGCCAAATGTTCTTTTCCTGTTACTTTTACCCACTCTCTGCACCTGGAAACAAAAGTATATACTGTTAATGTAATGCAGCTTGTGAGCTAGCATTTTTGCCACCATTCGCTGTGGACAAAATTTGTAGTTTTAATTATTTGTAAATATTGTTAGTATTAAATTGTACAATGTTATATTGGGTGTAAGCAAATGTTAATTTATGTATTGATACAATTACATAAATATATAAAACTGTACACACTCAAAATTATTTTATAACATTATATTGTATGGTTGTGGCATTTTTCTAAAAAGATGTTGGTTTTATTAGATAATCATCTGCTATATAAACTGACACCTACCATAATATAATAAACTTCTATCACCATTGAAATTCTTAAGTATTTTATGTCTTAAAATACATTAGTTCAGTACAATGATTGTAAGAATAATAAAACTATTTAAAATTTCTGTATTATGTTATCCAGACATTATGATGAATATGTAGAAAATAAAACAAGGGATTTTATTTACTCTTTCATTTTAAATTTAAGTTATTAATAAACCTTTGAATTCAGGGAATAATTTCAAATGCTAGCTCAAAAATTTAATGCAAAAGTAACATTTTTGTATTAGGTATAATGTAACGTAGGACCCTAAAATATTTAAATTTCTCTTATAATAAAATGAGTAAGTTTTTCGTTACATAATAATGTGCTATTTATTGTAATTAAATAATAATGAAATATGAATAGAGCTAGTTAATTGCTTTCAGTAACAAAGTTATATGAATTGTTTTGAAAATAGGTTAGGTCATAACGAAATTTGTATACGACAAACTTACCGAGATTTTCTTCAATGAATATGGAAAATTATCAAAATTTCCTTTACAATCACTTCTTGAAAATCTTTTCGTCACAAGCCCAGACACATTTTGTTTCTCTTTACACTTTCTACTAGCCATGATTGTTTATTTTACAATGCATGGTTAATAATATATATTAGACGATATATATAAACTATAAATAATAAATGAGGATAATAACTTCGTTATTTTATCGCAAACTAGTAGGACACAATTTGTACAAAAAATTAGCAAAACAAGATGGAGAATTGGAGATAAAATAAATATTTACTCATAATAAAAGAGCCGAAAGAGCGAGACAGATAGCGTAAAGAGTGAAACGAAAGAAAAAGTAGAAGTCATTACGACTTTCCTTAGGCAAGGACCAATAGCAATCGCTCATTTTTTCTCGTTGATCTTTCAGTAGACTGGTTGAAAGTTGTAATTATTTGATAAAATAATCTGTGCCGTCTGGCATAACTAAAAGCCATTAAATCAATCAATAATAATAATAATAAAATTAATTTTTGTTTGTATTTTATTATGGATACAAGTCAAGATGATAAAGTTTTATTGGCTTTAAAATTTGTTTGCGGAGAAAGCGAAAAAATCTGTAGGCTATGTTTATCTCCGACTGAAAATAAAGAAATAAATTTAGAAAATATAGTGAAACTACAAACACTGTATTATAGTAATTCAATTTCGTATCGATCTATGCTAGACGTATTAAATGTGAGTAACTTCTATTGAAATATTGTTAATATTTTGCGTTTATTAACCAATATTTTTTTTCACAGGTACCAGATGAAAATCAATTACCACAATTTTTATGCAAGAAATGCGCTAAACTAACCGAAAATTGTTACATTTTTCAAAAACTTAGGGAGTACTCTCTTGATAAATGGTTGTATATTTTAAATATTTTACAAAAGTCACTTAGTCAATTGGACACACTTAAACCAGAAACTGAATCAGCATATGTCATATTAAATAAGAATGATAATCTAGTATTAACTAGCAGTGAAAGTGTTAAAGTAAAGCCAAAAAAAGTTGGAGTTTTAAGAGATATTATGAAAACTTGCCGAAGATATATCCAATTACAAAAAAAACTTAAAGAATGTACTTGTAGTAATTGTGGCCAAGAATTCGACAACCCATATCTTCTGGGAAAACATGTGAGGGCTCATAACAAAACACTAAACCACTGTAAACAATGTTCAAAAAGTTTTTCAACTCCTAATCAATTACAAGGACATGAGGAAAGAGTACATTATCCGAAGAACATGCATTGTAATAAATGCGCCAATATATTTAGCACAGCAAAAATGCTACGTATACATGAAAAAAATTATCACATTCCAGCAATGTGCAAATCATGTAACATTGAATTCCCATCAAGAAAAGATCTCCGAGTTCATCTTGACCACCACAACACCAAGATCTGTTCCCTATGCAATAAACAATTTAATAATATACAAGTATATAGAAATCATATCATCAGATGTGGTATAGCAAAAGACAAACTGGAGAAATATATTTGTGATATATGTAATAAATGTTACAGTAGGAAGAATGGATTAAGATCACATTTGAAGACTGACCATGGATTTGGAAAAGTTTTGTCATGTAGTTGGTGCGATAAAAAATTTGATGCCTTATGCAAATTAAAAAACCATATTGTTAAACATACAAAGGAGAAAAATTTTCACTGCAGTCAATGCGGAGGCCAGTTTGTTACATATGCAGCTTTAGTTTACCATACAAGATTACATACTGGTGAAAAACCATTCGCTTGTGACTTATGTGATGAGAGTTTTCTTTCTGCTTCCCGGAGAATGGAACATAAGAAAAGGAAACATATCGGACCAACCAAGGAGTGTACGTTATGCAATATGAAGTTTATTACTACCTGTGAAAGGAGAAGGCATTTTCATCGCCATTTTAATCCAGCAAGTAAACTTTTTATAACAAAAGCAGACTTAATAGAATTACGAAGAATCGGAAAAGTAAAATAATTGTAAATAAAGATTAATAAATTATTTTCATATATTTTATTATTATTATATATACCAAAGTAGCCTTTACCAAAAATACTGTCTTTTCATTCAAATCTTTATAGTTTAATAATTGTATTCACAGCCAGACAGACAACAATGGTTGCCTTTTTTTGTCATAATTTTGATAATTAGAAAAAAAAATTGTCTATCTAAAAAGAGCAAAAACATGACTATTTAATTGTTATGAAAAATTTCAAGTTAATCCAGAATAGTATTAGAGATGTTGTGATGATTGAGTCCAGTAAGTTGTATTTTGCTTATATACTGAAATAAAATACAATGTTAACACTTATAAATAACTACATATTTATTATTTTACAACATTTTGCAATATAGAACAATTATAAATCACAGCTAATTTTCAGTTTTGATAATAAACCTTTTCATGTTCTGCTCAACAGGCAGATTAGGTGGAATCATATTTCTACCGTAGAACAACTTGCTAGTTGGGTCGTGATGTCTACTTATGTGCTGTTTTAGAAAATGAGTTGTCACAAATTTTCTAGAACATATCTCGCACATTAATGTGGGACCAACATGCTTAAACTTAATATGCTCAGCCCTTGCCGAAGCATTAACAAATCTTTCACTACAAATTTTACAACTATAAGGCTTTTCTCCAGTGTGGCGTCGAGTGTGATATAATAGAGCTTCTTTTGAAACAAATCTACTATTGCAAATTTCACATTTAAAATTCTTTTCCCCTGTATGTTTAACCATGTGGACTTTCAAATAACTAGGTGCTGTGAATTTCTTGCCACATTCTTTACATACATGAGGCTTGGCATTCCCATGTGCAAATCTGTTATGTACGCGAAGACCGCCAGGTGTACTATAAGCTTTGTCACATTTTTCACAAGAATATGATTTCTCCATAGTGCTCCTTATTGGATGCGGATCAATTAAATTGTTAAGGCACAAATTGACATGTTTTTCAAAAAAATCTTTAGTAGTGTAACTCTTTCCACACTTTGGACAAGAGCTTTTTCCTTGATGCTTATCTTCATGTAAATGTAACTTATCGAGGCCATGACAAGGTTTTCCACATTCTTTACAAACATATACATTGTGCACCTTATCTCTGTGATCTTTCAAGCCTTCCTCCGTACTTCTATATTGAGGACAGTCTGAACATTTGTACTTGTGGCTGTAACTTTCATGAGAAACCATATCAATGTTGCTTTCAAATGTTTCAAGACATTTTTCACATGTCACGGTTCTGTGTACTGTAAGGTTGTGTGCCTTCACATCTGTGAATGTATCAAAATATAAATCACAGAGTTGACAATTGAATGGTAGCTTTATTGTAGACTTGTCCTTTCTTTGAGGTTTATTAACCATCAGGATTTTCGATTCGAAGTCTTCAATCACAACAAACAAAGATTTATTTCTATTGCTTGTGTCAATATTGGTATAGATTGCTTTTGATAGATTTTCGAATACTAGATTTAGAATTTGCGAGGAAGCCTGACATTTTTCTATAAAACGGGCCGATGATAGCGCAACGTTCACACATTCTGTACAAACTGCTTCGACACCAGTAATTTCATCACATATCTGTAAAAATAAATGTTCATCTTACAATGAGTACGAACCAACGATAATCATTGAAAAGATTTCACTACTTACATTTTCGCCTAATAATTTCGTTAGGAGTTCGGACAGCGGCTGAAAAACACCACTAGAAGGATCCAAAGAAACCGCATCATCGAAACGAACATACTGATCTCTAATAATCTTCAAACATAACCTGCAATGGCTGTAGCGTTTTTCGTTCAAAATGTTTGATACAATTATATTCAAATCACTATCTTCGACCATATTTTAAAATAATAAAGGTTTTGTAAAATTGTAAATAAACTTGATTCAAAAAGATTTAATCAAAAAATACGCGCGCTTTCACAACTTTTCGTTCAAGAATTCAATACATTATCTAGCTGAGCGCCATTTTATGTCAAACAATTTGATTTGAAGCTTGATTAATTAATTACCTATACGAACTACATAACACGAATTATTTAATAAATAATAATTTCATAGATTTTAATGAAAAATAATTATGTACAATATAAGATACAAAGTTGCAGATTTTAGTTAAATAAAAAAGTTAAATTACTGAAAAACCCTTAATTCAAAACATAATTGCCATATAAAATATTTAAATATTTTTCTACAACCGCTTTCGTTATGACATTGATAATTGTTAGAAGTTTTAAGTATTCTAATTTTTATTGGCCTTTTAGTTCTGATTTATCTTTAATTATTAGGATAATTTAATTTTGATATTTTTTATTTATTTTGTAGAGGCATAACTGGCCACTTTTAATAACTGGCCAGGTCTCCTTAAAACTCTCAAAAATAAGAAGTTGGATAGTCACAATCTGTCTGTCTTAGTTTTGTAATATTATTTATACTATAGGTTTTCATTTTAATTCAGAACTGCGGTGCTATAATTAAAATATGCGGCAAAAATTATCGTTTTTTATCGACAGTCGAGAAAAAGTATGTATTCGTGCGATTATACAAACAAAACGATAAGTTTTAATGATTTTAAGTAAAATTAATTAGGTACATTTTTTCTTGACGTTCTCGCTTTGCAGTGAATGATTAAAACTGAACGATATTAATTCAATATTGGCATTATAAACCAATATTATTTATTTTATTCTATTAACATCTTTTAATAGGGTGGCTAGTAACTGAAAATAAAAATAGTAACTTTTTAGTTACTGCTCTATGTATAAAATTTAATAACAAAACTACTTTTTTGCTTTTTTTTTAAAAAAAGCTACGTAAATTGAAAGTTTAGAGGACTTAGTTTATCTGGATTATGATAATCTTTTTGGGGTTCTTTAAGTAATTAGTATAGGTGGCCAGTTTTGTGGCTAGTTACCTACTAAAAGTAATATTGTTATATAAAATAATTAATTTTATTTTTATTAACATTGCAGGCAATTAAAAAATCCATATTCACGTTGATTTCTTTTATAAATTGTTTTTCATTTCCTTTATTTTGTTGTTTTAACTAAGTTAAACTGTGGCCAGTTACTAAAGGATCATCATGCCAGTTTATGATTTTGATGCCCATTTTCTGGATGTATTGGATAGTTTTGACTAAATATAATATAAAACTATAACAACTGTGCCTTTCATTTTTTATTATTCTCTTTTCAATTGTGACTGTCTTCACTATTCGGTGATAGTTTAGATGATGGAAATTAGAACTGTAACAATTTAAAGGAGCCAAAGTGGCCAGTTACTGAAGGTTTTACTTTACTGTGGATGTGACACTACCAATTATTTCATATGTAATATTAATTATTTCGTATGTAATATCATTGGACATTACTTTATTCTTTCCTTTATAATTAAACATGATTTATAATTATTGTAATATGAGAAAAATAATATTTAATAAAATCCAATACATATTTATTTTTTCAGTTTATTTTTATCAAAATTTTAATCACCAATACCAATTCGAATCCAAACCTATTAATCGTTTTTTAGCCATCATTTTGCCAACGACGTTTCCTAACACGTTTCTGGCATCTTCAAATACTTTTTCAAAACCAAGCTGAAACTGTGGCATATCTGAAATAAATTGATTAAATTAATTTTTAACTTTAGTTTAATAAAAAAATAGAATTATTATATACTTTGAATGGAAGTATCCTGTTCTTCGAGAGTATCTTCAGCATAAGTTGTGTTGAAAATCATCTGGATAGAAAAAAAAATTACAGAAACAGTTGTGGCCTGTTATATCAACATTCAAATATTAATTCTTACTATAAGTAGAAATAAAGAAGCATTGGTATAATTCAGATACATGTTTTAATAGGACAGTGCTGTAAAAGATTTTTAAAAACTGCGCTCATTATTGACGTTTTCTGAAAATGACTGAGCTGGTGAGATCCATGACACTACGGTCTAAACGTAGAATTATTATAAGAACATATATTACTTCTATGGGTCTATATCACAGATTATTTAATATACTAGAAAGTCAATATATCGTAAAATGACATAAAGGCCTCGAGTTATAAAGAATATTAAATGTCTATGCATACAGTGTTTTTTTTCATACCTTAACGAAAAGATCACTTTTAGACCGTGATACGAGGAAGAAAATTGCCCAATTGCACTTGCACAAATTCTGGCAAGATAACACTAATTAATTCGCTTTATCTCCTGATATCTAGCAACGTATGTTTATCGCTCGTACCAGGGACTAAAAGTAAACTTTTCATTGTAGAAAAAAAATCCTATACGAACCACGGGAGAAATGTAGGACTTTGCTACCCCCGATTATCACGATAATTCACGGGTGAGAATGCACTACTTTTCTCACTAGGTGCGTAATGTACTTTAATATAGAATTGACGCCAAGCAACTGGCTGGGAATTAATGAATACCATCGTGGTATGCCCTACGATTCGCTACAAAAACCTTAAATTCAGTTGGTGAATATCCCCGATTTTTACATGCATTATTTTATTTATTTTAAATTCTAGTCACTTAAATGGTGGCACTAGTATTACAATACTTCAATACCAATTCATATGTTTTATATTTTCTTCTACGAGGGCTTAGAACTACGCACTTACATAAAAAAACTATTTTTTTAATTTTTGTCTGATTGTTTTAACGGTACTTAACGGAACGTGACTTAAGTTATTTTTTTTTACGAAAAATAATTAGGGTTACTTGCAATAAAGAAAAAATGAGACACCACAAAAGCGGAGCCGTGGGCATGGCAAATGGTAAATAAAGTGTAAAATAATAATATACGATATTAACTAGCATTTCTTTATCCTAGTCATTCTATTTTGCTCTGGTTGTTTAACTTTAACTAAATAACGCTATCAAAGACAAGATTTAATCACTCTTGATTTTAAAATTAAACAAAGATAATTTATTAATCTAATTTAAAAAGTAGTAGGAGGTTCAAAATAAAGAATAAGGTGTGGGATATTATGTATAGTTTTTGTAACAAGAAAAATTAATATTACTACATAGCTACGTGTGTATTGGGCATTATTTATTATATAGACAGTAGACTACAAGACGAACATTATCTATGACTCGCTGTCGACAATTATTATTATTAAAAATAAGTAAAATGGCTGAAACTCGTTGGACTGCGACAGACGTCCCGTGAAATATGTGTTATGCTAAAGGGTTACAGTTGTAAATAAACATAAAAGTGGAAGTGTTTTTGTTCCTGATTGTGTCCCGTGCTAAGGCATGCTGTGTTCATCTAAGTGCTAACATTGTGATAACACCAAAATAAGTAAAGTTTTGAAGTGTGTTTTGTGTCTTGTTTTCACGGAGAACATCAACTTGCTGTCTGCTTTGGATTTATGTTTACTTGTCTACGGTTAGTAATAAATATCTTTAATATTTCCATTCTAAATATTATCCATCCGTTGGTAAAGTTTCTGTGATGCGTGTAAATAATTTTAAAAAGTTTTGACAGATTTTTTTGTCTCGCATATTTTTATGTTTTTATAGCGAGCACGAGCGAGAAAGTTATATACGAGTATGTGGAGTTGTGTCACTCCCCTACGTGAATGGAAAGTGTGTCGCGTATTATTGTTTTGGTGTTGACCTATTACGAAATTGTAGATTCATAGAACGGTTGTCAGGTCGGAGGTCATTTAGAGGCAATTAGAGGCCGGCCCTCTAAGATTAAATGTGACATAAGACGCGTAGGCCGACGGTTTAACGCTCGGCAGTGACATCATTTTTGTATATTTTAGGATACATTAGACGTTATTTTGAAGTATTTACACCTAAAAATTCCATGTGACATCTCTTGGCTTCCTCTAGCGACGTTTCGTCTACGTCCTCGTTGACGTCGACGCCCAAATAATTTGTTTTATTGTTATCAAAGGATGTAAGTAGATTAGGTCAGCGCATGACTTGGTTGACAAAGAGGTGACTAGCAGACTAATAAACTCCAATCATTCCAATATATTTTGAAATTGAAATGGAACAGTAATGGAATCAAAACAAATGCATTATCACAAAATAAACAATATTATAAATTAATTAATATGTAAACGCAGATAGTGGCTTAATGGCTATTACTAATCAACAACTCTAGAATTTTAAAGGAATAACACAAAAAATGCTATTGCCAATTTTAATTATTATTATTATAATAAAAAAACTAAAGATTTAGTTCTGTTAGATGTATAAAACCAAAATGAAATGCCTAGTTTTCGGTGGGACTGTTTTTCAAAGTTTTTTTATTGGGATCTGCCATTTTCATAACTTTTATTTCCTAATATCATTCCCTTATCACAGATTTTCTATCTTGGATATTGTCGATTTTACTGTCCTCTTTTGTATTACTATTTTTCATATGACTATTTTTGATGGTCTATTTTATGTACCTTATAAAACATTTATCCTTCTTTCTATTACCAGCTGTCCCATATATATGTTTTCTCTTATGACATAACTAGCAGTGCTATAGTTATGGTTTTGAAATCAAACAATAAACAATGTACGTATATGCCAAGTGTGACTCTATACGGCTCAGCCCTCAAAAAAGTGTCGGCTTTCAAATATCTCGGCCACTGGGTCACTGAGAATCTGAAAGACAATGAGGATATTGAAAGGGAACGTAGGTCGTTGTCGGTTCGTTGTAATATGTTGGCCCGCAGGTTTGCACGTTGTACTAAAGAAGTTAAGATCACTTTGTTTAAAGCATATTGCCAGTCCTTTTACACGTGCAGCCTGTGGGTTGATTATACAAAGAGGGCATACAGTGACCTACGGGTCCAATACAATAACGCATTTAGGGCATTGTTGGGGTTGCCGCGACGTTGCAGTGCCTCGGGTATGTTCGCTGAAGCGGGGGTGGACAGTTTCGGTGCGGTCATGCGCAAGCGCTGTGCCTCAATGCTGCATCGCTATGCGGGAGCTCCAACACTATACTGAGTGCGTTGGCGGATAACTTCGACTCGCCGATACTAAAGCAATGGGTAAAACTACATACTATTAAGCCTCCATAAACTCTAACCACCTGAAGCGAGCTCGAAGTTGTCCTCCATTAGTTTTCAATATTATTTATTTATTTGTATTTTTTATATAATATTGATGTAAATGCTACTAACATAACTTTAAGAATATTGTTACTAACACCTTATGGACACTGTCTGATTTAAATAAATATTATTATTATTATTATAACCTAAAATATACCAGAAAAGCATGATAAAAGGAACAAAGAAATGTTATAAATGTGATAATAAGTTAAGGGTATGGTACAGGGGTGGGGGACCTGCCTTAAACAGTAATGGCTCGGAGTAGATGTTTGTAATGACCATACATACTTGTATTCAGGTCTGGATGGTCATGCTTATGTCTGTGTCTGTTTCCGGACACCAGAATTTTTACAGCATTCTGGTATCCCGATTGAGGCTGTTGATTGTTTTGTATTTATTTGTTATATTATATTACGTGTTGAGGTTACATAGTTAATCTGAAAAACAGAACTTATAATCTCTCATTTCACTCTTTAAAGGACACAATTTTTTATATTGAATTTTAATAATACATTGTTATCATTTGTAAAAGTTATACTTGTTAATCTTAGAGAAATTTTACCTTGAACAAATTTTTATAGAATCAGATAATATGATAATATACTTGAAAACAAAATTATATTTCTTCATAGCACTGTTTTTATTTTTATATAATATAGGTTATTTTTATAAATGACTAGCTTCTGCCAGCAGCTTCTCCTGCTTATAAAATTTGAACACCCATTTCAACCCTACTGGGATAGAATTTCAGGAAATGTTAAAACATGTATTTGTTTATGTTTAATTGTTTAAAAAACAAAGTTTGATGCTTCTAGTTTCAAAAATGATGGACTTCCATACAAACTTTCTAGGTCCAAGGGCTTAGGCTGAGTGTTGACATGTCACTCAGGTTCTCCTTTTATATATATAGATAGATATAGATGAAAAAATGTTTTGTGTACATAGAAACCTTACAGTAGGCTACATGTCCTATTTATAAACTGTGCCTGGAATGAAATAAAATAGCAAACTATAGCTTAGGAGCTTACTATAAGCAGTTAATCTCTTGTAATATAGTTAAATATTTTTGAAACAGAAATGGCTCATTGAGACACACATTAGTTTAAACCAATAGTCCATAGAAAGGAAATCTTCTTAGAAAAATGGTATACTTAGAGAACTCATAAGACATGTCATGATGATGTCAAAAGAAATGTTTAATATGGAACATTGAATTATTCATTGTCATTGGTTTTACTCTAAACCATTACTGTTATGAACAGTTTAAATGATACTTCAATTATGAATTAATTGAATTTACTAATAATTAAAATTTACTTAAAATTAAATATCTTAGATTATTATCGTTAAGAAATACAAATATTTCCATTTTCATTATTATAAATCTCATTTCATATATTACCTTTTCTTTTCATATATTCCATTTTTGTTCCTTCCGGACCCCTGACACAGGATATTACTTTGGTGTCTCCTCCTCACTCGGGCATCCCCTGTTAAAGGGATCTCTGTTACATCCAGACTAGTAAGGTGCTTGCACTCTCCCCATCGAACCTTAAAAAGTTGGCAAGTTTAAACTACCCTATATAGGGCCACAGTGCCTTCTAGTGTACTAGAGAGTGACTCGATCTTATCATAAGACAATAACATTTTTTTTTGCTGTGGTGGCTTTTTGGGACTATATGTAAATTGTGATCAAGGAATCTGGACATAGAGATTCAATCACGATTTTATAATTTATTTTGTTTAAGTAATGGCAGCAAGTGAAATAGGTTTTTTTAAACAAAAGGTACTACAAATATTTAACATTCTAAATTCTTAAGTGTAAGTGACACTTTTTGTGGTTTTTCACCAGTTTTTGCTTCGCGAGTTCGCGGTCGAGATTACACTGATGAAGTTGCTGCCTTTAACTTCGTTTTTTTTTTAGTTCAAATCAAAAGATTTCACTTTTTTAAATTCCTTAACTGAAAGTCACTTACCCAGAATAAAAGTATTAAGGAAATTTATTTTACTTTTAAAACGGCATCAGTTTTTTCGATCGTTTTGGCGTTGTTGTCTGAATTAGATGTTTATATTTCTATCAACCATACTATATGTACTATAGATATGTATGGACTGGATCCTGAAATATGTGTGGTTGATCCTGTACAAAATTTTCCTGACTATTACAAACACAACAAAATAGAATTATCCAATTTTGTAGTCTATCTGAAATTATGTGCGTAAATAAATTTGTATTTAATATTTATATTATATATTTTTAAGCCTGAATACATAATTTTCCATACATAATTTTTAATAAAGGTTTTCTAAATGCACAAGTTTGTTACAAATTTCTTCTCAAATATTTGTATCAGAAGAATTCAAATAGAATCATTTGAAAATTTCATTAAAGTGAACTAGTGGTTTAGTTATAAATATAGACTGAAAGAACTTATATTTATAGTTAAGAGGTTTATTATAATAGTAATATAATCTCTAATGCTTGAAACCTTATCCCTTAAGGTGAAGGTTCTTGGTTTACATGTGTGTGTTACGCGCGTTATGAGTAGAAAGGAAACGTGCGTGATAGTGTGTGCATAAGAGATACATATTAACAATAGGAAGGCCGGCTCGACTGGGGAAGTCCCTACTGTCCTTTAACAGAAATACGATGAAAAGATAGTTTTATTACTGTTGCGGTTCGTGTGATGAGTAACAGCGTCAGAGGACCACTATCCCACACCTCTTTTTCTCCTTTTTCCCTTTTCTACTACTCTTTGGCTAGGCAGAGTGCGTGTGATACATCAAGTATCGCGCGCGTTCATAGTTTTCTGTGACTGCTTACCATCAGCTTGTTTACCAATCGTCGTAAAAAAGTTACCATTTTTACTATTCTAGAGGGTATATCAAATTCGTCGCATAAATATGAAATATAAACATTGTATGCTTAATTATTTGCGAAGGTGTTCGCTGTAATTACATCAGAAAGTTGAAAAAAAAACTACCAATTCATAACCACATAACTTTTTTGAAATGGTTATCACATGTCATTCAAGTATTGGTGCGAAGAAACCGCGTACCAATACCAAGTAACAAAATACATCGTGCAAGTTACGGGGGGCGTTTTAAGTGTGCGTCGAGACGTAATGCGACACCGTCAGCATTGTGCGCCTGTGCGGTGCTTAATAAGCGCTAATGGGCATTGGCCCTTTGTGCACTGTTTGACACCGTTGTGGCGTATTGGTAGCAAGTCCGCATTTAGCCTCGACGGTTGCGGGTTCGATACCTTCTCGGGCAGATGTTTGTATTGTAAGATCCCTAAATTAAGATTTAGGCCTTCTGGGCCAAATGCTGGCTACCTCCGAGTCTATGTGACAGAAATTAGTTACCGTATTCTATAATATCAGTGGGCATAGACAAGTGGCAATCGCGATGTCAGTCGATAACGATAGGTCACGTGGTATTTCGGAATTATCTAATTTCGTTAAATAAAAATGCGACATTGTCTAAGCTCTCGGTAACACGAGAGGATTCACAGTGACTTGCTATCAGATACGAATAATTTTTATTTTTTAAGTCATGACGGTTGGCAAACAAGCATACGGTCCACCTGATGGTAAGCAGCCACAGCCACCTATGAATGCTTGCGATACTTGAAGTATCACAAGCGCGTTGCCAACACAAGGAACAGGAGGGACGGGATGAGAAGGGAAAAAAAGGAAGGAAACAGTGGGAGTGGGAGATTGGGCCTCCGGCGCTTTCACTCATCGCGCGAAACGCTATGAATGACACTTTTACTTACGCTGATTTTCTGTGAGAGGGTAGTACTTCCCCGGTGGAGCCATCCCTTTCGGAGCTGAGAGAAGCATTACACTCCCGTTAAATTAGTAGTATTTTAATATAAGGAAAATGATTACCGACCAAATGTGAGCAGCTTAATATTTTTTACAACCAATTATTATTCAAGTCAAGACGGATACCCTTAATTTTTCTATATTTTTTTATTTCCTTACAAAATTGTTTAGCGGTTCATAGAATACACCTATTTACTAAATTTCATATAAATGCAGTAATCTCCAAGTAAAATGACTGTGACAAACGGACAGGACGAAACTATAAGGATTCCGTTTTGTGTAACGAAATAGAAAAAAGAGGGAAAAACTTTCAAAAATCTACGTCATCGCCATTAAATTGAACGAAACAAAATGAATACTGCTCCTTTGATTTTCTATGACAGTATTGTACTTCCCCGGCTGGTCAAGCAGGCACATTCAACTCTACGCTTCACTACTCAAGTGTAGGCTTAGGGCTCTAGCAGACATGCTACTTGTAGCCAGTTACTGGACTTCATAAAATTAGTAACTCTTTTAAAGGTATACGGTTTTATAATAGGATCCCAGAAAGCGTTCAGAAACTTCCTATTAACAAATTTAAAAAAAGGTCAAAGAACGTTTGTTTGGTAAAGCGTATTAGCAAATTGGTGAATACCTTGAGGACACGACGGCTTGGGAATGAGACAGTCACTCCAGGCTTTTCAGTGATTATAATATGTAAACCAATATCACTTTAAAAATGATACATTAAAAAAAAACATATAACCCATTGAGTTTGTTTCGCCGTTTCTTCTCAGATAGAGGTTTAATTTTGGAGCCGATGGTAGAATCTGACTTTCAACAAATAAGTGTAATGCTTTTTATGTTGAATAAAAATATTTGATTTCATTAGCATCGTGCCGACGATGCGGCTCGATCGCCGCGTTTGACGTCCGACTGTCCGTCCCGTTTGTTATCACATAACGTCTGATAATAATCGTCAATTCTTGATAGGTAAATTGCTCTTATCGAATGAGTTACTGGTGCGCCCTTACGGTTACGAGGGCAGATAGCAATCGCTTTGTGTAAAAACTAGTAATCTGTCAAATCCGGACAAGAATAATAAGCAGACTTTGAGTATCTAAATAAATAAATAAATATAAATAAACGTTACACACTCAACGGCCCCCATTAGGATAATTATATCCTGTGTCGGGGGTCCGGAAACATTCACAATGACAAGGACAAACACAACCAGACCGGAAAACATGCCTGTACGATTAATACAAACATCTGCTCCGAGCGGGAATCGAACCCGCAACCGTCGAGACTTAAGGCAGACTCGCTACCCACAACGCCACAACGGTATCTACTCGTATAATACCAGGAATAATGCTAGGAGGAATGCTAAGAAGTTTCTGAGTATTTAACAAGGTCCAGGGTGGGCAGCTACCCCCATGATACAGATCGTTTGCTTGTATAAATAATATTGTCGAAAAAAGCAAAAATACCAAGGTACACGGGTTCGTATTATATAGCGAAAACAGTAACGATTGTTTCTTTAAACGGTAGCGTACAACGCAAATGCAATTCAAAGGAATCGATTCATGATCCTACAGTTAAATTTAATGTTCTGCCTTTGTAGTTGGCGCCATAAACGTTTAGAAACACGTCAATTTACGTTTGAGACCAATTCGCTTTATGCTTTGGGTATTATGTCAGCGCGACGCTCACACCGTACTGTAATGCTAGATTGAATTCTTGATTTAGCGGTGACGACAATTTATACTACAATATATTGCTTTTATTTGGCTCTTGTCCAATTTTTAGATTATTTATTAACCGTCTCAATATGTCTCGCGATGATTTTAAATTATTCTCGATTCGCTCATGGTCGATTTCAAGGATTTTTATATGATCACATTTTTCTGACAGTCTATTTTTAATAGAATATTGACCAGTACAGGAACCCTCTTGTAAAAGAAAATAATTAAGGGCTTAATCTACAAAGTTGTTTAGCGAATTAGCTGATGTTATATATAAAACAGTAATTTCTTCAATAATGCGAAGACAAATTATCACATAGTTTCTTGGTTATTAACCGTACAACGGGACCGAAGCATAATAAATTCCTGTGGTCTATCCAGATATGCAATAACATGCATTCTATCGACGTACATACGAGCAGTGTCAGATTATGGACCTTCATGTAATTTGCATTTACTTTCTAAGTTGGATGTGTATATGTACCCTTAGCAAGATGGTGTTACACGCAATTGTACTAATAGTATAGTCAGTCTTTTGAAACGTCTTTTTCAACTCGTCTGTTGAAATTAAGCGTTTGTTGTCACGTAAGGTTGCATGATGAGTTTTCGAACTTAATAGTGAAACAATTATTTGAATTATTAAGTAGTAGAACCAAGCTTTTCCAGCATAAATGGGCCACGCGGCTCGACCCTGGAAGTACTACGCTCTCACAGAAAATTGCGTTTCGTGCGATGCGTGAGATCCCTCGAGGCCCAATCTCTCATCCCCTCTGTAACCTTCCTTTTGTCATTCTAATCTTTTCCCTCTTATCCCTTGGGCACGTCCATGTAATACATTTAGTATCGCACGCGTTCATAGATTCCGGTGACTGCTCACTATCAGAATTAAGGCAGACCGTATGCTTGTTTGCCAAGCGAAATATGAAATTAAAAAAAGACTTGAATTATTTTTGATGTCAATTATAAGTAACGTTAAATTTAACTAGAGTAACTGGAGTTTCTTGTCGGTTCTTCTCTGTAGAATCAACTTTTGGAACCGGTGGCGATAGCGTAACTTAAACGGAAATAACTAACTGTAAATTTGACGGTTCGAAAGTTATTACTTGAATAAGGAATATTTTGAGTATGAGTTATATTTTGTTACTTGAGCTAAAATAATTAAATTAGTGCGATTTCATTTGTAATACAATCTGTTGTTTAAATTACATTACTGTGTGATGGACGGAACGAATGTTAGAAACGTAACGCGTTCCAATATTTGTTATTTGCTACAGTCATGACTTTAGCAATATTACAATTTAGTCGAAAGTTTACAATTAGTCACACATATAAATTATTATTTCAAACGTAGCATTTGTTGTGTATAGTTTAGCTGTGAATATTATACTAGCTGTGCCCGATAGTCGTTCTGCTACAAACCTTTTAGGTGACAAATTAAAAATACATAACAAGCATTTTCGTTGAAAAAAGATTTTTTTCCTACAAAGATGAAAACATCCCTTTTTGTCATTAACTCACTTTACCTCCCGGTAATCTAGCAACCGTAAGTGATAATAATAAATAATAAACGCTACACACTCAACGGCCCCTATTAGGATAGTTATATCCTGTGTCGGGAGTCCGGAAACATATACAACGACAAGGACAAATACACTCAGATCGGAAAATATGCTTGCATGGTCAATACAAACATATTATGCTCCAAGCAAGAATAGAATGCCCTACTTTTCTCCCTAGGTACTGACTATATACATTCACAAAATTTCATTAAAATTGATTTTGCTGTTTCGTAGATGAACGTGTACGAACATTTACACGTGGTCTATTTAATCATTTCGTCACTGGTTCAAGTATTAAAGCTAACTTTGGATATGAAAGATCCATCCGTATTTAGTCGGATTGAGGAATATTTAACTTTTCTGCTATAGTTATGATTGGGATTGAAAGAAACCATCCTAATTGATAAATTATTATTATTATTAGCGTGCGATGAATTCGCAATTAAAAGTGAAATTGGGCATTTCCTCGTAAAGGTAATTATTTTTTTCTGTATCGTAATATTGTTTGCATATTCTAGATCGTTAACGCATACGGTCTGTCTAAAATAAATCTGTTAGTACCTACCGTACCCTTGTCATCACCAATACTAGAGACATCATCGTGCGCTACCACATGAGAGGTAACGAGGAGAAGGAAGCGTAGCATTTGGGCCTCGAAATTTGAACGAAACAAGCAATATGCATATCGATACATTACGAAATACTACAATTCGGAATATAAAAATTATATCTCCAGTATTATGTGTCTAAAAAGTAACTATAGGTAATTTTGCTGTTATCTCAATGAAACAATTATGTGTTGACCGCTATGTAACCGGTTTTATGATCTTGCGCAAGCGACATATATAACGTTTGACGGATATGTGTAAAGGCGTTATATATCTAACTATATAGAGTCGCCGGCTTGTGACATTTCAAAACGGTAAAGAACGCTGCCCGATTATTTTTCTAAGTTGATTTTTTTTATTCGTAACTTTGGCCACTTCTTTTTATCGAGTGGTAAATGGTCAACCTAGTGTCAGAGTTGTTCAGGTCGCCCGTAGGCCTCTGAATTGACTTATCGAATGTTGTCGAATTGATAAAAGCCAGGAACGGTTTTTACGTGCCCTCCGAAGCACGGAGACGGTCAGTTGAAATACCACTATGCGATCACCCATCTTATGATTGACCGCGTCTTTAAACGCGCGTTTAAAGGCGTCAGTAGGTCTTTTGTTGCAAGAGGCCGGCTAGGTAGGTACCACCGCAGTGTCCAATATTCTGCCGCCAAATAGTAGTGCTTAGGCACTACTGTGTTCAGTTTGAAGGGCATTGTACGCTAGTGAAATTACTGGGCGAACGAGATTTAAGAACTAATATCTCGAGGTTGGCAACGCGCGAGTGGCACCTACTAATGGTGCTGCAAGCGCTCATAGGCTACGGCATCCACTTACCATCAGGTGGGCCGTATGCTTGTTTGCCAACTTCTAACATAAAAAAAAAAAAAGTTACTTAACCCACCGATCGTTTACCGACCACTGGTTGCACCACTGAGTGCACTCGGCTATTAGCGTCTCACTTACTTTACCTGATGGTAAGTGGCAGTAAAGTCCAAACTTGAAGGAAGCTACAGTTGCAGAAGGCAAAATGCATCCATCCTCCCGCAAGATGCATCCATCCTCCCGCAAGATGCCTCTTCGCGCCTCCTCTGAAAGAACCCAGATTATATAGACGAGGGAACACGTGTGCCGGCAATGAGTTCTACTTTTTACAACCCAGAGAATCGAGACCTGGTAATTGATGGTATTAAACAGTGTTACTACCTGGACTAAACTTACGGACCCAATCGGTAGCACTGTAGGTCATTAGTACTTACAAATTATCAAACAAAATAAGTTACAGATATTATTACTACTGGATGCGATACTCTTTGATAAGATAGTTCTATTTCAGTTGAACTGACCTTTTTGTACCGACAGCATTAATTTAAATTATTCTATTTAATACCAAATTACTAAATTCTATGGTTTAATTTTTCTGTCGAAAATTCGCACGAGTTTTTGAGGCATTGTATTTTATGTCTTTGTAGCTAAGCTTCTGGCCCATAAAAAGGCAAAGATTGAAAATAATTCTTTATAACTCAAACAATATCCTCTTTTCACCAGAAAATACCATTGACTATTGATATCTTTGTGTTTGTTGTTGTGTGTGTTTGGATGACCGTATTTTGTTTGTTGTATTCCCCGATGACTCGATCTACGACGAGGGGCCTTTGGGACGGATTCAACTTGAGCCCCGCGCGGGTTATCAATCGTTTACCGGATGAAGTCTCCTGACCCGGCCCCGCACCCATGACGTTGTTAAGGCCACTAGGGCCAGAAGTAATAACCACAGAAAAAAGTCTGTTTTATTGAAGCGAATATGTATTTTTCTGCAACTAAACATGCCAATTGATAAATTGATAGAATTTCCCTTGAATTCTCATTACTTCCTCATTATCATAGGTTAAATTTTGCAACGTTCGTACGTATACCATTTAACGCATTTAAGTAGTAAGGTCAGAATAATAGACAAAAGTACATACACGTTTATACATAGATAGTACACGACCGTTGTGGCGTGTTAGTTAGCGAAGCTGCCTTTAGCATCAATGGTCGCAGGTTCGATCTGTCTTGTATTCATCTTACAAAAATGTTTCGGTCTGGGCGTTTGTCTTTGTGGGTCTCCCCTCCGTGCCTCGGAGAGATAGTTATTGAGTTATTGGTTTTCCCTTAGGATTGCTAAGGTCTGATGGCAATTTACTTGTCAAATCGAAATAAGATTAACAAGCAGACTCTGGATATTACTTAGTATAAGAAGATCGTAATTTTAATACTTTCACGGATTTGGGCGCGAATTTTGCTTTGGCAAATTAGCTTTTAATGTTCCAGAGTGGCTCTCAAGAAACTGAAGAATTAAATCGAGGCATAAGGGCCTTACGTAAATAATAAGAGATTTATGTGGTATTTATGGTGCTATGGTTCCGTTTCTACCGCACGTCCCGCGACACGTTTTATCTTTTACGCTACTTAGCGGTGCCCATCACTAGAATGCTTACATCATAATATCGATAATATCTTATCTCAAAATTTACATCAAGACAATATATTATTTATATAAAAGAAAAAACCGACAGTATCAAAATATTGCATTGACACTGATAGGGAAGACAATCGCTTTAATATAGGAGTTGTCGAAAACAATGCTTACATGTAACTTCTTTTTAGGGTTCCGTACTCAAAGAGTGCTGACGGAACCTTATTACTAAGCCGCTGTTGTCCATTCGTCCTTCCGTCAGCAGGCTGTATCTCTCAAACCGTAATAGAGAGTTGAAATTTTTACAGACTGTATTCCTGTTGTCGCTACAACAATAAATAGTATTAATAAAATAAAATTTTAAAATAAAGGAGTTCAAATTAAGTTCCCCCTCTTTATAAGAAAGTGATGTTATTTTTGACGTTTTTTTGCTTTGTGATATATGTACATGAGTTGACCACTCGAACGAAGCCGCGGGCATAACTAGTTGTACATAACCGTTTTAAAAAGAGCACAAACGACGTACAAGCTCTTACGATTATAAAATTGTATAAATAGTTGTGTCTTTTCCTTAACAAATATTTACTTAGAGGTGAAATCTGGTACAAGGAAAATGATGTACAATAATTGTATGTACATATATACGTAAATACGTATATACAGTTTTAGTAACCTAAAGTTTAATTTTATATGGTAGGTATGGTCTTAAAGAAGAGTGTATTTAACTCTTAAATAAACGACTTCAAAAATGTGGTTATTTTTTATTTGACGGTTGGCAAACAAGCATATGGTCCGCGTGATAGTAAACAGTCACCGCAACTTATGAACGCGCGCCATACTTGAAGTATCACATGAGCGTTGGCGGCCGAGGACCAAGGGATAGGAGAATAGAAATTATATGTGAATAAAAGGAAGGGAGCAAAGGGGGTGGGAGATTGGGCCTTACCATCAGGTGGGTCGTATTCTTGCTCGCCAACTTTTCCACATAAAATAAAGTCATAAATCTAAACCATCCAGGGATCTAGCCAAAACAAAAAAAACATCAGAAGAGGAAACGGTACGACAATAGCGCAAAGAGGTCAGGATCGAATCTGCAACTCTCGCGTTAACGGAGTGGAGTTGGCCCTTTAACCGTTGATTTATGAGTTATAGTATATTGTCTTCTTCTTCGTCCTAGCATTATTCCCGGTATTTTATTTACCCAGGGTCTGCTTAGACCTGATTTTTGAGGAGGGACCTGATTTTTGAGGTTACTAGTTTTTACAGCAAGCGATTGCCATCCGACTTCTCTGAGGGCGAACCAGTAACTTATTAGGATAAGAGCAATTAACTTATCAAGAGTTAACGATTATTATCAGATGTTATTGATAATAACAGCGACCGATAGCTTAACGTGCTCTTCGAGGCACGGTGGGGAGACCCACATGGACAAACGTCCAGACCGAGACAGAAATTTTAACAAACATCTGCCCGATCGGGAATCGAACCCGCAACGGTCGAGACTAAAGGCAGACCTACCCACAAAGAGACAACGGTGTCATATATGTATATAATCATATAGAGTATATATTTGCTACTTTTCTGTTAAATAAATATTACAAATAAATAAATAAATAAGTACATACGTACATTTAGTAAACGTAAGTACTGAAGTCTAGAAGGAAACGTTAGGTAACCTATATTTCTAAGAATACGCTAATTGAATTAGTGCTAAGTCGCAGTCTCTATGTTCTGTAGAACGTATGTACCATTTGTGTTAAGATAAGGAAATGTAAATACATGGAGATATGTGTAGTCTTGTCGTTTTGTGTATGAAGACACCGTTGTGGCGTTGTGGGTAGTGAATCTGCCTTTAGTCTCGACGGTTACGGGTTCGGTCTGCTTATTAGTCTTATCCGGATTTGACAGGTTATTAGTTTTTACACAGAGCGATTGCCTTCTAACCTCCGCAATCCTAAGGGCGAACCAGTAACTCATTGGATAAGAGCAATTCAATACCCTATTACAAGCGTTAACGATTACTATCAGATGTTATGATAACAACCGACAGCTTAACGTTTTAACAAACATCTGCTCAGAGCGGGAATCGAACGTGCGACCGTCGAGGCTTAAAGCAGGCTCGCTACCAGCATGCCACAACAGTCATCGAACCCTCACCCATAATATCATTTGGGTATTAAAGGTAAATTCAGTTATTAGTTATTTCGACCAAAACTGTTCAACCGTTTTCGCTTAATTGAGTAACAAACGCACAGATTTATAATATTTCTAGGATTTATGCTATAAACATATCCTTCACTATCTTCGAAGAAGTCTTCGAACGTGGTCATCGGTCATAATGAGCTTAACATTACGAGGCATTTCCAGTCCCTGGACAGCGGTAGCCTACCACTTATAGATCCGGCTGGTGTTGTATGAATCCTAAGCAGATATACAATGTTGGTAGCTTGTCACTCGCTGTGCCTGCGGCTTCGCTCGTGTTAATGTAGTATTTTAACAGCCTATGTTAGTAACCTATGTGTTTATCCTGGAAATAAGCAATATGTGTGCTAAGTTTTATCCAAATCCGTTCAGAAGTTTTTGCTTGAAGAGCCTAAAATATAATTTGAGTCTATAAAGGGGTCGTTTCGTGACATCAACTTTCAAAATATGTCTAGTATGTGTGCAAAATATGAAATGATAAAGAAAAAAATTGCAAAAATTATGTGACGTCATACTAGGTAGGGAGTCTCACAAATGTAACAAGGTGTGACAATAACAACAGGGGTCAAAAATTATGAAATTCGCGTCATGTTCGCGTAATTTTATGGATGGCGCCTTAGACGAGATCAAATATACAGTATACATGATATGTACATTGTACAACTAATATACGTTTCGTTTGTATACAGCGTGTAAGGTTACGTGACGTAGTCGTGGAGAAGAATGAACGGATTTGTGTTGCATTTCAATGCGGTTGCGAGATTTAGAAAAAAAGTGACAAGGCCGCTGCGAAATAGACAGAACTTTCGACGTTATTTCGGGTTAGAACTTGAAGAATTATGTTAACTTCAAACGTCGAACCGATTTTTAAATCTTTCTTTTTGAGACGCATGGGCATCGGGCTTAGTAAAATAGCCCTAAGTGAGGGAGACCTTGTAGTCGATATGTGTATATTTGACATTTGACGCCGAACTAGAAGTGACTTTCAGTATCTATGCTGCCCCGTCGAGCACAGATATTATTAATGGCCAATGAGACAATTGAATTGTTTTTTGTTTTCAGTACAAAATAAACAATTATATTAAATATGTTATATGAGTTTTTAATGTGGCGCTCTCGACTATATAACTTAGGGCCCATAATTTATATTGTCGTTTATGGCGTTTAATGTTTAAAGTAATTACTTTACCGTTTCATATTTGAGTATGTTTGAAAAGAAATATATTTTATCGTAAAGGTCAGGTCATCCCTCAGATTAGCACGTTTGACTCACTTATTACTGCATTCGTTATATTTTAAATAAAACAAATTTCTTCTTAACATTTTTATGTATGTGTTTAAAAACTTTTTACACTCGATCGAGTAATCCACCAAGGAAACCTAACCTTCTTATTCGAATTCCTTGAAATTTGGCAAAAACGATACTTTTATGGCTTCTTTAGGCCTTATAACGCGTTTATAAAACTGCGGAAAGCAATCAATTACTGAACATTCTAGAACTTTCGCCGATATTTTTTTTTTCACACCTTCACGAGTGGTTCTGACGAAGGAACGAATGGACGAAGAGCGTAGGCGTAGTAATAGAGTTCCTAGAGAAATAAATTGTTAATAACTCCAGAAATGTATATGAATAATTATTTCTTTGTAACGAACGAATAGTTTTTAACCGAAAACTCTTAAGGAAGGTGACATTTGATTGGCAAAAAAGCATAAGGTCCGCATAGATGGTAAGCAGTCACTGCAAATTTTAAGTCTTGCGTCACTTTAAGTATAACTTTCGCGTTTACAACCCAAGGGAATGAGTAGCGAAAAAGGAAGGGAACAGTGGGTGGGAGTTGATTGGTTGCTGCCGTCGGGAAACATGCCGTCTGCCATCTGCCGCTTCCTTGGAATCTCTTCAGGCACTAAACAATGTAGACACAGCTATTGCTAGCAATACAATAAGTTCTTGTACTATGAGAGGCTCCAATTCATTCAATCATCACAAAATTGGTCTGAGCCTTCCCCGAAAGTAACCCTATCTAAGAATCATCAAAATTGATACACAAACGTCTGAGATATTTCACTTAAATTTTATTTAAGTAGGCCTTTTGAGTCGCATAACAAACCCAAAAGTTTGGTCGTTAATAATAACAGAAATTAAGACTTTTTTACCTTTTGCCGGTAAATTAATCTCATCAAAGTTCACTTACATCACAGACAAGCCGGTATCCGTGTAGCGGATGTTGCGTCAATATATACGAAAGGAGAGAATTATTCACGTGTCTTGAGCTGTGATACTACAAGTTGTTATAAATAAACCCGGTGGGTCGACGCCTGTTAATTGATGAAGATAGTACATACGTCACGTACAGGCGTACGTATAAAAACTTGGTGAACGTATCTAGAGAGATTTTACTGAGAAATTGCGTTTGTTATATTTTATAATGTGGCTTTGACAGCATCACCGGACGTGATAGCCTTCGCGGGATCCCAAAGTTGGTTCCATGCTTCCGTCATAGGGCGCCACGTGCGAGACCGGAACCAGGCTTAGGGAGTTATCGAGACTGGAAGTCGCGCTCCTAGTGGATTCTAGACTTTTCGTTATAGTCTTAAAATAGATTAACTTATTTCATAAAAACCAACTAATACTTTTTATTCTTAGAGCTTTGCGTTATTATTTAGATATTGATTTAATGATTTTTTGCAATACTCCCCACTATAATTTTTCACTTCAACTACCCCACCCCACCATTTGCCACTCGTTGCCACTCTATCTTACCCATTCACCCCACCCCATCAAACCAAACCACCAACGCGATAATAGTTTTCTGTTATCCCCTACGCTATAATAAGTATCTCGATAAGGAACTTCGTTCCAATAGGATAGGCTCATCACCACCATCTTTTCATTAATTTATTCGTAGCTCTATGGTCCATATGAATAATTATATAAATGTTATAATGATGAACAGTAATGGGGCCATCTATTCTTAGTTTCTCACCCTTATATTACTCACGGTCCATTTCTGTTATAGTAATTAGTGAAGCGTTAACTATTATAGTCGAGACACGCTCACGACTGATGTGTGTATTATGTTTGTGTACACAAATTTTATAGCTTAACTAAACGGTTAGCTGCAATGTATTAGTTCTGCATGTTTGGTTGTGGACGAAGTTCCTTAACGCGGCTCACGGGTAGTGCGATTTAGTAGAAATCGCCACGTAACGAAACGCTGTGTGTGTATATGTGTAGGTGTGTATGTGTGTGTATCGAGCCTACTAGAAGTAAATGAGCACACGAGTAAGTGCGGAGCCGGGAGCGCAACATCTCCCTCTCTCTCTCTCTCTCTGTCTGTCCTGGTCTCTTTTTATCATATAACCTAATGAAATATACAGATTCCATTACGAATCACATTCAGAATTGGGGAAAAACCGTAAGGAACTTCGTTCCTGACGGCGGTAACTAGCTTTTGCTCATATTAATGTAGTTTTATTCTGACCTACTTCATGTTATTTTTCTATGGGGAATGTAACTTTTTTTATTGGATTTCTTTTATGCGCCCTTTTCTTCGTCTTACCTGAGTAGTTCGATGGTGACATCTACCGAATTCGTGTAACTTTGAGCTATGTGGATTTACTGTCATTTCTAGTAACTACATTGCTCTTATGTTACCCTTATTTAATAAACATTAATACAGCACAATCGATTTGCATTTTTAATATTGGTAAAGAAATATGTAAAAAAACGCAACGATTACGACAAGTTCCAGCACATTACGACATTCAACGGCGTGCCATAGATCAAGTATAGGCATCCGCTGCAGCTGAACTACGTAACGCCTCGACGACCCTGCGAACGATCATTAAATCAATTATCCACCGAACTAGAAACGCAGTAACATTGGCAACAGTAAACAAACTGTGTTTTCATAACCCTTGAGGTTACAATAACGCACCGTCTACACGTTACGTCAAAAATTAGTTGGCATAACGGCCTTGCGGTCTTTGGCAGTGGGGAATTAAAAAAAAAAAAAGAAAAAAAACCTCGTTTTGCATTTCGCTCGTTGCTGTCATTCCCGTGCGATGACTCATCGCGCACGGTCGTCTGTTGTTTCGCTTGTATCGGCTTATCATTATATTTATTTGTTTAATAAAACGCTTAGTAGTGCCGATTTGTTTTTAATTAATTGCATGGAAACTTATCGTAATGAACTATTAAGTTGCTAATGGTTGTTATTGTTTACTTAAATAATAAGATAACAACGTTATTTCTTTGATGTTAACTTGCCCTTTATCTTTGATGTACCCAACCCGTACTTGATGTATTTTTTAACATTTTTTTAATGCGATAAATTAGAAATATCGTACTTTTTAATAATTTTATAGCAGTAATTGTGATTAATACAAACGTGAAAGAACATAAAGATCACACCATTCGTAACTTTAAATGCTTTATTTAGGCTGCGTTTCCACCAGAGCTGTGTGAGGATGCATAGCGAGGGATGTGTTTGTTAGGAATCAATAGAATCACTTAATCTAACAGCTCTACTCCGTTAATCCGTTTCCATCGGAGCGGCGCTTGAGTATTGATTCTTAAAAATATATTTCTCGCTACGCAGCCTTGCAAGATCTCTTGTAGAAACGCAGCCTTACTTATAATGTTAAGTCGTCTGTACGTTTGACGGACACCTTGCTGTACGGTTGAAAATTCACATGTTATTGTATGTCTATATCCAATAGGGTACTTGATTTCATTGATAATACAAAATGATCGTCATATAGTTTTTTTTTACTTTTTGAAAGTCTCAATAGTTCAACGGTAGAAGGGCCAACAGCGCTTTGTTAACGCGATAGTTGCGGGTTCGACCCTTACTTTCTTGGGCTATTGTCGTACCCATTTCTAGCACAAGCTTCGAGCTTATTTGGAGGGGCAAAAGGAATATTAGTAATAACTAAAGGGCATTGTCGTGTTAGCATTTGGCCTGGTGAGGGCAAAATCTTAATTTAGGATCCAGATAAGGGGCAAAATGACTATTTACTTTAATAGTTATTAATTAAATTGTACAAAAGCATTATATTCTTGCATTTTTAATGTTTAACAAAGTCTAGAGAGAGGCATCTGCACCCTTGCTTCTATCTCGCTACGCCCATGGGCATTGCTAATATTCTTAAAAAAAAAAAGAATCATTATTTTATGCAAGTGAAGCCTAGGGCAGCAGTTAAAACATTATATTTTGCTAAACCTATACTTTTATCAAAATGAATTCATGCATAATTTATGTTGGTGTATGAATTACCTTTAAAGCGCTCGAAGCGGTGACTTGAGTATATGATGTCATCGAAATTAACGATTAAGTCACGATACAACAACTGTGATTGTGTTTTCCAAAGCGATTGAAATTAAAAAAATAAACATATAAACGCTACACACTCAATGGATCCCCTATTAGGATAGTAATATCCTGTGTCGCTGGTCCAGAATGAAGCACTGGTTGTTCTGACCTACCTTGAACTCTTATTGCGTTTCAAATGACAACCTCAACTGATCTGCATCGCTACTTTGTATCATGTCATGTTACCATATAAAATCTGAATCGTTTTACTACCTTAATTGAATTGCATCGCAATAGAATTGTTACTAAAAGTTCATCATAAACCCCGAAAATGTTTATATGGTCTATAGTATCGCATGCCGGCAGATGGACATCGCCACTACGGTCAAAGATGCCGACGGTATAGTCTGTTAAATGTAAGTTGAACCCTGCGCAGTAACACGTTTTTGGGTATCAACCGTATGCGGTATGAAGGGGGCCGCGTTTAGTACACTCGCTCACGGTTGTTTTAGTTCTTTAATAATAAATTATTGAAAATTAAATTAAAATATAAATTAGTTTTGTCAAGTGTGTTAACATTTATTTCAAGATACACCTCGACCACAATCAACTTTAAGGAGACGGGAGAGAAGGATGGTATTTGACGTTTATAGTTATTTTTAAAAGAAAATAATATATAATTCTCTGAATAATACTGCGGAAGATACGAAGAAGTCTGTCTCACTATTAATAATGTACATTAACTTTTTTTTTTATATACCTATAGGTACCTTTTTTCTATACAATTTATTTGTTTTATTCTATTTAAGTAATTAATAACGATAATAAATAAATAATTAATTGAATTTAGAAGAAATAATAACTATATTATATACTTAATTCCGTTTTCCCACTTTATAAAGAATCGATTTAAATAAGACGAAACCAATATTATTGTCTAACATTTTTGTCCCTTATTGTACCTGCGCAGAAGCGGCCATTTTGGTTTAAGTTACATTTAAGGAACTATACACGATGTGCTACAAGGGATGACGATGCAAATGTTCCAGAATATCAGAGTTTTCACATGATCTCGATATTGTTCGTTAATGATTTCGTGGTTACTAACATTGCCGGCGTCTTCGCTCGCTGGTCAATGTTATAGTACTATAACTCTCACCGTAGCGAGAAAACATTTCGCAAATTATAAATAATTATAAATGATTATAATATTTCAAGAGTTTAACCTTTAAACGTTCAGTTAATTCTAACTAATATTGCTCCAATAATGTTGACTCAAGGCTGATTGAGATTCTATGAAGCGATATGATTTATATATTAACTATCGTTGCCAAATTATAACGATGTTATAAATACTAATGAATTATTATGACGATATGGAGCAGCGGTAGAGAACCAGCCTTGCGCCACCGGTCGCGGGTATGATTCCCGCTCGCAACAGATGTTTGTATTGACTATATAGGCATGTTTTCCGGTCTGGGTGTGTTTGTCTTTGGCATTGTATAATTGTATATGATACAGGAGCCCTGATATCACTATCCTAATGGAGGCTGTTGAGCTTGTAGCGCTTATTTATTTATTTGTTTTCGGGGAGGTGATCTGCTCAAAGATAGACAGCTTCTTGAAGAAGTTGGAGTGATACGATGACTGCTTTTCGTCAGCGAGGCTGTATCTTTTTTAAAGGTATATCATAATACGGCCCACCTGATGGTAAGCAGTTTCGTAGCCTATGAGCGCTATTAACACCATTCATTTTTAGATGTCACCTACGCGTTGCCAATCTCGAAATATTGGTTCTCATTTGCCCAGTTATTTCACTAGCTACAGCGTCCTTCAAACCGAAACACAGTAATTTAATGTAATAAAATACACTGCTGATTTGTGATAAAACATCTAACACTGTGACTTTGTCGTGTTTGGGACGTGAGTACCTTTAATATTAATAGAACCTTTATAACAAAAATATGTATTTCACTTGTGTGCTTCTTGCGGTAAACAATAATAGAAAAAAAAATCAACCAATTTTAACAAAATAAGAAGTGTATTAAAAATAGCCAATTTCAAATATGAGATGAAATCATGCGTTGATTCGATTTATCCATAAACTATGAATATAATGTTTTGACAAACGTTAAATGTTACGCTGTGAGGTCGAAGCTGAAACACGTTAGCCTTCTGTGTCACTATCGCTTACATCGAGCTGACAGGCCTTGATTATAAGTGATACACAGATATTACTAAAACAGATAGATTTTTACGAATATCGTGTATAACATTTATTCAATCTTTGAGAGAAAGAGAAAGCCTTGTTTTTTTTACGTACCGATTTCCTAAATTCACTATCTTTCTATTTTGTATCATTTATTCATCCCTTTCTACTCTTTGGGTCGACAACATCTTTCCCTGCCGGCAGCCGTGTTGCTAGACAGGGGATTTGTTGAGGGTCCGGTGTTCTGCTGAGACCAGTAGGGTGCGAAAAGTGACATCCCGAGACGGCCGTTCCCGTGATGGGCATCAACCACGACCATCAAAATCTATTATAAGATTTATGTATGCCTCTTGTTAAAAAAACTAATTAAGTAAATGAAAAAAGGTTATTCTGTTTAATAACTGGCAACGCGGTTATGAAATAGAATTATTCTACCGAAGCATTTGATTTCCAAACATCAAAATCTTTCGAATTCGTTATCAAAATAAATAAATAAAATTAGCTTCTGTCCGCGATAACAGAACAAATAAACTTATCTTAGCGGGATTATTGTATTTACATGATGTCTTAGCATAAATAACATTTGAGAATTTTTGTCGGTCTGAATGTTTATAGAATAGATTCCGAAACGGCTCGACTGAATTTTGATGATATTTTCAGAGATCATTAAAACTATTTCTGTTTAAATTAGCTTTTGTTTGAATATTTCAACTTGATATTATTTAAATAATCAAATTAGCTTCATTATTTTGAGCTATATACTACAGAGACCCCTGAGTCTTCTAAAGAGTCAAGCTTTCTCAAGGTAACTATAAAGATGTAGCTTTTTTAGCAAAGTGTCTTTAAGTGCCTCTTAAATTATCTTGTCATAGACTACTAAATGCAAAAAATCTAATAGAAATTTAAATACTTCTAGAAGATGTTTAAATTTTGCCCTATAAGAGGCTGGTTTCATGAGACACTTGATGTAATTTGTAAGCAATTATCAACATAAATATATTTCGTTAACCTTTTGTATCAAGAATCGTTAAATGATGTATTTTTTTTAAATATTAGCAATGCGTTTTCAAGGCATTACTAATATTCTTATTGCCCCTCCAAATAAACTCTGCGCTTGCGCTAGGAGTGGGTACGACAGTAGCCCAAGAGGGTCAGGATAAAACCCGCGACGTTCGCGTGGACGGAGTGGAGTCGGCCCTTCTACCGTTGAGCTATTGAGTCTGTAGCATGTATATTATTAGTACAACATACGTGCATATATATATCACTTCACTATCACTACATAGTATAAAACAAAGTCGCTTTTTCTTTCCCCATATCCCTATGTTCGCTTTAATCTTTAAAACTACGCAACGGATTTTGATGCGGTTTCTTTTAATAGATAGAGTGATTAAAGAGGAATGTTTATATGTATAATAACATCCATTAAATAGTGGAGAAATACTCTTATTTTTGAGGTTTCTAATGTGATGTCGTAAATAATTACATTTATTATATATTATATATTCGTGCGAAGCCGAAGCGGGCCGCTAGTAACATATACGTGCAACATTATACTTTCACTCTAAGGTTTAAGAGGATCGGAATGTTGGAGGATGGAGGATTAATCTTACTTATTGCTTAAATTAGTCTGTAGAATTTTAATAAACCGTTTATTCAGATAAGTACAGTTTGCTTTTGAAAAAATGGTGGATCATTTGGGACCTAATTCTATTCGTAAAAATATTTTTTTATTATAAATTAGTAGTCCCTTTCCGTGACTATTAACAAGATAATAATGTAGATCTGGTTATAAACCCAATGCAAGATACCTTACATGTGACCACCGAAGTTGTTCCACCAGTTTTTTCGCACCACAAAACAAACCACAGCCTCACATTCCTGTATAATGATAAACCCCAAAAGAATTTCAGAGCAATCAAGGAACTTATGGGATACTGATGATAATGAATCATGGTATATATTCATGACGGTAAATTACTTGATAGCGTACTAAAATCTTCTATCAGGGCTGTGACTTTAGATAGAACTAACTGCATCCGCGGGTCTCTTCGCGTGATGATGTAGATTTTTCTTTATTCCACGAAACCCTAATTCCTTTCCTAAAGTAAAAGTATAATAAATAAGTAAGCCTAAGTTACTCCTTGTATCTGAAGTTATGTGCCAGTGAAAGTCCCTTTAAAATTAGTTCAACCGTTTCACAGATTAACGGCAACAAACAGACCGAAAAAATGTTTTTTTATACCGTATATTTTCATGTTCATTTAGACGAATTTAAAAAAGACACTTCAATTTTATTTATTTGTATCGAGATTTGTATAGCTATATATATTTGACACCGTTGTGGCGTTGTGGGTAGCGAGTCTGCCTTAAGCCTCGACGGTTGCGGGTTCGATTCCCGCTCGGAGCAGATGTTTGTATTCATCGTATAGGCATGTTTTCCGGTCTGGTTGTGTTTGTCCTTGTCATTGTGAATGTTTCCGGACCCCCGACACAGGATATAATTATCCTAATGGGGGCCGTTGAGTGTGTAGCGTTTATTTATTTATTTATTTATAGCTATAGATTGGATGTGAATCTTTACAAAAGGACTAGAAAACGATATTTATTCAAGTTATAGATTACTGTATTTAACAATCTTTATAAAAGAAATACCTCTTAGCAAATAAATAGAAGAAAATTGCAAAGTTATCAAAGCAATGTAAGGAATTCCAATAATCACGTTCCGACTTTGTAATTCCGCAAATATTCTTCGGATGCTATTAAACCATTCAACGGGGTTATTGATCTTTGTATTAACACTCGTATAAGTGCGACTGACCGATAAACATTATGTATGCAAAATGTACTTCTGCCGTCAATAACATGGTTTTGTGGGCCATTGATTTATCGATCCCTTTCACGCACTTTCCCATAGGATTGTTATTCGGACGACATAATGTGAAACTATAACTGTTTATAATATTGGTGGAAAATTACTATCAAATAATTAATTTTTGATTTTTAATTATTTTTCGAAAAATATCACAGTCCAATTCCATAGTGTTGTACTTGATTTTTAGAAGATTGACTATGACAAAATATTGTTTAAAATTTTATTTCAGAGTTCTTAATTAAAAACCACACTATAATAAAAATAAAGGTTAGCCTTATGAAATCCGATAAAAAGCGATTCAGAAACCAAGATATCGTGTAATAAAAACAGAAATATCAGCTGAGTAGAGAAGTGAGTAAACCCTTTCTTAGGTCAATTTAAATATGAATATTTTTTATAATTATAGCATCGTAAAAAGTTCATGGACGCTTGATTATTTGGATAGGAATGCTACAGGCTTTCATATAATATTTAAGATTATCAAGAACACTACTCGATAGATAGATAGATAGATATATTTATTGAGAAACACAAATTATAATCTAACTATCTAAGTAATATCATAAATGTGAAAGTTTGGATGGATGGATGGATGAAGATTCTGATGAAATTTGGTACACACATAGCTTATTACCTGGATTAACATATTGGATACTTTTTTTCCCAAGAAAATTTTGGGTTCTCGTGGGATCATCAAAAAACTTCATAACGTGAGCGATAATAACCACAAATACAACATTCAAGTATATTTGTGCCTATAGCTATTGTCGTTTCTTCCAAAGTCCAATTATGGTAAACATATTCGAACATTTGTACAAAACAATACACGCTTATGGAATATTTATATTCAATTGGTAGCCCTGCCGCGACCGTGGGATCTCGATATAAATTGTGTTGTGATGTGTTTAGTTTATACTTTCGCGTGAGTCACAGGAGGAGTGGACATGGCTCTAGATCCAGTGATGACTGCATTGCTTTAATTATAATCTCTCCCTCGATTACTATTTCATTATGTATGAATAATATCATATTTATGTGTAAACTGTACGAGCGTAGTTTTGAAACACTTGTATTTGTCTATGTTTTTATTGTACTTTATCATTTGGTATTGTTTAATAATTTAAATTTTAAAATACAGCATCGTATACAGGAAATATGATAAAGGGATTTTTGATAAGCGTTTGACTGTGTAACGATTAGTATTTCAATGGAACGAATTCACCGAAAACGACTTCAGAATAATACACTGTGTTATTACTATTGGCAAATTCAATAGCTCTAGTTATTATAACAATCGAACAAATATGACTAATTGATTTATTTACCTATGAAGATGCGTAATTGATAGTATCTTTATTTGTATTTAACAGTTCAGTCGGCGTCGGGCCGTCTGGGACGAATCGTTCATAATTACCGTCGTTAAAAACCACTTACCATCTCGCTTCTGGACGGTACGACAGTAGAAAGGTCACAACCTATATTTGGACAGCTGCGAGACCAAATTTCTTTAAAGCGGATGATCTTCATTAAACCGAATCCACCATTTGGCGTTTATGATTGCTGTTAAGAAGTTATTTCGTTCGTAAGATAGAATCTTCTTAGAACAATATTATATTAGTTATTATTTTTAATGCTTGTATGTAATTTCAACGGTTTCTTTTTCGTTATTTACCGTGAGAACATTTTTAAAGATTAGCCAATTATATTTTCTCGTGTATTCTAACGAACTCAATTTTTGGGCTAGAATTCTTTTAGATACACGACACTTGGTAGCTGAAAAGTATAATTTTATTTACATTATGCTTTCAAATGCATCGTTTGATATGTGATCGAGCGTCTATTACAGCGAGTACGTGATGAGATAACGTTAGTTTTTAAAACCTTACGCCTTATTAGGTATTCAGTGATGATAGTTTGGTGTCATCAACGTACGTCGCCTCTTCGTATGCATCGCAGCTGTTATCTGATAAGTGGTGGCCTGATTGGTCTTTGAAAGTTTTTGCGTGAATATTTCAATTTACTTTCTCTTGTTTGTATTATTCAAATGATTTAACTGATTTAATTAAAAAAATCTTTATTTAGCTGATATAATTTCTACTTAATATTAATTCGATATGTGCAAGTAAAATAAATCCAATCTGTCGGTTTAACAAAATCATTGATTGAACGCTTCGTATTTTGATAAAAAAATCTCAATATTGTCTTAAGAATATTTAATTGAAAAATATTTATGGATATAATGATCTTTTGGATTTTATATCATATCATATCTTGGCGGTTTTCCGATCCTAAACTTTTTTTATTCGATAATTAGAAATTAGAAGTTATGGGATTTTAAAATTGCTAAAGCGAAACTCATTTGAGAGTTATATGCTAAATTTTAGTAAAAACGATCTGTATACTATTAATAGATACTCGTAATGTGACGGACAGAAAATACATTACGTATAGAACAGCGGTCAAAATTTATCACTAAAAATTTGAGCTTAAGTCGCAATCAAAATCATTCAATCAAATTTGAATTATTCACGATACTATTCTTAAAGCATTGCCAAAAATAGACGCTCATTTGTTTGATAAATTAATGTACTAAAATAAACAGATGGTATTGAAAATATACGCTATCCGCCTAGATCTGGACACAGCATCATATCCAGCGAGCGGAACGCGCACGCGCGAAACTTTGCCAAATGCGACAGTTCCAGCTAGTTTCATTGTTATATAAGCTGGAATATATTGTTATAGTTTTTGTCTGTCTGGCTTTTATCCGCACTGGCGTTGTGTGTCTGGCTCCCTTTGGACGTTTCCTCAATTAATGTTCTATGTAGTTTTTTCTTCTTATGCTTACTTTTTATGTTATGACATTTGGCAAACAAGCAAGTCCGCTGTATGATAAGCAGTCACCGCTATCTATGTACGCTTGATATACTTAAAGTGTCACATGCGCGTTGTCATCCCAAATGATAGGAGGGAACGGGTGACAAAGGACAAGAGGAAGGGAACAGTGGAGCGAGAAGGGACCTTGGCGAGATTGAGTCTTCGGCGGTCCTAATCATCGGACGAAACGCAACAGTACCGACTCCGCTCGGTGACCCTGTCAAGGCCAGTAGAGCCAACAGCAATAGACATTCCGAAAAAAAAAAAACAGTACCGATATTGTTACTTTATGTCGATTTTCTGTTAGAGAAAAATACTTATTTCATCAGTCAAGCCCGGCCCATTTGTGATTGACTTTGTGATTTCTAACTTAAAAGTGTAAATTAAAAGAAAAATTAAGCCGACATCAAATTTCATAATATTAAATATATGTACATAATAACGTTACGTCTTCGCTACTTGTGAAATTATATTAATGATAATTTTTTATTGATATACAACTCCCTCGCGATGATGAAAGAGCATGCATTCAAGCTGTTTTATATTCTTGTACCACTAGCAATGTTACTTTTACTAGGTGGTAGGCTTTTATTGCAAGAGGCTGGCTAGGGACGTACCACTTTTGCATTAGTAGTATTTTGCAGTACTGTGTTTCGATTTCAAGGACACTGTAGCTAGTGACGTTACTGGGTAAAGGTGATTTAAGAACCAGTATCTCGAGGTTGACAACGCGTCAGTGTCACCATTGAACGACGACAATCGCTTACCATCAGATGGGTCGTTTGCTAACCAAATTCGTAACATAAGAATAACGGTATTTTTTAAGGATTGAAAACTTAAGTATGTTTATTTTGATCGACGCAGGTCTTACGAGTGCATATTCTCAGCGAGAGATGTGTGTCATAGATAATTATATGAACATATTTATGCATTTCTATTAAACGAGCGTGACCTGCTTGTCATGCTTCGCTAGATATTGTATAATGTTGTATGTTATGTTATATTGCTATTACGTTTTTATCGCGTAAATTTAGTTACAACTTTTTTTCGAAGGAAACTAGATCAAATCTGTTCAAGTCCTGTAGCATATTGTCTTGTAGTTATCTAAAGACGATTCGACAGTGATTATTAAAAGTCAACTTAATTTTGATGTAAAGGGTTTTTTAAGGGACTTTATCGTTCTATAGTACAACAAGAGATTAAAAAGAAAAGAGTTAGTTTTGTTGTAAATTAGCAGGCTGATGATGCCACTTCGTCCGCGATTTGTTCCCGAGAGAAATATTTGTAAGTGTATAATGTTCCATAAGATATATATAGAGTAATTTTGAGTAACTAAAGGGTTTCGCAGCTTGGTTATGAAGAATCTTAAGGGTGCGTGACATTCGGACGGACGGACAGACGGACACGACGAAACTATAAGGGTTCCGTTTTTGCCATTTGGCTACGGAGCCCTAAGAAGCTTTAGTCAAGAAAGTTTTCAACACCTCTAAAGTTAGTAATGTATAATTGGGCGCAAATTAGCAATACCAAAATTGAAAAAACTGAGTTGTATATGCAGAAGTGTTGGTAAATGGCTGAAGAACATTTTTCTTTAATATTTGTACGGTTTTAAGCTTTAAAACTTCTAAAAAGCCATTTTTCGATCATGCAATGTATGTATTTTTAAACGTTTTGGGCTATATTATAAATCAAATATACAGTTTGTATATGTATTTTTTGTGATAATAACTAAAATAACTTACATAAATCTGAAATTGCTAAAAACTTGACCAATACATAAAAAGCAAGTTGTTCAAATTTTCAAACGCGGTTTTCTCGAAATGAGATTCGTGTGGGTTGACATGGTATTGCTTATTTGCGTCCTAATTGTACATGTACCCATATCCTAACAAATTCTTCAACATTTCAAAATCACTTCAATATTAAGAAAATAACGTTCGTTCCTCATCACCGAAATAGATCGGCAATATATCAACGGACGGCGGTGGACAGGGGACGATGACAGCTCCTAGACTATCCGATGTTTTGCTTGGCTCGCATACCACTATTGATTTGTTCGTGTTTATATTATTTTAATAGTTAACTACTAGCAGAATCTGGCATGCGGTGTTGTGAATTCTGCTTGAACTTTTTTTGGGATATTTTTAATACCTATCATCACAAGTATTTAAACAAATTACCAAAAAGAATTGTGCGGTCGAGGGGCCCCCGTCAGAAAAGAAGTTCCTTACGTTTTTCTTCAACTCCGAACGTGATTCCAAATGGAATCTGTATATTTCATTAGGTTATATGATAAAAAGAAACGGGATCATTGAGAGAGAGAGAGAGAGATCATTTGCTTGTGGTAGGCTCGATACACCCACACAGCATACGGCATTTCGTTACGGGACGATTTCTACTAAATCACACTACACGTAAGCCGCGTTAAAGAACTGCGATACAAAAGTTAAACACTCTTCGTGAATAACTCTCTTAGTCTATTGGTGAAAACAGAACTATTAAACGGACTTTCAGTTCAGTAATTTTTGGTTATATCGAGATAGACACAGGCGTGGCGGGGGACTTTGGTCTATAATATCTAATAATATCAAATGGGATGACTTTACAAGTTGCCTAGATCGTGTTTTATTGTGTTTGGCTTCGGATTACTCTATTACATTAAGCTTCACCTAAGTAACTATCTTTGGACGGTTATAAAAAAGAAATGCTCTAAAATATTTCAGTACTATGATTGTGTAGTATAATATACAAATAAATAAAATTGAAATCTCTGTTTGGAATGTCGAAATTTTACTAAAAGCCTTATGCCTGTCTGTCTGTTTATTTTGGCTACTTTTCGCAATCATCGTACCCATTACAAATAATAATTCCGTAGACCACACGCGCAAAACCGCGGGACCTTAGCCAGTGACTCTCACTCATTTTAAAGGTGGAACGAAAAAGAATATTCAGACACCGTTGAGGCGTGTTGGTAGCACGCAAAGGCAGACCCTTTAGCCTTGATGGTTGCTGGTTCGATTCCGGCTCGGGCAGATGTCTATTTCGTCTGTCCTTTCGAGCATGCGGCTCGCTTCGGCGTCTGTCCTTGTGGGTTTCCCGCCATGCCTCGGAGAGCACGTTAAGCTGTCTGTCCCGGTTGTTATCGCATTACATTTGATGTTAATCGTTAACTCTTGATAGAAGAAAGAAAGAACTAATTTACTAGTAATCTTTCAAATCTGGATAAGAGTAGTCAAGGATCCTGGGTAAATTCAATACCAGGAATAATGCTAGCAAGAAGAAGAACGACAAAGAACACTCATTCGAATTGAGAAATTCTTTTGACGACATTTTGCTTTTCTTTATCTTGTATCCTTGCATAATGTAAATAAGTCAACGGCAGCGTATGTCTGACCGTTAGTGAGTCAGTCACATCGACTTGGCACAGCCATAACTGTGCAGTGGTTGAAGAATAGGGAAATACTTTTGTAAGTTGCGAAAAGCAAAGTTACGTTGTAGAAATTTATATGTCTGTACAACCCTTTTACGATCAAAATATAGTACAACATTGCTAAAATCATTTGTAACCTATGCCAGTGGCTTTTCTCGCGTGGTGTACCGATTTTTTAAAAATTAAAATGACATTAAAGTTACTCATATTAAAAGATTGTTACGTCTACAAGACAAGAAATAATTTAACTACGATAAGCAAGGTCATAGAGCCTCATTGGGCATTATGACGTTCATATGTTATTTGTGTAAAAAATATATAACATACTTATCAATATAAGGTATGGATGTATGGAATGGATGTTTGCTACTCTTGAACGCAAAAATTACTAAACGCATTTTGATGAAATTTAGTACACACATAACTTATTACCTGGATTTACATATTTTCTTTTTATCCCGGAAAAATGTTGGGTTCCTGTGGTATTATCAAAAAACTAAATAACGTGAACGGAGCCAGGGGCATAATTAGTAATTTTATAAATGCGAATGTTTGTAAGTATGAATGTATGGATGGATACTGTATTGTGTGTGTGTTTGTTAATTTTAATTTTTAATATTTTGTTATTTTACTAATGCTTAGTGGTTCATTGTATTGAGCCAATAGTGTCCGACTAAAATGACTGTGACATGGCGAAATTATAAGAGCGGAACCCATATCCTTTCCGTTTCGTTTTTGCCATTTGGCTACGGAACCCTGAAAATTGTTTGATTTATTTAAATGTATCTTTTTCGTTAAATGTTAAAAATTCGCGGAAGAGTTTGTCGTCATACTCCCAAGGTTTCCAACCAACGATTTTATATCTATTTTTATTTGCGTAACATCTAGATATGATATAATTCTAGACTGCCGCATGTCTTTAATTTAAAATATTCATTTTATATTTGTAAATTTGTAATTCTTTGAAAGATCACCAACGTTTTAGCACCACTCCTTCATCCTCCTAGCAATATTCCCGGTATTTACCCAGGGTCTGCATTTTCTCTGCTCCGGATTTGACGGGTAACTAGTGTTTACAGAGAGCGATTGACATCTGACTTCTGCAACCCAGAGGGCGAACCAGTAATCCATTGAATAAGAGCAAATTACGGATCTAGAGCTGACGATTACTACCAAATGTTATAATAACAACCTCTCTGAGGCACGGTGGGGAGACCCACAAGAACAAATGCCTAGATCGAAACAGATGTTTGTAAGATGACCCGCCTCGTTACCAACACGCCCCAACGATCTTCAAGCATTTTAGCAACTCTTATGTAGCTGATGTCTATAAGCTAAATAGATACTTTCTGTTAGGTGGATAATTAAAATAATCATTACAAAATGAATGATTATAATATGGAAATGGATTTTTAATATTTAATTATTATGTAACATCCATCGTGGATTCAATTCCTGCTCGGAGCAGATGTTCGTATCGACCATACATGTGTTCCTCTCTGGGTGGTTTTACATATGGTTGTGTGTAGTAATAAGTTTGTAGCGTTTATTGGTTGTAGGCCTTTTATTGCAAGATGTCGGCTAGTCAGATAGTGTCAGGTACTCTACAGCATAGTCATATACTGTGTGTCGGTGTGAAGGACGCTGTAGCTGTGTAAATTACTGTGCAAGGGAGATTTAAGAACCAATATCTCGAGGTTGACAACGCGTGAGTGACACCTACAAGCGTATGATGTTACAAGCGCTTATAGGCAACGATAACCACTGCCATCAGGTGGATCGTATGCTTATTAGCTAACTTAGTTAAAAAGATCCAGCACTCAAGGCCGATTTCACGATTTTGTTACATAGTTCATAATAATTATCATCTCTCTTCGTGCGGCGTCTTGCATTACTGGCTAAAACATAATCGGCTTAGGACCTTTCCGACATGAGCAGTGTATGTGTATTTTAGGTTATTTCCTGTTTACACAACCGTCTCAACCAGATACATGGCGTCTCTGTAACAGGAGAACCGAATTGAGATATCGTCCTGTGTATCACGTGTAATTAATTTTAACGGTTTTCAATAAAGTTTGAATTTGTACGGTTGCATTTTTTTTACTGGCAACCTTATAACTAATGACATTCGTGTGGGTTGACATGGTATTGCTTATTTGCGTCCAATTATGGCAGGTAGAGCCATGCTTTTCCCAGCACAAATTTTCCGGATCCATCGGGGCAGTACAACCCTCTCACAAAAAATCGGCGTAAAGTAACAGAGTACTGTTGTGATTTGTGCGATGAGTGGGACCGCCGTAGGCCCCATCTCCTACTTCCTCTGGTCCATTGAGTAGTTAACGCGCATGTGATACTTTAAGTATCACTAGTGTTCATAGGTTGGGGTGACTACTTATCATCGGGAGAAAACTATGATTATTTGACTTTTATACCACGATGGTGGCAAACAAGCGTACGGCCCGCCTGATGGTAAGCGGTCACCGTAGCCTATGGACGCCTGCAACCCCAGAGGTATCGCATGCGTGTTGCCGACCCCTTAAAAACTTTTGCAACCTTCCCTTGAAGAAACCCATTCTAAAAGTATAACGTATAACCCATACGTCATAAAATAAAAAAGGTTAAATTTCAGTGAACCCCACACACCATATCTCAAGTCCCAGATCTAGATTAGTTTTTTCTATCGTCCAGTCATTTTTATAATAATTTCTCGTCATGGGGAAAAATTTGCATGTTAAATATTCAGATTGTCTGTAGTTCGTTCGTGAAAGTTAGATTACTATTCAAATTGCTTTTTTAATTCCTACGTATTGTTTTGAGCGGAATTATTTTTGGATGAGGTTTTTCTTTTTAAAAATACGTTATTTTATACGTTTCTAGTCTAGCTTTCAACATTATGAGTTCATTTATTATTTCTTATGTATCTAATTAGTGTCGCTAAAACATTCAATTTCTTAACAGAAAAGTTAACGATTAATAATAAAACATGGCGGCGGCTGTCGTCCCCCGACGATAGTGAATCTGCCTAAACCGCGAAGAGAGAAATGGAGTGGTACCATTCGCTAGATCAGTGGTAACTCTCGAGACTATATCATCTATACAAATAAAAAAAAATTAATGTGTCTGTTTGTGAATCCGAATTAACAGCTTTTCACTAAACGCATATCATAGTATAAACGGTACTTATTGAAAAAAAAAAAACTATTTTTAATTTTTGACTGTTGTTTGTTTCGCCTAATCTCTGAAACTTTCACTGGCAGATAGTTGATTCTATAAGGATATCTTAGGTTACTTTTATTTTAGAAAAGTATTAGGGTTCTTTAAAAAAAAAAAATCGGTATAACACGCGAGCGCAGTTTTTGATTTTCCCTTTCAATAAGACCTACTATTAAACGAATCTGGAGTATTTCGAAACCTTCGAATAGAGTTCCATATCACGGGGCTTATATTAAAACTGTGTAACAAGTAATTGTATGTATTGTTCCAGGTGATGTTAGGCGGGACGGGCGCAGGGTCGCCGGGGGGCGAGGACCTGCTGACCGTCACCGTCGTGCGTGACGAGCACGGATACGGGATGAAGGTGTCAGGTCGGTTTACAATTACCACTCTTTATGTACCGTACGTTATGTAATCGGAACTGACAAGCACAAACTTCTACTACTATACACGCGAATTAGCTCCCGTTGAATTTAAAAAGCGGTCTTTTGGTTTTAATACAAAAGGCGATGTTGTGGCGCAGCGGATTCCCTCTCGGAGCAGATGTTTGACGGTTTTACGGACTGGGTGTGTTTGCACGTATGTATGTTTCCGGACCCTGACACAGGATATCACTATATTAATGTTTATAATATTTTCAACAACTTGAAATTGTCTTTTTATCATATTCCATGCTACTCGAGGAAGGCTATTAAAAATTGTTCTTTCTTAGCATTATAATGTAACGAATAATAATACCTTATCGAATGACCGGCTTTAGTGGCTCCATTCATTTGCGGATTAGTTAAATGGAGCCAAGCAATTAAGCTGTCGGTCCCAATCGCTATACCAAAATATCTGAGATTAAATATTAAATCCAAAAGTAATATGGAGTTCAGGTGGCAATAGGAGTTAAAAAATGCATCAGTGTTTGCATTAGAATACAAGAATAATACGCAGATAACGAAAATGAAAACAAAAAAAAGACTTTGGTCTCAAACGTCACAATTTTTAAGTAATTCTCGTAAAAAACTTAATAATTTTATTTCATTATTAATTACATGTACTTATATGTAGGTTTAGTTTATGTATGTTACCTAAATACCTACATAGTCTATTAAACTTGCATAAATCGTCAAATTTTGCAATTTTATAACACTAATTTCTAACTTCCAAGATCTTTTAAATATGCATAGTAAATATCCATGTTAATTCATATCTAATTAGCATTTTTAACTAAAGCAAGAACTGCCTTATTCGAACTTAAATTGGCCCAAGATCCGAATACCTGTCGAGTGGATTATATTAACATATTTGCGAAAGAATCAATTGCGGAGGCGGTTCATTTAACCGGTGACTGGTTTTCTATTAAGCTATAACCCAATTTCTAAGATTACAATTTTTATGGCTCGACAGAACTGCATGACACCTAGTCGTCTTTAGCCTCGATGGTTGTGGGTTCGATTCCCGTTCGGGCAGATGTTTGTTAAAATTTCTGTTTTGTTCTGGGCGTTTGCCCGTGTGAGTCTCCCCATCGTGCGTCGGAGAGCACGTTAAACTGTCGGTCCCGGTTGTTATCACATAACATCTGATAATAATCGTTAGTTCTTGATAAGTAATTTGTTCATATCCAATGAGTTACTGGTTTGCCCTCAGGGTTGCGGAGGTTAGATGGCAATAGCTCTGTTTAAAAACTAGTAACCAGTCAAATCCGGATATGAGTAATAAGCAGATCCCGGGTAGATAAAATACCGAGAAAAATGCTAGGAAGAAGATGAAGAACTGCTTACTTTATCTTCTTTTTTCAATTTACGTAATGAGAGCATCTCGTTGAGTGATGAAAAGTCAAAATAATAGCTATTTCATGCCCTTAGATGGCCGCGATTTTGTATATGTATGGAAAACAATTAACTGTTAGTGAGCATTCTATCGGTTATACATTGTAAAGTAATAGTAGGCAAGCAATCATGCGGTCCGTCTGACGGTAAGCAGTCACCGCAATCTATGAACGCGCGCGGTACTTGAAGTATTACATGCGCGTTGCCAACCCGAGGGATATAACGGAAGGAATGAGAAGGGAAAACAAAAATAATCGATGTAGCTGCATTGTAATAGTTCCCCTGAAACAAAATTGTACTAAAAATTTCGCATCATCGCAAATGTGTGCGGTATCTTGTTGGGATAATATTTTAAATAATATGATGTAATAATATATGATGATGTAATAATATTTTTATATTGATTTCAATAAAGTTATGTTATAAATGTTTATATCTAGCCCCCACACTAGGCAGTTGAGACGCTCATAGCCGGGTGCGCTCACTGATTGGTAAACGATCGGTGAGTAAAGCAACTCACTAGATGGATCGCATAGTGGTATTTCAACTGAGCGTCTGCGTGCTTCGGAGGGCACGTAAAAATTCGGTCCTGGCTGTTATCAATTTGATGACAGTCGATAAGTCGAGACGGTCGCCTATAAGGGCGACCTGAACAACTCTGAAACTAGGTTGGCCACTAAGGTAAGAAGAAGAACTAGGCAGTGTCTGACACGTGGGGGAAAACATCAATGTCAGCTTGTCACCGTGTGTGATGGTTTGGTTGGGATGGCAGTTGCTTCCTTATAATTATATGACTGTTAAAATAATTTGGATTTGTTAATATTAATAAAATATATACTTGTATTATAGGTGACAATCCAGTATACGTGCAATCAGTAAAAGAACATGGTGCGGCGTGGCGCGCTGGTCTGCGCGCTGGCGATCGCATCTTGAGAGTCGACTCGGTGCCCGTGCATCATCACACACATCAGCAGGTCGTTCATTTGATACGAGGTACGAATGAGTAATTACTTAAGTTAATATTGATACTTTAGAAGAAGTTATGAAGTCTTTTTGTCTCGACTATACCATCTACCCGACATTTTTCATTATATTTTTATGATTAATTAAATTATCAGAGTACAGAATAGTTATTTTTCAATTTACAAGGCTTTGTCCTAAAATTTCCTATCAAACCAACTAACTATATGCGTCTTATAACAAAGCTCTAAGACATACAAGTCATTCCCAAGTAAGTCCCAAGTAAGCTGTCGGTCCCGGTTGTTATCACATAACATCTAAATCATTTGCTGTTATTCAATGAGTTACTAGTTCGCCTTCAGGGTTGCGGAGGTCAGATGGTAATCGCTCTGTGTAATATGGAAATAAATGAAATAATTCTAGGAAGAAGATTTCGTGTATATGACACCTGTAATGTTACGTTATTTTCATTTATATTCTAAAATTAACTTTTACTTCTTATGTCCTTCCAGCTAATCCTACCACAGTTTTGACGGTACAACAGAACAGCTCAAGACACAAGACGCCGATAACAGCGCCGGTACCTGTCAATGTGAGTACATATGCTATTTTTAGTATATTCTTTCAAATCAAAAGAATCTTCTTAATTTCATGGGAAAAGTAAATTGATTTGGTTTGTACAGGAGACACATACTCTTTATGAAAAGCAGTGTATGGTTTTTGTTTTTATTTATTTATTTATTTATTTATACTTTATTGCACAAAGTGCACAAAAGGCGGGCTTAATGCTAAAAGTATTCTCTACCAGCCAACCCTGGACGTGGAAGAAAGAGTGTGGGTAGGCGTGGAAAAAAATATGTAAAATAGACATATAGTAGAGAAAAAATAGTTTTTAGTAAGAGAAAAAATTATAAGGTTACTGCTGGTTGACCTAGAATTTTCAATGTCGGTTAAAAGCAAGGTCTTACAGCATAAGTAACGGGAAACTTCCGAAAAATAAAAATGTTGAAAATGAAGGTAAATTTTGGTACTCACAAGTTTTCCCGAAAATCTAAATGTGCCCATATCTTTTATACGTGTTGGCTGAGGACCTTTATTTTACATATCCAACAGGGACTACAGTCCCCAGTATCTGGTATACATTTCAACTTGCTAGGTCCACCCGGTCCTAGGAATATCGGTGGTGACTTATGGAAAGACAGACTGACAAGAGAGTGATCTTATATCCTTTTTTACCTTTTGATGTAGAAAAACCTTAATGATCACCCTCTCACAGAATAACACCTCAATGCAAAGAACAAAGCGAAGCACGTTGACTACGTATCAGTATTAGCTTAATTTCAATGGTGGTAGGTCTTTTGTTGCAAGAGGCTGGCTAGGTAGGTACCACCGCAGTGTCCAATATTCTGTCGCCAAATAGTAGTGCTTAGGCACTATTGTGTTCCGGTTTGAAGGGCATTGTACGCTAGTGAAATTACTGGGCGAACGAGATTTAAGAACTAATATCTCGAGGTTGGCAACGCGCGAGTGGCACCTACTAATGGTGCTGCAAGCGCTCATAGGCTGCGGCAGCCACTTACCATCAGGTGGGCCGTATGTTTGTTTGCCAACTTCTAACATAAAAAAAAAAGTTAAACTCTGAAAAGAAAAATTCGGAAGGCTTTCAGGAACTCGTAACGCGGATGAATATGGTTAGCCAATTTACAGGATGCGTGGAATTATCTTCAACCGTCAGTCGGTACTTCCTTCGTGCGTGCGTGCGTTATCCTCACTTGATTTCTAATTTATTATATAAATTGACTTCAGTTAAGTTCTGGATTCCAACCGATGTAGATGTCTCAATTCTTTACGCAAAAACGTGTGTAGTTTGTTTTGTTGTGATATGAGTACGACAATAATTTGTTGTTGAGTTATGGTGTCTACAAAACTTATGTTTAACATGTGGAGAACTCAAAAGGTTTGTTCGTTAGGTTAAATACTTATATAAATGTTGTGTTGGGGATCCAGAAACACATAAACACAAGCACAAGTAGTAGTAGAGTCATACTCCTCCTAGCACAAATGAATACCCTGAATACAGAAAATCTGCGTAAAGTAACAGTGTATTGTTGCGTTTCGTTCGATGAGTGAGAGTGCCGGAGGCCCAGTCTCCCACCCTCTCTGGTTCCTTTCTTTTACCCTTCTCATCACTTAGGTTGGTAACGCGCATATGATACTTCAAGTATCGAGCGCGTTTATAGGTTGCGGTGACTGCTTACCATTAGGCGAACCGTATGCTTTTTTGCCAACCGTCGTCCCAATTAAAAAAAAAGAAGTTTGGTCCAAAAGTTGGTCCAAGCATGTTGGTCTAAAATAAATTGTGTGATCTGACGAGCGATTTGTGAATGACGTAAGCTCTTCATAACATGTAGCCAGCCACGATTATTAAATGCTTGTAACTGCTAGACGAAACAATAACGGAATGAAAAATAATGTTGCGAAAACAAATGAATTGTACAATAGGCGGTCTTATCTCATCCCTAAATATAATATTATTTCGTACACAAAATAGTGCAACGTGAAATCATAATTGAGATATTTGAAACGTGAAATGTTAGTGCATTCATTTGAAGTTTTTTTTTAAGCGTCGGAAGATACAGACATCTCCTAGATATATCTACAATAGTACGTCTATTTTGTGAGTGTTTAGAATTATTGTGATAGCGGATTCACCGTTGATATCTATACGAAAAAATTAAATTGAAGTGTCTGTTGGTAATTCTAAATTATCAACTGTATACTAAATGCATTTATTACTGGTGGTAGGTCTTTTGTTGCAAGAGACCGGCTAGGTAGGTACCACCGCAGTGACAATTATTCTGCCGCCAAATAATAGTGCTTAGGCATTACTGTGTTCCGGTTTGAAGGGCACTGTACGCTAGTGAAATTACTGGGCGGACGAGATTTAAGCACTAATATCTCGAGGTTGGCAACGCGTGAGTGGCCCCTACTAATGGTGCTGCAAGCGCACATAGGCTGCGGCAACCACTTACCATCAGGTGGGCCGTATGCTTGTTTACCAACTTCTAACATAAAAAAAAAATTTGAAAAATTAAAATATGTGTCTGTCTGGACATTCAGACGGTCGGTTTAGCGGAATTTTCAATGGCAGATAGCTGGTGTTATAAGGAGTAACTGTTATTGTAAAAAGAGTTCCGTGCTGTGAAGAAACATCGGGACACGACGCAAGCGTAGCTGTCGTGCTAGTATATAATAATATCTTGGTAGATGCTTTGTATCTGGCTGTATGTATACATATAGGTAAGAAACCCTCGTGCCTGTCACTACTCAATAACTGGAGTTTCATTTTTTTCGAAGTCAAGTTTAATTTTCTTTGAGGATAGTTTTATATTAGAAAGGATGGCTATATTTTAAATTTGATTTCGTTGAAGCTAATAGAAAGGGACTGTACAGTAGGCTGAGAGAGGGACATATAATCTATATTTCTCAGCGAGTAGATTAGATTATAATGAATATAAGTGTAGTAAATTAAGTAATTGCAATAACTTTTGACAACGCCGTGGTAACCTTGCGGACTGTTATCACATCTGTGTCAACGGATGACTTCACTGTGACGTGAGGGGTGCATTCTTTTGCGTTACGTTTACGTAGATTACATTTTATAAGATATTTTGTAAATTTTATTTAAAAAAATTAACTTTAGAATAAAATTGTAGGTCTGTTTGTTGGTTTTTTACATTAACTAATTTAATGTTTGTTTTGTCCTGTAACTTTAATCCACATTAGTTCCATGCTGAAATCATGACAATCGGACTAACAGACAGTAATATTTCCGGATATAAAATACAAGTTGATGAACAGACAGACAAATGTTATCAGTATTTATTATAATATTTAATACGGCCAATAACTTGAGGCTTGACGTTTTCCAAATGGACTAAGACAATGATTTTGTAGAATTTTCTCACGAAGAAGTCAGTGAGCTAATCTAATCGTATCAATATCTTAGAACACATCAACACAAATCTTGCAATCATACTCGTATAGACAGGCTGGGGGCTAATCGTTTTGACCCCCACCTGGGCCAAAATTAGGAAACTGTCTTCTCCGCGGTCAAAGGCTGGTTACGCCAGTGCTTGCAGGCGTTCATAGGCTACGGTGATCGTTTGCCTTCAGTTCTTAATCCTTCGGGAGCAGCAATATTAATGGTTAGTTTCATAAAAGCTGTACTCTATATTACAGCAAGAGAAGCAGCGGCAGCTGGAGGTGTCGAAGGCGCAAACGGTCCGCCTGATGCTGGAACAAGAACAGAAATACATAAGAGATCTTAGAAGTGAGTACTTCTTTACTATACAATAATGCTATTGTTGTTACATTTTATTTTAATTTAAATTTTAATTGCTTGATTATAAAAATTCTTTTTTTTTTTACAATGTTACATGTAGATGACGTCACCGCTAGGATGAATGACGTAATTTAATTTGCTCGATAAAACCTAAATAGTGGCTATTTGACAAATAAATCAAAACCCAGGCGATATACATTGATTTAAAAAAAATTAAGGAAATAAATCTTGGAGAAATAAAAATAAAATAATTAAAACAGATGAATGGATATGAAAAACTTTGCACAGTTATAAAATAGTCTTATATTACAAACTAAATGATACAAAAGTTTACAAGAAGATTGATAGCAAGTTCGCCGTTAGCCTCCAATGCCCATTAGATAATGAAGTTTTAGTTTCTTCACGGGCCATTGTCAGTGTAATAGTACATAAAAAAGAATAATTAGCTTACAATGACGTATTCCAGATGAGCTGCTGAAGGTCCCGGACGTGAGGAAGCAGGCGCAGCTGGACTCGGCGGAGCAGCGCTGCTCCATCCTCCAGCACGAGATAGACTCCATCATGGCGGCGCAGGTATTGTAGATATTATTGATTTTGAACTTGTTTCGGTGATATATTCAGTGGTAGCGTTGCAATTGTTTAAAGATTGGTTATAAAAACGTTGGGTAATTTTGATACTTACAATTAATGTAATATTCTTAGGTTTATAGTAAAATGAGAAGGCGGAATATAATACATGTATATGATAGACTAGCGGCCCGCTCCGGCTTCGCAAGGGCATAAAATATATAGCCTATGTCATTCACTGAAAAAATGATTAAAAGCGATTCAGTAGTTTTGATTTATTCATTACTGCCCGTGGCCCGCACGCGTTAAACGTAATTATTTACGACATCAAATTAGAAACCTCAAATTATATTTATCTCCACTTTTTTTATACATATAAATCTTCCTGTTCAATCACTCTATCTATTAAAAAACCGCATCAAAACCTGTTGCGTAGTTTTAAAGATTTAAGCATACATAAGGACAGAGAAAGCGACTTTGTTTTATACTATGTAGTGATATATACTATAAGCAGGCACTTCTAAACAGTCGAAAATGTCCATAGAATTGCTGGTTCTTGTTCATTAATTAAATATCGATCGGAACGAATTTAGTTAAAAACTTGTCAAGGTGTGACTAATTTCGTTCCGTTGTGTTCGTTGAATTCAAGAAGGAGCACCAGTCAATCTTCGACAATTTTTCTGTGTGAAAGGACCTGTCTACAGTATATAGTACAGCTCAGGCGAGTCAACGTGACACCTGGCTTGTGTTTGTACCCTTCCCCCACTTCCCTGTGCTCACCTCGCTCGGACAGTAGCGTTAGCATAAATATATACAATATTTTAAATGCTATCGAATACATTGTTATAAATTTATTTAATATTTCTTAATACTGGATGCAATATCATAATATTGATTGTCATAAATATAACATAAAAATTTACATAACTTAAAAAAATTAAATATTTTGGAGAAAAATAAAAATAAACAAAAACGTTTTGCATGCAGTACTTTCAAGTACTGTATAAACGTCATCCTAACCATGTTTCATGGTAATTCACCGGAGCTATGTCTACGGCATTTATTGATCTTGCCTTATGGAAAGCAGTGATAACGTCGTAAGTCTTAAGTTAAAGAGCTTATCTAAAAGATCCCCATTCACTCTCGACTTGATTGACTATATGGGTTCCTTTGTCCTTCAATGTTGGTTAAACATCGTTTCTCAAGTATATTAATAATAATATTTCCGGGCTATGACAATCTTTGAATAATTGTAATGTTACCATATAAAGACCAGCACATGTCAAACTGTAGATAACTTTTTCTTTAGCTTTAAATTTTATATTCACCTTATTGTATAGAGATCACAGTTATTTTCAAATTAGCTTATTTTTGTGACGTCATCATCATTGTTTTTTTTTATTTAGTTTTATCGGTGTTTGTGTGGCTTAGAAAAATAACTTCGCTTTTTATATATTACCATGAAATATGAAATAAATATTCAGTGAGAAAAACGTAAGCGTTAAAAATTTCAAAATGGTATTTTAAAAATAATATTTGGTTCAGTAAATTAGTTATTTTTGTAAACCACAATTTGAAGGCGAAAATAAATTGTAAGATAACTGTCGAGTCTTTACTGTCAATAATAAAAACTGTTACTAACTCATTAACGGATCGGGTTGTCCTTACGTTTTGTTACATTGTCTGCTTTAACGCGTGTCCTTTGAGTAAAATATATACGTTCACAGAATTATATTGATTTATGTATTGTGTAACCTGTACAGTTGCGTGGGCACACATATGTCCCAACGATAATTTAAGGTTATTTCATATTTGTATCTAAAGCCTGCTGTTGCGATAATCTCGGTCACAGCAGAGATTATTTATTGCACCAGTGCAATCAGCACACTGGTGGTAGGTCTTTTGTCTGTCCGCAGTGTCAAATATTTTCGCCGCAAAGCAGTGGTGTCTTATGCATTACTGTGTTTCGGTTTGAAGGACACTGTTGGCTAGTGAAATTACTAGGCAAGAGAGATTCAAGAGCCCATCTCAAGGTTTGCAACGCGTGAGTGGCACCTACTAATGGTGTTGCGCGCTCATAGGCTACGGCAACCGCTTATCATATGCTTGCTTGCCAACTTAGTAAGATAAAAAAAAAATTTCTACAAATCGCGTAGAAGATATATAGATGAGATACTTTAATTTTTAAAATGCATAAATCCAGATGATTATTTGAAAATTCATTTTCGCCTCGCTTTAACTCTTGTGTGTGTATTTATCGCGCCACCCGCACCACGCAATTTATGGGTGAAGATTTAGAAATTCGCAAAAAAATCTTCATCCAAATCCTCCCCCCGAATTCTAGCCGGAAGCTGCTCAACCGACAACACCGAAGCTCCCCCGAGCGAAAGAGCCGGATAAAAACTCCGGTTTCCTTAGCGGACTACCACGATCGCTCAGCAACCTGACCGGACAGAGTCTAAGGAACCTCCGACAGAATAGAAAAGAACAGCCCCTGGTCAGGCAGAACTCGGACGAGTCGAACAAGAGACGACACAACAACACAGTCCCGATGGTGCCGACGACGTGCCTGGACAACAGTCCGCCCCCCCTCCCTCCTAGATCAATAGAGAGGCCCAAGCGCAGTCCCATAAGTCCCCCGATAAGCCCCGTGAACCCCTGGCGCAGCCGAAGCCGTGCACGTCCCAGAGGCAGTACTACAAGATGCCGCACCCGATGCACCACTCGATGCCGCAGTACCGGGAGGAGGTCCGGCGGTCCTCGAACTCTCTGGACGGCGACCTGGAAGGACCTCAGCCGAACTCGATAGCGTTGCAAATGAACTATCCGCTTGTGAACGCTCCGCCGCCGCCTCTGCAGGTAAGGTTGTGTTTGCTGATCGAGTCCAATAGTAATCATTATCGGTCAATCAATAAAAAAGTTGATTCGTGTCTGTTAGTATATAATAGTCCCCTTGATATCATATACTTATTTATTAAGCTATTGCATAGCTTTTATCGCGGGCTTTGAGCGCGGCGACCGAATCAAGAAATCCCTTAACGAAAATAAAACCTAACAAGAAAAATTATAGCAAATACCTCAATAAATGTATTGGAAAATGATCTTTAAATAATACGCTATAAAGATTCTTATATATGCAAAGGATTTTCGTCTTTAACTCAAAGAGAGTTAATGCGATTATTCTATAAAGTTAAAGTTTCATATAAAACGTCCTTTCATCAAAATTGACGACGGACAGACAGAGAGACTTTTGCATTTACACTAATTATTATGTAGAAGGAATTTATTACATGGTGTTGCAAGAGTTCAAAAGCTTCTTTCCTGACGGAAAAATTAATGAGACTGGCTTAATTTTACAATTTTGTTTGATAGCTTGACCGATAATGTATTGTCGAGTCTGTTTTTCAAAATTCGACAGGGGAGTGCTGTTTATATACCCCTACTAATCGATCAGCAAACATTTTTTAATTTGTAATTATAAGTAAAGCTTTAGGCTTCGATTTTATTATTTATCATCCATCATCAACCACTTTTACTGTAGTTTGCGCTTTACCTGATTATATTTGCAATAGATATTTTGAATTTATTTTTTAGTTTTATAATTATGAATTAAGTTACGTGTGACGTTTTTGTTAAATTTTCAATAATAACATTTAATGTTTTAATTATGTATGTTTGTATAACGTGTTTGTATCTGTTAAAAATTGGTTTAACTTTATGTAACTAACTTGTAAATGAAAGGTTTCGAAACGATTTATAAAATTATATCATGCACATAGTTTTAATCCCCATTCTTTTCACTTAATAATGATTCATTGTACCCTGTTTTTATGGAATGACATTTTATTGGGTATCTCATACATAATTCTGTCATAATAAGTGATGTCGTACGTAGGTATAAGTAAAACTTAACTGTATTTTTCAGTGTTTTCCTGCGTACATTAATATATATTCTATTGTTTTTATTTATTATAATTTGTATTTTTTTTAATATCCAGACGGACAATCGTGGTGGTGTTCCAGTGCTGCACGTGAGGAGTCAGTCGTCTCCGGAACATTTAGACCACGAGCCGCGAAGTAAATGTTCGAGTGAGTCAGTTAAAATTATACTTAAAAGTAAAACAAATCCCTCATATAATTATAATAATTAATTAATAATAAACGTTACCACACCCAATGGTTTTCATTATGATAATAATATCTTGTGTCGGAAACACAGTCACGAGCACAAACATCTAGATCAAAATGTTAACCGTCACGTCTCTGCTGACAGTACAGGCATCTCTTTCGGTCGTGCTGCGTTTGTCATTGTATGTTCCTGGACTTCTGAGATACAGAATATTGCTATCTTAAAGGTCCCCGTCGAACGTGGAACGTTTATTTATGTATCTATAATAAACCTCTAAAAAACTGAAGTAAATATAATATATAAGTAAGTTAAAAAGGAAACAGTAATTACATGATAATACTTTTTACGCAATTAAAATTAAGGATTGGAAGACTATCCTGTATGGGCGATCCTATATTATGCGAAGAGATGAAAGTCATGGGACCAAAGGAGCGATGGATTTGAAAGTGAGTGGTAGTGAGAGGAAAGGACGCCCGAAAGAGGCGTGGATGAAATGTGTGGAAGAGGATATGCGTAGAAAGGGAGTGAGTGCAGAGATGACGAATGATAAGAATGGAATGAATGGAATGGAATGAAAAGAATGGAAGAAGAAGACGTGCTGTGCTGACCCCACTTATGTGGGATAAGGGCAAGAAGAAGACTTTTCACGCAAATGAATGTTTAATATCGATATAAATGTAATGACCGCTCGCAGGCCGCGCCGCCCCGCAGCAGGAGTGGGCGCGCGGCTCGCCGCCCCCCGGCACGCCGCCGCCGCCCTACCCGCCGCCGCCCGCGCAGGTCAGCTCTGCTACCCTAAGGTCGAACCAGTGGCTCGTTGGATAAGAGCGGATTTAGCTATCAAGAGTTAACGATTATCAGATGTTGTGATAACCACCGGGACCGACGGCTTAACGTACTCTTCGAGGCACAGTGCGATGGCTTATATAGACAAACGCTCAAACCCAGATAAATATTTGTGAGATAACTACAAAAGTCTGCCTCGTGCGGGAATCGAACCCGCGACCGTTGAGACCACAACACGCCGCAACGGTCGTCTCGTCGCGCAGATGACTGCTTCTGATAGAACCAACGTTTTAAGTCGGGACCTTCCAGGCTAGTGTTTGACACTCGTTGGTGCCCTTTCGTAAATTCATCACCAACATAACGGCCCGAACTTAGTCACACATTGATGAAAGAAGCTACTGTGTGACTAACTTGATTCCGTTGCTTTGGTGTTGCATTTACGAAAGGGCACCAGCAAGTCTATGACATGTTGTAAATATAGAGAGACTCATATATAGTAAGTCTATGGTGATGGGAATTCTATAGGATATTAAGTCATTATATTTATAACATATTTTGTAAATTTTATTATAGTAAAACATAGATAAAAATATTTTTTATTTTTTAAATTATTTCCAAATGTACTAATGAAGAATTACTACACCTGATTTGTTTTTGTTTTAAATGTTTTATAAAGAGAACATTTCATTGTTATAATCTTGATCTTAAAAATAAAATAAGAAAGAATGTAAACTGTTTTCTCTGCAACCCCAGCCGTGCGCGGACCCGCAGAGAGCCATCATATCCATGGAGGAGGACGACTCGCCGGCTTCCGTGAGTGCACTTGCAGTCTATCTAGTACCTTAAAACGAGGAATTCTTGTGTATATATATAATTGGGATCTCAGAAACGGCTGCATCGATTATCATGAAATTTAGTATGCATGGGTTTTCGGGGACGAAAAATCGATCTAGCTAGGATTTATTTTTAGAAAATGTGCCTTTGTCCGTGTTTTCAGTCCGTTGTCGACACGCCATCTATTATCAACAAAATAAATTAAAAATGTCAAAATATATAAATAAAGTCACAGCGCACTTGAGCGACCACGCGTTGCTATAGCAACAAGGATTTATTGAATTGAATCGAATGACAAACATTTCTACAATGACAGTTGACAGCGATGCGTCCATTAGAATTTAACAAAATAATCAACAATCCCAATTTTTGCGGATATAACTTGTTGTCGAAATCATTATTTTATTATCCAGGTAAGGTTTCAATCGAGTCTACCGTACCCTTCACGACTTTCGATTTATCAAAAACAAAAAAAAACCGAGCATAGCTCGGTCAACCAAGTACTATATATATAAAAGGAGAAGACATGACTGACATACAAACATCCATCCTAAAATCTTGGATCTAAAAATTTAGATTCTTCACAGATGCTGTTTTTAATACGTTAGTGATCACTTAAAAAAAACACGTAAGGGGTAAAAAAAAGGCTAAAAGTTTGTATGGTAGTCCATCATTTTTGAATCGAGAAGCATGAATCTGTTTTTTTTTTTTTGACGAAAATGTAGAGGTAAAAAACACGTTTTTTATAATTCTTCCTCTTCTGAAGATTGGAAATGGAGGCTTAAAGATTGTATTAAAATCGTTATTCACGCGGGCGAAGTTGCTGGCAGGAGGTAGTTGACTATAAACTAAGGATCAGCCCTTCCGTACAGAAAAAGTGTCCAAAGATTTGCTGGTGCTCCTTCATAAAACGGAACAATTTGGTATTATGTTGTTGTTATTGTTGTTTAAATTGTTGTTGAATTTAAGAAAGAGCACCAGCAAATTTTTACATTTTTTGTATGGAAGAGTCTGTCTATGTGTCCAGGTTTACAATAAGTATTTTTTTGTTCCACGTCGACATATTGAGACTAAAAACAATAATTTCCAGGACAATTCAACGTATTCGGGACTGTTCTCGAATCTTCGTTCAGTGAGAGAGTCGAAAGCCAGGACCGCTGTGCTCATCAACTGGCTGTTGGGGGAGAGGAGGTGAGTGCTTATTACATATTTTTGAAGTGAAACTTCTTTCGAATCGTTGTGATTTGAAATCGTGCAACGGAAACAACGACATATAAGAGACACAAATACAAAAATATGTAGGACGAATGAGACAGAAATATACATACTATTTTATATTATCGGTCTCTCCTCTTTGCGCCATGCTGTAGTGAGCCAGAGCGAGAGAGCAAATGTCGGTGTGTATGTATATATATAAGGTGTTTCACTTTTAAATACGGTAACTTTGCGGGAAGCTTCTATAAGTGTAACAGATCAAATTCTAATTACGATATATGATGTATCTTTTTGCTATATTTAAAAAAATATATTTTCATATCATCACTCGAACTATGACTTTAGCTGAATAAAATCTATAATTCAAGCCGTGCGCTACGTCACATCACATATGACGTAACACATAGCGCGTATAGCGGCATTGACCTGAGTCACCGACCGCGCGCCCGGTGTGTTATGTGTTTATCACAAAGAACGTGGATACATTATGACAGTAGTGTAGTATCTTGTATGTAGCTTGCATGTCGTTTAAACTATCCTTCGCCCTTTCAAAAGTTCTTTTTCCAGCATCAATCCCGGTATTTTGCCCAGGGTCTGCTTATTACCCTTATCCGGATTCGACAAGATACTAGTTCTTACGCAGCGATTGTCATCCGAACACCGCAACCCAAGGGCGAACCAGTAACTCATTGGATAAAAGCAAGTTACTAATATTATCAGATGTTTTGATAATATCGACCGCCGACAGCTTAACGTGCTCTCCGACGCACGGTGGTGAGAACCACAAGGACAGACACCCGGACAGAGACAGATATTAATAAGATCAAACCAATATCCACCCCGAACGGGAATCGAACACGGGACCGTCGAGTCGCCATAATTTGATTCTTCAGAAACCACTATGATGAAATAATAAAATCAAACTGCGAGTTTACGACCTGCCCCACGTAAAAAGTCGTTCACTCCGTCATTTTTAAATAAGGTTATTGACCGGTAGCATCGCTGGACGGTTTTGATGTCGCCGCTACTTGCCTTGCCTACTTAGCGCTCCACATAGATTCAAGACAACCCGCACCTCACACCTTAATTGAAATTTATTAATTTAATTTTTTAATAAATAACACATGAATGGTTTCATCAATACAAATTACCGCCCCGAACGGCAATCGAACCCGTGACCATCGAGTCGGTAGGCTCGCTACGTACACGCTACAACGATTTTATGCAATATTTACCTGTAAAAATTACCAAGACCGTATTCATAACGCGTATTTCATGACTCAGTGGAGTAGCCTACAAGAACAATAGCAAGATGAAAATTAATCTGTAAATGTAGTCTCAAAAGGAATTGAGTTATTGTCTATTATCGCATGTTGAAAATAAAAGGTAAAACTTTTCCTTAACCTTAAAATTTGTTTTTTTTGCAATATTAAAGATTATCGATTGTAAAAATGTTATTTTAATTTTTAACTGAATTTCAATACAGTTGAATAATCAAGCAAATTCCAGGAATATCTTTATCTTCACAAATAACGCAATAAAATATGTATAAAACTTATATATAATTCAGTATCACACATTACTAAATAAAACATACGTAAACAGAAATGTACATCTGAATTAGCTCAAATGATTATTATTAAAAACTAACTTTAAGAGGGATAACTGTTTGCGATATTAACTTTATACTACAGCTCACACAAGTAGGTGCGCAAGCGAATCAGCATTTAGTCATTGACCTCCCTATTTATTCACTGATTTTCCTTCACACTCCTGTCTGTTTAAAAATTTCAGTTAAAAATAATTCAATCCATCCAACTAGAAATCTATTATTAATCGTTAGATAAGTAGTTAGTTAGATTACTAATTTTATTTTTAATCAAGATATAATAAGTCTAATAAATTACGTACCTAGCTAATAGCTACATAGTACATTCTACAATTCGATTGAATTTATTTTGCATTTGAGTGTTTAAATTACGTAATAATTTTACCTACTTTAACCAACTCAGATCATAATTTACGTTTTAAAATATTAATAATAAATAATTTACGTAGCTGTTCACAAAGCGAGCTTTCACTATTTTCCTAAATAGGAAAATAGTATTTTATGGTAAATTGACACATCATAACCCAATTTAGGGTATTATTCGAAAATATCGGGTATCTTAACTTAAAAATTTCTTTTCTTTTCTTAATTCAAATTTAAAAAATGTGACCCAATTCCTATAATCCCGGCTAAAGATTTCTTTATTTGCGGATCTAATCGGTACAAAGTACATGCATAGTAATAAGAAGAATTCTAATACGTATGTTTCCAATTAAATATCCTTTGTAAACTCGCCGATAAATCGACTAATAAAAAAGTAAAAAGACCTTATTACAACCCTACAGTAAGTATGTTATTAAGTGATATCGCCGCTGTATTTTTCGGCCTTTGATATAAACCGCCTTCAACGCTATATTGTTTCGGCCTTTGACATAAACCGCCTTCGCCGCGGTCGGTGTTTTTGAAAATGTAAACAAACAGAATTAAAGTAACCTTATTACTCAATGCATAAAGTTTATTTTTAAAGGCTACCACGTATAAGATGTTCCGTTCTTTGGTAAAACCCGCTTTGCGTGTCTTATTGTTTCATCGTTCCATTCGTTACAAAAACTCTGATCGAGTAACACGTCTCTACAGCTGTCTTCGTAATTTAAAATGTCGACAAAAAAATATTAAAAACGAGTTTCGACGCGAAATAAATTAGTGTTACCGCCTAAAGTGAAAATAGAAATGCTTGATCGTTTACGCCCTGGAGAGTCATATCATGCTCATTCAGTGTTAGCTTCAACTTCACTGTCAGCGAAAATTGTTCGTGATCCAGCAATAGAAAAATGGAAGTGGTATTGTCATTATGGATCGAAGACCGCTAAAATCAAAACAAGGACGACCTGCCAGTGTTTTAGCGTGCTAATAAGAAAGCGTGGTTAACAAGTGCCATTTTTGTGACTGTGAATTCCGGAATTGTTATGTTTCTGGAGTTGAAATTTGTTTAAAAAAAAAGAATTCAGACTTTAAAGCGGTTCTAGTTTTGGACAATGCACCAGGTCATCCTCCATTTTTTTTTTTAATAAACAAGTGACATTTTTACCTTCCAACACGACGGCTTTGCTTCAACCTATGGACCAAGGAATAATCCAGGTCTTTAAGCTCTATTACATTAGACGAACCTTCAAAATCATTTTGAATAATATGGAAGGTGATATGAATCCTGATATGAATGTTATGGAATGCTGGAAGAAATTTGACATAGCAAAATGCATCGTTGGAAGAACTGAAGCCATACACATTGAATTCGTGCTGGAGAAAACTGTGGCCTGCTCTGACTGTGGAAAATGACGAAGAATCTGTGCAAATGCAAACTATTACTGCAAACATAGCCGAAATTGCGAGTGGAATAGGACGAAATGGGTACGAACAGATAGAATCAAGTTACATTCAGGAGTTGCTTGTATTGCAACATTAATATTTGACTGAAACCGACTTGGAGGAAATGTTAAATTCACAGCCCATTGAAGAAGATGCTTCAACAAGCAATTTGGAAATGTGGTATTTAATCTGAAAAATTTTAGTGAAGGTTTAAGAATGGCAAATGAGCTTTGTGATTTCTTTATGAAAATGGATCCGCCTATGGAACGAAGTATTGTTTTCAAGAGGCACATTGCTAATGCAACTACTGAAGATCTGTGTGAACTGAAAGAGATTTAAAAAACTGCCAAGCAAGAAAAAATTACAAAATTCTTTAAACCGTTGCCTAAGCCTTAATGCAATAAGTATGGTCAAAAACTTCAATTAAATTTATTTTTTTATGTTTGTTTTTTATTTTGTCAGCTATGAACGTATCCCCTATAATGCCATATAAAATACCATTTCATATTCACTGTTAAGAGCTTTTACTGTACTAATAATTTTTGGTCAGCTTTAATAATAAACTAATTAATTAATTATAATGTTAAAGTACAATAATTAAATTTATAACTTTTTAAAGACAAACGTATTTTGTTTTTGTTTCATAATTACGTATACTACGTAATAATAACCGCATTCACTAAATATCATCCATATTCGCCGGTATTTCCCGGCGACTAAAGAATTTTTGACGCCATTGTTGCTAGGGAAGCGGGGCAAGAGAGCAAAGGCGGAGTAAAGATTAGTAATTAGTATTGCCAGACTTTTCAAGAAAAGTGCTACTTTTGTCATTACAACCAAAATTCTAATATTCTGTAACTTACACTTTCAAATATTATTTTGCCAAATAAAATTCCACAAATACAGGAATTCAATACAAAAGAAGCACAAAATATTGTATGTAAAAATATTAGTATAAAATGTATATCATCTTTGTTCGAGTATTTTTTTAATATTAAAAAATTTCTTTTACCGTATTGTTTTAGTTAATTTTCACATGTATTTAATATCCTCAATCTTAACGTGCTTTATAACTCGACACCGTAATTTCCTTAAATATTTCGAAAATTTATATCTTGCCAACACTAGGCGCTACACGTATATCTATCTTGGGAGAGACTAGAATAAAAATAAGGCGTCGGGATGTGACGACCCCATCGCCCGCTGTTGGGATAACCTCTGTCACAACAGAGATTATTCCACCAGTGCAATCAGTCACACTGGTGGTAGGTCTTTGTTGCAAGAGGCCGGCTAGGTAGGTACCACCGCAGTGTCCAATATTCTGCCGCCAAATAGTAGTGTTTAGGCACTACTGTGTTCCGGTATGAAAGGGCACTGTACGCTAGTGAAATTACTGGGCGAACGAGATTAAGAACTAATATCTCGAGGTTGGCAACGCGTGAGTGGGACCTACTAATGGTGCTGCAAGCGCTCATAGGCTGCGGCAGCCACTTACCATCAGGTGGGCCATATGCTTGTTTACCAACTTCTAACATAAAAAAAAAAGGCTTGGTCTACACCACGGGTTTTATTAGTTTAATTAATTAGTACTATTTTCTTGTAAAAAAAATATTTATCAGTTGATGTTTAAAGTATCCTACTCCATCGAAAAGTATTCAATGTTTGGAATTATTTTGCATTACATAATATTGTACATATTAGCTTTGCTTACCCCTGCCCTAATAATAGCAATAAAACAAATCTTTTTTTTTATTTCACGCTGGTAAATTGAAGACATAAGTATTTTAATTACATACTAGCAGTCGCTCACACTTTACCCGCGTAAAATAAAAAAAGTAATTGTTTTATTGCTACTCATTGGATAAGAGCAATTTACTTATCAAGATTTAACGATTGTTATCAGATGTTATTGATAATAATCGGGACCGCCAGCCGAGGCACGGTGGGGAGACCCACACGGCCAAACGCCCAGACCGAGACAGAAATTTAAGAAACATCTGCCCGAGCGGGAATCGAGCCCGCAACCGTCGAGACTAAAGGCAGACTCGCAACCCACAACGCCACAACGGTGTATTTGTTAATTTAGTTACGTTCGATAGAAGTACATACATCCACAGATAAAAGCCTCAATAGCTCAACGGTAGAAGGGCTGGCTCTTAACGTGAGTGTGGGAAGTTTCATTTTTGTCTACTTTTTGATTATTTGGAAGGAGGACCATTAATAACAACTATTTATAATTAGAAAAAGCATTGCTAGAAATAAGCATTGCTTAGATCAATTTTTTTTTATTATTTTTTAATTTAACTAATTATAATTTTTAGTAGAAAAAATATTGAAGACTTGATTTACTATAAAAATTATTTTGTGGAACTTATACCTACTGAACATCTTATTTTTTTTTCAGTTTGGCGTTTTTCAAATGAACATTCTGTTTGTATGCCATATTATGATAGCGCACGTATTATTATTATTACTATTGCTACTCGCTACTAAACGCTAGCGTATCAATGATTTGACGTTCAGTGCGCTACAAATTTGATATTCAGATAAAGAAATTAAATTAAAAATTTATCTGCGATCGATCGATACATAAAATTCGTCAAAAATCATCAAATACAATAATAATAATCACGTGCGTAATCGTATGGCATACAGTAAATGAATATTAAAAAAAGGTTTTAATACTACTATTAAATGCTTTAATTAAATCAATTATAATTTATAATGATTCATTCAGTATTTGAAATCATACTAAATAAATGAAGCTGGTTAAGTATAACTAATTCGCATATGAAATCACAGTAGTCGACAGCGTAATGGTTCTGTGGCTCCGTATGTAACGCGGCATCCTGAGTTCGAATCCTTACTACACAGTAGGTTTTTCTTATTTTAAGATTAGTTTTGTTTTTTTGTGTTTTCCGATTTTAAGTTAGCCGTCGTGTAAAGAGGTCATGACCGAACATTACCGATCAACTGTCTATTGAGACGAGGCGTACATCATATTTAATATGTAAATTAGAGACATAGAAGTGTTCATTCTGTTCTAAAAGTATTGAAATTGTTATAAACAGTTTGTGTGGATAAATCTAAATCAAAAGGGGTTTTAGATTTCTTTTTGACCCGCACACCACCAAGACCCTGAACTTGCTAGCCGTGGTCTGGTTTTGGCTGAGTTCCAATCATTTGTAAAAACTCTCCTGGCGTCCAAACAATTTATTTAAGATTAAGTAACTAGTGGTTTATAAATATTATAAGTATACTCAGCATCTGCTGTCTTATTTTACGTAAACCCGTAACACAATTTATTACTTATCACGCATTGTGTAAATTATTAAAATCCCCAACTCTCAAAATCCGAGGATAAAAATTTCGGACCAGTCTGGTCAGCTCGGCTCACGTCCCGAGGATTTCCTTCGGCCCAAAAGTGGGCATTATGTATATGAAACAAACCAGCTGTGGTAAAAGTAGACTCATCAGTCCACAAAATGTTGTGGCTAGGTTCTTCTAAGAGCCACCCGCAGTAATATCCGCCGGTTGCAAATCTTGTATACGTGTATAATGGTACAGGGGTATACCTTCCTGGTAAAGTATACGCCACACCGTGCTACGGCTAATACCAAAGTCCTGTTTTGTATCTCGCCCGTCTTGTGCTTGCCATGGGACTATTTAAAAAAAAGTTAAAATTTCTTTTTGTAAATAAACATTTAAATGGGTCCGCCTGGAATCTAACACTGGAGGCTTAAAGCTATCATAGCTCCTCATTCTTTGTTCAGGGACAAGAATGGTTCGCTCACTGGGGCGTTTCCCGTAACGTTTTAGAAAGAAATCGGCTGCAACATCAAACAGTATTTCCCGAGTGACAAACTACTGACTGAGTGACGCCTGTCAAATGTTGACCACCGACAGAGAGAAGAGGCGAGGGTGAGCCGCCAAGCCCTTAAAGGTCCTCCTGCGGGCTGCCCAAGTGCTCCATATTTAAAAAGTAGTAAAAATAACTTTTTTAAAATTCTAGTATTTTGTAACTTTTACTTCAAATATCATTTTGTTAAAAAGTATTCCATAAATTTACACAAGAATTAAACATAGGAATGGGACAAAATATTTAATTATTGTATGTAAAAATATTAGTAGAAAATTATTGTTTCTATTCAATTATAAATTTTAAAACATGAAAAGAAGAATCATAATTATTTACTTCTTTCTATAAACTCTACACTGTAATTTCTTTAAATCTACACCTACACTACTATTATAAAGATAAAAAATTTGTATTTTTGTGTGTATGTTTGTAATGAATAAACTCAAAAACTACTATTTCAAAAATTCTTTCACCATTGGAAAGCTACATTATAGGCGTCGGGATGTGACGACCCCATCGCCCGCTGTTGGGATAACCTCTGTCACAGCAGAGATTATTCCACCAGTGCAATCAGTCACACTGGTGGTAGGTCTTTTGTTGCAAGAGGCCGGCTAGGTAGGTACCACCGCAGTGTCCAATATTCTGTTGCCGCCAAATAGTAGTGCTTAGGCACTACTGTGTTCCGGTTTGAAGGGCATTGTACGCTAGTGAAATTACTGGGCGAACGAGATTTAAGAACTAATATCTCGAGGTTGGCAACGCGCGAGTGGCACCTACTAATGGTGCTGCAAGCGCTCATAGGCTGCGGCAGCCACTTACCATCAGGTGGGCCGTATGCTTGTTTGCCAACTTCTAATTTAAAAAAAAAAAAAAAAAACATTCACCCGGAGTAACATAGGCTATATTTATTGCTAGAAAAGATTGGGATCCTTACTAAAACTTAACTAACGTAATCCAAGGTGTAAAAAGTGCCCTAAAACGTCTTTCGTCGCATGCGCTGCGGAAACTATTGATGATAGAACAAAAGTATGTTCTAAAATATTAAATAACATATTTTCAATAAAATAAATAATAATATCAACAAAGAAATATAAAAAAAATCTTATGTCCACCAGTGCGAAGCCGGGACGGGCCGCTAGTATTTCATAAAATTATTATTATTATTATTATAACTTGCCAAGACTGAGCGATAGACTTAACACGTGTAACTATCTTTCAAGGACAAGTTAACCTTGGTCCAGACCAGACACTTGTACGGTAAGGAATTGATTATTTTTCTAAAATATGCTTATGGTGAAGATTTCTTTTAAGTTATGGTAATTACTATAATTCTATTGTGAAAATACTTTTTATCAGTTAATGTTTATAGTACCTTACCTACTCCATCGAGAAAGTTTTTGACGTTTAGAATTATTTTTGATTTCGTAATATGGTATACATATTAGATTTTACCTGTGATTTTGTTTGTGTTAATTCAATGTCAATCAATTCAAGTTTTTGTTACAAACATCGGTTAATGTACAAGTTAAAGTTCAACTTTGTACTCCATTTATCATATTGCAATTTATTAATTTTATATGCGCAACCGTTATGCTCGACGACCATCTAAAAGCTATTTTTCATTCATCCTGTATGCTTTCTAATACCCCTTGACCATGTCTATACAAAATTTGATAATGCTGGTCATTGTCGAGTAGTTAAGGTGTAAAAGTGTAACAACTAAACAAACTCACATTTCCCAAAATGTATGAGCGCCGCTTTAGGAAAGGCGGCATTTCAAAAGGCATATTTTTTCAACGATTTTGTAAGACAGATTTTTATTACATACTAGTGGTCGCTCGCGACTTCAACCGGACAGAATCAAAAATATCATTTGTTTTTTTGTTATATTTAAGGCTCCGGTTATCGTAACAAGATAATTACTATTTAATAGTTTTTAGGTAATTTGCTGCTTACAAACATTAATGATAAAATGTGCAATTGGCGATTCCTTTTTTTATTTATTTTTTTACCTTAACAAAGTTTAAATTTTTAGTTTCAATTTAAATTTTTAGTTTTTTTTCCTTTAAAAACCGCTTTCAAAGTAGGTTACTGATTTAACATGTTTGTGTGCCATACATACATACCACACGTATTATTATTATTAGACGACGTTGTGGTGCAGCGGTGGCGAACCTGCCTTAAGCACACCCGCCTTAAATGTTTTTATTGACGATACAGGCATGTTTTCCGGTCTGGGTACAGCCACAGGTTCGATTCCCGTGCGAAGTGGATATTTGTATTGATGAACCCATTCATGTTTTATTTATTAAAAAATAAAATTAGTAAATTTCGATTAAGGTGTTGGGTGCGGGATGTCTTGAATATCTAAGTGGAGCACTAAGTAGGCAAGGCAAGTAGCGGCGACATCAAAGCTGCCCAGCGATGCTACCGGTCAATAACCTTACTTGAAAAATGCCGCAGTGAACGACTTTTTACGTGGGGTAGGTCGTAAACTCGCAGTTTGATTTTATTATTTCATCATAGTGGTTTCTGAAGAAGTCAAATTATGGCGACTCGACGGTCCCGGGTTCGATTCCCGTTCGGGGTGGATATTGGTTTGATCTTATTAATATCTGTCTCTGTCCGGGTGTCTGTCCTTGTGGTTCTCACCACCGTGCGTCGGAGAGCACGTTAAGCTGTCGGCGGTCGATATTATCAAAACATCTGATAAATTTAGTAACTTGCTTTTATCCAATGAGTTACTGGTTCGCCCTTGGGTTGCGGTGTTCGGATGACAATCGCTGCGTAAGAACTAGTATCTTGTCGAATCCGGATAAGGGTAATAAGCAGACCCTGGGCAAAATACCGGGATTGATGCTGGAACAAGAACTTTTGAAAGGGCGAAGGATAGTTTAAACGACATGCAAGCTACAGACAAGATACTACACTACTGTCATAATGTATCCACGTTCTTTGTGATAAACACATAACACACCGGGCGCGCGGTCGGTGACTCAGGTCAATGCCGCTATACGCGCTATGTGTTACGTCATATGTGATGTGACGTAGCGCACGGCTTGAATTATAGATTTTATTCAGCTAAAGTCATAGTTCGAGTGATGATATGAAAATATATTTTTTTAAATATAGCAAAAGATACATCATATATCGTAATTAGAATTTGATCTGTTACACTTATAGAAGCTTCCCGCAAAGTTACCGCATTTAAAAGTGAAACACCTTATATATATGTACGCGGCTGGGTATTACAGCTTTTTAGTAAGAAGTTAGCGTGGCGTGTTATTATTTAACAGTGTTTGTGAATATTTTTGTATCTTGATACATATATTCATCTAATTCTTTTGTCGATTTACTAAAGTTTTACTTCTATCGTGTTTGAATCGCACACACACCTTTTTTGTATGTCACCAAGTTGGCACTAGCTTACGGCCCATGTAATGGTAAGTGGTCGAAACCTATGATCGTTGCTAACGAGATATATTTGTTTCTAAATCGTGTTTGCTCTTGGGACTTAAAATTGAAACACAGTATACTGCTTTGCCTTAGAATATCTGCCTCTGAAATGGTACATGTATCATTAATGTAAACTCTTATATACATTTTTAAGTCTTAGAAGTTGTTTATGGTTATAAATCTTTTACTAGGATTTTTTTAAAGTCCTAATGGTTGGCAAGCAAGCGTACACCCTTAACGGTCAGTCACCACAACCTATGAACTTGATAGTCGAAGTATCACATGCGCGTCGAGAAGAGAAGAGGGGGTGGGAGTTTGGGCCCCCAGCGCTGATTACTACTACTTACGTGTCCGTGCGCAGGAGCGCGTGCGCGAGCCTGCTGCTGGTGCTGACGGACGCGTACGCGGCGGCGGGCGCGGCGCCGCACACGCTGCGCCGCTGGGCCTACGAGATACACTCCACCTTCCTCATGCCCAACGCGGTGAGCGAGCTACTCCGTCTGCTGACATTACTCTCTAAACAATGTTCCGAATTCCATTCAATCTAATTTAGAAAAAACACCAGTTTTTAATTTCAGCTTAAATGAAACATGTAATTTTGTAGGATAGAAGACAGAAATAAATAAATAAACGCTGCACACTCAACGACCCCCATTAGGCTAGTGATATCCTGTGTTGGGGGTCCGGAAACATACACATGACATGACAAGGAAAAACAAATCCAGGCCGGAAAGCATATCCTTAGTATTGTCAATACAAACATATATGCTCCGAGCGAGAATGAAACATCCGCGACCTCTGTGCCGTTTAAGGCAGGTTCGCTACCACTGCGTCACAACGTACAGTCAGAAAATAAAGATAATAATTTACATACAAACATTTCGGCAATTAATCGTTCCTTTATGTATTTAATAGCTCTTGTCACGATACAAACTTTCATTCCTCACTTCACGCTCTTGAGTTATTTTCGGCGACAGAAATTCTTAAAAATTAGTTCAGCAACCATCTATTTGTGTGTCAAATTTCATCCATATCCGTTTAGCCAAATTTGAGAGAGTAACAAACATACAAAATTTCACATTTTTAATATAAAGAGCATGAAATTTTTTACGTAGTCTATTACTTTAAGGTGTTACCATTGAACGGCGTCGATGAGAACATGGCGAACGAGATCGAACACGTACTTGTTAATGGTATGTATTTCTATTGTTCCGTATCCAAATGGTTCATACACACCCCTCGAAGTGTAGCCATCGATGATATTACGATTTTGAATGTCTTTTCTGACGCTAAAGGCGTTTGTAGCCTTAAAGAATCCGACTCGAAGGACCATTTAATAGTGAACGATTTATGTAAACATTTAAAATTTTAAGCAAAAGTATGTTTAGTTTCAAGTATATTTTTTTAAACGTTATTGTACATAAAATGCAGCGAACACGCGCGGTTTTGTCTGTAACTTGTACGCGAATTGATGATTTTTGTACAAAGAGTTTTGAAAGAATAACATGTACTGTCGAATCGTATAGAGCTTGGTCCTTGAGCAGTGGCGGATTTACTTATTATATATTAACTTTTACGGTATAGGCAGTAAGATTGTTGCCGCCCTTGTCTTTTTACAATCTAACAAAAGGCCGATTACTGGTGGATGGCGAAGTTTGCTACTCGGAATGTACAATGACAAGTGAGAGGGGAAAATCATTGGCAACTTTTTTGCATATTTGTACCCGTAAAACATCACCAGAATTTCATTTGCGGATTTTTTTATTTTCTCTGAGGTAGCAAAAAAATTTGTCTTCAAATTTATCGCCTCTAAAAATCTGCCGCCCTCGGCCTACAAGCCTACTCAGCCTGCTGGTAAATCCGCCACTGTCCTTGAGGCTGCCCGGCGTCGTAGAACCAGCAACAAACGGGTTCTAGATGTGTATATGTATCCGGTGCGACAGAGTACGACAAGGAGGAGCTGCTGCGGAACGTGTTCCGCAAGGCGCGGCGGCAGGCCAAGGAGGAGCTGGCGCGGCAGCTCAGCGAGTTCCAGCTCAAGCGGCAGCTGGGGCTCGCCACGCTGTACGGGCCCGACGACGCCGTGCTGGAGCGCTGCGCGGCCGACCGGGCGCAGGTGGGTGGGGTGGCAAGGAGTGGCATATAAAGTGAAATGAAAGGAATGCATCGTCATCGCTCGTATCGTCGGCAGGAGCTGGTGGTGGTGGAGCGCGTGATGTGCGGCGCGCTGGGCGCGGCGGCGGCGGGCGGCGCGGCGCCGGGTGCGGCGGCGGAGGCGCACGGCGCGCTGCTGGCCGCGCTCGTGGCCGCCGCGCTCTGTCTGCACTGCAGGTACGCGCGCACACAGACACACATACATACAGACAGACACAGGTATCGACAGACACACACACAAATACACACACACACACGTGACAAAACCAATACACGAAGGCACTGACGGAGACACGGACAGACACCTCGAAATACACAGACAGATACAGATACGGCCTCGTATACTATATACTAAGGGTATCGCGGTGTCCTTACATTTGATGATCAATGGTTACTTTTCATTCTTACACTTGTATAGTTATACTGTGAACCATTAAATAATATTTTAAAAAATCGTCCCAGACTATTTCGTACTAAGACTCATACTGATTATATTTTTTCTATAAAAATTATTAAATTTTTCTTAAGTTTGCGCTTCTGTTTTTAAAGCAGTAGTAAGGTAAGGATGGTATTGCTTTTTTAAAAAATCAGGTGCTTCCTTACTTGTAATGCTATTGTACTACTTTATTTTACTTACCAATGAAGCTTGGTACATAAAATTTGTGTACTCATTTTCATTTCATTAAAACCACACGCGAGGCACAAATTAAAATATCAAAAACGATCTCTGTCCCCGTTTCATGGTCCTTCGAGCCGGATTAAAAAATATTTAATTATTTATAAATTATATTAAAAAGTGACCAGGTGCCTTACGTAATTATAGAGATGAGACTTTAAATTGAGTTATGGACATTGGTAAAATAAAACCCAGCACTCTATAGAAATGTTAATTATGTTTTTCCCAATTAAAATGTATTACCTTTGAACGATTCGCCAAATAACTATGTCATTTACTTATTAATTTACTTAAATACTAACTTAAATGCCTGAATAAAATAAAAACACAAAAAAATTAATAAAAAAACTGTGACAGCAGGGGATCTATCTAATATAACCCTAAAAATTGTGAAACAGAACGGAACCATGGAAACAATTTTTTTGGACGAAAGGCTACCTACCTATGTCCATTTTCACAAACAAACTCACATTCGCTTTATAAAAGATAAAGTTATGATAACAGAACAGACATTGTATGAGTTGATACATCCTCCATTATTCACGTCGGTTAAGAAATATTAGTCAAAATAAAAAAAAAAAACTTTCAAATCGCTTTATTATTTGTACTAGAAACCAACTGACTGTTGTTAAATCTGATTTCAATGTCACGAAAATATTATCTACAGTATAGGTGGGTTCTTATCACTCGCTTCGAGTGCTGATAACGAAAGAAATAATCACAAGCAGGGTTGGCATGATTCAATCAACTTGATTTAAATCAAAGTACAGTTTTTCGAGACAAAAAAAAATCTGTTAAAAATTAAAAAAATATTGGTTATATCCAATTATTTTATTTCTTAGCTACTTGTAAAATAAATTAAATTATTTTGGATAGACGATGTCGATGCGAAAATTATTTTATAAAAACCGGTGTCAGACTAGAACTTAAAGAGTTAGAGTTAGACTACGAATAAATAAAAAAAAAAAATTGTTTTTTGCTTTTTCTCATAAACTGTATTAGATAGATACTTTTTTACGTTAATCTTATATATTCTACAGTGTTAGGGAACCCTTTCTGTTCAACACGCGCTTGGCCGGTTTTAAAATTTGTTATGCTTGCGGCTTTCTTGACTCTGGGTACATAATGTACAGCGGTGTACAGAATTATTGCTTTATTTTTTCGCTCAACCCTATTCATTTTCATTTGAAGATTATCCGGAACAAACAGACTGATAGAAATATAAAAAATATTATGTGTAATTTTAATGCAGAAAAATTCATTGTTGACATATAGACTCCGAGTAAAATGACTGTGACATACGGACGGACAGACAGACGGACATGATGAAATCATAAAAGTTTTGTTTTTGACATTTGACTACGGAACCCTGATAAAAGATATTTTTACCTCATACATTTAATAACGTGTGGGTATGAATAAAATAATGGTCATTTTATCAATCACTTTAGAATTAGTCACTGACGAATCGTTTCTTCGTGAGACGTCTTTTTAGTTCTGTTAAGTTTTTTTATTGTTTATTTCGTTCGTTAAATATTATATAGAAATGGAACATTATTAATATATGAATTGAGTTAGCGATTATAAATAGTTTTACGTTTTCCTGTTTCGTTATAATGAAATCATTTTTAATAATAAATTCCTGTATTTATGATTAATTCGTGTGTTGAAAGTGCAGTTTGTTTGTTGATATGTTAAGTTTACTCGATATTGACGATGTTCACGCCAAAGAGATAAGGAGGAAGTGGTGGCAGTCGCCTAAGACTAAAAAGAAGAAAACAAAGTAAGGTTATGTCCTACTAACTGTGCCCGCGTTATGTAGTTTCTTGATGATCCCTTTTGAGCCCAACATTTTTGAGGGATAAAAAGTATCCTATATGTGTAAGTAATAAGCTATGTGTGTGCCAAATTTCATATGCCATAATGTTAAATTATGATAGTTATTTTTTTTTAAATATTATAAATGCTTTTCAAGTCACTACTAGACGTGGGTGGAAGGGGATCGAACCCGCAACGGAGTGGAGTCTGCCCTTTAACTATTGAGCTATTGTGGTTTCATATCATAATTAGGCTAAGGTTTCCATTATAGCCTACTCGAAAATTAAACTTTTTATGTTATTTAGTCATGTATCCTATAGCTACCACTTACCCGGGTGGGGATATCACTTTCTATCGTCATAATACACTTAGTAATTGAAAAAAAGCATTTTGAAATTTAAAATATTTATGTTAAAATTCAATTCAATGGCAGTATTTCGGCGGAATTAGTGCTCATATTACGTAAAGGGTTATCATATTATTCTGAAACTATCACTCCTATGGCATGAAAACATTTAGTTAACGAGAAATTCTACTTTGAAAATTTAAAATATTATAATATAAAAATACGTCATTAAAGATTACAAATTTTGACAACTAAATATTAAGAGTATGAATAAATATGGCGACGACGTAACGTTAACGTTTTAAAATTTGTTAGTGGTTTTTTTATTTTGTCTTTTTTGTTTTAATTAATTATCTTATTATAATATAATTAAATATGTTTACAAAATATAATATATTAATAAATAAATATTAAAATAGATTTAGAAAAAACTAGTTCTACTTCAAATCTAATTTTTTGTAAGTTCATAACTACTCATCATTATCATTAACTAAATAAAACATATTTATTTTGACTGTAAATTTTTTGTTTCGTGACTAAGAAGTATGTTAGTTGTTTTTTAACGAAACTTATCTGTAACATTTATAATCTGTATTATATTATAATACTTAGATAAATGGCAGATGTAATGATTTAATGTTGTTTTTCAAAATCTGAAATTCATTTTCATCATTAATAATTTTGTGATTAAGACAAAGTTATTATATTTTATGTCAAAAGGTGTTCTAGTTATCTATTTTAATCTTTGGTGACACCATAAGTATGAGAAATTGTACGAATTTGCGATCTTTTAGATGTTTATATTTAAAATTTTAAAATGTTGTTTTTTCAATTACTTAGTGTATTACGACGTTAGAAAGTGATATTCCCAGCTTGGATAAGTGGTAGCTATAAGACACATTACTAAAAACCATAAAAAGTTTGATATTCGAGTAGGCTATAATGTAAACCCTTTCCCATAATTATTATGTTTAAGAAATATTATCATATTATATGCTCTTTCAAGATATACATTAAAACTTTTAAATTTCTATACTGTTTATTTAAATTGATATTATTTTTTATACCACGTTGTTGGTGGTTGAAGTCGGTTAAAATTTCATTTATAATTCGTAACCAGGCCTGCATCAGTGGCAGCAGCGGTCGGCGGGTCCCGGGGATCGTTTCTGCAACGAGACAAGCTGTATAAGCAAAGACTCAAGCAGCTTACGAAGCAACATCCACAGCCGGTGAGTCTCTGGAGTTTTTACCTTTTACCACCTTAACCAGTTAAACACGCGTGTTGACGACACAAGAGGTAAAACCCCGAGCTCCCACTCATCGAATGATACTCAACAGTACGTATCCGTACTTCAAGACTATAATTTGTGGGACTATAATTTTCATTGAACTAAAGACTTCATAATTAATTTTGAAATCTATTTAAAATATATTTATTGTAGTGAAATTTTATTGCAACATTTATTAACTCTCGTAAAAATCTTCATCATATAAGTGACAAAATAGTGAAAGTACTATTTTTAAGCTTGCAATATCGTAATATTTATCGCGGGCTTTGAGCGCGCGGCGACAGAATCAAAAAATTCCGTAACGAAAATAAAACCTAACACTCCCTACAAGAAAAATTATATTATAGCAAATACCTCAATAAATGTATTGGAAAATGATCTTTAAATAATACGTTATAAAGACTAATGTTCAATTTTAAAAAATAATATATAACCTTTATACATAATTCTTATATATGCAAAGGTTTTTCGCAGATTCTTATATATGCAAAGGTTTTTTTAAGAGCATTAAGGTGATTATTCTATAAAGTTCCATAGAAAATGAATCTATTGATCATGCACTTACGTTCCAAATTCAAATATTTTTAATTAGTTACGAAGTTTCTTACTTTATTTCAATGAAAATTTGATTTATAGACGAAATTGTAGCTTGAAATTAATGTTCGATTTAATTTGTCTTTTAACTTTTTAAAAACAGCCAAGATTTTATGTATTGCATAAGTTGATAAAAATGCTATGCAATATCTTTACCGAGACAGTCCCCGAGTGCCACAGGTTTTTATTTTGTATTTTTTTTTAATTTTTTTTTAATTTGTTTTTTTTTTGAGATATTACGTATAATTTGTTTTCCGTTAAAATGTTAAATGTATATCTGTAACTGTTTGTCGTCAGTTCGTGGTGCGCGGCCACCACCTGCAGCTGCAGGCGCTGACGTCGGTGGCGCACTGCCACCACTGCGACCACGTCATCCGCGGCCTCGCGCCGCAGGCCTACGTCTGCACCGGTAACCCGCCCTCACCCCCTTTTTATATGTGACTAAATTAGCTAACCTGATCAGCCAGCTAGCTAGCTAATTTAGCTAACTTGTAATTGTACAGCCCTAATAGCTTTTGTTGTGTGTGCAGACTGCAAGCTGCGCGTGCACGTGGCGTGCGCGCGCGCCGTGGAGGAGGGCTGCTGCCTGGACGGCGAGCACCACGGCAAGCGCATCTCGCGCTTCATGGAGCGCATACACCCGCCCGGCCTGCCCGGTGAGAGCGGTACAGTACAGAGTGAGAGAGAGAGTGTGCGTGGGTAGGCAGACACAAGCTGCGCGTGCACGTGGCGTGCGCGCGCGCCGTGGAGGAGGGCTGCTGCCTGGACGGCGAGCACCACGGCAAGCGCATCTCGCGCTTCATGGAGCGCATACACCCGCCCGGCCTGCCCGGTGAGAGCGGTACAGTACAGAGTGAGAGAGAGAGTGTGCGTGGGTAGGCAGACACAAGCTGCGCGTGCACGTGGCGTGCGCGCGCGCCGTGGAGGAGGGCTGCTGCCTGGACGGCGAGCACCACGGCAAGCGCATCTCGCGCTTCATGGAGCGCATACACCCGCCCGGCCTGCCCGGTGAGAGCGGTACAGTACAGAGTGAGAGAGAGAGAGTGTGCGTGGGTAGGCAGACACAAGCTGCGCGTGCACGTGGCGTGCGCGCGCGCCGTGGAGGAGGGCTGCTGCCTGGACGGCGAGCACCACGGCAAGCGCATCTCGCGCTTCATGGAGCGCATACACCCGCCCGGCCTGCCCGGTGAGAGCGGTACAGTAGACTGCGGTGCGCGCACAAGCCATCCCCGGAAAACACAAAAAAATCACTACCATTAAACTTAGTTCCCTACCCTCGTTGTGTCCACCGTAAAATAAGAGATAGTTTTCAATGTCCTTTTTGTGTCTACCATGAAATAAGTGATAGTTTTCATTGTCTTTTTTGTAGTTACCATGAAATAAGAGATAGTTTTCAATGTCCTTTTTGTGTCTACCATAAAATAAGAGATAGTTTTCAATGTTCTTTTTGTGTCTACAATGAAATAAGAGATAGTTTTCAATGTCCTTTTCGTTGTTACCATGAAATAAGAGATGGTTTTCAATGTCCTTTTTGTGTCTACCATGTAAATAGAATAGTTTTCAATGTCCTTTTTGTGTTTTTTGTAGTTACCATGAAATAAAAGATGGTTTTCAATGTCCTTTTTGTGTCTACCACGATATAAGGGATAGTTTTCAATGTTCTTTTTGTAGTTACCATGAAATAAGAGATAGTTTTCAATGTCCTTTTTGTGTCTACCATGTAAATAGAATAGTTTTCAATGTCCTTTTTGTGTTTTTTGTAGTTACCATGAAATAAAAGATGGTTTTCAATGTCCTTTTTGTGTCTACCACGATATAAGGGATAGTTTTCAATGTTCTTTTTGTAGTTACCATGAAATAAGAGATAGTTTTCAATGTCCTTTTCGTTGTTACCATGAAATAAGAGATGGTTTTCAATGTCCTTTTTGTGTCTACCATGATATAAGAGATAGTTTTCAATGTCCTTTTTAGGTCTACCATAAAATAAGAGATAGTTTTCAATGTCCTTTTGTGTCTACCATGTAAATAGAATAGTTTTCAATGTCCTTTTGTGTTTTTGTAGTTACCATGAAATAAAAGATGGTTTTCAATGTCCTTTTTGTGTCTACCACGATATAAGGGATAGTTTTCAATGTTCTTTTTGTAGTTACCATGAAATAAGAGATAGTTTTCAATGTCCTTTTTGTGTCTACCATGTAAATAGAATAGTTTTCAATGTCCTTTTTGTGTTTTTTGTAGTTACCATGAAATAAAAGATGGTTTTCAATGTCCTTTTTGTGTCTACCACGATATAAGGGATAGTTTTCAATGTTCTTTTTGTAGTTACCATGAAATAAGAGATAGTTTTCAATGTCCTTTTTGTGTCTACCATGTAAATAGAATAGTTTTCAATGTCCTTTTTGTGTTTTTTGTAGTTACCATGAAATAAAAGATGGTTTTCAATGTCCTTTTTGTGTCTACCACGATATAAGGGATAGTTTTCAATGTTCTTTTTGTAGTTACCATGAAATAAGAGATAGTTTTCAATGTCCTTTTCGTTGTTACCATGAAATAAGAGATGGTTTTCAATGTCCTTTTTGTGTCTACCATGATATAAGAGATAGTTTTCAATGTCCATTTTAGGTCTACCATAAAATAAGAGATAGTTTTCAATGTCCTTTTTGTGTCTACCATGTAAATAGAATAGTTTTCAATGTCCTTTTTGTGTTTTTTGTAGTTACCATGAAATAAAAGATGGTTTTCAATGTCCTTTTTGTGTCTACCACGATATAAGGGATAGTTTTCAATGTTCTTTTTGTAGTTACCATGAAATAAGAGATAGTTTTCAATGTTCTTTTTGTGTCTACAATGTAAATAGCGATAGTTTTCAATGTTGTTTTTGTAATTACCACGAAATAAGAGATAGTATCCGATGTCCTTTTCGTGTCTACTCTGAAATAAAAATTTTTCTAGTTCTCCATTTACAATAATAATAACGATAGTAATATCCGACAGGTCAGGACTCGAGTGACAAGAAATCGCGGAAGTCATCGGGCACCGGGCACTTTCTCAACAGTGCGTACTCTTTACATCAGGCCGCAACTTTAGAATTATGTTCTCTTCCGATTATTTATATTTTGAGTATTACACAAAAATAAAAGAAAAAACAAGCTTTTCGAGTCCAATACCTATATAATTTGATGGCTGGGGAAATTTGAAGGTTGTCTGAAAATTTTATCAAAATCTGTCTTGCCGCTTTTGATTCCATTGGGAACGTAATTAGTAATAAGATCCATATTGGTTTTCACTTGTTAAATCTTTCCGGTCTCTTTTTCTGAGAGAGTGATTTTGTGAAGAAAAAAAAATGGAAATGTGTAACCGGAAGCGCGTATTATTTGATTTAAAATTTTCTCAAAGAGGCCAATTATAAAAGAGTTTTTATTTTAATTTTTGTATGTTTATGTTTATTGTATTGATATTTTTTCTAGTGGAACGTAGTTTTCGCAAAGCAGAGGACGAACAGTGGGACCAAACACTAACGCCGGCCGCAGTTCAAGGTAAGTCCCTTGTTATGTGAACCCTCTTAGCTCATTGTTATTTATGTTAGTTTTTTTTCAGCATAAATACGTCCGTACATCGTTTTATAAATAGTTCTACATTATTTAGTATGATGTCATTATGATATTATGACATTTCAAAAAAGTTACTAGTTTTATCCGATTAACTGATATAGTTTCATTCGAGCATTAATAGACACACACAGACACGTACACGAGCCTGCACACTCACACACACACACACACACAAACACACACACACACACACACACACACACACACACACACACACACACACACACACACAACCAGACTGTTTCAAATAGGGTCACCCATTTATGGATTGACCGCGTCTAAAGTGGTTCATTGTTACCGACATTTATATTTCATCTTAGTCTTATCAAGTTGTCAGTGGCAACCTCGTGTCAGAGTTGTTCACGTCGCTCGTACAGGCTTCTGACTTGACTTTTTTGCTGTTTTCTAATTATATTTTATATAACAGTCGGGATCGACTTTTTACCTACCTTCCGAAGCACGGAGAGGCTCAGTTGAAATACCACTATGCGATCACTCATCTAGTGACTGACCGCGCCTAAAGTTGCTTAACCTACCGATCGTTTACCAATCAGCGAACGCACCCGGCTATGAGCGTTTCTATGTGTGTTTATATTTAATAAACATCATAAACAGTGTGAAAACAAAATATTATTTTATTATATTATTCGGATATATCTCACTTCGGATAGTATATTTTCTATTACGTTTAATGAAGTCTCACTACGCTTCGACCGTGTAATAGCATCGGGCAAGCGCATTCGTTCCGTTCAGGGCTCCGTCGCCCTGTTGCCATTCATCAACTTGTGTTAGGGTAGGGTGGGGATTTAATTTGGCGAGTGTGTTTTTGTATATTTTACGATTCGGTTTTGTGATTTTAAGCTACTTAACTATAACTTAATGTCTCTCTTCATAGCATTATTCCCGGTATTTACCCACGGGCTTATCAGTCTTATCCGGATTTGAAGGGTTACTAGTTTTTATATTGAGGCATCTGGTCACCAACCTTTCAAGAGTTAACGATTACGGACCGTCAGCTTAACGTGTTTTCCGAGGCACGGTGCCGAGCCCCACAACGACAGACGTACAGACCGACGTAGATATTTGAAAGAGCATTACATCTGTCCTGATCGGGAATCAAGCCACCCAACACACGCCACAACGGTAGTCATTTTCCCCCCTCTGAGCCCTAAATTAGGATGTAGCCCTCCCCTGGACCAAATTTTTGCAACGCCCATGGACTATTCTGTTTAGAAAATGTTTTTTTTAACGTATATTGAAAAAATATCAAAAGAAAACAACACCGCTATAGGCGACGGATCAATTTTAAAAAGTAATAGAGTCGGTCGTGTGCATCGGTATAGAAGGAAAACTTTGCTCTTGCACGTATAGGGCTTTCGATGTCTTGCGGATTTAGATCTACTGGATGGATTATTTTACGCGGTGGAGTTCCTATGGGTTTAAACCAATATACTGTGTCTATATATAACTTTTCGTTGTCAAAATGACGACCGTTGTGTCGTGCTGGTAGTTTGCCTGTTTTGAGTTTCGCCAGTCGTGGGTTCGATTCCCGCTCGGAGCAGATGTATGTTACAAATATCTGTTTCGGTCTGGGCGTTTGTCCTAGTGGGTCTCCCCACAGTGCCCGGTCGTTATCATAGCATGTGATAATAATCGTTAGTTCTTGATAAGTAATTTGCTCTTATCCAGTACACCTGTAGGGTTACTGGTTCGCCCTTAGGGTTTCGCCCTATTATCATACCCACTTCTAGTGCAAGCTTCGAGCTTATTAGGAGGGGCAATAGGAATATTAGTAATGCCTTGAAAAAGGCATTGCTAATTTTGAATTTTGCCCCCTCGTACATTAAAAAAAAAAATTAAAAGATATAGTTATTCCTGTAAAAAATTAAGCCTTATATTGGCTATTGTTAGTTTATCCGAAAATTTATTGTATCGTTTCATCATAAAGACTTCCGACGCCGCGATTTCCGTTAAATTATTCAAGTTTAGTGCAGACGAGGGGTGAAAATAGCTTATACCGGAGGGAGGCTATCGTTCAGTTTGTTATGCGAGTTTTATTACGCGATACTGCCTATAAATCGAAATAAATTGTTGTATGACGGGATTCAATACACAATATACAAGCTCACTGTCTATACTAAGTGTGCTCCCGGTTTTGCTTTGAAATTTCGCGATATTTTTCTTACCAATAATGGTTCGAAAAATTATTGTGTAACTGTGTAGCATACACGGATATTCATTAACAAATTCAACTCATAAGGTTTTTCCGACTTTAAGGGCGATTTATAAAAAACGCTATGGATAGGTACGAAAGAAGACATGAAAATTTTAGCGTTTTTTACGGCATAAATCACTGGTTGTTTTTATGATTCCTTATTATTGAAATGGTAATTAGTTATCATTGATATATTTGCATTTTTCATAATATAAAAAATCAATTTCTTTAAATAACATTTGTTATAGATTTTTAGAATGTCAACTGGTAGTTTTAACGGCTTGGAACAATTCTAAAGCTACACAGGCAACGTTGCGGGCAATAGCTAGTGGGGAATTATTCAAGGTTAATTAAAATTGTGATAATTCTTCTTTAATAAACGTTAAATACTTAATAAACATGATATCGGATATTTTTACGATTATTATTAAGCCAGAATAAAGTTTCTTTATTTGTTTTTGTTACGACAAATTAGCTGAAACGATCGTGATAACATTATAGGAATGTTAATGGCCCACTTTAATTTGTTATCTTCATTGTTTATAAAAAAATTAAATCAGAAAATTCATCTGTAAAAGCAAAGTCGATTTCTGCACGAGTGGGCCTCCTACTCTACTCTCACAAAGAAAATCTACGTAGCAGTATTTGTACTGCTGCATTTTGTGTGTTGCGTATGAGCGTCGTATAATATAAGCACCTGGACATTGTTCTTTCTTCCCCCCAGTTGGATCAGCAACACATTATGGTACTTTTGATATTGCAAGTGTATACGGCACTGCTCCCGATCGAGTGCCGTAATCTGGTTTTTTAACGTTTTTATGTTACAAGCATACGTCCCAATTGATGGTAAGCGGTTGCCGTAGCCTATGATCGCGCGCAACACCATGTCATCTAGGTGTCACTCACGCGTCGCCAACCTCGGATATTGGTTCTTAAATCTCTTATCTTAGTACTGCCTAAGACACAACTGCTGCGCGGTAGAATATTTGACAATGTTGTGGTACCTACCTAGCTGGTCCCTTGCAACAAAAGAACTAAGGCTAGCACTAGTGTGACTGATTGCACTGGTGGAATAATCTCTGCTGTGACAGAGGTTATCCCAACAGCGGGCGATGGGGTCGTCACGTCACGACGCCTGCGTACTAGTAGTGATATTTTTGTTGATTGTGATAACAATGCGGAAAATATCAAATTAGACATGAAGAAAGCTAAGAGTTAAACTTATGTCAAAATAAACATAACCTCGTCGGTCCGAAATCATTTATAAAGATCAGACGTCGTGACTCACTCCAGAAACACGTACGGGCGAAAACTAAAGGTTCAGTATTAAAATGTTTACATAACAGAGTTTATTTTAGTTGGCAACGAGTTTTCATTTGTCCCGCAGACTAATGACACACATTCTGATATGACTGACGTTTTAGGTACGTCGTCCAGTATATGATATATCGAGCTTAGATAAAAATATTTTAGTAGTAGTAGAGCTATGCTTTTTTATGCACAATTGCGACGGCTCGACCGGGGAAGTACACCCGCTTACAGAATATCGGCGTAAAGTAACAGTATCTGTAGGTACTGTTGCGTTTCGTGCGAGAGTAAGCGCGAAAGTCCCAATCTGTCATCTTCTCCATACCCTTACTTACTTCCTTATTTCTTTCCTTGTTTTTTTATGTTATAAGTTGGCAAACAAGCAAGCTATGAGCGCTTGCAGCACCATTAGTAGGTGCCACTCACGCATTCTCTCTTTCTCTTCTCATCCCTTGATACATCAAGTATCGCGCGCGTTAATAGGTTGCGGTGACTTCTTTCCATCAAGCGGACCGTATGCTTGTTTGCCTCCAGTCATGAAATAAAAAAGAGAAACTACATTTAACGACGATGTCAAATTAAAAAGAAAATCTCCAAAATTAATCCGAAACTTGACGTCAGTAGATAAATGCTATAGTACGTTTTACAGACTATAAACAGTTACCGTAGCTGAAACATGAAGGAAGGCCGTTAGGAGTTCTGACTTCTGCATCAAACCAGTATTCCATAGGATGTAGGAGTAATTTTTCGGTTGCGATTTTGGCGAAAACTTTTTCGGAATTCGACATTGAGTGCTAACATTCGACCTTTCAGTGTAACATATTTTTTCTTACATACTTTCATCATCAAAATTGTTTAAAAAACACAGCCTCTATTTCTAACGGAATTTAAATAATTGGAATGAATTAAACTGTCCATTGATGTCCACAGGGGATAGATTTATCTTTATATTCATCCTACGGAGTTAAATATAAATATGTGTAGTCTTTGTATCTTTTAACATACGGAGACAGTTACTACCTAGTCTTAACTATTAATTATTTCGTAACCTTTTATTATCAATTAAATGTAATTAAAAACTATATAGCGCTATGAATTGAGTGTGCATTCAACTTTAACGATACGAGTGACATTAATTTGGGCCACATCCAGCGCTCTATATCTACGCTTCCTTGGACGCCTACCCTTGACCCTCGCTTTATAATCTATCGATTGATTTTGAACTTTACAACTCTAGTTATGTGCTTGATTATTGATTTTTAGATTAGTGTCGTTTTTATTGAAAATGTTGAAGTTTTTTTATTAAGAGCTCTTTTCGATTTGTCCTGAAAAACCTGTTTTTACCGACAATAAGCAACAATTTATCCGTTGTTGTTATATTCTTTATCTTTAAAAGTCTTTTAATAAATATTAATAAAGTTTGTATGATAATTTAATCTCTCCTGCAGTAAAATATCCTCAAAATTATTAAAATATTGTTGAGCTAATTATAAAGCAAAATACTTTATCCGTTTCAAAAATACAATCAGATTTAAGCGCAAGCAGTGATCACGGTGGATTATAGTTATGCTCAAAGTTCAGTTCCAAGTCCTTGGTGTCTTTAATCATATTCCCAACTTTCTTTTCTTCTTTTTTTTTAACCAAACATTCGGGCTGTCTCATGTCAAGCAGTTCCCATAGCATCTATTTTCACTCGTAATTGAAGAGACATCACTGTTACGCGTGCCAGTCTCCGATGTCACCGTCTAACTGTGGCATCAATTCCTTCGCGAATAAAGAAGTTTGCCAATTTTTTTCTTTGTCGTACTTCCAAAAAGTGGAAGTCATTGCCGGCTCACGTGTTCCCCCCTTCTTACAATCTGGGCTCCTTCAAACGAGGCGTGAAGAGGCATCTTGTGGGTAGGCAGGGCAAGGGTGGCTAACACGGTTGCATTCCGCATCTCTGTTAGCCGCCTTCGCGTTTGGACTTTATTTCCACTTACCATTAGGTGGAGTAGAGTCGTCTGCCCTACTTTCCAAATAAAAAAATAAAAAAATGCCAGGAGAGAAGGTCTTCCTTTACCCTTTTGTTCCCTTCAACGGTGATCTCAGTTCAGCGAATATAGCTTGATTCATCACGTATGTGACGTCGAATCGGCGAGTGAGGAACTCTATTCGATACAGACACCGCCGCCATTAAAAGGTATATAAATAATCTTCGACGAGATCACGACAACGTGTTTAGTTCATAATTTATAAATAGTCAATTTAATTGTCTCCTGACGGCCGTGACGCTCATGAGAGCGCTTCCACTATAGTAAAGGAATGTCGGTCGAGTCACAGATGGAAAACAGAGAAATGGCTTTTGTTACATTTATTACAGAAACTAGCTATGCCCTTGTCTCCTGTCGCTTCTTCTAAAAACTTGTTGAGTATTATAGATAAAATCTTTATATATTGTTTTCCCAAGCCGAAATTATACAATAAACAGATTTTACTACTACAAAAAACACTTTTATATTTAATGTATCGGGATCCAGAAACATACACATGCACAAACACAACCAGGCCGGAAAATCTGCCTGTATGGTCAATACAAACATCTGCTTCTAGAGGGAATCGAACTCGCTACCGCTGCGCCACAACGTCGTCAAAATTTAGATTTGATTTGCGGTTAGATGTCGCACATTTATTTATATGATGAAAGAAAACTGGCAAAGTCGTCAGAAAATACTAGTTTTTTATGTTAAAATGAAATACCATTATCTTTTTGTAGTTTTATACAAATATTTTATATAATTTCTAACCGAAATAATAGATATCCATTTTTATAAGGTTTCTAAAAAAGAGGTTATGAAATATTCAAATGAATATGTTCATCTCCTATTTTACAGATTTTGGAAAATAATTACTTGAATTCCGAATATATGTCCATATGGATATCCATTGTCCATGGGATACTGGGTAGCAAATGTCAAGTTATTGCGAGTTCTAATACCACTGAAAGTAACAACAAGCCCCTGCTTTATAAAGAGGAGTGACCACGGTTATTTTAACTAGCAGTACCCTTCTGTTTTCTTATGTGATACTTCAAGTTTCGCGCGCGTTCATAGGTCGCGGTGACTGCTTATAATCAGGTGAACCGCAAATTTGCTTGCAATGACATTAAAAATAATGTGAGGAAGGGACATACTATCTAAATCAACGAAAAATTGCAAACAATACCACTTTAAACTTAAACTTTGAATTTATTTAACGAAATTTATTTCTCAAAGCAATATATAATGTATATTGTTCATCGCGATTTAAATTTTTTCTTTTAAATGCCGATAGGCAAACGAACAGTCTAAGTTATCTAAACCTATAAAATCAATGGTAGTAATAGTATATATTTATCAAAAAGACCATTTCGAGCCATAAATCCTCAATCCTCAATAGCTTAACGGTAGAAGGGCCGACTTCACTCCGTTAACGTGTGAATCGAGGGTTCGATCCTGACCCCCTTGGACTATTGTCGTACCCTCTCCTAGCGCAAGCTTCGAGCTTATTTGGAGGGGCAATAGGAATATTATTAATGTGTTGGAAAAAGCATTGCTAATATTTTTTAAAAAAGAATATTTGAACAAATCTACGTATTGCACAAAAACTTAACAAACTTTACATAAATCACAAAATTCACTACAAACAAAATCCATACATCATTACATCATTACAAAACGAAACAACAAAACGAAGCTTACAAAGTTACGTCGCGTGAAGTTCAGAACTTCAGTTTCAGTCTGAGCTTCAGTTGAAAGCTCGCGAGTGGCTCGACACCGCTCGCTCGGATTGGACGCGTCGCTGTAAGCGTACTAATAACGGCACGGTATATTTATGAAGCGGTTTTCTGTTGTTGTCGGACATTTGTTGTTGTTGAAGTGATTTTAGTGTTGTGTCGTGTTGTGTTCGACATTGTAGGTATTCTTTTGGTTCGATTTCTTTTATGGTATATTTAATGGTTTTGGTTTTAAAAACATATAATAATTATATTGTTGATTTCTTATTAAGATTGCTGCTCATGATCATATAAAAATTAAAACTTGTGTACCACAAAGGGATAGTGTGGGGCTTTTATTAGCCTATAAGACTGACATTACCCGCGTCTTTCCTTACGTTAATGTAGTTATTATGCCGGACGACTATCTGACAGTTATTTCTATTCCTAAGAACAAATTTCACTGTACTTTGATAATATTGAATAACAGACGCCCAAATATAAATAAATAAACGCTGCTCACTCAACGGCCACCATTAGGATAGTGATATTCTGTGTCGGGGGTCCGGAAACACATACAAGGTCAAGGACAAAGACAAATACACACAGACCGGAAAATATGCTTGCATGGTTAATACAAACATATGCTCCGTGCGGGTATCGAACCCACGACCTGTGGCGTTTAAGGCAGGTTCGGTACCGCTGCGCCACAATGTCGTCGAAACTTAAACTTTGTCATTAAATATATAATGTAATTATAGATATTATTTTATAAGGGTTATCATAATTTCGTCTTATTATGATTTGTATAGACATTGTTATTACTCATTCACATTGTTATTACAGTAGATTACTACACTCAAAATATCTATAAAAAAGTGTATTTGTTTAGTTTTGGCTCCGATACTACATAATTATCTTTTTAATGTTTATTTTTCGTATGTCAAGTGATATCATTGAGAAATGATGTTATCAAGAACTCTCAAATGCCAACGTGTGTTGTTTTTGTGCTAAAAGTTACAGGCGTGTAACACAGCAACAGCAATTGCTTGAAAACGTATTGCTAATATTCTTTATACAGGGACAAGCCCTGCTCCAGGCTTCGCTCGCGTCGTCTGTAGACTTATTTATTATTGCTTAGATTCTTCATTGCGCTTCACTATTATAATTATAAAATAAAAGTAACCAGTCAGTACATACTTATGTCGGTCCGAATTTTATTGCTACATAGCATTGATAAATGTTTCCTTATATAAAGTATAACTGGTTTCTCCCAGGGTTGCGTAGGTCAAATAGTAAACTGTAAAATGTTGCTAATGAGCTAGTATTAAAATTGGGTTTTAGAGAGAAATGAATCATTTGTAAGTAAATGATGGAGGAAGATGCATCTATACCGTATTTCAATTGTTGCATGTTTTTGATAATCCCACAGGAACCCAACATTTTCTAGGATAAAAAGTATTCTCTGTGTTCATCTAGACAATAAGCTATCTTTATGCCAAATTTCATAAAATCCGTTAAGACGTTTATACTTGATTCATTTAACAGCATAATTCTAAGTAGATACGCCCTGCAGTAGTTTTTTAATAATCTCTGGAAAACCTAAGATTTTCCTGGAGTGAAAGTATCCAGGTAACGGTCTATAACTTCCCAAATTTCATCCAAATCTGTTTAGCCGTTAATGCATACAAACTTTCAAATTTATAATATTAGTAGCATAAAGGACATTCACTTCGCAATAACTACAATAGTTCAGTTGATTTGAATATCAAAAATGACGACGGACCTAACATCAGTGTCGGCTAATATTAAGAGTGAGTGTCCGTGTGTCAAAGGCGATACGAGCACCACTTGTACCGCAATTGAGATGCAAACGACAATCGAACTTAGCGCCGCACTGTCGTTGATTCGGCCGAGACCATTGATTGAAGGAGATCGTTACAACGTATCGCAAGTTTATTAAAGGTCATTGTTGTATTACGTGACTAAATAATAAATAAATAAATAATAATAATAAACGCTGCACACTCAACGGCACACATGCGTGCATGGTCAATACAAACTTACTATTCTCCGAGCGGGAATCGAACCCGCAACCTGTGGCGTTTTAAGGCAGGTTCGTTACCGCTGCGCCGAAACGTTCGAATTGTTCATTTTTATTTATAACTAGCTATGGCCGCGGTTTCACCCACGTAAATAATGATTTTTAATGGGCCACCTTTAGTAGGTGCCACTCACGCGTTTGCCAACGAGAGATATTAGTTCTTAAATCTCCTCTGCCCAGTAATTTCACTAGCGTACAGTGCCCTTCAAACCGGAACACAGTAATGCCTAAGCACTACTACTAGCGTTTGACGGCAGAATATTGGACACTGCGGTGGTACCTACCTAGCCGGCCTCCTGCAACAAAAGATCTACCACCAGTGACAAAACAAACATTTAATCCACGACCATATTGATTAACCGCGCTGGACTTTTTACGTGCCCAACCGAAGCACGGAGTTCAAATACCAATTTGTTCAAATACCAGTATGCCGGCTACCATCCGTAGACTGCCCGCGCCTCAAGTTGCTTACCCCAATGTTCGTTAACCGACCATTGAGTGCGACCGAATATGAAATGGGGGAATTTTTGCTAGTTAGGCTTATCCCAACCACGGTACATGGAAGTTGTGGCGTATTGGAAGCGAGTCCGCTTTTTGCCTCGATGGTTGCGGGATCGATTCCCGCTCGGGCAAATGTTTGTATCGATCTTAAAAATATCTATTTCGATCTGGGCGTTTGTCCTTGTGAATACTCACACTGATCTGATGCGATTGGCACGGTGGGGGTACCCCATCATAATAATTGTTAACTCTTGATAAGCAATTTGCTCCAATGGTTCACCGTTACGGTTGCGGAGGCCAGATGGCAATCGCTCTGTGTAAAAACTAGTTACCGGTCAAATCCTGATAAGAGTAATAAGCAGATCTTGGGAAAATAAATATACCGGGAAGGATACTAGTAGGAAGAAGTACATGGAAATTGTCCAACGAGCATGCACAGTGCACTTTTATCAGCTTACCGCAGTTCATTATGTAAACTAATATAGTGGATCGATTTTAACCTATTTCTCATGGCGGCGTTAACTCGAAGCCTTACAAATGTACGGAATTATTAGTTGTTTTCATTTTTTTTTCAACAAGAAATATTTTTTCAGGTTTCTTTTCCTTTACTTAATAATATGGAATGGAGGGGTGGCATGCGGCGTGTGCTGTCTATTTATCTGATATATTCGTAGCGTTTCGGTAGAATAACATTCCTTGTAATGATATAAATACATTCATATTGTCAATGTCAAACACATGACTGACATTTAATTTTATTAATTTCTTTATTGTTTCGGTCTGGATTTTTGTTATTTTTTTTTTAACAATATTACCAATGTTTTTGAAGGTATTACTTAATTATATACTATTGATTATTACTGCTTGTCATTGTGTATGTTTCCGAATCCCCGACACAAGATATTAATACCCCAATCAGAAACTCAATCAGAGTTATTTTATTGCCATGAAACAATTGTAAATTCTTTTCGAAATGAATCTTAAAATAGAACCAATAACTTAATTCTATATACGTCCTGTATAGGGTGTACGTATTTAAGGGAGACTGAAACAATAAAACAATTGATTACGTAAGTAGTGTAGGTAGTTCGGAGATTTTCGGGCGTGACCAAGGACACACAGTACACGGGAAGAAGTGGCCAGGAAAATAGCTTTTCTCTTCACACTGTTTAAAATTGCATTAGATAGTTTTCGGGCTACAGTGCTTCTTCTCTTATAATACTTGATCTCATTAGTCCAAGTGATATTCTATTATTGTACTTAACCAGAAATGTTATTGCTTTTTAAAGGCTTTATTTATTTATTTCTTACCAACAGAAAAAACAACAGCATATATTACAAAAACAAGTAAATTAAACATGACAATCACAGCATGCATTCAACTGCAAATACATGCATACTCTGTTTAACCTTTAAGGCTTGTAAACAGATTTAGTATATAATATACCTACATAGACCCTTCCATACTAGCTGGTGCTCCTTTGTAAATTCAACACCAACACAACGAAACGAAGTTAGTCACAAGCCGACAATATAATTGAATAAAGTTAGGGTAAAATAGAAAGACCTACTTGCAGTCCCAAGCTGTTACGCACATTTAAAAGTTCATGAAAGGTGAGCCTTTACAAGGACAAGCGCCGTCGGGATCGTGGACGATTGCGAAAACGCACCCACAATCCCGAATAAGGCGTCCCTTAGAACACGGTGGGGTTTTAGTCCGTAGAAATCCAACATAGCCTTTTGTTGCCTCCGTAACCAGGAGGATGTCCTCACGAAAAAAAAATAGAAGGGCCTGTACAGAAAATAATAAGCTTATTGGTGGGAGTTACATAAAAATAATAAAACCTCTTCATATAAAGTTACCAATGGATCTTCTATTTTATTTATCAATGTTTTCGCCAATTCTCCGTCCATACAGTGAACTTGAAACTTCGTTAGCTACATTCGTTTTCTTTCGTCCTCCGTAGCTATGTTCCATTATGAAGGACATTTAATAATATTGGGACGCGACCTGTCTGACACGTATATGTACTATATAACATATCAGAAGATATTTATTGTTATGTTGGTTTTCTTTTAGAATTGACGATACAATTATTTATTTATCGTTATATTTTCAAATTTCATTTACTATCATAACGCTAAGTATGCATAGTTGATTAGGGTTTATCGATACCTTTAAACGTTTAAGGAATCTATTGTCTATTACTGTTGGCCCTAGTGGCCTTGACAGTGTCACCGGTGGTCAAGAATCCGGTGCATGGGTCGCGTTGTTTTATATCAATTTTGAATAAAAAAAAAAAATAAGGTCAATTTCAAATTGAAAATGACATATTTTACACAACGTATAAAGTATTTAACTTATTTGTTGAAAGTCAGATTCTATCACCGGCTCCAAAATGAAACCTCGTTAAGAATATTTATTAAATGGTATGTCAAATTTGTCTCCCACCTCCTCTGTTCCCTTCTCATCCATCCTACTTCTTGGGTTGGCAACGCACATGTAATACTTTCAATCGCCCGCGTTCACAGGTTGCGCTGATTGCTTACGATGGTAAGCAGGCGGACCGTATGCATTTTTGCGGACTGTCATAAAAATAATGAAATTGTAAGCTAGTTATTTGATTGATTATTGTGACCGATTATTATTAATGAATATTATTATTTATTTATATTCGATCTTCATAACATAAATACGTACCATATTATTGCAATTTCGTCAATAGAAGTTTCAAAGTGACAATATAATTAGTGAACTTCCACTTAACTCGTACAGCCTTGCCCCCGTCGCTTCCCCACTGACATAATTAGCTGGCATTTAGGAGAAATGTCAGTGAACAGACGGACATGTCGATAAACAGCAGGATGCGATAGTGACATCCCAGCGATAGCCGCACCATTCAAGTCAACAACTTGGAACAATATTTGTGTGATTTTGCGATTCATCGGTTGTTTTTTAAATGTCCTTATCTCTTTTTTTATCAGAAATGACTATTTTATTTTTGTCAATTTTTTTATTTATTATTATATTAATAACAAAGTTATCTCTAGTAAATAACATTGAATTGTCTAATGGTAATGTTAAAACAAGTGTTTTTGATTAAAAGCACATGAAATTATTATTAGACAGATACCTACTAATATCTATAACAAAATAACTTTTTTTGTTTTAATTGTTTTTTTTTTATATTATGCTACTAAGTTGGCAAGCAAGCATACAGCCCACCTAATGGTAAGAGGTTGTCGCAGCCTATGAGCGCTTATGTGTTATGATGTTACCATCATTCATCTGTGAGGGGGTAGTATTTCCCTGGAATATGTTAATATTTTTGAATTATTAATGACCTATTAAATTATTATTTTTACGTTGGTGTTACAAGCTACTATAGATTATATTTTGGGGATGGTTTTGGTAATATACTTATTTTTTTATGTTAGAAGTTGGCAAACAAGCATACGGCCCACCTGCTGGTAAGTGGTTGCCGTAGCCTATGAGCTCTTGCAGCACCAGTAGTAGGTGCCACTCACGCGTTGCCAACTTCGAGATATTAGTTCTTAAATCTCGTCCACCCAGTAATTTCACTAGCGTACAGTGCCCTTCAAACCGGAACACAGTAATGCCTAAGCACTACTATTTGGCGGCAGAATATTTGACACTGCGGTGGTACCTACCTAGCCGGCCTCTTGCAACAAAAGACCTACCACCAGTATGACTGATTGCACTGGTGGAATAATCTCTGCTGTGACAGAGATTATCCCAACAGCGGGCGATGGGGTCGTCACATCCCGACGCCGGTATTTGTCGTTCTTCGGGCTTTGAAGCAGTGATAATAATTATATGAGTATACATATTAACTTAATGTAAAATTTAACGGCTGAAACTCACGTTCAATCAGTTTCATCGGAGGTCCTTCATAAGGTTGAGTGGGATACGATAGCGGTCGTGGCCCGCCTTAACATATTTTTTAAATACCGATACAATTATAACTATAAATTATTATAAGAATTCTCCCCCTACAAGTGACATGCCATTGGGTGTCGTAAATATTTACTGCGGCGAAACGAAGGTCTCGCGGGTCGGCATTCCCGAAATTACTCCGTCGTCGGTCCGTCTCGAGAAAAATTATAACACGCATGATATATATCCATAAATGCGATATATTAACAATATCATTCTATTTATATATTGTATGTGTCGATTAAATCTCAGTGAATCGCGGAGTGGCTGATAAATATATGGCGAACGATCGTAATATGGTTCGACCGAGGGTCGAACATCGTCTAATGGCTACATGGGCATGCAGGTTCGTTGCCAACCTTTTGATATGCAACTGTTTAAAATTACATTCAGTTTCCTCTCGACGTCTCCTTTCATTTTAATTTCTTATTCAACTCAGAGGTGCTTCCTGGATTTCAACCTGTGAGTTTCGGTTCAAGCTTAGCTTTCCTATCCACCGAGCCTTTCAATGTTTTATTAATTTGTACCCCAAATATCAAGAATTGTGCTCGTTATCTTATTACTCGGAAACAATTCACTACCGATGGCTATAAGTTGCAGTCTAACGATATGTATTTGTAAGTCTTGCCAATATTTTAGTTCGTAAATACACTGCATTCCCCGTGAAGATGACCGTCATTATAATTTCTAAAATAACCGAAGCGGGGCGCATTCTCGGCCGTTGTCGCGTCGTATGCGCACATATTTCTATTCGTAGACTTCCGTGACTTACACTTGTTAAGATAACTTTTCATCTTGTTACGTTCGTACATTGTTTTTACAAGCAAACTATGCAGCTATCTCTTTCAGACTTGACGGATTACTCGTCTTTGTAGATGTAGATGGCGTAAAATGACAGGCGTTTTGAAGCGCCATCTACGAATTGGCTGGGAGCTAAATAATATCATTGTACGCATGCGCTACAAAAACCTATCCCCATTCTTACTCTGGCTTTTGCACATGCGCGGTTTTAATTTTTTTTGTTCAAACCATTTTGTAGGTGGCGCTAGTTCATCCTTTAATTTGTTATGGGATACACTATCTACTCTCGTCTATATCTATGGTAGAAAGGTTACTGTTTTCGTGACATTATACGCTGTGTAATGCAAAGTAATAGAAAGACATGATCATCACAGTCCCGCAAAGCACTATCGAAGTTTAGAAAAAAGAGATGTACTGATATACTTATACATGTTCTTACTGTTATCCCACTAGACAGCGGCTCCGTAGCGAGTGTCAATCAAATGAGAGCTTCGGAAGCCTGTATTGTGACATCCCCTCCTACTCTTTTTCTTCTTTTGCCCCCTCCTTTCTCCTTGATCCCTTGGGGCGGCAACACGCTATATACAATTTATATTTAGGAATATTTACATTTATAGTACGTGCATAGTATAATTACGTATGTTCTCATCTCGCTTTTAAAGTCCAACATCTCGGTCGTCACAACGGAAATCTCACTTTGACTGTAGCTCGACGCTCCGCCCTCTGAGCATCCGTTTTCGTAATTAGTGACAAAAATAATAAAAACATTCAAAAAACCGGTTTTTGTTCTACATTTTTTGTCCTGATTTCTTTCAATATTTAGGATACATTTCAATCGAATTTCATTTCAGCGAAACTGCGTAGCTAGTATAAGTCGGCCACAAGGCATTTTAATGTTATTGGAATTGAAAGAAAGTATATAACTGGTTTTTATTTAAAAGTGATTTGCTAAAAGACTACGATACAATACGATTACAAAAAATAAGTGAGCAACGTGTGTGAAAGGTTTCGTCGATTAATAAAAGGTAAATTGCGGCAGTGACTAAATAACACATTAAAAACATCAATGAGGCAATGATGGCAAACTCGCTTGAACCGTTCCTATGAAAATAATTATGGCCACGTGTCTTTAGTAATGTTAAAGTACCGTCGGCAAAAAGGAGTCACTTTATGAGAACTTTTGCAAGAAGTTGAGACTTAATGTACCTTCCTACCTTCAGTGCGAGACGGGTTGCCACCGCGAACGTAGCCCACTCACCCTGATGAAGGACCTCCGATGAGTCCGAAACTAGTCGGTACTTAAACCGATTGAACGTGAGTGTTAGCCGTTTAAATTCTACATTAAGTTAATTATGTCTCACGATAGTTTTAATAATTTAAGTTGAGACTTATAAGATTGTCGATGTAAATTCTATTTGTCAATAATGATTATGCGATTCATGTGTTGGTTTCATTTTAGCAAATGATGATAATCATGAAACGAATAATTTGAAAATTAATACGAAAATTTGCATTGAAGGGAAATTGAACGTTCAAATACTAGTTAGAGTTAGTTAAATTGATTATTCGTTATTTTAGAAAGCAGTTTAATATAAAAATATATTTTTTCCTATCGCTACCTTCAGCGGATAATCGCCGGGCCGGTAATAGAAGTCGGTTCCGGTCGGACATCGATCCACAAACAATACTATTTCGGTCACAGAGCTCATGACCGATTGCCTATGTGGTGTAATACGCTGATGCAATTTTATTTATTTATTTACGTTTACGTTTATATAAACATGCTATTAGAATTTTGAAATCCTGGTATCTAATATAATAAATACTTGATGACTCAACAGGAATCCAACATCCAGGATGAAAGTACCCTATATGTTAATCCAGGTAATAAGCTATGTGTGTACCAAATTTCATCCAAATCGTCCATCCATTCAAACTTTCACATTTATAATATTATCTAAGTTAATTTATAATATTAGGTACATTAGATAGTAAAATGTGAAAGTTTGTATGTTTGAATGTTTGTTACTCAATGACGCAAAAATGGCTTAAAGAATTGGCGTGACATTAAGCATACAGATAGTTTATTATGGGGATAAACACATTGGATACTTTTATCTCAGAAAAAAATCGGTGTTTGTGAGATTATCAAAAACATGCTACAGGACTTATGCAATTACAATTTGGTATGGAAAAGATTACTTCCAAAGGTTAGCTAATTCCTCCCTGGAGCCAATTCTAAGGTCACCCCGGATAAAGTCACAGGCAGATGCTAGTTCAAGATCTGAATTAAGATATTCAACTTCCAAGGGAAGATAAATCTTGAAGATTGCGTTGGGTTCCATAAGCTAATTAGGGCCCACGAAAAATCACCTTGTGTTTTATCTAAGTGCCTAAAAAGATTTTGGGATCTGTAGAGAACAACGACCGATGTTGTTGATCGCAGTTTTCTTAACACCAAAACCAGTGTAACCTGATGATGATGACGATCCCTTCCGAAATTACAAGTTCTTGTTAGCTTTTTTAGACTTTATCTTATAATGAGAGAAAGCGTTGTACGGAAACGACTTCTAGAGAAAACCTTTAACATTCATTTCCCAACTTTTTTAAATAATACTAGAATAAAAAAAAACTTTTTGTCGACAATAAATAGTAAACGGTTACTTATCATGCTTATTAATTCGGTTCAGACCAGGAGCGGCTTTAGACGTTACGACACTCCGGGCGGATAGATCTTTAATAAATAAACGCTACACACTCAACGTTCACCATTAGGATTATAATATCCTGTGTCGGGGATCACATACACAATGACAAGGACAAACACACCCAGACTGGATCACACTCCTGCATGGTTAATACCAACATCTGTTCCGAGCGGGAATCGAATTCACGACCGGTGGCACTTAAGGCAGGTTCGCTACCGTTGCGTCACATCTTCGTCATCGCCTTTGCACAGACACTTGTCTTTGTGGAATTAGTTTTGATGTTAATGGCTTGACTAGAAATGCTAAGTAAATAGGAATTAAATACATATATAAGAGTTTAGAGATTGTCTACATGAAATTAGTTTATTAGGATAGTGTATCCACAAGTTTGTGGGGTCGCAACCCTTGTGGGTCATCCGCCATATTTAAAAAGGAGTGCAAATGCTCTATCCGGCAAACTATTAGAAGCACAGAAAATGTGTTCAAGTGTGCGAGACGCCTTTAAGAGCTCACCCAGAGGCTGCCTCTGGTCCAGACCTTACCTTACCAGAATAAATCGGACCAGGCTAGACCAGAAATCACCAGCCAATGTCGAAATTGAACACAGAAATAGAACTACATTAACGAATTCCGGTGGGCTATATTTGCGATTAGCAATAACCATTATGTCAGTCTCTATTTATTCGATAGGACACTGCCAAAGGGCATCAAACTCTTAACTAAATCTTCGACCGTTGGACTTGTGCCAAGTGAGTCAGTCAGGATTCCCTTCTGACTCACTGATGACCGTGACGAACGATTGTCACCCTTCTTGTTAAAACGACTAGGGTTTGTTTTCATTGTGTATTATCTTTGTCGATGCCATCAAAATAAAGAGGTGTTGAAGATTTGTGGATATCTGTTGTCAGCTGTTTTAGTTATAAATTTTATTAGATATGTCTCCATCTCATCTCGCATTAATCTCTTTGGAGTGTGATTTTCTAAAAACCCTGTATCGTGTGGTACTTTATGTCATTAATTTTTTAAAAGAAAATGCATAATACTGGTCAGTGGTGGCCGTTGGGGGTGGAGAGCCGTCAACCGCCCGGGGCCTCGCTTTTAAAGGGGCCTCGCGCACTCGAACAAATTTTTTGTGCGCCATACAATTTGCCCGATAGAGTATGAAAACAATTAGAACTTCTATTACAAGACGGCGGCTGACCCACAAGTGTTCTGACCCTACAAACTTGTGGATTTAGTGTCAAAATAAAATTACTACGCATCTCTAGTCAAGGGTGACCTATCTGATCATCAAAACTAATCCCAAAAAAAACAAATGCCTCGCAAAGATCTACTCGCCAGGAGTCTCGCGGAGACCGCCTCTGGTACTTTTTTTTTTTTTTATGTTAGAAGTTGGCAAACAAGCATACGGCCCACCTGATGGGAAGTGGCTGCCGCAGCCTATGAGCGCTTGCAGCACCATTAGTAGGTGCCACTCGCGCGTTGCCAACCTCGAGATATTAGTTCTTAAATTTCGTTCGCCCCGTAATTTCACTAGCGTACAATGCCCTTCAAACCGGAACACAGTAGTGCCTAAGCACTACTATTTGGCTGCAGAATATTGGACACTGCGGTGGTACCTACCTAGCCGGCCTCTTGCAACAAAAGACCTACCACCAGTGTGACTGATTGCACTGGTGGAATAATCTCTGTTGTGACAGAGGTTATCCCAACAGCGGGCGATGGGGTCGTCACATCCCGACGCCTCTACTGGTTGTAGGTTATTGCGAGAGACCACGTAGGTAACCTTAAAGCAGTAGAATTTTGAATAACTATTCGGTTTGAAGGACGCTGTAGTATTTGTTAAGTAGAACGCCGACTTCTGTTATAGAAAATTTTGATTTTGGTTTTTAGTTCTGAAGTCTGTTTTGGATATTTAAAAATAAATCCATGTAAATATATTTACTTCATTACCTTAATTAATAGGGTGAGCGTGTTTAATAATTTCACATCATAATTTTCACAATGGATGCTTTCGAATCACTGGGCCGGAAGCGTCCTGATCGCGACACATCGCTAGGATAAAATGATATATAATTACATTATGTACATACATTATTTCAGTTTAATATATAGTTGAGCGTTGTCGTTTCCAGCATAAATGGATCATTTTCTCGATAGGATAACGACGTGACGTTTTTAGTTTTGTTCAGGAGCGAAGGTACCAAGAGTTCATCCCATCTTCTTAATCTCTTTCTCCTTCTCTCCCTTTGTGTTAAGAGATTTTGTTAATTTCATTGTTTTTAGGGTTACGTATAAACTTATAAAGTATCAACGTATTACATAGTCAGCGCGTCTGCCGTTCTCTTTCGGTTTTTTAGTACAAATGTCAACAAGTTTTGGCCTTAAAACTGCAAAATCCAGCTTGTATCATAAATATGGGTAAATATCAATATTTAAAATTGTTATAACGCTATGCAGCAAACCAAGCAATTGCAAAAGGCATTTTAGAACTTTTGCGTGCACGAATCAGAACTACACTTAATAAGGGCTCGATAACCCTATATGCGCCCCAAAAATATTATTTCCTCATTTACAATAAACTTTACTTGATATAGTATAATACGTTGAGGAAAACTGACATCTGTATGTGTTGTTACTGGGTGGTATATATGATAACTTTGTGCTCTCGGTATAATTTTTTTTATTTCATGACGGTTGGCAAACAAGCTTATGGTCCGCCTAGTGGAGGAGGTGGGAGGAGGGAGAGGTAGAGGGGTGGGAGATTGGGCCTCAGGCGCTCTCACTCATCGCACAAAACGCAACAGTACTTGTTACTTTACGCCGATTTTCTGTCAGAGGGCAGTACTTCCCCAGTCGAGCCGGCCCATTAGTGCTAGGAGAAGCATGGCTATACTACCGTAAAATAATATGACGTAAGACATTAGTGGCTTAGAGTTATTTACATAGAATATAAGGGCCGCATTCCCAACTCAACCGACTGCACAGGAGTGAGTAATGCGACCTTGACCGCCTGGAAGTCGGCCAGCTGATGAATCGAATCGATTCGTTTCCTTGCAAGATGCACATAGGATGAATCGAGCTTTTGTGTCGATTTAATTCTCTAGATCGCGGCGCCTTTGTGTGTATTTTTGGATTATTTTAATTCGTTATTATGACCTTTATATCGAGTATTATATTAAACTAGCTTCTGTCAGCGGCTTTGCCTACGTGTACAACGATTCTATGACAAACTTGAAACCCCAATTTCACCTCATTTTTCTTAAGACACATATTTCTTTATTTTTAATGTTACACCAACGTTTTACACTTCAGTTAAAAAGTTTGAATTAATATATAAATATTAGAATGGAATTTCGCATTAATTTAAGCGGCCGGTGACCTAAAACAAAACCGTAATCATAGTAATGGATAAAAGATTATAGATTACGATGAAATGATATTCATAATGTCGATAAGAGAAGGGGCTTACCATTACCTCTTATTGCGATTCAAATGACGACCTAAACTGAGCTACCTCGATATTTCGTACCATGACATATATGATTATATAGAATCAACAGCCTAAAATGTAAGTTCCAACCTTCCAGCCAAATGGGGATCCTTTCAACCCCTTGCAACTCCTTTTTAAAAAGTAGCCTTGTCCTTACTCAGGCTCTAGACCTATCTGTGTACCAAATTTCATTTAAATCGGTTCTATAGTTTTGACGTGAAAGTATGATAGACAGACAGAAAGATAGAGATACTTTGGCATTTATAATATTAATAAGGATTATGTCATGATCACGAAAATACCGTAAATATTATTAACGAACTGCGGGCTCTGGAGTTTTTGGAGACTTCCGTACGATTAGTAGTGAATTGTATGTCTAGTTAATAATTGTTATTATTTTTGGTTTAATTACATATTTTATCCTAATATCGCACTTTTAGAACGAAAACGACACAATTAAAAAAAAAACAAAACTTAGTTATCATCGTAAAATACTTTAAACGACATTCTCAATGTAGCAATAGTCCAAACATAGGCATATTCGAGCGTAAACAACTGACGTAAATGACCAAGAAAATATACGAAAGAATGTGCAGGTGTCAATATTTTAAAACTTATTTTGTTGATTCCCAAAACTGTCATTCTAAAGGTGCGATATATTATTCAGAAATATCTAATCATATGCGAAAATGTGGGAAAAGCTAGTTGCAAAAAATTATTCGTTTTTTTATTTTGAGAAATCTTATAGAAATCGGGTCAGTTGGTAGAAGTTGTGCCCGAATAGAGATCTAGTTTTCCCATTTATATAGTAGGCTATAAAAATAACACATGCCGTGTTCAATCGATTCGGACCTTTTTATTTTTATTGAAATATGTCATGTTTTACGATTAGCGTACCTTTTACTAACCGATGTTGTGATCTAACGATAAAATATCTTCAGGAGCAACGATATGATGGTCTGGCAGGACGCCAGCCTCATGTACTCGCGCCGATCGAAGCGTTTTCCATTCGTATTTTATTAAGTTGAGTGTTCGGAGGGATGTCGATTATATACTTTACGATAAACGCTATCAGTGACCTGAATTGTCTTGGGTTAAATATAACTAACCTATATAATACTTCCAAAAAACAGTCAGCATATCGGCTTAGGTATTAAAATAATCAAAAACATGATTTCGCGGGTTTGCTATTTATAGGATAGTGAGATAAGAATATGGAGAAAATGTCTTTTTATTTATTTACCTAATAGCTAATCCGATTTAATTTTTTTATGTTACAAGTTGGCAAACAAGCATACGGCCCACCAGATGGCAAGTGGGTGCGGTAGCCTATGAGCGCTTGCAGCACCATTATTAGGAGCCACTCACGCGTTGTCAACCTCGAGATATTGGTTCCTTATTCTCCTCTGCCCAATAATTTCACTAGCCTACAGTGCCCTTCAAACCGAAACACAGTAATGCCTGAGTACTACTATTTAGCGGCAGAATATTTGACACTACGGTGGTATCTACCTAGCCGGGCTCTTGCAACAAGAGACCTACCACGAAAATTTTAATTACTTTTCTTAGTTATTACTAGCGGCCGGCTCCGGATTCGCACGGGTATAAAATATATAGCCTATGTCAGTCACTGAAAAAATGATTAAAATCGATCCAGTAGTTTTAATTTATTCATTACTGCCTGTGGCCCGCACGCGTTAAATGTAATTATTTACGATATCACATTAAAACCTCAAAAAAAAATTTTTTTATCTCCACTATTTTTATACATATAAACCTTCCTCTTCAATCACTCTATCTATTAAAAAACAGCATCAAAATCCGTTGCGTAGTTTTAAAGATTTAAGCATACATAGGGATATAGGGACAGAGAAAGCGACTTTGTTTTATACTATGTAGTGATTATCTTAAAATAATCCTTATTAGTTATTCCTAAATCCTCAATAGCTCAACAGTAGAAGTGTCAAGTCAAGTTCAAGGGCAGGTATTGCATTGCATGGGTATTGATCCTGACGTATTTGGATGACAGTCCTACCCACTTGTACTAGTAGCTAGCTACACGCTTAGAGGGGAAATATAATGACGTAAAAAAGTGTTACAAATAATTTAATAATAACAATTGTTATTTTGTTTTGCACTTGTCTTAGTAAGATCGTTCTCGGAGATGGCGTTATAAATTTTTTTATTTTATGTACAGTAAAGGTCATTTTTCAATGCTTAAATAAATAAAAATACAAATGTACACAATCAATATAAATGTTTTACTAGGGCGATACTCTCGTAAATATATTTAATATACATAAAATATATATATGCTTCCGCATGCGTAATAAAAATACCGTAAAATTTAAAGGAATCAGATTGAGTTACTTGAATTCCGGAATTTATGGGAAACTTACGTTTACTGACACTTGGAATCCTACCAAAAGTTTAATTGAATTTAGTACCTATTTATCCGTAAATGTTGTAAACGCTTAGAGGTATTTATTTTAGTTACGATTAATTGTGGTTTTATCGACTAAACAAATTAAAACAAGATGATCGTTCCTCAATATAGAAAACATACGTTGTATTTTTAGCGAACTTCGTACTTAATTCGGAATTTTGTTTATTTTTCGTATGTGAATTGGGACAGTAGTGCATTTACAAATTTTTGAGGTGGCTGTAAAGTTTTTACTGCCCTTTCTCTGGTTGGTACTTGGTAAGAGGGAAATTCATCGGCAAATTTGTAAAACATCAGAAAACCTCCATGAAGAAACCTTTTTGATTTCTGTGAGATAGCAAAAAAAATATATTGATCTCCAAAACTCCGCCACCCAAGGCTCAAGCCTACTCAGCCTGCTGGTAAATCCGCCACAGGAAATAATGCGAGGAAGAAGAAGAAGAACCAATGCTTTTCAAAGTTATAACGTATATTACTAATTCATAAATGTTAATGCATCTGATTATCCGTAACCTCTAAATAGAAGTAGACGAACATTTCTAAAACGGTCTTTTCGTGCCACTATATAAGAAGCTTTAACAATAAAATAACACATTATTACTTAATGTAAATAAAGCCTTTTCCGACCGGTACTAACTCATAAAATTTCCAGAAAAGGAATATAAATATAAGAGAAGATTCAAAGTTTGCTAAAAAAGGGTCTTCAACTGCCAACAAGTTGTGAAAAACTCGGGAACTCTAGATAAAATGAGGTCGTGGCATTTTTATAACTCCGCTATTTCAAGTTCTACCCTCAATCCATCCCACGTCCTGAACTTTGTCGTGTGGGAGTAGAAATGAAATATTTCAGTATTATACATATTTATATTTGTGCTTTATCAAAACCGACTTCAAAAATTGATGCGTTCGTTGAAAAGTTCGCTCTTAGACCCTTGTTCGAGGGAGATAAATGCCCGATTCTCCCCCGGCAAGATGACACTAATGAACTTAATTTACATCTCGGTAACCTAGCAACTTAACTAACATGTATATTATCCCTCGTACCAGGGACTAAAAGCGAACTTTTCATTGTAGAAAAAAAATCTTAAATGCACCACGGGAAGAAAGTAGCACATTACTACCCCTATCCCCATCAATCCTGGTCCTGGACTGAGTTGTTTTTACTCTTTCTCTCGTAGTACTTCATCAGATAATTATAAATTTTCTAGATTAATAATTATAATTTTTTAGACTGAATAAATAAGTAAATATCCACGTATTATGCTGTGCCGGAAACAGACACAAAACAACAAAAAATACACTCAGACCAGAACACATGTTTGATTTGTAAATACAAACATCTGTTCCAAGCGGGAATAGAACCTGCGGCCTATGTGTGTGACACAACGTTCCCAAAGTGAACTATCCGAATACTAATTGAGCGAACATTTCTTTTATTATCTAGTGGGTAAATACCACGTCGCTCAATGTCCCAATATTTCCCGTAAATACCGTAAATGTCAAGGTCACCGGCGAAGGTTCCGTCACGCCCACACTACGACTGTAGCCGGGATTTATATTGGGATAATGATGTATGCTTCGGTTCTTACGTTAGGGCGGATTGAAAACGTAATAGCGCTCGGTGTCCATCCGATATCGTGATTGGATTACTACTCGATGTAGAATGTATAGGATTATTTGTTTGCAAATCTGTTATATTTTATGATCACCTCAGTTTTAAGGTTCTATACCCGAAGAGCCAACAGAATCCACTAAGCTTCCGTCCGTTAGTCAGTTCTGCTTCTATTACTTGATTTGGCAATGTAGATATGGTTTTTTTTCCTGTGGGGAAATGTAAATCGTCATGGATGCCTGGTAATGGGGGTGACTAAAAGGGGATATGTTGGACTCTGACCAGCCCATATTAAACCCCAGGGTACTTCGGGATACCTTTTGCCGGAATTGTTGGTGCGCTTTTGGAATCTTCATAAGCTAACTTTCTGTATCCTTATGTGCCTACCAGCTTGGGACTGCAAGTGATTCAGATGACGAATCCCACTAAATCCGTCACCTGATTCCCTGTCATGGTGGTGAATACGCCACCTTTAATTCCCGCTCTCCTACAACGATTTAATAATACAGTTTTTACCGATACTGTTGCGTTTCGGTGATGAGTGAGAGGACAGGGGATCAACCTCCCCCGCACCCCTCCCGCTTTTCCCTTCTTATAGCTTTCCTCCTATTTTTCGAAGTGGCAACGCGCATGTGATTCTTCAAGTATCGCAAGCGTGTATATGTTACGGTGACTGCTTAACATCAGGCCGACCGTATGCTTGTATTAAAAATTTGGTCTTTTTAGGCTTTGATAAGAAAAAACCGTACACAAGTTATCTGACCCACATTATATAGAGGCGGGGAGGCTGTCACGCGTGCGGGACCGAATTCATGCCTTATTTGACACGTTTAACGAAGTTTCCCTCGCAAGGCCGTCTAAATGTCATCGCTTTTCCGACATTAGACATTGACATTTTTGGTTGTATAAACGAATAGGGAAAATGTTAACGATTTGATTACAAATATTTAAGGACGATATTTTTAATGTAAACAGTACAATGTACAAAACATTTACAGAAAACCGACATTGATTGAGGCATTGGTAATTTTAGCGAAAAACAACCAATTTTAATAATGATTATCTACCTATATACTGTAAGTAGGTAGGTATAAATATCATACATTTTAAATCTTACTATCTAACTAATATTGTTATTATTATTTATTCTTTTTTTTTCTTGGAGTGTCTATTAGTGTTGTGGCCCTAATGTGCCTTGATAGCGTCACCGGTTGGTGCGTCTCAGGAGACCGCAGCCGGTAAAAGATTGACAGCCCGCGCGGGGCTCAAATTGAATCCGTTCCAAGGGCCCCTCGTTCGAGTTTGAGCCTTGGCTTGGAACGTCTTCGGGAAGGGCTAATGTTATAAATGTGAAAGTTTGGATGGATGGATGGTAAAAATTACTGGACAGATTTGGATGAAATTTAGTACACATATAATAACTTACTACCAGGATTAACATATAGGGTACTTTTCCAGGAAAATTGTTGGGTTCGTGTGGGCACTACTAGTATCTCATGTTAGCCATAAAAAGAATCAGCTGTATTTTTCTATCAGGAGGCCTTGAGTTTATTTTGCAACCTTCAGGGTGTAAAAATAATCAACGCCGATAACGTAAAGGAATTTACCAGTTTTATCCAACATTATTTACTAACTAACAATCGATAATAGTGACGTGATGTACACTGAAGATCAAAGAACATATCGCACACGAATATAAACCTTACTGCCTCGAAAATAAGACAAGAATCTTATGTAGCGTTTTTAGCTTAGAACAGGTGGCCTTAGTCGATAAACACGTCGTTATATTTAACTGTAGCTCTTAATGTCAATGCAATAAAAATTAGAATCGTGTAAATAATCGCAAATTTGTTTGCGTTACGCTAAATAAAGCTGAGATTAACGGGAAAAGTGAATAAATGTCATTTTTCAGCGATTTCCTAAGTCAGAAGATACGTAGGTTTTTTTTTGGTTTATGTATAAGGTAAGACCTAAGCTCGCTGGGCAATTGTTTTAGGACCCCAACACAGTGTTTACCTTTATATATAAACTAACGGCCCGCTCCGGCTTCGCACGGGGAAAAAATATATAGCCTATTGTTCGATAGCTTTTATTATTAAAAGAAAATTTAAAAGTAAAAATTAAATTTATTTTTATTACGAAAAGAAATACACAAAAATAATAATAATTCTAATTCTCTTTTTTACATCTATATATATGTTTTTTTACGACATTTTTATTAAAAGTGGCCAGTAGTTTTCTTGTTTAAAATGGCCAGTAATCTGAACCAAACTTAACATATTATTATAAAAATCAAATAAACAAAAATAAAACTGAACATGCCGCCCCCCAAAAACATAGTTTTTATCTAAAGTTATTAACTAAACACTACACACAGTACTCAAGTTATTAATAACATTACACATATCATTAACATAAAAACATTCTAGAAATTCATCAATAAAACAAACTTAGCCTACTCGTCGTTATTTTATTTTATCATATTATACAAAGACTAAATTATTTGGGCTCAAATTCATTATAATTGTACAAAATAAACTAAAAATAAAATCATTACACCACTCTATATGTCATTTTTTTCTAGTGTGTTTTTATTACAAATTAAATATTTAATTATTATGATTATTCATCATTAATAGGAAGTTCATATAACTGATTCAATGCACGTTTTATAATTTTACCATTACATTTTATACTATAGACTCTACATAAATTATCTTTTCCTGAATGTTTTTCTGTAATACGACCTAAGGCCCATTTTCCGGGAGGAAGATTTTCTTTAAGAATTACAATATCTCCTATCTGAAAATCTTTCCTCTTCATTTGCCACTTTGGTCGTTCTTGTAACCTACACAGATACTCATTACGCCATCGAAACCAAAAGTTTTGTACTAAGCGTTGAGTGTATTGCCACCTAGATAATCGGTTAATTTCAATATTGCGTAAGTCTGGGTTTGGTATACTTATAAGGGATTCTCCGATAAGAAAATGTCCCGGTGTTAAAACATCTAAATTATCAGGATCAGATGAATCAATTGGACAAAGAGGTCTTGTATTTAGACATGCTTCAATTTCACATAAAATAGTTGTCATTTCTTCAAAAGTTAATTTACTTTTCAATATTCTCTTGAGATGATACTTCACCGATTTCACTCCTGCTTCCCATAGACCACCAAAATTGGGGCTATATGGAGGGATAAAATGCCATTGTGTTCCGTCTTCTGTTAAAACGCCACTGATGTCATTAGGTATTTGCAAATTAGCTTTCTTCCATAGTTCAAACAATTCTTTATTTGCACCTATAAAGTTAGTTCCTCGATCACTCCACAGGTTACTGCACTTTCCTCGTCTTGATACGAAACGTCTAAAAGCCCCGATAAATGATTCGGATGTAAGATCTCCTACTAATTCTAGATGAATGGCCTTTGTCGCCATGCAAATAAATATGGCAATGTATGATTTAAAATATCTAGATCCTTTAACTCTCATTGGTGAAATATCAAATGGACCACAAAAATCTACACCGGAATTTAAAAATGGACGAGCAGGTCTGACACGAACAGTCGGTAAATCACCCATCAATTGTGTTCTACATTTGGCTCTTAGCTTTGCACAAATTATACATTTGTGTATGTATTCTTTCACTAGACTTTTTACTCTGAGTATCCAAAAGCGGGAACGTAGATAGCTTAACATTAGTTGAATTCCTCCATGCAAAGTTCTTCTATGAGCATTTTGTATAAGTAGAGGCACTAATTTATTGTTATGACTAAGTATTATAGGATGCTTGGCATCGTCTGCAATGTTTGCGTTTCTTAATCTTCCACCCACTCGTAGGATATCTTCTTTATCTAAAATAGGATTGAGACAAATAATATTACTACCTTTGTGTATGGGCTTATTGTATTTTATTTTACATATTTCAACATGAAAATCACGACTTTGTGTCAATTTGATAAGTGATATTAACGCATTTTCTAATTCATCAGTTGTAATACTCCTATTCACATTCTCAGGGTGTTTTACACAGTTTAAAAATCTTTTGGCATAAACGATCACTCTTAGCATTTCATTCAAAGTATCGAAGGAGTCAAAATCAATAACTTCATTATCATTTTCTTGTATTTTAACGTTTACAGAAATAATCTTCCTCCTTTCCAGGGTTGTAGTTTCAAACTGTTTTGGATTTTCAAATTGTAAATTAGTACTACTTAGATATTCGGGACCGTGCCACCAAAGGTTATTTATCATAAGATCTTGTAATAACATACCACGACTTGCTACATCGGCAGGATTGTCTTGTGAACGAACATATGACCATTTTTCCATCCCAAAATTGTCTAAAATTTCCACTACTCTATTACTTACAAAAACATTCCATTTGGTAGGGTCTCCACATATCCACGATAAGACAATTTTTGAATCAGTCCACGCATAAGCTTGTTTAGGAGGAATTCTTGTAGCTATGCAGGCTTGTTTTATTAATTTTGATAATAATACTGCTCCACATAATTCAAGTCGCGGTAAAGATACCGGTTTTAGGGGCGCAACTCTAGTTTTCGCAGTTACAATAGATGTTTTTATTTCAATTTCGGTTTCGACTCTTATATATACAACAGCGGCATAAGCCTTTTCTGAATCATCACAAAAACCATGAATTGTTGTTTTAGGCATTCCATTTTCACTTGTAAACATCCATCTATCTATGTCAATATTTCCTAAGTGCTTTAAATCATTTCTTATACAAATCCATTCAGATTTTATTTCAGAATCTACTTCATTATCCCAATTTATTCCCTTCAACCAGAGTCTTTGCATAATTAATTTTGCAAGTAATATTGAAGGACATAACCAACCTAAAGGATCAAATAAACGTTGTATTTCAGCCAGTATATTCCTTTTAGTAACATTGTCACTTGACATTTTCGTAATATCAAGTTGATATATAAATTTATCAAGTCCCATGTCCCAAGATAATCCTAAAGCTCTAATAGTTCCGTCAATTTTTAAATCTACTCGCACATGACTAGTTCTTTCTCTTGGTTCTATTTTCTGGAAAAAATCTTTACTATTAGAAGCCCATTTTTGTAAAATAAATCCACCTCTACTAAGAATTTCTTTGATTTCTTTAGCTGTATTGATAGCATCAGCTACTGTATCCGTCCCTGACATTAAATCATCCATATAAAAGTCTGTTAGAATTACTTGTGCGGCCTTCGAATTTAACTTTCCTTCATCTTTAGCAACTTTTTGGAGAGTTCGAACAGCAAGAAAAGGAGCGCAAGCAGTACCGAAAGTAGCTCGCAATAGACGATAATCTTTATTTTGCCATATTATACGTTGATAGTCAGTATCTTCTTTAGTAACAAGAATTTGCCTATACATTTGTTTTATATCTGCCATAAAACATATATGATGGATACGCCACCTGATAATAAGACTTCTCAAATCTTCTTGCAACTGTGGGCCTATCAACAGCTCATCATTTAAAGAAATATTATTAAATCCTTTGCATGATGCATCAAACACTACTCTCAGTTTTGTAGTTTCCTTGTCATTTCGTATTACTGCATGATGAGGCAGATAAACTGATGGTTTATTTATATCTTCTTTTGGTACCTCTTCTATATGTCCTAATTCTATGTATTCTTCCATGACCTTTGTATAGTTCATATTAAAATCTGGGTTACCTTTTAATCGTCTCTGTAATTGGTTAAATCTCTTTTGCGCAATTTCTTTACTTCCTCCTTCGGTAGAATGTGGTAAATCTGTTTTCATTGGTAATTTTACTATATATCTTCCATCCGCCCCACGATGATACGTATTTGTGTATATTTGTTCACACAATCTCTCTTCAGGCGTTAACTCTCGTTTGTCCGATATATCCATTTCCCACATGCTTTTAATTGTTTCTTCTAATTCTACGCTATGATGTAAAGCTAAAATTTATTAGTTGGATTATTATCTACGATACTACCAAAAAGTATCCACCCTAAATAAGTATTTTGGGCACAAGGTGAACCATGTGGACCTTTGACAATTTCGTTTTTAAAAATTTCTGCACAAACCTCTACTCCTAATAAAATATCAATTTTTCCCGGTTGATTAAAGCTGGGATCAGCTAGAGGAAGACCTACTAAATGCGGCCACGAAAGTAATTGTATTGGTTTCGAAGGCAAATGAGTTGTAATTTGAGTTGACATAACATAAGCTTTGACTAATAGATTAAATTGCTTATCATACCTTGACAGTAATTGCATAAAAACTGAAAAATTAACCACTGTTTTTGCATCTCCTACTCCACATATTGTCCCATTTACACGATCTCTCTTTAATTTCAGTAATTGCACGGCTCTCTCACTTATAAATGTTGCTTGCGATCCTTGATCTATTAAAGCACGCAGCATGATCACTTGACCTGATTCAGATTTGACTGAAACAAGAGCGGTCGCGAGTAGTGCTGTAGAAGATTTCGCTAAGAAATGAGAGGTTAAATTGATGTCGTAAGCACAGTTCATTTGTTCCTGTTTATTTTCCGTACAATGTTCTGGAGTGTCATTTAAAGCTTTTACTCCAACCTCATTATTTGAGACATCCCGCTTTTTAAACTCATGTAGTAGTGAATTATGTCGCTTACCACATATTTTACAAGAAAATCGTTGTTTGCAAAAGGTAACTGTGTGCCCAGGGAACATGCAGTTAAAACATAGACCTTGATTTGAAACAAATGTACTTCTTTCTTCCGGGCTTAATTTTTCAAACTCTGTACATTGATATAATAAATGACTCTCCTTACAATATTTACACTCTCTTTCTGCAGAATTTAAATGAAAAGTACGTACCGCATCTCTGTTAGTTTTCCAAAGTGATGAAGTTAACTCTAAAGTATATATCCTTTTTTCTAAAAATAAAACTAATTCTTTATATGTTGGTAAATCGGTTTCATATTCTCTGCTGACATAGTCTTCCCATTCTATTTTTTGCATTATATTTTTCCCATTCTATCCCATTCTATTTTTTGCATTATAATATATATCAAAATAGAATCCCAAGTCGCCGTCGACAGGCCTATATTGTTCAAACCTGTAATGCATTCTCGTATATGATCAATTAACATTTTTAAATGACTTGAAGTTTGTTGAATAATCTTTTTTGAGAAAATAATCTTTTAAAAATTGCGTTCACTATAAGTCTTTTGTGATTATACCGTTTTCGTAGTGTTTCCCATGCAGGTATATAATTACAATCGGTTATTTGATAAAACTTAAGTGTGGCACTGGCTTCTCCAGTTACGCAAGATTTTAAATAATGTAATCGTTGAACATCGCTTAGCGAGCGATTGTTGTGGATAAGGGAGATAAAAGTGTCTTCGAATGTCTGCCATTCTTCATAATGGCCACTAAATTTAGGTAAATCAATTTTTGGAAGCTTAACTTCAACCATCGCATTTGATAATGGCGGCGGCGGGCTTGTGTTAGACGCGTTGTGAAAAGTCTCCTCCCCCGACAATGTATTTATTAAATCTTGCATATCCGTTTTTAAAGAAAGATATTCTTCCTCACATAGTTGGTAATTATCATTTATAAAATATGTTAAATTTAAGCGTTCCTCTTTTTTCGTTATTTTTAACAATGTTAAATGTAGATCTTTGAATTTATCCCAATATTCATTTATACATTGCATTCGAATTTTCAAATAACTATAGGTTAATCTGGACTTAGGGCATTTTTTAAAGTTCGTTTGAGCTCTTTTTATTAAATTAAAAATGTCTTCTAATTGGGCAGTTATTTCTTCAATCGCTGCCATTCTTTTTTTTAAATAAAGTAAGAACAGAAAAAATGCATATACATATTTTAACATACCACTAGATGTCCAGTTCACGTGAAAATCAATCTCTATATTTTTAGATAAATGTTTATTCTCTTTCACAAATTCACTATTATAGCTCATATAATTTTTCGTGTATCTAATATTTATATTCACCATACTTTTAATCCGACTCGAGTTAGGACCATTTTGTTCGATAGCTTTTATTATTAAAAGAAAATTTAAAAGTAAAAATTAAATTTATTTTTATTACGAAAAGAAATACACAAAAATAATAATAATTCTAATTCTCTTTTTACATCTATATATATGTTTTTTTACGACATTTTTATTAAAAGTGGCCAGTAGTTTTCTTGTTTAAAATGGCCAGTAATCTGAACCAAACTTAACATATTATTATAAAAATCAAATAAACAAAAATAAAACTGAACACCTATGTCATTTACTGAAAAAATGATTCGAAATCGATCCAGTAGTTTTGATTTATTCATTACTGCCCGTGGCCGCACGCGTTAAATTTGGAGTAAAATAATTCCCCTTTCCAGAAACCTCAAAAATAACAGTATTTCTTCACTATTTAATGGATGTTATTACATATACATCTGTATATACACATTACATATAAACCTTCCTCTTCAATCACTCTATCTATTAAAAAAAACCGCATCAAAATCCGTTGCGTAGTTTTAAAGATTTAAGCATACATAGGGATATAGGGACAGAGAAAGCTACTTTGTTTTATACTATGTAGTGAAGTGATACAAAGGATATTGATAGCCCATGTCGGGGATCCGAAAACAAACACAAGGATAAATACATCGCGATGCACATGCATGTGTAGTTAATACAAACATCTGATTCGAGCGGGAATCAAATCCGCGACCTGTGGCCTTTAAGGCAGGTTCGCTTCCGCTGCGTCACAACTAATGGCGAAAGTTTTAATTTTTTTAAATTTCATGACGTTTGCCAAAAAAGGATATAGTCCGTCTGATGGTAAGCAGTCACTGCAACCCACGAACGCTTGCGATACGGGAAAGGAGTGAAGGGATGAAAAAGGAAATATGAAAGGGAACAGAAGGGTGGGAGATTGAGCCCCCGGCGCTCTCGCGCATTGCACGAAACGCAACAGTACCTACAGATACTGTTACGCTGATTTTCTGTGAGAGAGTTGTGCTTCCCCGAGCTGGCCCATTTGTGCTAGGAGGAGCATGGGTCTGCTACCCTAAACTGTGTATCGTTAATTTATTTATTTCCCTATACCTTTGAAGTTGCTTGTATACTCTTTTAATCGCTAGGCTAAAGCTGCATGTCACTTTAATCCACTCTAATCAGTTCCATGCGATCCAATCAGACCAGCAATCACTTAAAGGTTAAACTTTCAGAGACTCCATTCAATTTTAGCCCTTATATTTACGTCGATAAGACAATCCTCCTTCCATGAAATTTCATTCAAATATTCGCACACCTACTACATTGTATTATAAACCTTAATATAATGGAGTAAGTCATAAAACTATCGTCGTCTTTTAAAGCTGAACATAGTCGTTAGTTATTCTATGTGATCCCCTGGGATTGATATCTCGGGGCCCGTAATGGTTGACATTTGATGGATAACTCCTCAATGCCGAAGTATCAGACTATGGGGCGCCAGAAACGGGTTGAAGCGGTATTTACTGAAATGTTAACTTTAATTCTTTGTAATAACATGTGTGATAAAAAAAACACTACACACTCAAAAAGATTTCGAATGTAATTATCTTTTCATCGCGTTTTTAAGTAAGAAATATTTTAGATGTAATTCTCTTTAACAATAATTGTCAATGACAGTTAGTCAATATATCAACGGTAGAAGGGCCGATACCATTCCCTCAGCGCGAGAGTTGCGAGTGCGATCCTGACACCCTTACGCTATTGTAATACCCACTCCTAGTGCAAGTTACAAGGTTATTTGGAGGGGTAATAGCAGTATAAGTAATGACTTGAAAAAGTTAGGCTAATATTCTTTAAAAAAATCTAACCATCATACCACCAACCTGGTGGTACTATGGAAGCTTACAGAGACAATAGTATCAAGTATCAAAAAATCGGAAGATAGAAAAGAAAGGAGATAGAGGGATTTGGGGGTTGAGCATGATACGTTACAACACTAGTATTAATAATACGTAAATAACATACAATACCTTTTTTACTGCATTTTGAAAGAATTGACAAGAAAATACCGGCTACTCGGGAGACACTAAGTTATTTATAATTTTTATAACAAATATTGTTCACTTACTTAAATACAGACGCCATTAAATACCTATATACAAAACAATTTCTTACATTAGAACCAAAATATTTTTAAAATTTATTTATTCGTCATAGTCAATACGCTGTGTGAAATCGTTCTGAAGAAATACTTACACTAATCGAAGTTCCCATAATAAGTGTTAAAAGTGCAAGTGAATAAAGTGTGTGCAAGTGAAGTGACAGGATGGGGGCGGTATGAGTTCGGAGGACGGATGCGGCGTGCGCCGGCGTCGCAGCATCAAGCGGCTCTTGCGCAGCCTCACCGCTGACAAGCTGCAAACAGGTCGGCGACTATGTAGATAATAACTAATACATTCGTTCTTAATAGATTACATTTACTGATTGTAGGGTTTATAACGCGTGAGGCCAGATAGGTAGATAACACAGCAAAGCCAGATATTCTACCGCAAAGCAGTAGTGTGTTTCGCATTACTGTGTTTCGGTTTGAAGGGTGCTGTAGCTGTTGAAATTATTGGGCAAAAGGGATTTATAAACCAATATCTCGAGGTTGGCAACGTGGAGTGACCACCAAATAATTAACTAGTGTTGCAAACACTCAACCACTTACAATCAGGGTGTCTAGACAAAGTCATATTTCCCGAAAACGAAATTAGAAGATTCCGAAATGTGTGGAAATTGGCATAAGGTTTCTAAATACAACATGACTTATCGTTTGTGATTAACATCGCACAGGCGTATTTGACTTTCGAGAAAGAATCAACACGGAGCGGTTGCCGCTTGTCTAGACCCTATTGTTACATCAATAAAAAAACATTCGTCTTTGTTTAACCGTTTCAAGCGCAGGATCTGGACTCCAGACATATTGTATTTTTTAATATTTTTCAATCACCTTCTTCATGTGTTAATGAACAATGGAAAGGTATTGAGAATGAAAGCCCTCAAAGTGTAATTCTTGCGCGTTCGTTTAGCTATTTCGTGGATTTTGAAAAAGGTTATCTCGTCTGTATAAAGTGTAAAACAACTAGTACCGATTTTTTTAAATAGGTACAAGATTTTTTTTTCGGAATGTGTATTGCTATTGGCCCTACTGGCCTTGACAGCGTCACCGAACGGGGAAGGTACAAGATGTCGAATATAACTCCGGTGCATGACCCTTCTGTTTTTGTTAGGTTACATATTATTTAATTAGTTCTTACTTCGTTTACGTTCACGCAATTCCCGAAGACTTCCGCAAGAACCTAGCTTTCTTAGGACTCAATCATTTTCCAACCTCCATTTTCACAATCATGCCTCCTTACTTAGACGGAACACTAAGGCCATTATGGCCAACAGTCGTGGACATTGTCCGTGACGTATTTTATCGATTGAAATACAAATAATTTCCGATAGCGAAAATACTCTGTCGAACATATCGGTTTTAGTGAATTTGGCAGCAGCAGCCGCTGAACTGCGGGCACGTGTTTATTGACGCGTTACACTAAATAGATGCTCTTGATTCATAGTGATTGTTTATTTGAATGTTAGTGTGTTTTGCTTTACCGTTTCTGTTTTGATGACGTAAGCTCATATCGTCAGTAAGAACGTTGCTAAAGCGGCAACATGTAAACTTTCTGAAGAGAGTTTTGTAGAGTATCCTTTTTTACAAATTTTGATTGTTTGATTTTCGCAATCCAATCATCCTCAAATTTGTCTTGAAATTTGTGCTGAAATTTTTAACTTAGTCAAGTTTTTTATTTTATTACACTCATTAAGAAGTTTTTCATGTGTATGGATTCCATTTTACAAATGTCAATTGCTTGTAAGCTTTTCTCCTAACGACGAATTTTGTATGAAACTATGCAATTCACATTTCGAGGCTCCACGACAGCTTAGGGCACAATCAGCTAGCAGTGTAGCGAAATCTACACGCAACACGACGTAACGAGATAGAAAGACAAGACTGTCACAATGTCGCATCAAGCTACAGCGACACCTACATGGCATACTACGCAACGATATGGACGACCAATGAGCGTCACGATCCTAAATCGCGCTATCAGAGTTCTCTACGCTCGTAACCACTTTCCAACGTAAATCGTCGGGCTTCGGCCCAGGGCTTCGACCCGCCAGGCTATATCACCCGCCTGGTTGGAAGATCCTCCCCTTGGTGTTGGAGGCATTGCATACCTTAGTACCTCCACAAGCAGTAATAACTTCCGTAAAAATATAAAAATTTTCAATTAAAGTCAAAGTTGAAATTGCTACACGATTAGACAAGTAGTAAAACTGATGGGTGCTTTATCTCTTACGTCAGAACCTCCGATTTTAACTATCACAAGAATCTTCAATAAGGCTAGTCATGAGAGGCACTTTATTTTATTGGAAATTGCAATCGCACTCGACACAAGGAGATGAGTGTTTTGAAATTGATGTAGCTTGACCTTTCAATGAATCTGTAGATGATCATTACTGTATTTCTTAGACTTATCTAGAGGGCCCTTGAATATTGCGAGATTAAAGGCAATACTACATTATATATCTTATTTTGTTACCAAAACTTCTAATAATCGGCGTCAGGACGTGACGACCCCATCGCCCGCTGTTGGGATAATCTCTGCCACAGAAGAGATTATTCGACCAGTGCAATCAATTACACTGGTGGTAGGTCGTTTGTTCCAAAAGACCAGCTAGGTAGGTACCACTACCTTGTCAAATATTCTACCGCAAAGCATTAGCGAGTTTGGCATTACTGTGATTCGGATTGAAGCGCACTGTAGGCTTGTGAAATTACTGGGAAAAGGAGATTTAAGAACCAATATCTTGAGCTTGGCAACGCTTAAGTGACACCTAGTAATGGTGTTGCGCGCGCTCATAGGCTACGGCAACCACTTACTATCACCATAAACATTTAGTGGGTATGATTTAAGCGATCCTCTTTGAGGAACAACTTTGTATTAGTTATATAAATATTCGTTCTGTTTCGGGTGTATGTGGTTTCTCTATTATATGCATAACAATAATAAGCGGAGAAGTATTTTGAATACGTATATTCGTAGAATTTTTATACATCACTAGCATTTGCCCTCGGCGTGAATAATTTTTAATGAGAGACATTTTTTTACAATATAGAAATAATTGGTTCCTCATACAAAATGTCATCTCCTATTTAACCCCCATTAAATTTTAGTCCAGTCTGTATCAATAAACAAATTCATAATATTAGTTCAGGTTGTTCCACATTAGTGTCGGTAATAATGTTCAGGGGTATACATGGACCTAATTAGTTCCTGTCCTACGAAGCCATGCCCTTGAGGCTCTATTTGTGCCTCTGTTGGTCCGCTACCTACAATTAATTACAAAGATGGCTGTTTGCTATTTTTTTCTACATCGGATATTAATTTCTGCTATTAATTGACAGCCGCGTCCGTGCCTTCCCTCCTGATAATATACTATGCTGTAGAGGGTGATTGTCAAAAAACGTTATTTTTAATTTTAAAATGTAACGTTGTATATTAATTAAAGTATGCCGCAATAAAAAATACAATATTTCTGTACACAACTCATGTAGAGTCGCGGGGAGAGCTAGCATTTTAGCCAGTTTCCGAAAATTGTTGTAATATTATACAGGAATGAGAAAGTAGACTTTAATCAAAGGTCGGGGTTTCAAATCCTGACTGAATGACTTCTGAGTTTTCAAGTGCTTGGTTTGTGTTTCAAATAATGTATATCATAATCAGTATTGAAGGGAAAAGTCGTGAGGAAACCGGCATGTCATTGAAAAAATTGTAAGACTGTTTTTCAGTAGCATTTTAAAAGGTAGACAGAGCATCTGCATTGCCTCTTCTGTTGCAGTTGCATCAGCTGATCTGCATTCATCAATTGGTCTTACGCACTTGACCTCGTGATTCTGTATGCGTTTAAACATTTGGAATTACAATGTATGCACAAATCATGTTTAATTGAACTCGCCCACGTTTGTTTCCCTGCGCACTGAATTATTTCCACCAATTGACAGAAATTTGGCTGAGCTGTAAAGCATTTGTATTTCCCGACTGTTTCTATATTTGTAGCTACTAGCATCTGGCAGCGACTTTGTCTGCGTCGTCTTTAGAATTATGTTTAGTGTTTAATATTATTCTACCCTTCAGGAACTGTAATTTTCTACGCTGATTATCACGACGATCGCTTGGGTAGTTAGGGTGTGTAAGTTTTGCTGTGCAAACGAAATAAACTAATTATGTATATATATATATATTCACGCTACCGTATAGGGTTCTACAAGAGAAGGTTGCAAAAGTTTTAAGGGGACGGCAACACGCATGCGATACCTCTGGCGTTGCAGTCATTGCTCTGGCATTCTGGGCTACGGTGACCGCTTACCAGCAGACGGGCCGTACGCTTGTTTGTTACCATCGTGGTATAAAAAAAATAATATCTTGGAGCACCCGCGGCGCTGCTCGCGTTGTTTACCTATTTTTTTTTGCAAGAAACCACATATTCTTTTTCTAAAATAAAGCTAGCCTAAATTATTTCTTATAACATTAGCTATCTGTCGTGTCGTGTCTATAGCCGAAACAAGCAGACAGACAAACAATTTTTTTTGTGAGTACCCTATGTATATACTTCATATGCATTCAGTGAAAAGCTGTTGATTTGGTATTGCAAACAGACACTTCAATTTTATTTATTTGTACAGATATTAGTACGCATACTTAACGGTTACGATAATCTTCTATTTATACAAATTAACTATTTAAACAGTTTTACGATTTGGTAATACGCTTACCTAGTTTGATAGTTACTCTTCACTTTTACATAATCTCGCTTCAAGGCGTTCCAATGATAGTAAACAAATAATCAGGGTTGTCAATTAAAAGGAAAATTGCCTTAAATTCCCATTTAAAGTTGATGACGTCACCTCTTGGCGTAGACACCAAGAAACTCCTGTGGAAGGCAAATAATCGTGACTTATTGTAATGTTTTGCCTAAAAGAAAATTTATAAGAAATGAAAATTCCCACCAAATGTGGACCAAAAGATGCGATTTTTTAAAATTATTTTATTGGTAAATCAAAACAAACAATCTTAAACTTAACTACTCTAAACTAACACTGCTCAACTGCAAGGCAGTTTATCGGCAGACAAACCTCTCGTAGTTAAATATAAAGCGCAGTGATGCGATTATTAAAAGTAGTAATTAATTGCACATTAAACTAAAGAAAGTGCGGGTGAATGGTAAGAAAATGCGCACATTAGAATAACTATATCTATTGTTAGGGCTCCGGAAACATACTGAAACACAAACTACACATACCATTAAAAGTCCAAATCAATATATTTGTTTATGTAATCTGATACCTATAATTTTCGAAACTGTCCGAAAAATATATTGAGGCGTTGCATCTTGCATAATTGGTCATCCCTGTGCTCGATTTCAATCTACTACATACCGTAATATGTAGGGTGCGAGTGAAGTGATGCAGGTTTGGTTAGAATAGGCGCGTCGGATCGATTAATCGAAATATCGATATATAAATAAGTGATTCGAAACACCAATTATATATGTCCATTATCTAATACTAATCTTTCTGTCTTTAATTCTTCCGTCAACCTGTTTTTGATGATAAGTTGGTACCAAGCAAATAGCAAGTGAAAATAGAAAATTGAAGGGCAATCAGAAAAAGAATATTTTAAATAACCAATTTTTGGAAAGTCCAACATCTATAATGGCAAAAGATTTATGTAAATTATTATTAGCTTGGTGATTAATTTTAAGTTTCCGATGGATATTTTGTTATGATTTGTAGTTATTGTATAGATTGTATTGACATATCCGTGTGGATAAAAATCCCAAATTAATTAATTAAGAATTAAAAAATAAATGGATACAATTTCTGTGACAGTTCTTCTTCTTCTTTTCTTGTTCATAGAATGTTAAATTCAATGATTCAAGATCAATTTGACCAACTTTCTACTTGTCCTCCAAAGTAAGGAGACGTTCAGTAATGCGTTTAACCATCAACAGATTGATGAATGATTAAAGCTGCCTAACTCACTGATCGCTTACTATATTATTTGGCTATGAGCTTTGCAGACGTCAATTATATTATATTTTCTAAAAAAATTTGAATTTATTAAATTTCGACATCGATAATTTATAAAGTATCGGAACTGCACAGCACTATACCAGATACGAGAAAGAACAAGAGTAGTTACTCTTTACCATAAAAAATGATTTGCTTTATTTAAGGTAATTCTATATGTTTTTGTATTTAATGGCTTAGTTTGGAATAATGTTGAAACTGTAGTTTTAATTTGGATCGATCTCGTTATATCCTTTTTAAGATACATCTGTTGTGTTTTAAATTATGAATTCAATATATCGGATATCGTGTACTTTACGTTTTAAGTATATAGATAAGAATACATTGAAACTGCTATTTGAGATCAAAAACCTGTGGGATTTATGTTTCTGCTATTAGAACAAAATTGTAATATCCGTTTGTTGAAATAAAATTTCGTAATAACCATTAATTTGACTCTGGTTAGAAATTATAAAAGTATACCAGCTAAAAAGGCTTGGGATTTGTATGGTAATTTCGTTTTTTTTCGTTTAACAGTTTTGTAAAAATTGATTCATCTCTGAGACAGAAAAAAATCAAGCGTTATCTGTGAAATTACGTATACATATTAATTATTTATAAAATTGCCTCATGAGAAGTATGGCTGACGGAATGAAAGGAAATAGAGAAGGAATCGTCGTCGTCAGAAGATGATATTATTATTGATGATATTGCTTTACAACTATATACATTACTACATTTTACTATATACATTACTAGCGGCCCGCTCTGGCTTCGCACGGGTATAAAATATATAGCCTATGTCATTCACTGAAAAAAATGATTAAAATCGATCCAGTAGTTTTGATTTATTCATTACTGGCCGTGGCCCGCACGCGGTAAATGTAATTATTTACGACTAGTAATTAGAAACCTAAATTTTTTTGCCATTATTAAATGGATGTTATTATACATATAAACCTTCCTCTTCAATCACTCTATCTATAAAAAAACCGCATCAAAATCCGTTGCGTAGTCTTGAAGATTTAAGCATACGTAGGGATAGAGAAAGCGATTTTTTTTTTAACTATGAACTGATACAAACACATAAAATCATAAAGATTCAATCGTCCACGTAACGTTTGTCCTTCATTAGATTCTCAATATAAAAGCGATCGTCTCTCTCACTCCGGGCCGCTTGGGGTTTAATTAAAGCCATTGTGTCCGGATCTCGTTCGAAGTACCATTGTAATGTTCTAATAGATTACTTTTATATATATGTTTGGGTTGTTAATTAGGTTAACGTTTTATTGCAAGAGGCCGGCTAGGTAGGTACCATCGCAGGGTCAGATATTTTAACGTACAGCAATAACCGTGTTTCGATATGAAGGGACAAACGAAGAATCCTTTCTTAGTGCGAGTTTACGTTTTAAAAACAACGCCTGTGAAAAAATTCAGCTTTTAGGTTCAAGGGCTTATAGGGTGGGCGTTTATAAGTCAATCGGGTCTTCGCCTTTTATACAAGTTTTCCAGTTTGCAATAAATAATAATGAACGTCACATAATAATAATAAAAGCTACACACTCAACGGCCCCCATTAGGGTAGTGATATCCTGAGTGACAAACACACCCAGATGTGTTCCGGACAACTGCATGTATAGTGAAATACATACATGTGGACCCAACGGGAATCTAACCCGCGATTTATATCGCTTAAGGCAGGTTGCGACACAAGGTCGTCAGATATTAGTAGGATATAAAGACATGTACCTACATGTATATAGTGTTCATATACCAATAGAAATACGATTCAAAGCTATTCCAAGCTTTTGTTCTAGCTTCTATTGTGTGATCCCGGGACGTTATCTCGCGTCACTTCAGTTATTATTCAGTTTTCATATCAACTTGACGGCAGTTTTTCTTTTGAAGTTGGACCTTATCTGTAGTATCTGTAGTAGTGCCTAATTTAAACGTTCTGGAATTGTGTGACAAGTGCAATTTCGTATGATTGGATTCGAAAGTTATTTCATAGACGCGTCATGTTTTGACACATTTTTTATAAGAGAGAGAAGATATAACGTAGAGAAGAGAAAATAGAGAGTTTTTGTATTTTTTTATGTAACTAAGTTGGCAAGTAAGCACACGACCCACCTGATGGTAAGCGGTTGGTGATGGTAGCTAGTAAAAAACGAGTAGCTATATACATGTGGTAGAAATAAAACTTCTAAAATGTTCTACAGGTGGTAGGTCTTTTAATGCAAGAGGTCGGCTAGAGGAGATCTTAAATACAGTAATACCCCGACTGACGCTACCCTGTTTTACGCGAATTCGGAGATACGCGGTTTTTCATTTTGATTGCCGCGCGCATCGGCTCTTTCGCTCCGCCCTCTTAGGGTTCAGTTTGCGACAGGTTTAAACGGGTTCCGCGTGGATTTTTTTTACGTGCGCATTGAGCTTTACTTATAGTCTCTAATTATGTCATCTAAAAGAACGAAAAATAAGTCATTTGAGCCTAACAAGAAAAGAAAAACTTTCTATGTAAAAAAAAAAAACTCTCTTTGTAGTGTAAACTGAATATAATTAAAGACTTTGAAGCAAAAATTAAAATTTGTGAATTAACAAATAAATTTGACCTATCGTAATCAACCGTCCGAACAGTTATAAAAGTTAAAGAAAAAATTATGAGCGCTGTGAAAGACTCTCAATCTTTGAATTCAAGTATCTATTTAATACACATTTTTCTTCTAAATTATTGTTTTCTTTAAACTCTGGTCCCGATTAAACATACTTTATATGTATTTGTATGCAAAGTTGAACCCCGACTTACGCGAGTTCTACTTACATGGCAATCGCTCGGACCCACCTACCGCGTCCGGGGTATTACTGTACTGTTTTTCGATTTGAAATTACTGGGCAAAGGATATTTAAGAACCAATATCTCGAGGTTTTTGGCACCGATTGAGTAATTGATCGGTCATAGGCTACGACAGCCGCTTACCGCCAGTTGGCTCGTATGCTCTTAAAATGAAACCTTTAACACAATCTCTGCATTTGCTATTAGGTCATTTTGTTTAACTAGCTCAATCAGTTTAAGTCAAGCATTTATGTAATCTATAGTTGAAACGCTCCCATGGTTTTGTTCCTGGTGAAAACAGTCAGTATGTCGTCGCGTTACCGTTTTCGCTGTACCGTATTTTTAGGTGGGTAATAAATATTACAAAATATTTTATATATACAAATAATTACTTGAACACGAATTATTTCCATGAGGAGCTGTGGCAAAAATTTTAGCTGCATTTCCCGCCGATTCTTTTGTCAAAAAGTGAACCAGTCTTTCTGTCACTTGGAGAGGCAAAAGAATCTATCAAAAATGTATTGTTGCACATTTGTTTCTACAGCAACCGACACAAAGATTGATTTGAATACCTAAATCATGATACTAAAAAAGGGTAAGCAGACTAAAACATGCTGTTTCGTATCTATAATGTTTACATTTGTAAGTTTGATCACATTTGCTAAACAAAAAGAAAAATATAGCAGCAGTGTAAATATTAATAATAAATAATAAACGCTGCACACTCAACGGTCACCATTAGGATAGTTATATCCTGTGTCGGAGGTCCCGAAACATACACAAGGATAAGGACAAACACATCTAGACCGGAACACATGCCTGTATGGGCAGTACAAACATCTGCTCCGAGCGGGAATGGAACCCACGACCCGTGCTGCTTAAGGAAGGTTCGCTACTGCTGCGCCACAACGTCGTCAATAATATCAACACAACATTCATATTACCTAAATACTAATGTCTTGTATACTGGGCTTAGTCTGCGGCTTCACCAGCGTGAATAAGGCAGCTTTATTTTACTGAATAATAATAATAAATGCTTAATACCAACTTTCATCACCTATGTCATTACCCTTCAAGATTTCTGGTTGCGATAAAAAGCAGCTTGTGTTTCTCCAAGGTTCCATTTGTATGCTGAATGTTATGAACATTGTTAAGTAGCTGCTACGTGATCGATGATGTAGATGTATTTATAGATTACTAAGCATAATTTAATATCACTGTTATATTTTAAATAATTTAATATATTTTTTGTTACAGGTAAGTTCAATGAATATTTTTACTGCTTTTCGACTTGAAAAGGTAAGTTATATATTCATAGGTTCCGTATCCTATGGATCATATTGAAACATTTTAATTGTTGTTTAAACAATTGGGCTTATTTTACGGACACCAAATGTGGAATAAAGTTTAATTAAAACTAAATTTTGCACAGCGACATCTATGTGCAGATTTCTGCATTACGATAGCTGTGAATATAAATGCTATACGTAATACTAGATGGCGTTAGTTTCCTTATGTTGTAAATTGATTTTTTTCTCACGCTAGATGGCGTTGTATTGTGGTATTTTAATAACACGTTGCGGTAATAACTCGTGATTATATTAAAATTATTTATACTTTCTTGATCATTGTATTGAGAACATAGATACACTGGAGATATAGAACGCAGCTATTCAAGATATAACAGCTAAATACTCAAGTACTGTATTCACATTTGATTGTGTGGGTACCCACCTACCTAAACTGTGAAATTTCTTAGTTTTTTTTTAATGACCAATTTCTTATAAGAGTATAAAGATAGGAAACGATCTCACGTCCTGCCTGACAGTCAACGGTTGTCATAGGCTATGAGGAATGTACGTACCATCCTGTAGAATTTGAATAAGGGGAGGAGGAAACATAGGGTAGGAGGGAGGGGGAAAGGTGTTTATTGCGCAGCGATAATCTGTAATTGGGTAGGTGCCTCTTGGTGAAGCTGGTATACTCGGTGTAATTATCAGACCTTGAATAATTCCGTTTGATAGATAACTAAATATTTCATTTTAAACGTCCATTCATTCATCTCTAGATGTGTTTATTGAATTCGTTCGTCTGGAAATAGTGATGACGCCACGTTCATTCATGGAAGAACTTACAATTCTTTGAATGTTAGGAGAAATAATATTGCGAATACTTTTTGTACGTTACTGGTGGTAGGTCTTTTATTGCAAGAGGCCAGCTAGGTAGGTACCACCGAAGTGTTAGATATTGCACAGAAAACCAGTTGTGTGTTTTGCATCACTGTATTTTGGTTTGAAGGACACTGTAGTTAGTGAAATTAATCGTTAAAGGAGATGACCCTATGACATCTCTTCTCTATCCCGATATCTCTCTATGGCAACGCGTGACTGATACCTACCTACAAATGAATAGTGTTGCTAGCGCTACGACAACAACTTATGCTTGCTTGCCAACACAGTGACATACGTTTTTTATACGACTTTTTTTTTAAGTTTCCTAGGTCTTCGAAGACGAGATAGAATTGATGATGCATCGCTAAGTAATGTTTATCGTTGCATTATTATATTGCTATTTCGCTCGCACTATTATTAGGTATAGTCGTAGAAGTAGAAGGTATATGGTGTTGATAATAAAACAAATTTTTAGCCAACAATTTTTGATAATCTTATCTTTGAAGTGCCAAATAGAAGAGATTAATGCGTCCAATGAAGACATATTTATCTTCTCTTTGAAGTCGGTTTAAACAACACCGAACAACTAAACATAGAGCAAAGAATTTCTCTTTCACACTAAACGGTCTAACTATTGTAATTAGGCTACCGTTAACTTGAGACAGTTGAAGAAATTACACTCCTATGTACCTCTACCACAGTTGTGAGCGGCTTATGTGAAGTTTAATTCTTATATTTTAAAAAGCTAGAAAGCAGTGCTTCCCGTGTTATCCAATTTGGTCCAGTTCTGTCAATGGCAGCCATGAGAAAACTATATAACTCTTAAATTTGCATTAATCATTAAGTACTATTATTCGTAATGAAAAAGTATAAAATAAAATAACATTTTTAATAAAAAGTACCGACTTCAAAACTAAAAAGCAAAAAATAAATATTTTCTATAATAGAAGTCGGTGCCATATGTGGCGATGTTATAATTAACATCTAAAGAGTCTAATTCGACGACGTTGTGGCGCAGCGGTAGCGAACCTGCCTTAAACGCCACAGGTCGCGGGTTCGATTCCCGCTCGGAGCATAATATGTTTGTATTGACCAGGCAATCATATTTTCCGGTCTGGGTGTATTTGTCCTTGTCATTGTGAATGTTTCCGGACCCCGACACAGGATATTACTATCCTAATGGGGGCCGTTGAGTGTGCAGCGTTTATTTATTTATTTAATAAGCACGTGCGTCGTCTCACGAAGGTTATTCAAATCCATACGTACGCCCTATCAAAAATCGCTTAACATGGTTAAAACAGTTTTCGTTTTAAAACAATATTTTTAAAAGAAATCGGCGTAAAGGAGCAGAGTACAATTGCGTTTCGTGCGCTGAGTGAGACTGCCGAAAGCCCAATCTCGCACCTCCTCCGTTCTTCTTTCCCTTTCTTTTCCCTGCTTATCCATTCCCTTGAGTCAGCAACGCGCATGTGATACTTCTAGTATCGCGAGCGTTCATAAGTCGCGCAGACCGTATGCTTGTTTGCCAACCGACATAAAAAAAGGGTTTTCTCTGACCGAACGTTACGACCATGTGGCGTGCAGTAATAGATCTCCGTATCAATTTTTGGCAAAATAAGATACATATAATGTAGGTATATCCAAAATTATCACATTTTAGTATAATACGTGTATATAGAAAAGATATTAAGACCAGACATCATTCGCCAGATAAACATCTGCCAATCCAGCTCGCCATCTGCCGAGGTTTCGGTTAAAATACCATTACACCTGCTTCCGACGTTTCGTTTGAGGAATACGGATGCAAAATGTGTTGATATAACGCAGCGTTTCTCGTTAATGATCAATGTAAACATAATTTTGTAAGGTATTGGAAGGTTTAAAAATAATGTTCATAAGTATTCTTTATAATAATTATTACATTATTTACAGGTGAAATTATGATCTATGTTTTATAAGTAGTTAAAATGTGATGTTCGGATAATAGCAGTGTACATTTTCTGTGAAAGCAATACTTTAACTTTGTGTGACTTTATTACGCCGAAATTTTATGTAATGATACACATTTTGGTTGAAGATTATATTTTCAAATATCCAATATTTGTATGCTTACATTAAATTATTAAACATTTAAACTTTTTGCCTAATATACTTTAATTCAATCATTTAGCTACTTATAATGAGACATTTTAACTAAGCATTTAGCTTTAAAACTTATTTATAAAATTCTCGTGTCAAAGTTTTAGTTACCATACTCCTCCGAAATCGCGTGACCGATTTTGATGAAATTTTATATTTATGTGCAAACAAATAAAAGAGCAATAAAAAAAATAAAAAAAATACAAAGAGAAACAAAATGTTATACAACGATGTTCCAAGATAAAAAAATAAGTAAAACATGTTATAGGGAAATGAAAGCTTATACAAAGGAAAAAATAACTTCATTTTAGATAAATAACTTTTTTTTTTTTTTTATGTTAGAAGTTGGCAAACAAGCATACGGCCCACCTGATGGTAAGTGGCTGCCGCAGCCTATGAGCGCTTGCAGCACCATTAGTAGGTGCCACTCACGCGTTGCCAACCTCGAGATATTAGTTCTGAAATCTCGTTCGCCCAGTACTTTCACTAGCGTACAATGCCCTTCAAACCGGAACACAGTAGTGCCTAAGCACTACTATTTGGCGGCAGAATATTTGACACTGCGGTGGTGCCTACCTAGCCGGCCTCTTGCAACAAAAGACCTACCACCAGTGTGACTGATTGCACTAGTGGAATAATCTCTGTTGTGACAGAGGTTATCCCAACAGCGGGCGATGGGGTCGTCACATCCCGACGCCTTTAAACTATAACTAACTTAAGTAACTAAACTTTTACTAAATAAAATAAGCTCGTAGCCTGCACTAGGAGTGGGTACGATAATAAGCCGAGGGAATCGAACCGAACTCCAGCGTTAATGGAACGGAGTCGGCCCTTTTCCCATTGAGCTATACATATTTGTCCAGTTTTATAAAAATTATCAACTTTGCAAAAAAGTGCATTAGCACATCATCAAAATACGATGTTTGTATCACCTTATTCTTGTTAACGATATAAATCCTGGCAACGACGCACCTGCCGCGATCACGCGACTCGAGATTCAAAGATATAGCTCTCAGCTGTTGGACGCTTCGCATTGCAATAAAAAGACGTGTGTTTTCATTTTTTTACTTTTTTTTTTTATTAAATACGTGTTTTTAAATTTATTGTATGAATTTTAAAAGCGATATAAATGTGACGATCTTTGCATAATGTGAAGTTTCCTAATAAAGTTGATGTTGCCGGTTCGATGTATGTTGAATTAATTTGTATTAACCATACTAATTGCTGCTTGTATTTTAAGCAAGCATACTGCAATATGTACACATGTCCACATTTCGATATTCCATATCTAACGCTACCCTGCTAATGGCGTCGCGACGTGATGACCCCATCGCACGCTGTTGAGATAACCTCTGTCACAGCAGAGATTATTCCACCAGCGCAATCCGTCACACTAGTGGTAGGTCTTTTGTTGGAAGAGGCCGGCTAGGTATGTATCACCGCAGTGTTAAATATTCTACCGCAAGGTATTAGCAACCTTGATATTACTGTGTTCTGGTTTGAAGGGTACTGACGGCTAATGGAATTACTGGGCATAGGAGATTTAAGAACCAATATCTTGAGGTTGGCAACGCGTGAGTGGTATCTACTGATGATGTTGCAAGCGCTCATAGGCTGCGGCATCCGCTTACCATCAGGTGGGCCGTACGCTTGCATAGCAACTAAGTCACATAAAAAAAAAATTGGTAAAATATTAGGTTTGAATCTTAACATCAGAATGAAGTCACTCTAAAACAATAACATTGTAACATCTTCGATGCTGTTTACATTGTGAACAAAACGCGGAAGCGCATTTTTTCATTTTTATAGTGTTATTTATACACGATACATCTTGAGCTTTTAGGAATTTCGAATAAAATCTTAATATTTCTTTACGATTCATTATTATCAGAAATATCTTTTGCCTTTGTGTATTATCGTCAACAGGAAACTTATAAATCAACATTTTTCTCTCTCACAAAACTCGTTCATTTGAATATCAAAGTAATTTGTTTGTTATTACGAAATTGGTTACCAGTTTCTGCGCTGGCGCATCGCCAGTACGATCGCGCTCAATTATATAACTATGTATGATTTATGTTTATTTTGTAATTTTTATAAGCTATTAATTATATTATTTTATTCATACGCATGTTGTAGCCATGCTACTCCCAGCAAAAACGGGCTGGCTTGACCGGGGAAGTACTACGCTTTCACAGAAAATCAGCGTAAAGTAACAGTATCGGTAGGTACTGTTTCGATTCGTGCGATGAGTGAGAGCGCCATAGGACCAAATTCCCACATCCTCTGTCCTCCTTTTTCCTTCTCATCCCTACTCTCCTACCCCTTGTGTCGGCAATGCGCATGTAATACTTCAAGTACTGCGGTGACTGCTCATCATCAAGCAGGCCGTATGCTTGTTCGCCAACCGTCATGAAAAAACAAAAGCCTAAATCCAATTGAGGGTGGTTTCAGACCAGCGTTTTATAAGAGTGCATAACTTAGTTTTATGAAGCGCGTGCACTGTTTTTCTGTGACACGCGCAACTCGCACGAGCATTTAAGCTTTTTATGATGATTATGGGTTCTGATTATAGCAAGTAGATATTTGAAAGCTCTTTTTGAACTGAAAATATTAATTGTAATGATTGAAAGTGGCGCTTTTAATAATTGATCTGTGTAGCACCCGAAGTGTATATGAAAACACTGCAGTATTCTGTGTGATAGTGGCTTATGCAAACATGAAAACAAGGATCATCCATATTACAGGGAGCTCAGATTTTTGAGACTATATTATTTCATTTTTACTTTTTGATTAAAAGTTGATAGTACACATTTCAAAATATTCTTTGTTATAAAACTGACAAAGGCGAAAATAAACTGTTTCGTCAACAACAACAATGAAATCATCAAAACAACAGTCATCATCAACAACTATACAATACACCAAATATTGTTTTAAGCTAATGTAAACATAGTTTTATAAGGAGTGCCACTAGAACCTTTGGTCATTTTTTTATATGTCGTATATATTAAGTTACTAGCAACCCGCCCCGACTTGGTCTGGATACATAGTAATTGTTCCCGTTGGAGTTTTAATCACGTTCTTTGATGTACTACCTATAAACTACCTCCATACAAACATTAGGTAGGTGATTAAAATTTTCCATACAAAATTTCCGACCCTGTTCTCTTGGGAAATTTGATCCCATACAAACCAAATTTTTTTATTTAATGACGGTTGGCAAACAAGCATAAGGTCCGCCTGATGGTAAGCAGTCACCGCAACCTATGAACGCGCACGATACGGCCCGTTGCCAATCTACGGTTTTTAGTTTTGAAGTCGGTACTTTTTATTAAAAATGTTATTTTTTTTTTTTTTTTTCGGAATGTGTATTGCTGTTGGCCCCACTGGCCTCGACAGCGTCACCGAGCCAGGGGGAGCCGAGCACAGAGACTCAGCCGTGATAAAGGGGCAGCCCTCACGGGGCTCAAATTTGATTCCGTCCTTAGGGTGCCTTCTGCGAAGCCGAACCACGGCTAAAGACGTCATCGGAGATGGAGGCAGCGCTCTCGAGCGCATTCTATACGATAGACTCACCCGACGGTGTGAGCGCGACGCGACGTGCGAAACAAGGACCTCGTCCTCGCCGGCGAGGACGGTGTTGTGTGCGTGTCTGTGCTGTGTAAGGGGCATTTTCTTATGTAATCCTATCGTCAGGGTCTTGCAGGACGTGCTTAGGTCGCCTTACTTTTGTCGGTGGAACCTACGGAACAAGGTATGAAAAGGATAATAAGACCCTTGTAGGGTTGGAGATTGGGCCCCCGGTGCATCCATTTCATTGCTGAATGTCCAAAATCCTATTTCTTAATTTTCGCTTCTTTTTTACACTCGTACTCCTAGGACAGCACGAGTGGGCACTCCTGGTACTAGAAGCTTCAATAGCTCAACGGTAGAAGGGACTCTGCTCCGTTAACGCGAGAATCGCGGCTACGATTCTGACCCCCTTGGGATTCAGCCGAGTCGTACTCCTGTTTACCACCTATCGAGTGTAGTGTGTATCCTCTAGACCTTTTAGTGTATTGTAATTCATAATTTATTTCTGGTACTGTAATAGACGATTTATTAAAAAAAATCTACAATGGAAGATTTATAAAATTAGTATCGGGCCCGGCAGACGTCCTGCCCTGAAAAAAATCTGGGACCGAAGAGCAGCGCCCCCTAACTAAGTCTAATTGTAAACAGAAGTGACATCGGTTCTTAATATCGCTATTAAAAATAGGGTTAATAAAGGGGGTTTAAAAATAGGGAGTAATAGTAACATAATATTTTCAAAAAAATCTAAATTGGGACCACCCTTGACATTCAGGGGTATGAAAAATAGATGTTGATCGATTCTCAGACCTCAATATACACACAAAAATCCACAAAAACCGGTCGAGCCGTTTCGTTGTTTAGTAACAAAGACCGCGACACGGGAATTTTATATATTGTATTTAGATTCTTTCTCATTCTATATGAGCGAGTCAATATCATTTAAAGCAAAATCACGTCGTCAAGAACACACAGATAAATCAGCAGCAAATGGCTGACCCGGTTGTCGGCCGTCGTTCCGTTCCTGGATTCGAATCCCGGTCAGATCATGATTTATTTATCGGCCTTTTGAATTATATACGGAATGTGGGACATGGGAGTTGATCAGGTCTTTTTTCCATGATATGTGATTCCGTTGCTTTGGTTAAAGGAAATTACTGAATAACCCTAATCTAGTAACTGCTGTAAAAGTTCTCGTAAAGTCTCAATAATAATCATAAATTTATCTATTATCAAAATTATTCATCACTAGCGGCCGGCTCCGGCTTCGCACGGGTGGTGGTGAAAAAATGATTAAAATCGATCCAGTAGTTTTAATTTATTCATTACTGCCCGTGGCCCGCACGCGTTAAATGTAATTATTTACGACATCACATTAGAAACCTCAAAAAAAAATCCATTATTTAATGGATGTTATTATACATATAAACATCAACCTCCCTCTTCAATTACTCTATCTATTAAAATAAACCGCATCAAAATCCGTTGCGTAGTTTTACAGATATAAGCATACATAGGGACAGAGAAAGGGACTTTGTTTTATACTATGTAGTGATTAGACAACGTTGTGGCGCAGCGGTAGCGAACCTGCCTTAGACGCCATAGATCGGGAGTTCGATTCTCGCTCGGAGCATATGTTTGTATTGACCATGCAAGCATATTTTCCGGTCTGGGTGTGTTTTTCCGTGTCATTGTGTATGTTTTTTTAAAGAATATTACGAATCCTTTTTTTCAAGGCATTACTTATATTCCTATTGCTCCTCCAAATAAGCTTGAAGCTTGCGTTAGGAGTGGGTACGACAATAGCCCAAGGGGGTCAGAATCGAACCCATATATACTATATATATATACTATATATTATATACTATATATTATAGACAGGCCTATCCATACATACAAAATGTCTTACATTAGCTGGTGCTCCTTCCCAGACCCAGTGGACAGAAAACGTAGACTTTAAACAAAGAGTTCAAAATCCGGTGTAAGCATCTCTGAATTTTTAACTGCTTAATTTTTTAATCTTTCAAATTTGTCTCGTGCTTAAAGGTGAAGGAAAACATCTTGAGACCTGCATGTCTTGGATGAAATTTTGAGCGTCAAAGAATGAAAAGAGTATCAATAACACAAGGTTACGGAACCTTAAAAACCAGTACCAAATGCATGGTTGCGTGATGAAACTATTCTTTTCATTTTTTTTCTGTTCAGTCATTATATTTTTTCACACAATGTCTTGTTAATGATTTCATAGTTTGCATGTATCTTGAATGATTGATCAATTTAATTGATACAAACTTTGTATGGAAGGGTATATAGATGACGTCACTTTATTGTGTTTTCCCTTACATCTCTCATACGGCCCTCTGAATAGAGAGTGATGGAAATGGCAACACGCAATTTGCCCATGGACAAAGTGTGTTGAAAGTTAACTTATTTGTTCTGGATTTCTTTTTAAATTATTATTTCAACTTTCTTATTTTAACACTTCAAGCAATTTTTTGCAATAAAGAGCCTAATTTCTTACCTAAGGTATGAACCATATCTGCACCAAATGTAATTAAAATCGGTTCAGTAGTTTAGGCGTGAAAGCGTGACAAACAAACAGACAAAGTTACTAACAAAACAATAAAATGTAAAAAAAAACGTGTGACTTAAATGATTTTGATATAATTATGGCATGCTTTAACATTTCTATACTTATTTAGTCTACGAAGGGGTATGACGGTTTTGCATTGTGCCACTGTTTGTTTTCAGAGAGTCCTATTGTTTATGAGTAACAATGCGTCCAAAATTGTGTTCGAATAAGCTAGTTATATATTTTAAAGTATTTGGATATAAGGCATTTGGGTACAAGGATAAAGGGGAAAAAAACGTGAGTAGAATTTTTGTGTGTGTGTTTAGTGCAACGTGTGAAAAACTTTTTTTTAACGTTGTTGACACCATTGTGGCGTTGTGGGTAGGGAGTCTGCCTTTAGCCTCGACGGTCGCCGGTTCGATTGCCGCTCGGGGCAGATATTTTTATTGATGTTATAAATTGAGTGAGTTGCGGAGGTCAGGTGGCAAACGCTCCGTGTAAAAACGAGTAACTTGTCAAATCCGGATAAGAGTAATGAGCAGACCCTGGGTAAATACTCGTATAATACCGTAATTAACCCTAGGAAGAAGAAGTTGAGAAACTCTACAATTAGCGGTAGTGTGGCACGCACCGCTCGCTAATGGAACTAAGTACTACCCACTAAAACCCAACGAACCGCCTTGCGCCGTAGTGGGACGCCGCTTGCTGCTTGCGCAATCAACCCAAACGCACCGGAACGTACGAAAAACTTGACTCTTCTTAAGCGGGGCAAATGTTTTTATTGCGAAAAATTGGATTTCTCAATCGATAAATCTACACGTCTGTCTGTACAACACCAACTTTTCTCCGATAGAGAATTAAGACAGATAAGGCTTTTTGTAGCACAACACAATGACCGTCAATAAGTAAAGAAATAGGGTACCTTGTTTATATATATGTATATTAGAGGCAAATTAGCATACAAGTTAAAGATTATCATAAAATGGCCAATTTAATAACAATTTGACATAATCTCAATCGTAGGCAAAGCACAAATAAATAAAATTGAAGTGTCCGTTTTTAATTCCAAATGAATAGCTTTTCACAAAATGCATATGGAAGTATATACGGTACATAAAAAATAATTTTCAAATATTTTTCTGGTTTTCTGTGTGTTTGTTCCGGCTAATGTCTGAAGCGGCTGGACCGATACTAACCCTAGAAATGAAGATGTGCAATGAAGAAAAATCTGTAAACCACGCAAGCGCAGCCGCGGGCGCAGCTAGTCTTGTATATGATTTAATATTCCTCATAGGTCATACAAGCAAATTAAATTATTCCATCACTCACGCACCGCCGCATAAGAACAAAAAATGTTAACGTATGTGACGACAACTCAAGGCGTTCCTTACGCACGTAAACGCGATTAGATATTACATAAATGGTATGTTATGTATAACAGAATAACCGCATTTCTAGATCTTGCTCGTACACGTTGTCTCGACGTGAACTACTGACGTGTGACGTGAAAGGTTCACGTCAAACTTTGCATGGTTATGACGTAGCTGATGTCAGGATTTTGATAAAGACAGTTATAATTTTTTTTATAGAATATTACCAATACTTTATCGAGACATTACTAATATTCCTATTGCCGTTGTTTATACTAGTGATCACTTTCATATAGATAAGTTTTTGCTTTTTCATGCATACTACATACTACATATTCCTATTGTGCCTCCAAATAAGCTCTTAGCTTGCGCTAGGAGTGGGTACGACAGTAGACCAAGGTGGTCAGAATGAAACCGGTAACTCACGCGCCAACGGAGCCGTGTCGGCGCTTCTACCGTGGAGCTATTGAGGCTTCGAGCGGTTATAAGCGGTACATATTAAAAATGATTGGACTGTCAAAAAGTTAAATTAACTTTAACCACAAAAGCTCTAAGACGGTATATTTTACTATGTGGATCGAGTGATCGCGGGTTAGTTCTTGTACTTTATCTATATATTATTTGAGGACTTGAGAATGAAATGCTAGCTAGCTAGAGAGGTTCAATTAACGTAAATTTACATAAATTTGAAATTTAAAAAATACACTTCACTATTGAGTTTGTGTCGCCGGTTCTTCTCAGTACAGATTTAATTTTGGAGCCCATGGTAGAATCTGACTTACTTTAATACTTTATACATTGAATTAAATATGTATTTTATTTTCATTTACCTTTGGAGTCACTAATCATATCTTCACAAAATTTAAATGGAATCACCTTAAAAGAATTATCTACCTACATAATACTCCGATATTAAGATTATTCATTATATATTATAAAGTTTTTTGGGAACACAAACAAAATGAACGCTCCTTGAAGCCTTTTGAATTTTTGTTCCTATAATTGTACACTCTGCAGCAGTTCAACCGATAACAGAATCGTCTATCAATTGAACCGGAATGTTCTCTATGGCTCGTTAGTTGCAGATAGATCGGCTCGGACCTTGACACGAATTAATCCGAAAACGATACAAGCAGACGCGGTATTGCTTTAGAAATGTCTAAAAAGGCGTTGCCTGTACTACCTGAATAGAGCAAAAGCCTTCGAAATTTTATAAATCGTAAAATAAAGTGACTGAACGAACTTTTGTGGCAGCAATAGAGCCTTACTGTTTTGATCTGACTGGCAGGAAAGGTACTATTGCCATTCATCCGATGAGTGGGAGCGCCAGAGACTTCAAACTTCAATTGACTTTTTCAAATTTGTATTATTTGAAAAATCTTCAGTTTCTATTATATACTTTGTTGTGATTAAAGTACATTTTTCAAGTTACTAAACAGTCACAATCTTCCTAGCATTTTTCCGGATGTTTTGCCGCTTTTACCGTTATCTTTTTTTATGTTACTAAGTTAGCAAACAAGCATACGGCTTATCAGACGGTAAGCGGTTGCCGTAGCCTATGAGCGCGCGCAATACCATCAGTAGGTGTACTCGCGCCTTGCCAACCTCGTGCCTAAGTCACTACTCTTTGGCGGTAGAATATTTGACACTGTGGTGGTATCTACATATTGCTGGGTACCAAAAGAAAATTTATGTTACCTCCGAAATCAAAACCGACATGATCAGTTCAATGATGCGGATCAACGTTAAAGGCAAGCTAGCTATTGCAGAATGGTTGTTTTGGTCTAGTGTAAACATTTTAAGTTCTTTTTCGAAAATCTCTGTTAGTCGTCAATTCTAATATTCATAGAAATTAATAAAGGATAAGGAAAATTCGCTGTTAAATCGAGCTTATTTGCCTTGTGCTAGCGATAACTCGTACACGCTGACGTCAGATACATAGAACTGACTTTGAAGCCGATTTTGAAATTAACGATCCAATAAGTAAACGAAATGAAAGTTTACAAACAGTGTTTTCCTCATTCCCTGATTAGAATGGTTCATAATTGGTCTCCAGTAACAGAAATATTTAGAGATCATAATTACGCAGAATTCAGTGAATTTAATCATTAATAAAGTTTCAAATATAAATCTGATTGACTAAGCCCTAATGTTTAAGAGGCAGGAGATTTCTAAGTCTCTTTTCTCCTATGATATTTCTAGTTCATGGGGAGTTTGCCAACTTTTTTCATTAAAGCGCGTTAAAAATGTGGGAACCCGTTACAGGCTACAATGCTCCCGCCCTATCTACGGTTCTTCAAACAAGGCGCGAATCTTTTGGATAGGCAGATCGAGGGCGGCAAATGCAGTTCGCCTTCTGCAAATGTATTAGCTGCATTCTCGTTTGAAAACTTGAAATACTTTTAAAGTATTTCCAGTAGTCATGTATAACTAATACTAATATTGATGTACGAATCATGTTTACTTAACCGTGAAAAATATAATTAGTCAAGATATTTTTAGGAAAATAAAGAGAATACAGACTAAAAGAAACATTAACACTAAATACTTCATTCTTTATAAATTCAGCTAAATATGAATACTACTTAATAACTTTGGTTCTAACCTCTTCTTTGTAAAACCCATTTTAACCGCCACCATCGGACATCGCGACAAAACTCTAAATTCCATCCCTACCACCTCGATGTCTGGAAATCCACAACAGCGCGATTTAGAAGACATTTTCTTCCTCGCACAACCACTCTGTGGAATCAACTTCCGCCGGCGGTCTTTCCGAACCGATACGACTTGGGAACCTTCAAGAGAAGAGCGTATTTATTCCTTAAAGGTCGGCAACGCACCTGCATGCCTTCTGGTGTTGCAGATGTTCATGGGCGGCGGTGATTGCTTAACATCAGGTAAGCCTCCTGCCCGTTTGCCCCTCTTACATAAAAAAAAAAAACCAGACTGCTCATGACTAATATTTTTCGATTTTGTATTCATATTATGTGTACCAATCTTTTCTGTACAGGGTAATGGGTTTTAAAAAATAAGGGATTGTGATTTGAAATTTGACTCATGTCAATAACATTATTAAGAATGTCAATAACATTATTAAGAAGAAAAGACGTTATTAAGAAGTTAAGTAACACTGTTTGTGGTTGTAAATAGGATGGGTGGCCTATCATATATTTAGTTATTGTAACAAATCGGTACTTATGCATCCGAAATTAGTATATTACAAGTGAAAATGAGCAGATAATAATTATTCAGTATCAAGGAACAATGGAGGCACATCTCATCTCAGTACAAAGGAAAGCGCTGAGAATATAATAACTCAATTAGTTAACGCTCCGCTTAGATTTCATTGTCTTTTCGAACAGCGATTATGTTACTGACAGTTTGTATATTTATAGCGATATATTTTTAAGATTTTAAATTTTAATTTATTCTTAACTAACTTGAAAGGTGTATGTTATATATTCGTCTAAATTTTTCATTTGTGCTTTTTTGCGCCATATTTTAGGCGCTTATGATACACCAAATGGGAATTAAATCCACTGTCTGTTATTTTGGTAAATATTAGAAACTAGCGGCCCGCTCCGGCTTTGCACGGGTATAAAATATATAGCCTATGTCGTTCACTGAAAAAATGATTAAAATCGGTCCAGTAGTTTTGATTTATTCATTACTGTCCGTGGCCCGCACGCGTTATATGTAATTATTTACGACATCACATTAGAAACCTCAAAAATAACAGTATTTTTTGCACTATTTAATGGATGTTATTCTACATATAAACCTTCCTCTTCGCACAAAATCCGTTGCGTAGTTTTAAAGATTTAAGGATACATAGGGATATAGGGACAGAGAAAGCGACTTTGTTTTATAATATGTAGTGATAACGCTTTTATGGGGTCGGCAATAAGTGTGTATGAAGTCCTGTGATACTCCCGGAGTTGGTGTTCATAAGCAAAAGACTAGCATCTGCCCGTGACTTTATCTGCGAACACAGTATTATATTGAATCGCAGGTTCTGTACGTACTCCAGGCAAATTTTGTTATTAATTAATGTCAATAAATGGAGCTGTTATGACGAACAATTTTGTAAAAACTAGTTTTTCTATCCCTCCGTTTTTTTTCTGTACATTTAACAGTGTGTATGCCAAGTGCCATCATAATGGGTTTATCAGTCAAGGCGTAACAAAAAACAAACAAACTGACATCTATAATATTAGTTTAGGTCCTAACTCGTAAGATACTCTCTTATGACCGACGAAGGAAGAACCAAGAACCTTCAAAGCTCCTACAGTGTTTACGTGTAAACTCATCGCACTGAAGACGGCTCCTTCCTGTGAACTTCAGCGATTTAGCAGAAGTAATTTTAATGTAAATAAACAAATCTTTTTCTTGAATGAACGTATCATGCGAGTGTTTCGTGTTTTAAATTTGTGTATAAACTTACCAGCTAAATAATAATAGAGGTAACACCCACGTCTGAGCATTCATTGTTGCATAAGTTAAAAAAAATACCCACATTAAGGTTTCACACCATTAACAAAGAAAAATGTACTTATGTATGCTATTTTAGTAATTTTTTAACTTATTATAGACATATTTTTATGACCTTTGTGGCGTGCTGGTACTGAGCCTGCTTTGAGCCATGACGGCAGCGAGTTCTATTCCCGCTCGGAACAGATGTTTTTTATAAATATCTGCTTCGGTCTGGACGTTTGTTCTTGTGGGTCTCCCCACCGTGCCTTGGAGAGCACGTTAAGCTGTCGGTCCCGGTTGTTATCGTAACATTGATAATAATCGTTAACTCTTGATAAATCTTCGTTCTTCAAATCAGGATAAGGATTTGCAGACCGTGGGTAAATACCGTGAATAATGCTAGGAATAAGAATCTTTTTTATAGTAATCTAATATGTTCTATAACATCACGCTACGACACAGTAACCATAAACGCCTGTTAAACAGCGAGCACAGCTAGTATTATATTTTTTTATGTCATGACGGTTGGCAAACAAGCATACAGTCCGCCTGACGGTAAGCAGTAACTGCAACCTATGAACGCTTGCAATACTTGAAGTATCACAGGGACGGGATGAGTAGGGAAAAAGGAAGGGAACAGAGGGGGTGGGAGATTGGGCCTCCGGCGCTCTCACTCGTCGCACGAAACGCAATAGTACCTACTGGTACTGTTACTTGACGCCGTTTTTCTGTGAGAGGGTAGTACTTCCCCGGTCGAGCCGGCCCTTTTGTGCTAAAAGAAGCATGGCTGTACGTAAAAATACCACAAAGTTGCGAAAATTATAAGTGGATAATTATCTAAGTGGAACTGTTGTCAAAAATATTCCAATGCCTGTAGCATTAGTATGATGTCAGATGTAACCGTCAAAAGTTACCGTTTCACTGTAACGATGACAAAGACGGAAATTAATTATCTATACGTTAACTGAAGTTTAATAAGATTAATCATATTATTCAACTGACATGGTATTTGGCTACAGATGTACTTTTCGCCATATGTTGACCCTGACAATAAACTTTCTTATCTAAAACGCAGAAGCTCAAAATTAGAGAACGAGCTTTTGAAAAACAAATCTAATTTTATTGTAATAAGGTCGAATTTTATTCATATCTGTTATCGCATTACAGCTGTTCGGTTTTAAATTCGTTACAAGAATTCTCTGTATTCATCTCTCGCTCTATTGTTTGTTATGTTTTAATGCCTTCTCACTCTGGCGGACCATTCAATTTTAAGTCCACAGGTGCACTATAACGCTGTCTCGCTTACTCATGTTTATATCACGCCGACGTTTGGGTCAGTCTCCCGGAGCGATTGTTCGGTGATGGACGTGTCTCGTTACGTCATTGGATTTTTTATGTTTTCTAAAAAGTGCTTTGTTCTATGACTCTGTGGTTTTTCAAAGTGAGTGGGTTAGTGTTTGTGGTGTTATTGTGATGCTCTTGGCTATTATTGATGGATGTCCTTTTGTTCCGCGGAAACCATTGGTTCACGGAATTCAGTACTCGAACATTTAAGGCTCGCCTCAAGTGCGATGACACTCGTCTTGTCACCCTGGTTTGCTCACAAAATTGTTTTAATTTAGTTCTTCAAAAACAATTTTTATATAGCATTGCCATAAAATTATTACATGTGTATTGCACATAATTAATAATAGAATTTATTGTTTTTTTTTCTTATCAGTAAAACTATCAAATGCCAATTCTTGACTGAAACATGTTTTAATACGCGCATGTGCTTTACACAGCCATTAATATATCTTGTTAATTGGCAAAAAACTTAATGAAATGTGTTAATTACAATTTTTGAACATAATGTCATATATTTATTTACATACCTTCATTTACATCGAGGAATGTATTTCTAAAAATAACGATCAATTCTTCCTTTGAATTATGATTTTGAACGTACCTATGATATTATAATATAGATGTTTGCCTGTTGATCTAAAATGTATTCATTTCTATAATTTATTAGTTGTTGGTTGTAATATAATATATAACAGGATGTTATAATAATTACGCGTTGGATAAATTGACTATTTCTTTTTTTAGTTTAATTACCCTCTAATATTTTTTGATATATTGTAGCACTACAATGATCAGTAAGCACGCGACACACATTTTAAATCAACCAGTTAAATAAAGTACTTAATTAAATACGAGCATCTGCCGGCGACTTTGCCTTCAGGATTAGCTAGGTACATTTATCCCCTATATATTTATTTCTTATCAAGTGCCTAAATACATTCATCCCTATAACTAACCCTTCAAGCCTTTTTTTTCCCAATAACAGGGATAGGTAAAGGCCTATTTCCTTTCCCAAGGTCTAGTCTATCACTGTACCGAATTTCATGATATCGGTTCAGTGGTGTAATCGTGAAAGCGTAACAGATAGACAGAGTTACTTTCGCGTTTATAATATTAAGTAGGGAGTAACTAAATATTACCAAATAGATTTTATTTCGGAATGTGTATGATGGCCTTAATGGCCTGGACAGCTTCACCGAGTGGGGGGACTGGGTACAGAGACCTGGAGGTGAAAAAGGGACACCCCTCAAGGGGTCTCCGATTCGAAATTTGATTCTGTTCTTAGGGTGCTTTCTGCAATGCCAAATCACAGCGATACCTATAACTTATAGTATAATTCTGAGGATTATCCTGGAGCTCTTTCATGAAAACAATAACCGAAGTAGTCTCAGATTTATGATCCGGATCTTTTTAAAGATTTCGCTCGAAAATAAAAACAAAATTCGTTTCTGAAAAGCCTTGTCATAATTCATTTCATTGCAAGTAATTTTGATGGTCAATAAAACAAAGGGGGAAAAAACGTCCGTATTCCCGTGACCGTTTCAATACTACAATTAACTTACAGTTATAATTGTTTCTCGGTATTTCATTGCCCTTGGATACAACTCGGAATAGCCAGCTGTGAGTCAAGTCGACACTTATCGGTAAAGAGACGGCTATAAAATAGGACTTTGTTGAGAAAAACCGACGTTATATGTAGATGTGAATAGCTTATTAATTACTGGATAAAGCGATGACATGTGGCACAGTTAAGTTACAAATAAAATGTGAATTGATGATATGATTGTAGGTAACATGCTGAAAAGTCAATAACGTAAAGGAAATATAATATTTGATCTAAAAGGGTTTTAAGTTTAAGGACAAGAGGAGGCCTCTGTGACGCTGTTAAGGCCAGTACGGCCAACAGCAATGCGTAATCAAAATAAGTAGGGTAGAAATGCAGATATATTATTATTAAGATATTAATCAGCAAAGTTTGAATAAAACTAATTAGGTATTTAAAATATAATTTAATTTGAAAATAAAAATAAAATTAAATTAAGCAAATAAATTTCTTATAATTGTACTATGAATTCAATTGTAACAAATTATGTAATTTTTGAAGGCCGGTAACCAGGAAATCATAAAAAAGCAAACATATCATACTGCGAAAAGGTTTACCTAAACAAACAATGTATCTAATAATACCGTCACATCAAAGTGAGGAAACATAGTGAGCTACTGATGAGACTCGTCACTAGAAGCAGACCGCAAAACTATTAAACCGCTACTGTTGATTCTGGCGTTTCTGATGAAGCATGAGTTATTAATACTGATTTAGAAGATGCTTTTATTGAAACATGTGAACTCTCTAAGTAATAGGATACTGTACTTTTTACTTAAAACAGGCACGGTGTAGTTCAAATCGCCTTAGTGACAATTTGGCATCTATCCTTGATCAACATACAGACATACAAAGCCTTTTTGAAAATTTTTGGTGGTGTTAAATTCGGGACTGGTGGGCTAAGCTTATGTAGTTTGCACTTAAAACTTCTGGGAATATTGTTTGTTATAAAGCAGTAGATGTTATTGTGTAGCCTACATTTGCACAGATTTTAGATCATTCTTCATCTCATCCTGTTTTAATTAGGTGGATTGTGTATGAAATATTTTAATCTCTATTATTACATACTGTAGGACTGATTTAGCGCGTAATAATTTACAATTTATCGTCATTATTGTTTCGCATCGCTTATGTTAAGTAACAATAGCTCGAAATATGCGAATTTATTAGACAATGTGACGTTACGTCCGCATGATCTCACGCTTTATTTATGTGTTAAAAGTTTCCTATATGACTATTACAATATAAAGTCTTTCAAATGTCTTAACGTCCAGTTCTTGATACAATCGTATTTTTATATTTTGTTAGATACTTTAAGATATAATTAATTTTAGAGTTATGATTTTTAACTGATCACCGATTTTTTTGTATTCTGAGAATAATTCGATAAGACCAATGTTTATACAAGTGAAATGGAACAATGTGTGTTGAAGAAAATTCAAGATAAATCAAATAATACGATGTAAACATAATAAATCGTTGTACCCGAAACGAAACGATCGTATTGTCTTAGGAATTCCCCTAAAGATCCTGATATAATAACGGAACTTTATCATTTGATGGAACACACTCATTATCCTGACAACTTAAGTGACTAATCCGTCACATATTATCATTCTTCAGATTACTACTTGCATTAACATCATGCTGATGTGGTTCTTAACTTGTGCTATTAAAGGTTATACTCCCTCGTTTAAATTTGTTAGAAACACAGTCGCTGGTTGGGTGCTCGGTGCTATACGCCCACGCTTTCGTCTACAATGGAGTAGTAATTGTTTCAAGGAATTGATCGATAACGCCTACGGTATATTTCTTTATTCTTACTTTTTGAGTCTTTTTCACTATAATTTTAACATATATTTATGTATTTTAGTACTATATAAATATACGACTTACGATTTCCGGAGTGAGGAATCAATTTTAATACTACATTCGTTTAACCAAAAAGATGATTTGTCTTGCAGTTAGTGTCCCTACTAGTGTCAAAACTTAACATTTCGAGTTGATGACAACAATATTATGACAATTAGAGTTTTTATAAGTTAGCAAGGAAGCATATACGATCCTCCTGATGGTAAGCGGTTGTCGTAGCCCATGAGCGCGCGCAAAAACATTCATTTGTAGGTGCCACACTCGCGTTGCCAACCACAAGATATTGGTTTTTTAATCTTCTCTGCCCCGAAATTCAAGGCACAGTATAATGCTTTGCGGTAGAGTATTTGTCGTACCTACTTAGCTGGACGCTTGCAATAAAAGGCTTGCCACCAGTAATCATAACCAGTAATTTAGGAGTCCCTCTACTTTATTATTAACCAGTGAGTGCACCTGACTACGAGTGTCTCATCAAGACAGTACATTTTATAAATAGTATGCAAAACTTGATTAATTACATATCGTAATCTGCTTTATTAGCATACAACAAATCTTATAAAACGAGTTGTTCAGCTTTGTAATTTTAGAATTAATTAACATTTCAAATATTTCCTTATTTCTTACGTTTTATCATTTACTAAAACAATTTTTATTGATACATGAGTCAACAGTTCAAAGCTGTTTTTATCATTATCAAAATTATCCAATTCTTTATATAAAATAGGTGTTATGGTTACAATAAAACTCGATTAGTATAAGATTATAATGGGAAATACAGATGACTGAAAGTACACAATGAAATTGTTGGATATGTTTGGTACTAAGTTGTGAAATGAATCTTAAACGTTAGTATTAATTGGAAACAAGTTTGAAAACTAAACACTAAGTATCTAATTCGGCTTGATGAGTCATAGGCTCTTTCGAGATGAGGTCACCCCACGGTGCGCCTGCGCCGGTTGCGGCGACATATGTGTTAGAATTGCGCTAATTCCGTTCACCCGCTATGGGAGGCAGATTTTAGCGAGTTCAAACATCAAAGCCAAGAGTATCGAGATGAAAATAGAATCTTTTGAGAACGTGATCATCTAAAGGAGTGGATGTAGGGCAATATTTAATTGTGGCGAATTTTAAATTCCTTCGATTCTTGGACAATATCAAAGCTTTAAGATGTTCTGTTTTATTGAAATGTTATTTTATTTTCTCTTTTTATTAAAGCTTACGTTTATTTGTTCGATTCTCGCTGCGACCAAATATTTATCCTAAAATCTAATTGCTTGTGTTTTTCTGTCAGAGAAAATGTAAATGTTTCTTACTTTTTATAGAAATGATGATAGTGTTTAGATTGTGTCTCGTATAATGTTCAATTGTAATACATTTTCATCTTAAAATATGTCTCCCATATTTATCTATAAATAGTATACTGATGGTGTTCTTTCGTTTAAGGTAGCATCTAAATTAAAACTAAGAAAATAATGCAGGAGGACTCCAAGTAAGTCTAGGTCTAGGGAGGTAAACTAATTCAATGTCTAGACAGTCTCTTTTATGTGTTGGGTTGCAGTCTGGTATGCTAAGTGTTTCTTCCTTAGTCGCTACTGCATTGCTGAACTCTGCTATGTATATGGTTACTTAGGTTGTAGTGATGTATATATTAATATACTATGAACAATTATAGGAATTTAAACAACAATAGTTAAAATAACTCGAATTTTACTGCAGTATTATATTCTACTGTATTTCCGATGCAAATATACATATATAGTATTTCAAATACAAAAGCCTACATTATGTATGTAGGATTTTGTATTTGTGATTGTTATTATTGGAAAAATATTTAACATTAAAAATTGGGATTTCTTACCACTCTTCAACTGTGCAATTACTCAGTATTGTGTGTTTTACTTATAAGTACTGTATATAAAAGTCTTTTGGGATTTCAAATTGGCTGATATTGGATTTCGATGGAAATTTCTGAGATCATTTAGGAAATTTCATCATTGATTGTAAAAGTTCAAGGATAAAACAGATTTAACGGTAGATGCAGTAGAACGCAGTTCCTATCTGAATAAATCTATCCGTGCTCTCTGATCCACTTTCGTGAAGTATGTTCAGACGGGCTGCTACATATCTCTGCTCATCAATTAATCTCCAATTGTGTCGTTTTCAGTTAGTAATCAATATAGGATCGGTAACTTTCCGAATTTCAAGTATGTAGGCCTTGAGTCCAGTCTTGTCATTGCCATATTCAAAGATGTTTGCTGTATACTATTTAAATCTATGAAATATATTGTGTGACATTATTGTATACCTGACCTTGTCAACATTCCGTACGTTTTTCATTGTATAGTATTTAAAAATGTTTGTATTTTCATTGGTATGTCGGATTTACGTAGGTGGCAAATTGTCTTGGTCGTATTTGTAATAAATTATTTATAATTTAAGTATTGCCAATTTTAATTTGCTTGTATCCTCAAAATTCAAATAAATCCCACCTATATAAACCATCATTTGTATAAATTAAAATATTGGTTAATTACACAGGTATAAAATGCAGTGTTCATTTTAAGAATTTTCCTGTCTGAACAGCTCGTAACGTTCAGTCGACCGAAAATATGTAACACAGCAAAAAACCTAACTTTGGTTTTTTGTTATTAAGACTGTATAAAGATACTTTTTGTGATTACTGGGTGACAATGTTTGGTTTTTAACGTATATACAACTTAGTAAAATTGTAAATCTACCTTTGTATTGTATCTTTAATAATGCTGATTTATTGATAACACTTAATTGCTTATCAAGATTACAAGTATTATGATCGTTAAATGATTTGCAACTGTTCTGGCGCAGTGGTAGCGAACTTGCCTTAAATGCCGGTGGTCGTCGGGTTCAATTCCCGCTCGGGCAGATGTTTATTATTACTACATAAACATTGAAGCATCAATTGTTCAACGTTAGGTTGCAGGTCTTGCAGGTTCGATGCTGGTACCTTTTGGCTATTGTCTTGCAGGGACAAATCCAACACAAGCTACATGCTTAGTTTAAGAAACAGGGATATAAGTAATGCCTTGCAAAATTATTGCTATCTTTGTATAAATGAATATTTTAATTTTCGCCTTTGTTGAATATTACTAGCATCTATTCTTTTCAATATAAGTCTATTCAAATATTTAATTTAATTCTAATATTCATTTGCACCTGCATTTTACTATTTCAATAACTAAATTTCCAAGTTTACTCGAATAACTATTTATAAATAAAAAAAACACATTTTTTCCTTATAAGCTAATTTTGTGTGTTTTATTATTAAAATATCGTAAAGCTATTAATTCAATTGAACATTATTATTTACTCTACGTAAAATATTACGTACATACATTATAGCGAATATAACTTTTTAAGCAATGAGGTTGTTGCTGCCTGCACGTGGTACGAAATTGTGCCATTACGAGTGACCTCATTATTCGGTTCCCCCATAATTATCATGTCGACGCTTTTCTTTCACAACTATTGTACATAGCTTACTTTGAGCCATACCAAAAAGGGCTGCTTTATATAGGTTATCGTTCGCGCAAAGGTTAAGAATTAAATTTAAAATTTCGATATTGTGTTTTCTAAATTTTATATGTTTTGACATTGTTGTGGCGTTGTGGGTAGCGAGTCTGCCCTTAGTCTCGACGGTTGCGGGTTCGATTCCCGCTCGGGCAGATGTTTGTTTAAATTTCTGTCTCGGTCTGGGCGTTTGTCCGTGTGGGTCTCCCCACCGTGCCTCGGAGAGCACGTTAAGCTGTCGGTCCCGGTTATTATCAATAACATCTGATAATAATCGTTAACTCTTGATAAGTAAATTGCTCTTATCCAATGAGTTACTGGTTCGCCCTTAGGGTTGCGGAGGTCAGATGGCAATCGCTCTGTGTAAAAACTAGTAACCTGTCAAATCCGGATATGAGTAATAAGCAGACCCTGGGTACATAAAAATACCGGGAGTAATGCTAGGATGAAGAAGATATGTTCTGACATTGAAAGGGAATACATCTTATCTCTTTCATTATTAATAATTTATAGTAAAATTACCTTGTTTTTAAGCAACCTGTTAAAAACTAAAGTAATATAAGCTTATTTTACAAACGTAACGACCACCTGTCTCGCCCGCTTGCCGCCACCTGTCTCTATCAGGGAAGGTCTTTAGACTTCCTGTGTACTGTTTTATTTATATATAACGTTTTTTTTAGTACAAATGTTAGTATTGTTTTTTATAGCTTTACTCGCAGATTGAAATACACTTAAAATGTATGAAATACAAGTATTTTAAACATTCGAAAACTATTCCTTTTATAGCCTAACTTCTTTGTGGTTCTAAAGGCTGTTATAATCAATTTACCTGATAATTTTTATTTTTTTTTGTGACTAAGTTGGAAAGCAAGCCAACATACATTTGTAGGAAACACTCACGTCAACCTCGACGTAGTGTGGTTAAATCTCTTTTGCCCAGCTATTTCACTAGGTACAGTGTCCTTCAAACTAAATCACAGTATACTGCGGTGGTATCTGCCTGACGGCTTCTTGAAATTAATCCACACTTTCCCGTTGTTGCATAGCTGATTGTCTGCCAAATTATATTCGTTGATGTTTAATGTGCAATTGTTGCCATCACACAGCTAACTAAAGGCTCTGTTTTTTCATCTAAATGTGACGTAGTAATATAATATTAATGTTTTTTTTTTTTTTTTTTCGGAATGTGTATTGCTGTTGGCCCTACTGGCCTTGACAGCGTCACCGGGCGGGGGCCGAGTACTGAGACTCAGCCGTGATAAAGGGACAGCCCTCACGGAGGCTCAAATTTGAATATATTAATTTTATTAAAGTACATATATTGAAACAATAACACTTGTAATTATTCATACCCACATAAAAGCACATAAAGTATATTTTCATTATTTTTATACGACTATAACTATTGCTTTATAATGTATTCACTTCCTAATGTACGTATTAAGAAAATTCATCATTTTAGGCTTTATGCATGGCTTTATTGAAGTCAATTTCGCTTACCCAAATAACCATTGTCTGATGTTTTGGTCGCCGATAAAGAAAATCTAGTTTTAATCTGTATAGCTATAAAAATACGGTTTAAATTTTATTGACGGTAGTCTTAGACTATAACAGAAGCAGTTACAATTATTTCGAGTGCGCAAGGTCGTATCTCTACGGGGCCATGTGGTCTGTGTTCGCTTTTAGGGATAGTGGCGAACTACCAATAGATTGATGGAAATATTTTGTTAATGTGTATTAGTTCTCTATGAATAACTTTCGTTTATGGGTTAATTGCTGGTGCTTTAGGTACAGCGTACTGTGAAATAAATACGCGAATTTTAAATAGAATTCTGATAATATTTAAATTTAGAAAATGTTGAGTGAATTTAAGGTATCTGTACCGACTGATATCTTACCTGGGTAAGATCTGTCTGCAAACTAATTGTTGCGGTGCGGAAAAAACTAGCTTTCGATATATTTTCAGCGCAGTTGAGAAAGGACGTATCGCATTGATTAATCTGACACTGTTGTGTCGTTGTAGGTAGCGACTCTGCCTTTAGCCTCGACGCTTGCTGGTTAAATGCCCGTTCGGGCAGATGCTTGCATTGATCTTACAAATATCTGTTTCGGTCAAGTCTTTTGTCCTTGTGGGTCTTCCCACCTTGCCTCAGAGAACATGTTAAGCTGTCGGTCCCGGTTGTTGTCACATTACATCTTATAATAATCGATAACTCTTAATAAGAAAATTTCTCTTATCCAATGTGTTACTGGTTCGCCCTTACGGTTACGGAGGTCAGATGGCAATCGCTCTGTGTAAAAACTAGTAACCGGTCAAATTTGGACAATAATAATGAGCAGACCCTGGGTAAATACTCGTATTTTACCGGGAATAATGCTAGGAAGAGGAAGCATTTAATAATCATCATTCATCAATCAATCGTTTTTTTATAAGAACGGTTTGATGTCTGAACCTTTATAAATAAAAAGAGCCATCGGATTCTATCGTCTAATTCAAGGCATCAAGTCATAGACACTGAAGCAAAATAGTTAAAAACTCATAGCGGTATATTAAAACATTACGTATAATGTGACATGGCACTTTTATTGTGGGGGTTTTCTGTATTGTTCACTGAACACTCCCGAATACGTAATTATTACGTACATAACTATTATTATTAGTTGTTATTGTTTGTCATTAAGTATTAGTCAAATCGAATAGAATTTGGTGTAGTTCTAACTAAATCGCTTCAAGAACAAGGATGTTGTTATTAATGCTTTGCTACCTCACGGCTCGGACGGATAACTTATCCCGAATTACGTTTTCGGCGAAATGCTTGATGCCATCCAGTATTAGTGCAATACAAATTTTAAAAGACAAAGTGACAATTTTGTTATTGTATATGTGCCTCCCACCAAAGTCGTTTTTCATTGATTACCCCATTACTACTCCATTAATTTCATTTTTTTTTCTAAAAATCGGGATTGCTTGCCAACACTATCCGTGGGCATAATTTTATAATTTCACATTTAATTTGTCTTACTTTTGGAAGAGAAGAAACAAGAAGAATGCTGTCTGCGCTCTTTTTCACTTATAAAATGTGCCCATTACTGTCTGACACATCAAAAAACATTATACAACGTTTTTTAAACAGCCTTTTTGAATCCCGCCATAAATTGTCTTGTTGTATTAGAATTAGAAGCGTTCAAATAATAAACGCGCTCATAGTATGTCGAGTTTAAATCAGTGCTTAGTTCCATGTAGGGGTACGGTTCGTACCCTCGGGCCATTTCACAGAAATAGCCGTCGGATCTGCATATTGTCACGTTCGGTCTCGCTGTGTCGATGTTAGCGATCGACGGTCGTATTGCTACAGTTCATTTTATTTCGATAAATTGCTTTATAATTTATATGCTTTGAATTATATCGTTACATAAAAGGAAAACTAAGGATACATTATAGATAGGAAATTGATTAAAGATGATAAAGTTATATTCAGACTGTTTAAAAAGCATTTATCATGTATCGGATGATACTGTCCTTAATGTCCGGATCGCGTAAAAGATATACTTTGAGAAGTTTCGGTATTTCCGGAATGCTTTACCTTTGAAATCTTTCGAAAATATATAATCAAAGTTTTTATTAACGATTTTGTTTTCGGCATGACCATTAAATGAGCCGACTCGCCCTGGAAGTACTACCTTCCATAGAATACTAACACTGATAAAGCAGTATTCTTACAACTGAGTTCAAAAACTCTTCTCGATCTGTCTCTTTCTATTTTGCTTTTAATTCGCTGTTCTCTATGAGTGTAATGAGAGATCATTTCATTGGAAAATAAACCTAGATCGTCTGATTAGTAAATATAGGTTACGCGAACTGCATTCCGTCAGTATGCTTATTTGCCACTTTTGGTAGTACAATAAATAAATAATAAACAGACTACTAGTTAAGTAAACAGTAAGTACCTGAAAACATATGCGATAAATAATATGCTTCGGATGAATTCATACACATTGGAGAGAAGCCAGACTCGATTTCAAATGGAAATACTTTGTCTGTCGAGACGTGAATGTGCTTGCAAAATAGATTTATAGTTATTTTGGTATATGGTTCGTTTATTGGTTAACTAAACTGTTTAACTAAATAATATTATAAATATTTAATATGCCTACTAACTGATTGTGATCATCGGGGAGACAACGTTTCTTTTGAAGTAGAAAACGAAGCAGTAAAAAGACGTCTTGAAACTTCTTGTGTATATTAAAATATTAAGTATAAATGAACATAAATCTGTAAAGTGTGATTTTTATTGCAAACAATTTTCATTAATGATTCTTAGAATCACCAAAATAATAATCTTGTTAAATGCTTATTTAATTTATGATATAAGTTGGATTTATGTTATGGCAGTAAATAAAAGGTTAGGATTTGAATACCAACGTTATGATGATCGTAATCTGAAGAATACTTATTTTTCTACATAAGGCTCTCGTTTCACACTAAGCGGCCGATAAAGCTGATTGAACAACTGGACACTTTAAAGTGTGTGTTTAGCTAAGTATTGCTAATTGAAAACGATTTGTTTATTGACTAATGTATATGTAATTATATGTGTCGCGTGGTTCGTTCGTCTTACATGTTTTCTTGTAGCGATCATCCGATTACGACGAGACTTTGATGATAATTACATACTTATCGTATAAAGCTCGCTCTAAAGAACATTTTCGACTTAGGAAGTTTAACTACATAGAAAGAAAATTAGGTATTATAATTCATAACTCGATCATCCGGTGTTTAATAATTCGAGGGCCCTAGAAATTTTAATGCAAACTGTATAAAATGTTTTCTTATACACGACAATATCAATCAAGGTGATCATTTTGGCGTACTAGTGTCATTGAACCTTTTACGCGGGTCGCAGCGATTCCAGGTAGATACAGATTGGCATTAATGATATTTTCGTCTCGTCGTCCTTCTGAGTGAAGAGGCTTAACGTAAGCTGGTTTTTGATTTTGTTGCAGACAATGTAATCGGGTCTGCTACGGATTTTTTAAAAACAATTGGGATAGTTAGTTAATAATTAGTTAATAATCTGTTTTCATCCGACGAATCTCAAGATTAGATGTCAATGGATAGAATTTAGGGAAAGAGGTTCTAGATATTAATATTTGGTCTCATGTTTGACTGAAAAATGTAGCAACAGTTGCGGTGTTTACATCCGCCCTTATTGAGGCTATATCCAATATTAGCTACTTAAGGACAGCGTGTGCCCTGAAAATATCCAAAATAAATAAAAATAGCGTCGAGTCTGGAATACAGATAATGAGCAAACTCTGACAAATACTGAAAAACGATTGACTAATTGCAATGCTAATTAAAACGATGGTTTAGTGTTACCAGTTCAACATTCCCATCTATTTTAGTACGTTTGTTGTTTCCAATTAAAATTTCATCATCCTGTCGTCCCGTATGGGGTGTTTCAGGGACGGGATGTGTTTCCGTTGCTTAATTTGTATCGAGCATCGAGTGTGATGGTATATTTGGCTTCGAAATTATTGTTTGAAATTGAAAATTTGATCGTTTATTTGTTTACAGTTTTTTCATTTTCATCTGATTATCCGTTTCTACAGATTTTTATTGTTGTTTTGTCTTTATATTATTTTAATTTTAAATATTGAGCTAAAGGTGATTAATTAAATAAATTCGACGTAGGCGTTTGATAAATTCTCTTATTGATGGAAAATGCGTTTTATTTTTTGGCTCGTTTAAATTCTTACCAAGTATTATTCCAAGTATTTTTATTTATTTACTTAAAATATTTAGATATTATTACTATAGTTTTTTTCTCATATAATTTAATGCTGAAAAACTTGTAGTTGCAAAACGCGTTATCCGTACAGATAGTATTTCAACATCGCCCTCATGTTTCCTGATGTCAGCTGTACGGAAGCGCTTCCGTTACGCTTGTTGTAGATTGTTTTAATAACTTATGTAATGCAAACTTTTCTAGTTTTTTATTATCCAGTTGAGGGTATTTTCTGTCTTTGGAAAAATCTTTTTTTTTTTTGATTACTTACTTAAATTTTCGAGTAGAATAATGTTACTTAGGTTTTTGAGTAAAATGTTGTATGTATAGGACGATTGTTTGAGGGTAGCTTAATAGAATCATGACTTCCTTTCTTATTTTTAGAAAGTAATACGCTCTATACTTGAAGGTTCCCAAGTTATCGTTTTGTAGACCATCGTTTAAAGCTAGAGCCACTGAGTGGCTGATTGAGGAAAAATATGTTAGAAGGCATCGCGGTGGTTGATTGCCAGACGGTGCTTAGAATTAGAAGCCTCAATAGGTCAACGGTAGAAGGGCCGTATTTTTTATTATTTATTGCTCATGCGTAATTTTTATGATCTTATTGCGTATATATTCAGTATGTGCAATAAATTATAAATACTTATATATAATTCCGTTTTGATGTAATTTCTCGGTATCGGTCGCCGTTGGACAAAATGTCGTATTATTGTAAACATGGTGCGAGAACAGATGATGTCATGACTTGACTTTGAAATAATGATTTCATTCTTCACACGCACGTATTTCTTATTTATTCATGTGTTTATAAAATACATTGAATTTAGAAAATCCAAAAAGTTTCTCTAATTGGGGAGGAGGGTATCGATGAGCTAAGAAAAGTAATCCCAATATGACAAAGAAATTCAACTTAATTTATATATGTCATTTTTTGAATAAAATATAGGATATTACATTAAAGCTACAATAAATTTAAAGTAAAAATGACTACTTTGTCTTCACGAAAAAAATCGTCAAACTTAGGTTAGTCAATTCACGTGTAAATTGATTAAATATTGGCAGTTTGGAAAACAATTTCTGCTTATTATTTGAAGATATGAAGAACGCGTTGAATTCTTTACGAAATTTTCTCTTTCGTCTGTAAACGGAATGATTGTTTCAGTTGCAATTTCGTGATCGTTTATATAATTAACACGACCGTAAAGAGTGTTAAGTGTCGTGACACCGAATGTTAATAAAAAGTATAATTATTAATAATTTTGTTTAATTACTGTCGAGACCTTGCCGAGCTTAATATGTTTACTTTCTGTAATAATCATATGATTTGTTCTTTAACGTTTTCCGACAGTATTTTTGATAACCTTTTAATATCATACTGACTTTAAACGAGCCATATCTTTTATTATTGATATATTTTTAAACCCATCTCTTTGTTCTCTGTAATCTCTAAACGAACGACGAATCTATCTTATGTTTGGTAATCATTTTGAAGCCTCAATAGCTCAACGGTAGAAGGGCTGACTCCGTTAACGCGAGAGTCGCGGGTTCGATGCTGACCCCCTTAGGCTATTGTCGTACCTACTTCTTGCGCAAGCGTCGAGCTTATTTGGAAGAGCAATAGGAATATTAGTAATACCTTGAAAAAAGCATTGCTAATATTCTTTAAAAATTATGAATAAGATTTTCTATCCTATCCTAATACAAAACGCTCATTGGTTATTTGGTATGTTAAGTAGACATGAATTTAATCAACGTACGAGAAGCCGGGGAATAATCAAATTTAATAGCAGAAATTAAACAGGATTCGATAATTTAAATATGAATTCGATTGGAAATTCCTACTTTCTCATTATATTTCCAGCCCCTGTAATTTTTTCATCGATCCGCAATTCGTATTCGTTAATACCATTTGTGTGTTTTTTTTTCACCCTTTTCTGCCGTCTGCCCGCTCGAGAGGATCCTTGACGTTCTGATTTGTAAATTCATATTTCCTCTTATTAACCTTGGTAGAATATTTTCCTTGTTACATTTAGCTACGTGTATTTTTAATTTTGCTTCATGTCTGGTTGCTAAGTCTCTATTCCTTTTTTTGTAACAATAAATATACTTATAATAAATATTTTACAAATTAATAGGCTTTAACTATAGTGTCGAGAGAAAAGATCATTGCCGTAATGTTGCAATCGGTTCGTCCTGTTGCTTGTATTGTCGGAAGCGCGGAGGCCGCATCCTCGCATGGCTTCCGCGCGCCCGCGCACGTCCTAATCTTGATCAGATCAAACCAATTGTCCTCTGGTACGAATGTCTCTTATTATTACAACGTTTTATATGCGCTTATACTTTTGTAATCATCTTTAGGCCTGGAATATTAACATAGCTAAATATACTTCTTACATATTCTATACTGAGATTTCGCTAGTGTTTACTATTAAAATAAACACTAACGTAATAGAGAGAGCTTTGGCTAGTTGTCTCATTTCTAAAGATAATATATCTGTGTAAATTAAGCGTAATATATATTTAGATCGAGTACTCACAGGGTGACAATTCAAGTTTTAAAATAGCCCCGTTATCTTCTTGCACGTATACCGCGCCAGCACCAATTGTAGCAAATAAATTGCTTATAGATATATGACTTTTATTGCAATGGAGCCAGATGTCATATTCGTATAAAGACATTGCATGAAATGTTACAACAATTTTGCCAAGAGTATCATAATGAAAATTAATATTTTCAGCTGACTTGGATGCCAAAAATCGCACAGGTGAAGTTTTCAGTATAATGAGAGAAATGACTAGTGACAATAAAATATAATATAAAAGTGAAAGTAAAATATAGTGTATCAGTGTTATGTGAACATATAAAAATCTAAATTTTCCAAGATTGTTAAACTATAAATTCAGCTTGTGACCATGGTCATGAGCTCTGCGTCATAATTAACGCAGCGGTTAAACCGTTGACGTTATTGGAAGTGCGGTTAAACTTATGGTCGGTATGATGTGGTTTAAGCGGGACCCAAAGGTCCCAGAGAAAGTTGATAAGGTTGACAATGGGGTTGTCAATAAATTGAGGAGGAATCGAAAGGTGCTTCTGAAACCGACTCGAGAGTCGAGCGAGAGAGAAACATCGGCCGATAGCGATAAGGAGAAACGGAGATATTCTGATATACTTGATATGAAAGTGTCTCTCGGTAGGTATTTTTAAATAAGTAAATTTCAAAGTTAAATTTGTGTTTTTGATTTCCTTGCCATTCAAATATTTTTGTTTAACGATAGCGTTGTTTTAGATGATGAGAATTAAGTTGAAACAAAACTTATTTACTAATAATTTTTCACTGGATTAATTATTATTAATAGAATACGTTCGGCAAATAGGCTAAAGTATGTTTAAGAATTTGTTGTGAATGGTCTTGCTAAATTATTAAATTTTGAATTGAATTCAGAGATATTACGGTGCATACATTTTCTAGTTGTTTTTAAGTACTTTCAAACTTTTTATACAAAAGAAAATAAAATTATATTTTTATATTATCTTCTAGTAAAGGATGGTTTTAAAAATAACTATTACCAAATGTTGAAAATTTCTAAGTGTCCTTTAAATATTGATTATTGATTATGTCATAAAATTTTTGTGTCATTAAAACGGCTTTTTATGTCTTGGTAATAAAATATATTTAAAAACAACTTGTTGCGAATATCATAAGGTCAGTACGGTCAAGTACAAACCATACGATAATGTCTATTTTAAAACATTTTCAATTGTTTTATCATTTTCCTTTTCAACTACAGCTTTTTCCTGTTCGTGAAACTACTGATTTTGGGTCGTTTAATAATTTAAAATGTACTTACAACTGTAACCAGTATTTAATCTTTTAGAAAAATTACAAAAATCTAAGATGGTATCTATTTACGTGTAGTATATAGTATAGTATACGTCGTCTTATCGAAAGTTTACTATACTCTAATCCAAGTTTAGGAGATAAAAGAGATAAGCGTTATCTAGGATTATGCAATAGTGTAGCCGTTCCTGTTTATGTTATTAATATGATAGTAATATATGATTAATGTTTATGTTTGCTGGAGTTAGGTAGGTTGGAAGATAATAATAGGAAAACTATTGTTTTGATAATGAAGATTAAAAATTAGGACATTTTTTAAACCTTACAATTACGACCTACGATTCAAATTATGGTAAAAAATCGAGCGAAAAGGATTGGACAGAGGGGGTTAAAGATTGTGCCTTCAGCTTTCACATTCATTAAACAAAACGAAATATTACGGAAACTGCTAAAGTCAGATCGATATTTTGTCAATATGAAAGCTACGAATTCGTGTCTAATAAACTCTGTGACTACACATTATTTACCTCTGAGTTTTACTGGAACAATGCTGGGCAAAATCGGTATGTATCGTAATAGAGCTTGTTGTAGAAGCTAATTTTTAGTTAAATTAATAGTCAATTTAGAATTCGTTTATCCATTTGATTGGTAAAGCCCTCTTCCAATTTGTATATTATTTCATTAAATTATATCGCGTGATGTAACGATCTATATCAGAGGCATTAACCTGATTCGCCGACGATCCCTCAGGGCTGAGCCCTGCGGTTAATGCCCTTTAAACCCTCCGAGAGCAATGTTATAATTCTGTCAAATTTACCTTCGGTCGTTATCATAACTGTAGTTAATATTATATTAGTGTTATGTTGGTTTTAATAGAAGAAAGATTTATAGTAAAGTAGATGGCATTTTGCATTTTATAAATACTAATTAATTTTGTTGCCTAACTTAAATTTAACTTGTCTCATAATAAATTAAATTGCATTTGGTTAAGACAATTCCCTATGCCAATATAGTTCTGTTTTTTTCTTCTTTAAATTAGGGGTAGAAATTGGGGAATTATAGCTATGCGCTATTCTTAATTGTATTATCAAAAAATCTGACGTTGGAGAAATGGACTCTTATTACTCACGCATACGCATTGTATGTGATCCGTTTACTAAGAACTAAGTTAAGTTACTCAATTTCATTTTCTTTTCGTCCAGTTTTTAAACACAAGAAATTTTAAATAGTTTAATACCATTCTAATTCCACTCTTACAATCATATTTCCGTAGTAAATATATTTTTCACAAATATTGATGAATTCATTTTAGTCTAGTTTTATTTTAATGCGAATATTTGTAATTACTGTATTAAAAATTAATAACGACACAAACATATTGTGGTATACTTTTGGTTTATATGTGAAACGTATTTGAATAATCTTTGTCTAATGATAATCTTTACTATTGACGACCCTGGCCGACACTGCGCTACTGTGAATGTGTTGACGGTGTCTGTTTACATCATCGTTACTTTCGCGTATCTAATTTAGTCTTTTGTTTCTATAGAAAGTGTCTCTTAAATATATATATTCACAATTATTGTATGGAAATAACTAGAAAGAAATTATGCACCGAAATATTCATGTGAACAAGATCTAAGAGATTCCAAACAATTATTTAGCAAGAATTTATATAATAACGTCTTTTCCGTGTTTGCTGAGTATTTATGAGACATTCGCTATAAATTTTAGCGGAATTATAAAATTATTCGTCACAGTCTTTATTATTTATCCTATGGTAGGTAATACATCTTTGCTTTATTTATTTTCTCATTGTCGTATTTCTTATATTTTAAATCTTCATGAGTTAATTTTATTACTATTAAATAATGTTCTTTGATCGATCTTAACAAAAATATAACATGGCAAGGAAATCTGAAGGTAACATTCAATACGTCGTTACATAATGTTAATTAATCCGTAGAGCGGCGAGATGAAAGCGATGAATCTTTGTACGAATCAGCTGATTGCCACAGCGATGCAATATCAGCCAGCGATGATGCACTACCTCGGCTCAGTAAAACACCCACGATGAGCAAAGAATCTCTCAAACTGGCAGTCACAGACGAAGAAGGCGAGCAGGCTAGAAATAAAAAGGGACACAGGAAAACAATGTCACTATCTAATACATTTGAAATTGTGAAAAATCTAGGCGATGAGCTGTTTGCTGTCGATCACAATAAAAAAGATACAGAAAAGAATTCAGATAAAAAAAAGTCTAGAGAAAGTCTTTGGAGTGAAGAGGACCGAGATTCTATTCACGGCTCTAGTATGAAACTCGATCAGATAAAAAGAATAGCAAAAAGATAATAAAACGAGCGAGAGTAGAAAAACTAGTACCACGGATGCTCCAAAACGTAAAACGAGTAAAGGCTCTTCAGTTAGTGCTCTAAATTTTTAAGGAGAAAAAGACTCCAACTTCAATGAAAGCCGTCGAAGCTGTAGTTGAAGTTGTTGACGGTATCGTAAATACTGCTGAAATATTAAATTGCACCAAGTTTTTCTTAGAAGAAGAGAGAAGATATGCATCCATGTCTCAAATGAAGCCTCCCGTTGATACAGATTCAGATGAAGATGTTCCAACTCCTAAAGTTATCGCAGAGCACAGAAGAAGATTAAGTAGACAGACTTCTAGAAGTAAAAGTAAAGTTAGAGGAAAGAGTCAAAGCGTCAAAGTGAATACTTTAAGAAAGTCTCATAGCGGTACCCTAAAGAAGAGCAAGAAGAAAAGCACAAAGACACCGCTATCAGGCAGAAGCAGACAAACTAGTATAGTTGAGTCAAGTCCCATTACAAAAAAGAAGAATTCCGACTCTTTCAAGCAGAATTCTTGGCTGTTCAGCGGTTCTAAAGGTGAGTTATCATTCTAATAATATGTAGTTATCTATACTTGTGCAAGAACTAATATTACATTTATTGTATATTATGGAATGTTTTCTAAAAATGTATCAGTTTCTAGTTACCTTTTTACCTTTCATTTAATATGGATCCAGGGCACATATTGATGCCGTGCTTTTTCGCACGCGCTAATAAGTAAAAGCTATATATAATTTTTCTGGGATGAATGAATTTCAGCAATGTATTAATGTACGTTAAATTTGGAAGAATTTCAAGTGATTATGAGTGAGCGAGCGATTACGACGCAATTTAGTAACAACTTAACGAAATATTAGTTTTTTACCAAGGGGTAGGATTAGGTTTTATAATTCTTGAAAATATGCAAGTCCTGATTTATGAATGTTCTGACACCTGGTTTTAATGATACAATGTATAAAAGGTAATTTCAAACGAATTAATCGCTGTTCCGCTTGTGAGTTCTCGATTCCGCATCGAGCCGTCACGGCGTCGTATTTATCAAACGCTGACCTTAAAATCTCTCGGATCTCGGCCCGGCTCGCCTTGCCACTCAGGGTTGTCGGGTCAAAGCCGGACGCGGGCTTAGGCTATTATTTTGAATTTGTTTCGAACGGAAATTTTGTTTTTAATTATTTAATTTTTAAATTGTTAGATGTTAACCAAATTAACTAATTGGTTTCATTTTGAACGCGAATCCAATCAGCAATAAAAAAGTAAACTATTATAACGCTTTTTCATCAAATTGATTGCGATAGGTTACAACTAAAATTTTGATTTTGGATGATTTATTATTTTTTTCAAATTGTTTATAGCTTAAACTAAGTCACTGCAATGGTGTTCTAGCTGGGCCTGATAGATACTCTTTACAAATTAGATTTTGATGACCTGATTATGTAGTCCGATAAAACTACACTGAATAATGAAAAGTATTATTTGTCAATAGTAAATTCATGTCTATGTCTGTAAGCTACCTTAAATAGTCTCATATACAGTACCTTTTAAATGAATACATGTTTTAATCATTAATTATATTGTATTGTATTCTTAATAGATAAGAGAATGCACAAGAACAAATTTTGTTTTGTTTTGATTCACCTTTGCATAAATTTTCATCTAATGTAGGTTGTTGATTTGATTTTGTTCTAGTAAAGTTTGCTCTCAAATTGGCTGGTATGCTTGTGACTTTGACTGGCTTAACAAATAGTTTCTACGCCTACGTCCTACATTCCTAATTAAAAAAAAAATATCCTCATTATTACAATCGTTTTAGATCTCACCACTCAAAGCTCGTGACGGATCGCCTTAGTCAAATATTCAAACCAGTAGTACTAGTTTGACAGATAACGGTGAAGTTTTTGCTGTATGTTCTATTTGGACTGATACACACACTTGCATGACTGATTTATCAATGTGTTTCCTCTTATACAGCATCATGTGCTTGATCACAATCAATTTTAGCATGTCTTGTAAACTGGTACTCAGGCTGTATAAAATGGTCATAGGGTCAGGCTTGCTTCTACTGATTATCATTCTGGTTTAGCACTGGCACTTAAGTTTATGTATTCTGGTAGGTCGTGGAGTGTCTAGTGCTGTACAGCACGTGTTCTTCGTAAATGTGCAGGGGCAACAGATAAGTGTTATCGTCTGACAAGAAAATCTACACGGAGAAAAATTATCAGTACTTTTGCAATTCGTTTCATAAGTGTTTCTCTTTTTCATTTGGCGAACACTGATGCCTCTTAATTATCTCCAGAGCGAACGCTTTCTTGCTACCTTTACGATATTATCAGACTATATTTTGAGACTTCCCTATTTAACTTTGAATTGATTATATTTTAACGCATTATGTCGTCTTACTTCAATTTCATTAATTTGCCAAGTTACTATGATCATATTATTATGTATGATTTTTTTGTTCAATAAACTATTTCCAGTAAATAATTCCAGAGAACAGACACAGTATTCGCATATAATTGTCATTGAATTGCATTCATGAAAAATTCATTGCAAAGCAGAGATCCTTCGTAAGTCGAAGATAAATAAATGTATTTATGTATTGGGGCGTTTATATAATATCCACCTTTTATTTGTTTATATGTAATACGACTTCAAGGATACAGAAATGGAAACAATCGGAACAAGCATGGAAGCAATTGTAATTTATTTATCCTTTTAAAAAAGTACTAGATCCTGGACCAATTTATCAGATATCACTTATAAACCCTATCCAAGATAAAATAAACTATTAAAATCCAATAGTTTCTTTATACATACATATACATACGTGTAAGGTTCTCATCTTTATCATTAATTTTACAAAACAAACCAAAGAGCGAAGATTTCTTTTTCTCTCTCTAAAATTCTAAATTCAATATCCACTTTGTTATAGCTACACCTTCGGATTTCTATCCCTAATCTGCTACAATTTTAAGCATGAGTTTTAAATCAACCAAACAATTGTGGCACAAACTTAAAAAACTATCCGTGACGTTTGACGTACACGGCGTGACGTGGCCTTACAGTTCAAGTCAATTTTGATTGCAACCCTGGTCCGTAATGATGGATCCATATGCTTGCCAAGCGTCGACAGGCCTTCGTAGATTCCAACGCTTGTGAGGAGCTTGGCTTGGTTTGTGTAGGTTTGCTAGAACTGGCCGCCCGCACCGCGCTAATCGTGTGGAGGTTTTCGTCCAACGTTTGCATCCAACATAACGCGAATTCGTAACACGACGGAACGATATTAAAACGGCTAAGCGACTAAACGTGGAAATTCTTTGACCGTGAAATCGTACATATGCTCATTGGAAAATAAATAAAATCGTATGCCGCGTACGAAATGACTACGAAATTAGCCGTAAACCGTACGAATGCTTTTGTTCGGTTTCGATAATTATTTATGTACGTTTTAACAGTTTTCGTGAATTTGCGGTGTAGTTTTATTTGATAATTCGTTGTTTTCTTTTTTCTTTTGATATCGGAGATATTTTTTTGTTACCAAAACATTTTGTGGTAACAAATAAACCTTCAAAAACACAAATTGTAAAATGCCAATTCTCGCAGCGCAGTTCTTCCTGTACATACTTTTAATTGCTTTTCATTCGTCTCGCTAATACTCGGTGCGGATACACCGATTTGACTTGTTTTCGTTTTGAAATACTTGTCGCTAAATCCAGGAAAAGTTAAACGTTAAACGAGATATTGGTTTTTAAATATCCTTTGCCCAGTTAAACTAGCTACATTGTCCTTCAAACAAAACACAGTATACCGCTTTACGGTAGAATAACTGACACGACGATGGTACCTACCTAGCCGACCTCTGGCAATGAAAGACCTCTCACCAGTAAACCTATCGCGATATGACTTCCTTCTTGTAGCCAGTTAGAGATACTTGATGCTATCATATGACATCGCTTCGTATTTCAACTACGTCTATAATTAATTATTCATTATTCATTGATGCAACAGTTTCTCCATTCATATCTCGCTCTAACCATGACCCGTGTGCATATCGGAATATCATCGAAACCAGACTTGTAGTTTTACACTTTATGTCTGAAAGCAAAGAGTCTAAAATGCAATCGGTCTTGAATACTGCAGTAATGTGAAATATTAAATATCTTCGATCCTTAAGACTTGTTGTAAGGTTCAATTATACTGATATTTTCATAGAATTTTGATCGACGTGATGTTGACAATAAAGGCTTTATTGTTATAAGATATTTATATTATATAAATTGTGTTTGTCTTACACGCCGTCCGCACATTCCCGGAGCGGTCAATGGAACTGTAGGTGTTATCTTTAAGTATTCTGAAGTTACGATTCCTTGTAGTATACGGAAACTTGATCTTCTTTGGATATTTTTGTATTGTGCGTATCACTACATAGTATAAAACAAAGTCGCTTTCTCTGTCCCTATACCACTATGTATGCTTAAATCTTTAAAACTACGCAACGGATTTTGATGCGGTTTTATTTTTATTGATAGAGTGATTGAAGAGGAAGGTTTATATGTATAATAACATCCATAAAATAGTGAAGAAACACTGTTATTTTTGAGGTTTCTAATGTGATGTCGTAAATAATTACATTTAACGCGAGCCACGGGCAGTAATGAATAAATCAAAACTACTGGATCGATTTTAATCATTTTTTCAGTGAATGACATAGGCTATATATTTTATACCCGTGCGAAGCTGGAGTGGGCCGCTAGTAAATGTATAAGTATCACATTGATTTTGTGTTAATGTGTCTGTCTGTGCCTGTGTGTGTATATATTTAGGATCTTCCTTATTTAAATTTAAGGATTGATCAGTTTTTTTGTTTTTTTGGTTCGAACCGAGATTCCATATGGCGGCTGTGCTGGGTAGTTTTGCTGCCGTGGCTGTTAGACATAATGCTTTATACACAATTGATAATGGTGCATTATCGTGGTAAACTTAGGCTATTTATATTTGACTGATGTCCTCGTAAGTAGTAGGCGGCCTCGTAGAAGGAGTGAGAGCGACGGAGGCTCAAACTTCTACTCCTACCCCCTCTGTTCCTTTCCTTTTTCCCTCTATCCCTCCTATCCCTTGGGTTAGCAACGCACACATGATACTTCAAGTATCGCAAGCGTTCACAGGTTACGGTGACTGCTTACCATACGGCGGACCGTATGCTTGTTTGCCAACCGTCATGAAATAAAAAATAATAACCCAGAAAATATGAAGCATCGCTTCAAGTAATATACCTTTTTAAATCTTAAGACGAGGCACCGCCCCGGCTACGCCTGGATGATTCACCTATTCCACGTAGTTGGGGAACAAAGCCATCTTACATACAACAAACATTTATTTACTCGTAAGTTATGTATTATGTATAAGTTGCTGTTATCGGCGCTGTAATGTCATTGATAACGGGTCAGTCGCTAGCGCATTATTAGGGCGACACCCCCGGCCTTGCTACTATCGATATAACCTAATACTTCCCCTGCATTACTTTTTTAATAGCCTTTTTTTCCTCTGAGAAATGATTTTACGCACACCACTAAACTTACTGTACTCAATTAGGTACACTATGACGCAAGGCGGTTCGTTGGGTTTTAATGGGTAGTACTTAGCTCGACTAGCGAGCGGTGAGCCCCACACAATCACTACTTGCAGTAGTGCGCCGAAAAAAAAGGTAGTGGTAGTATGAGACTCGACAGCTCGATAATCAAGTGGCAGTACCCACTAAAATACACCGCAACCTACATCGCCGCAGTGGAACTTAATGGGGTTGTTCACGCAGACAAACATGAGGCCGGGCATTAAGGCTTCTGCTAACATCGGCAAAAGGACGCCTCGGGTATCCCTTCCGCCCAGATGATCCGTCTGCCGTATTTCCTTTAGGGCGGTGGTAGCAGGCGTGTAAATCGGTGCCTCCTGTCTCCTGGCATTCTTCCCCAAATCGGGTCCGTCTAGGTGTTCTACATTTAACACTCTTCCCTGGACTGTTAATCTCCCGTTTTTAAACGATCTTTGTCATTTCGGAACTCACAATCAATGTGTATGTACGCGTTTCGATGGGGAATGTGCTTGCATAGAATATCAACGTGAAATAACAAGTGAATACTGTTGCGGTTTGCTTGAGGACTTAAACGCTGGAGACCCGAAATCCGCTTTGTCTCTTTCGGTTTTTCCTAATGGGGGAACTAGCCCCTTCGCACGGTAGTGTTTTGGTGTTGATAATATATATAACATTTAATCGCTTCCTATCCGAAAGTCCGTATGCATATTTTATTATAAACCCACTTTTTCAAAGCGCCTGGCTGGATAACACCGTAGAGCCTCTGATTGAAAAGGGACATATTGTAATTTTATTTTCAATTACCAATGTAGGTAACATAACTTTTTTTATTTAAATGAACAGGGATGGTACTCTTAATACTATTATTTATTATTGACTCTGATTGTTTAAGTGGTAACCGTTACTGACCTACGATGGGCTCCCGCGCATGACAGACCTTAACTATTCTTAATGGCCTTGGCATACTTATACAAACGTAGCATTGCGGCTGTGTGTGTGTTTGAGAATCCCCCCGGCACAGGATTACCCAATAGTTAATATAATATTTATATTGAAGTGGTACTTATTTGATCAAGATAAAATGAATGCTGAAATTATCTCAGCTGACAAGCGTGAAGGTAATCCGTCATGTCGACGAAAATTAATTATTTTTTCATCGATAATAAACATACTTGAATATTTTAAAATAGACACTAACAATAGGTTCTGGTAAATCTTCAGGACAGACAGATAATGTACAATTTTTTTTCGGAATAATTTTTATTATCGGCCCTAGTAGCCTCGACCGCGTCCCTGCTGGGGGAAGGGGTTGGTGGTTAAAGATTGACAAATGGGGCTCAAGTTGAATCCGTCCCAAGAGTTGTTCAGAGGTCGAGCCTAGCCTTGGTTTGGGATGTCATTGGGAAGGAGGGAGTACTGTCTTGCTGTTAAAGACATGAATAATTCGTTTTTCACTGAAACCAATGAAATGGTGACCCTTAGCAGTAGGTAAGATACTGTGACCTTATTTAATTTTCCTGTTTATACATTATGGAACATATTCGCTTTTATGTATATAATAAGTAAACAGCGTCTCGTATTTAATATATAGAAATAATACAGTCCATGCTGTAAATAAAAATCTTAATTAAAAATAATCCCGCGACAAGGCGGCCGCTAGATTTCTCCCACCCATGATAAGCAATGTGTGATTGAATTGAATGTATTTAAACCGATAAGACGTAGAAACCTAGGTAGGTACATCTAGGTAGGCAGTGTCGGATATTCTAACGCAAAGCAGAAGTGTCTTTGGGATAAAGAACTCTAGCTAGTGAAATTACCGGGAAAAGAAGACTTAAGAACCAATATCTTGAGGTTGGTAACCCCTGAGGGACACAAATGCTTTTACAGTCGCTCATAGACTACGGCAACTCATTAACATAAGGTGGACCGTATGCTTGTTTTCCTATTTCCTTAAGGGTCGGTAACGCAGTTTGCCTCTCAAACCAAATAATAGGCCGAATGCCAGTTTGCTTCCTCTTCTAAAAATTCCTGTCTTTTCTCCCACTTACTGTAACCTGAGGTGGCAAACCTTCTGCTTTTTGTCACCTTTGTGATTATCCTTAAAGACGAACCGTTAAAAATACCGGAAGCGTTGATTTCGCCAGTACATTGATATGCGCGCTCGCACCTCGACGGGAAACGCGTATTAATAGCTTACCCTTGTGTGAGTTGAGTCAGCTTAGACATTGTTCTCGGTTTGATTCCCGATGCGCTAATTTGGGACGTCTCAGCGTGACTAATTTATATTTGTTTAAGCTTAGATGCTATTATTGTACGGTAATAATAGGCTAGCGAATACCTAAAGGTGACAATGATTTGATTTTTTAACTTGCCAGTTGGAGATTTCATGTTTTCTGTATGCATGAGTAGAAGTATTCGTACTGTTGTGCATTTCGTTAGATGATTGTAAGAGTACGTGTTGACAACCCGAGGGATAGGAAGGGATGAGAATGGAACTGAGGTGGTGGGAGATTGGGCCAACAAAACGCAACATTACGGCTCGTCTGTTGGTAAACGTTCACAATATCCTATATACGCTTACAATACCAGTAGCCTTTCAAATGTGCAACTGACCCAAGAGGAGGAGGAAACAGAGGAGAACAATAAAAAGAAAGGATAGGCAAGAGTAAGGGTTTGAGCCTTCCGCGACATAAGGATCTGAACGCAATAGTAAGCGTGCTCCTACTTCACGTTGATAATCTGTTTGGAGGTAGTATTTCCTTGGAAATAGCAAAGTTCTAGTACCCAGAAAAGTAGTAATTGCTTTTAGCTAGTTATGAACACATGTACAATCATCATCTTTCCTGCCTTAGTCGTCATAAGTCGGGGGGTTCCATTTCCGCTCGGGGCAGATGTTTGTATTGACCATACAGGCACGTGCTCCGGTCTGGGTGTGTTTGTGCCTGTCATTGTGTTTCCAGACCCCCGACACAGGGAGATAACTCCTATTGGGTCCGGTTGAGTGTGCAGCGTTTGTTTATTTATTATTTATGTGCAGTATAACCCAGATTTGCATCGATTGCATTAAGAATGCTCATAAGCCGTTATCTCGACAATACAAAGTCCTACGACCTTATTTTATAAATATATTTTTTTCCTTACATAAACACAATAAATCGTCTATTTTAAAAGCACTTTATTATCGCGATTTGCTGAAAAAGGTCAGCGAATTTATTGTATTACGTAGGTTTTAATACGAGTTTTGGATTTAAAATCGAATATAAAAGATCATAACTTCCAAAGCGAACACATTATTACTAGCTTCTGCCCGCGGCTTCATCCGCGTGAATAACGTTTTATAATGAGACACCTGTATAATACAATATAGGACTAATTGGCTCCCCATATAAGTTTTCATCCCATCCTATCCCAGAGTTTCATTTATCTCATTATCATAATTCATCAAACTCAAACTCAAACTCAAAATATTCTATATTCAAATAGGCTTTTAAGCGCTTTTGAATCGTCAAATATACAGTCTGTTATGTCCGCCTAAGTGAAGCTACCGCCGATTCGGAAGGTAGATTCTGCAGAGAAGAAACGGCAAGAAACTCTACAGTTACTTTTCAAAAATAGTCACATTACATTTGTCAAATGTACAATTAAGATATATATCCCGCATGAAACTCAACGTATATTAATTCCATGCCACATTATCTGCAATATATTCATTAACGGAATAATAAGCTTTATTTAGTAAACACCGCTTGATATAAGATTTAAATTTCATAAGTGGTAGATTCAAAATTGTCTGCGGAATTTTATTATAGAAGCGAACACCTTGCCCCAAATCATCGAAATCGGTTCAGTTGTTTAGGCGTGAAAGCGTAACAGACAGACAGTCAGTCAGAGTTAAATATAATAATAATAATAAATAAACGTTGCACACTTACCGGCCCCCATTAGGATAGTGATATCCTGTGTCGCGGGTCCGGAAACACATACAAAGACAAGGACAAATACAACCAGACCGGAAAATATGGTTGCATGGTCAATACAAACATATTATGCTCCGAGCGGGATCGAACCCGCGACCTGTAGCGTTTAAGGTTCGCTGCCGCTGCGCCACAACATGCAATATGATTGCACTTGTCTGGTTATTCTTGTAAAATATATAATACATAAGCGCTACACACCCAATGACCTCCATTACGATATATATATATATCCTGTGTCTGCGGTCGGGAAACACACAAACATAAACACAACCAGGTGTATATGATATGTATGCCTGTTGTGTATGACTGACTTTGTATGTTGTGAGTAACATGTGTGATCAATACAAAACCTGCTCTAAGCGGGGAAGCGATCGATAGACCATACAGAAAATAGTTTTGGTCTGCTTTGCTGTTCTTGTCGGTGTGTGTGTTTCCGGATCCTCGACACAGGATATAATAAACTAAGCGGGGGCCGTTGAGTTTGTAATGATTACAAATAAGTATCACGTTGCAGCCGCTCAAGGAATTGGTTTTTAAATGTTTTTACCTGCATTATTAAGTTATCGTCGATGTCGCGGATTTATCTCGAGTTTTTTTTTGTCAATGTCGAGGTCCAGATCGTGAATCATCTTTGTGACGTTACGACCGGTCATTGACCTTATCGCATCGGAGTTTTTCGGGTTTCCCGTCTGCGATGACTTCGCGGTAAAGAGCGGCGCGAAATTAAGTACGCATATTTAGGAAGTTTTTAAAAACCTATTTAGGCTTGCATCTTTAGTATCCTTATAATTGTATTCAGGACGTTTTTCCATTTTCATGATTTTTGTGACAATCCTTTTTGGTGGTCTTATTTGGTAGTCTTTCAGTGTATTCCCACAAAGATTTGTAATGGTCAGGTTAGTGGACAATCTAGTGTCAGAGTTGTTCAGGTCGCCCGTATAGGCCTTTGACTTGACTTTTCGATTGTTGTCAAGTTGATAACAGCCGAGACCGACTTTTTTCGTGCCCTCCGAAGCACGGAGATGCTCAGTTGAAATATCACTATGCGATCATCCATCTAGTAGCTGACAAAGTTGCTTGGCTATGATCAGATTCTAGAGATAAGAACATACCTTAAAAAATAAAAGTTCATCAACTGAAATTACTGCTTCCATTATATTCAACTCAAACTCAAAATATTCTTTATTCAAATAGGCTTTTAAGCGCTTTTGATCATGTTCATGTACTCCTTCAGACTTAAGCGATTGAAGCTACTTAGTGATTTAAACCATGGGTGCAAAAACACACTCAGATCAAGGTAATTTTTTCGATTAATTTATTATTATTATAGTCGAAGTTTTTGACAAAGTACTTGTCAGTTGCCACTTTATCGTCGATGTATGGTAATCATTTAGCAAGAATCCATAATATATTCAGTGACATAACAATGTGGCAACGTGCGTTGCGCCAATTGTTATACGTAAATGGGTTTCAATGAAAAGTTATTGGAAAAATTTTCTTGTGCTCGACACCATACACAGGTCACACATATCACAGCGCATTTTGACAGTGCGATATGAGGTAAATTTTCTCTAGCGAACAATTGAGATAAAAAAAAATTGTAACGGTAGTAGAGCCGTGCTTCTCTCAGCACAAAAGGGCCGGCTCGACCGGGGAAATAATTACCCTCTTACAGGAAAACGGCGTCAAGTAACAGTATCGGTGGGTACTGTTGCGTTTCGTGCGATCAGTGAGAGCGCCGGAGGCTCAATCTTTCACCTTCTCTGTTCCCTTCCTATCCTGCCCTCTTGTTCCTCAGGTACGCACATGTAATACTTTAAGTACCGCAACCCTTCATAGATTTCGGTGACTGCTTACCATCAGGCGGACCGTATGCTTGTTTGCCAATCGTCATGACATAAAAAAAATAAGGATGTTGAATTTGCTCCAGGCCGAGTTTCTCCCAATGAATTTCGTTGTGGGGTTCTTCAAAGGAGGCGTGAAGAGGTTTTTAAAGGGTCGACAACGTACAATTATTTTTACAACCTCTCTGACCGCCTATTATCAGCCGAGCCGTATACTTATTCACCTACTCGCACATACAAACGAAGAAAATTGTTTCACACAAACAAATGGTCCATTTTTTGCTTTTGCCGTTTATTTATTTTAAAATTACATAAATATGTACGAGTTAATAAACTTTCGAACACAACACAACATCATCAATATCACGATCTGTGTCAGAAAAAATTAAAAATTTAATGGCCCCCACTTAGTCATTTTAAAAAGTAGTGTATAGAATTTTGAGTTATCGTAAATGTCCGTCGTTCCTGTGCTTTGTCCAGTTGGTTGGTATAAATGCGATTGTACCGAGGATGACTTGATGCGCACGAGCGTGAGATCATCGCTATACGTGGTCAGAATTAACCACGCGATAACTATGCTCTATTATAGATTCTTTAATTAATTAGATGTTGCGAAATAATAGTTTTTATTCAATCGATTATTTCATTTATATTCTAGTAATTAGTAGCATTGAAACGCGACACAACCCCCAAAGGGTCATCAATACAATAGGGATGCTGCGATTGCCGATAATTATTTCATACACTTTGATATTAAATTAAGCCGTCGATCAGGTTATCGCATACATTAGACTGATAGACGCAGCGATTTAAGAATTTCTCAGCAAGAAATTTAAAGCCTATTTTTTTCTTAACTAACTTGGCAAGCAAGCATACGGCCCACCTGATGGTAAGCGGTTGCCGTAACCAGTAGTAACTGGTGTTACGAGTGTTCATTGGTGTCACTCACGCGAGAACTGCCGACTTGCCAACTTCAAGATAGTGGTTCTTCGTACAGTAATTTCACTAGCCTATAGTAGAATATTTGACACTGCGGTGGTAGCTACCTAGCCGGCCTCTTGATGTATGACGGATTACACTAGCCTTTGTTTCTGTGAAGTTATTAAACATTACGTCAAAGTTACTATTTTTTATACATAATCAATTTGAATGAAATAAGCAACATCGTTCAAGTTTTAATTCCGCGTGTCCTGACACAGAATTATGATGAGCACATTGTGCCTAAACCTGACGCAGGGGGGTGCAGCGGTTTTAATGACTCACTCGACCGAGACTGTTTTGCATCAAAGTTCCGATATTTTAACTGGCTGGTTAAAAAGAGGGTTTTAATTTACCTTTCTCTCTCAATTGAGAAAAAAGAAGTTCTCAATTGGTACGACTTTTTGTGTGTATAGATATTTCCTAGTTTGTGATTTGATTAAGAACGAATAGAAATCAAACTGAAAAGCGTGAGAGAATTTTGAAAATACTATAACGTATACCACGTTGCCTAAGCATGCATCTTCGTTACAATTGCTAGTTTTCTTTATATTTTTCGATGACTTGTTCGCTCCTGTATTACGTATAATTTGTGTTGACTGCAAATAGTACCAGAAGTCTAAACTTTGTTATTCTTTTCTGTTACAGGAGAGTCGAGAAGGGAGGGTTCGACGGAGGAGCCGACGGCCCCCGACCTGGATGTCGACGCGAATGAGACAACCGTCAAAGAACCAGAGAAAGACACACAGTGAGTTGAGAACTTGATGATTTATCTATTCGGAAATATATAATACAATAATATAATTTAAAAATTTAAATTATTAAAACTATCGTGAGACATTTTTGAACTTAATGTAAAATTTCGGGTCGCGACTGCGAACGTAGGTAGTCCACTCACCCTGATGAAGGACCTCCGATGGGTCCGAAACTAGTCGGTACCTAATTCGATTAAATTTTACATTAATTTAAATATCTTTTTAATCGAAGAGTAGCTTCTCATTTCGTCCATTTTGAATTATTAAGTTAGTAAAATAATGTCTAAAGAATTATTTCCAATTGATTTGTTTGATGTTTGTCTTTAATCCATATTATGTAAATTCTGAAACTGTCAAAAAATGCCAAAGATTAGTTCAAGTTTATTTTAAAGATTCAAGCTCAAATTTTACATAGAATTAAGAAGTACCATCCATCGCGCGCCATCTATTTAGATGTGAGGAAAATCTGCTTACATCAGTTGCCGGTAGATGGCGTTAAAGAGTTACATATGAGCAGATGATACTTTATATTTTTTGTAGCGAATGTAGCATCGGGAGTTAGTACTCGGAACAACGTTGTGCAAATGGTGTCATTAGTTAAAACTAGATGGCGCTTTAGTGTGATTGTTCTAGGAGTGTTTCCAATTTGTCCAATTCTACCTGAAGTCGATTTGCGATAGATATTAGAAGAATATTATTATTATATTAGAATATTATGTATATTGTTATTATCTACTTACTTATTAAATTATCTATGTATTGTATAGTTAAAGAAACCAGAGGCCATCGAGGCTAAATACATACTCGCTGTCAAAATAATAACATAGCGTATTCCATGCTTTTGTTCATGATAATCGTGTGGAATAAAACAAAATAGACAATAAATTTCGTGATTTATTATAATACTAGCGGCCCGCTCTTGCTTCGCACGGGTATAACATATATATGCCTATGTCATTCACTGAAAAAATTATTAAAATCGATCCAGTAGTTGTGATTTATTCATTACTGCCCGTGGCCCGCACGCGTTAAATGTAATTATTTACGACATCATATTAAAAACTTCAAAAATCACAGTTTTTCCACTATATAATGGATGTTATTATACATATAAACCTTCCTCTTCAATCACTCTATCTATTAAAAACCGCATCAAAATCCGTTGCGTAGTTTTAAAGATTTAAGCATACATAGGGACAGAGAAAGCGACTTTATATGTAGTGAAGAATATATAAATATGTATGCTTCTCCCACACCAGCTGGAAGGGTGCGAACTCGTCTCGTGGTGTGAATCGCGCGGAGAGTTGTCGCGAGCGCGATACGCCGAGGCGAGGCAAGCACCGCAACGCCTCCGATCCCAACCGTCTCACTGCGCATCCTAACCAGTAAGTGAATATATTATTACTATCTATAATCTATGTTGAAGTGAAATTTTATAGACGATATGAACTGCAACTAGCCCCACCTGATGAAGCTGCTAAAAATGTGACTGTTTTTGTGTATACATGTATACATAAATTTAATTAAGCTTCGACGGTTTAGTTTACATTATTTTTTAGCCGGCGCTGATTGACTTTTGTTTGACGTAATTATTGATATAAATAGATGATTAAAGAATTTATAAATTTAACGATTACGCGGTATTGATCTCTACTACTAGACCCATGCTTCTCCTAGTACAAATGGGTAAAGTAACAGAGTACCTCAAACAGAAGAGGGGCTATTCCCTTTATTTTTTCCCTTTCTCATCACTTCCCTCCTACCGTATTGGGTTGGCAACGCGTATGTGATACATGCTCAAGTATTACAAGCATTTGTAGATTGCAGTGACTGCTTACCATTGGGCGGATCGTGTGCTTGTTTGCCAACCGTCATGAAAAAAAAATTATATATCCGCGCCCTCGTAAATTATAACATGGCCTAACCTCTTTTTTTATTTTTACAATGACACCAATGACTTTGAAAATATATATGTTTTTACAATTAATTTAATGTGAAAAATAATATTTCGTTATAATATGATTAATGCAACTCGTTGGAGTGATTTAAGCGAGTCTGGCCGCAGAGTAATGTGTACATGCGTTAATAATTTATAAAATAATATTATTATTTCCTGTTTCCTGAATTCATATATTTGGTAACTGTCAACATTTTGTATATTTTTATTACTTTTTGTGAAAAAGAAATATTTTTCAAAATCTTTTTACGTAATAAAATTAACTTATGTCAACATGTTAAAAGCTAAATTTCACAAACAAATCTTATTAATTACTACAGTTTGCTCTTTAAAAAGGAAATAATTTTATTTTCACAGCTTCTTAAATTAATGTAGCTGAAATTAATTAAACAATTCTCTCGATCGTAGTTAACAACACAAAATTCAAAATAATAAATAAAAATACTTTCAATTTTATATGAGAAATAAATAATAATAAAAAAAATTGGAAGCTTTTGAATCGATTTTACCTTGTTTTACGATTCGGTTGTCAAGTTCAAATGTTGTCAAATTCTTAAGCGAATTAGATATCGTCCATAACATCACTCTAACAACATAGTGAGATATATTTAAAATACTTATACGCGAAACGCGAAAAATTCTATGCGGATAAAACTAGTACAATAATACATACATATATAGATATGTCGACTCTATACATTCTTTGACCGAAAATAGATGCATTAAGTATAGAAGAGATTTTTATTTTTTCACTATAACAGAAACTAAATCCAATCCGCCTAGACAGAAGAATGTCGTAAGTACAAGTCTGCGCAGTAAAGTTTTAGTCTTATTCTAAAGCACATAAGTTATCAAATAACTTAGACGAAGCAGAAACAGAGCTATTTTATAGTAAAGAAAAAAAATATATTAGGAAGTCTATTGATTTAGTGCTTACTTTAATTTTTAATGATACCTTCTTATTTTAAATAATTGCATTATCGTATTTAATGACCATTTTATGAAGACCTTTCGTTTAAGCATGAATGCTTTGATACGAGCTTTGAATTTAAACTAACTGAATAAAGAACGACCTTATATTCTACAGAATAGCGTTCGTTTTTGATAAACATTTTATTGTATCGACCAACCAATGTTATCGGATCCCTTTGATGTAGACGAGGACGACCAATAAGAGGTCTTGCTAGTTGCCAGTTTGGCAAGACCTCTCATTTCTCTGTTGTTATAATCGATTGAGAGGCTTAGTTATGTGGGCATTGCTTCATTCTGAAAGGTGTGATTTTCAGTTTCAAACGCGATAGAGCACGGGGCGGACCTCTAGTGCGAGAAAAAAAATATTCTTCGTAATTTCTGTGTTTTTAGTGTTTTTTTATTACTTTCATTTTAAACATTGGTTTTTATTGTATATAATTTTGGAAAGATAAACAGGATTTTCTTTTTGTATAAAATTGAAAATAGCGCAACTTTATACTAGAAACATTTATAACCAGATACTTTATTTTATAATACACCAGAGTATTTAAAATTTGTGAATGAAATTTATTTTAAAAAGCGGATATTTATTATATCGAATATTAAAATAAATCTTCAGTCATTCTAAAAATAATAATAATTTAATTAATGTTTATCTTTCTACTTATCTTAAATCTTTAACTTATTTAAATAATATATATTTTTTATTCTCTTCTATACTTTTCTATCTCTCTCTTTACGATAGATGAGTTAATTATGTATAATCTTTTTGGGCATAGCCGGATTATCAGCTGGATTTCGTTAACCTTAAATCTACTGTCCTGCTAATAAATTTATGTAGTGTTATATCTTATGTCGTACATCTGTGTGTCGTATCGTCATATGCACAATGGTCCATCGTGACAATGTTTTCAAAGCATAATACAAACATTGCATATACTTAAGCGTCAATACGTTGAGGGTTGATAGATCAATCGTACTCGGAAGAACAGATCACCTGTTAGTTACAAGTTATCCGGTTCAAAATAATGTAATTTTTTAAATTGGCATTTCTGATACATTTCGATGTCTTCTTTTTTGTATTTCTATTAAAGCTCTAAAAATCTTCGATTTAATATAATCAATAGTCATACAAAGAACACATTAGGGAATCAACGTGTAGCAACTAAACTATTCAATGGTTTTCAGTTAGTATTAAACGTAATATTAACGCATATTTAGTTAAATATAAATAACATAATACTCATATAAATTAACGAAGTAAATAGTGTGTTGTGGATAAAATAAATTAAATTCAATGTAGCGCCGTGTCTGCAAAGTTTAACAATAGGAAAACAATATTATCTCTAGTCGCGTTGCATAAACGAAAACGTTCAACGGACACCCAGACAGTCGATTTCCGCGCCCGCCACATAGGGGAATGAGGACAAAGGAGGGGGGAAATGCAGAGTTTGCACTGTAAATTATTATGCGGAAAATGTTGCACATTGCTCCTATAACTGTATTTTATTGCGCTAATTTGTCCAGTCCAAATGTCTATCTCAAGGTCACATAGACCTCGTTAATTTTAGACAGGAATAAATTGTCGAAATGGTCCTGTCGTTTCTACATTTTATTGCTTTTAATAATGTTTAACGATATTATAATGATGAGAACTCATTTAGTAAATTAGTAGTACATCTAAGATCTCTAAGACTTTAATCTCTCTCATTGGTATATTATTACATTATTAAGTTTTTTTATTATAGAAATTGTGGCACGCCACACAAAGCGCTTTTCTTCTATGTCAGCGTCTTATAAAAATGTGAGTTAAATAAATTAAAAATCCTTGCAAAAATGTTAAAATAAACAAATAAAATTAAGCGGGCGTAATAGTACGGTTTCAGTTTCTTTTGATCGAGACAATATGTCGTGGGCTTCAAATGTTTGAATGACGTAAATCAATATAATTTCTATAAACTCTGCGTTGAAGAATGCTTTGGCGTATCGATAGAGATTTCTGGATCTTGATTGTAAAAGATCACGAGACTACGTCAATCTTTTGTGCATCATGGCTAGTGTAGGTAGAGAAATTCTTCAATTTTATTTGAAACAACAAATAGTCGGTTTTTCATGAAAAATTTTAATCATACGTGTCGTGCGAAATCTAATAGTGCCGGAGGCCCAATCTCCCACCTCTCTGTTCATGTTGTTGTATCACAAGTATTCATACCCGTATGCTTGTTTGCCAATCGTCATGAAATAATAATAAAGCCCAAATTCCCCGTGATGTTCTCTCGTTTAAAATGGGAGTTTGTCATCTATGTATGCAAACAAACGTTCCACTTCTTTATAAAATCATAAATACGTCGTATCTAAATAAAGACAAATTTGAATCCACTTTTTTTAAATCGTTAAGGCATTAATTAAAACAGCGAGTAAAAATTTGGATAACGGTGACGTTGCATTTATGAAATGCGCTGCGCTCGTGGGGATCGCGTAACTGGCTCGGAGCCAGGACGTCAGTTCGTGTTTGTGGTTTATTTTGTGAAAGAACAGCGAGCGAGGTATATGTATTGTCTGCTTGGTAAACATTTTTCCGCCTATGAAATTTATACGACCCATTGATTAGTAAGTTGCGACTGGTCGTACAACAGAAAAAATAGTATTATGGATGCTGAAGAATGACACTTAATAGTGTGTTATCACAAGAGATACGATTTGCCCAGTAATCTTTGGTAGACATACTTTGTCTTTTTAGATTTTTTTTATATCAGAGGGGTCAAAGGGGCAAGAGTTTCATCTGATGTTAAGTGAACATCTGCAACGTCAGAAGGCATGCAAGTGCGTTGCCGACCTTGAGAAAGGAATAGGCTCTTTTGAAGGCTCCCAAGTAGTATCAGTATGGAAAGATTTTCGGTGGAATCTGGTTCCACAGTGTGGTTGTGCGAGGAAGAAAATGTATTTCCAGGCGTCGAGGCGGCGGGATGGTGGAATTTGGCATTTTGGCGCGATGTCCGATTGTATGTTTCATAGCTTGTAACCTGGACCGATTGCGTACGGCTAAAGTTATGTTTAATACGATTTTAACGCCACTTCTCGTAATTCTTGTTTATGACTTTACGAATGTTGAATATATTGACTCTGTCGAGTATAGAGCATTCGTTATGCCGTAATAAATCATAAAGTGCCATTGAGGTATTGACATACATAAATGATCTTTTAACCAGTTTGAGAAATTTGAATGATGAAATGGTGACAAAAGTTAGCTCGTGAACATGATATTTTGAAGAATCTGACAATTTTTGTAGAAGTGGTGCCATGCTTTTCCTAGCACAAATGGGCCACCTCGATAGGGAATAACGTAGCAGTATATGCGGTCGAATAAATAGTAGCAGTGTACTACTACCCTCTCCCTCTTGTGTTTCACGAGAAGAGTGAGAGGGCCGGAGGCCCATTCTCATATCCCATCTGTAGCCTTTCTTTTTTCCTTCTCATCCGTTCTCTCCTATCCAAAAATATCGTTAAAAATCTTTCTCTCTCTGCTGCCGTTACAAATACATTAAAAATTTGCGTATCAAAGTGTTTGCCCGATAATAAGTCAAAAAATTTGTAATTTGGAATAAAGTAGGTAACTAATCTAACGTAACAATTCTACCAACCAAACTTCAAAGTAAATATAATTCAAACTTAATCGTAGCGATAAAATGTAATGAAAAAGTTGAAACTAAACTGTAATTACTGACGGATTCAGTACCCGCAATTGCCTCGTAAAAAACAGCGCGCCCGAAATAAAAAAACTGCGCAAACAAACACGTTTTTCAATATGGCGTTTTGTAAACACATAGATCTGCGGGATTAAAAACTGGATCGTTATGATCGTATCGTGGAATCTTACCGGGACGCTATAATATTTTTCCAGATCATCATCAAACCGAAAGCCTTTTTTGCATAAGTGTACAATACATTGTGTCGGTTTTTAATGTCGAAATAACAGCTTTGTACTAAATGCAAATTATCCCAGTAAAATTATACAAATATAAGCTAAACGAAGAAAAAAAAAACCAAAATTTTGAAAAATCCTACAGCTGTTCTTTGGTATTTTGGTATAAGTTTCAAGAAAAAGGGGGCGTGCCTTTATAAGTGACTTTTTAAGTTTTTCGCTTGTGTATTGGTAACTATTACGTGTAGCGAATAATTGTTTGTATAAAAATTAATTCCAAAAATATAACCAAAAGTTAAAGCCTCAATAGCTCAACGGTGTAAGGGCCGACTTCGCTCCATTACGCGAGAGTCGAGGGTTCGATCCTGACCCTCTTGGGCTATTGTCGTACCCACTCCTAGCGCAAGCTTCGAGCTTATTTGGAGGGCAATAGGAATATTAGTAATGCCTTGAAAAAGCATTGCTAATATCCTTTTTTTAAACTTGGCAACTTTTTGGTGATGATTTCCAGTTCAGAAATTAAGTTATCAATGAGTGAGTTTTTGCTTATACATATTTTTAGGCGAATCAATTAATGATGAGTACCCAACGCAGTAGCGATAACAGTTATCGGCTTTTGAGTTATACTTACGAATCAGCAGATTGGGATTGGTGATGCATTAACAAAAATAATGGTTGGCATGCGCAATCAATTGTTGAATATCGTAAAACGATATCTAGTTAATTCTATCTAGTTGTCAACTTACTACAAAACCTTCTCGATGGCCGATCTCTGTTTGTCAGGTTACGAGGACTCTCGTAAAACAAACCAAAGCGATCTGACATGCACTGTGCTACCCCAGCGCTACTCCCACGCAAGCGCTTTCGGCAGTCGGGGCCACACAGCCTGCCGAAAGCTTAAAACTTAATTAGGAGGCATAAGTTTTATATTGCACCTATTTATATCTCCCTGGTTAAAGGGGCTGGGAGGTCGATACGGCTAGCGGCATCAGGTGACCAAGACTGTCCTTACCATCTACTATCAGTATAAGTTATTTAGTATTCGGGGCACTGAGGTTGGACACCGAGGAGGTGTTAGTAGACGCCATGCTCGGACATGGCACCCCACATGATGCTGTTCCCTTCCCCAGGAGGCCGGGTATCTGGTTGCAGATTTCCTCCGCATCAAAAAAAAATCCCCCAAATATTTTTACATTAATACATTATAATACAATTAAAGGTGCGAACGAAACGTCAACTCCCACTTCCAATCTCACTTTTCAGCGGTCAAATATTATGATTCACAGATATTTTTCACATTGCCCCTGACCCACTGTCGGCCTATTTCCGAACCGTCGGCCCAATGTCGGTCAAATGTTGAAATATTCTAACATTTAACGGATAAGTTCCATTGCCGACAAATTCGTAGCAAGGCGAGAAATTGAATTTTATCGCCACAAAAATTTGGCTTCTTGCTGGTTAAATAGTGATGTAGTATTGAGTGACTTCTTTAGATAATGGGATTACAAGTTAGCAAGCAAGCTTACAGCCCACCTGATGGTAAGTGGTTGCCGTAGCCTATGAGCGCTTGCAGCACCATTAGTTGGTGCCACTCACGCTGTGCCAACCTAGAGATATTGGTTCATAAATCTCCTCTGTCCAGTAATTTGAATAGCCTTCAGTGCCCTTCAAACTGAAACCCAGTAATGCCTAAGCGGCATTTGGCGGCAGAATATTTGACACTGCGGTGGTACCTACCTAGCTGGCATTTGGCAACAAAAGACCTACCACCAGTGTGACTGATTGCTCTGATGGATAATAATAATCTCTGCTGTGACAGAGGTTATCCCAACAGCGGACGATGAGGTCGCCACATCCCGACGCCGGTAAAAGTATGACATCAATCGCCAAGAGTTTTTGATCAGATCATCACAAAATCCAATCGCATCAAAGCCTTAATATTAATAGCTCAACGGTAGAAAAGCCGATTCCGTTAACGGGAGAGTTATGGGGTCGATCCGAACCCCCTTGGTCTATTGTTGTACGCACTCCTAGCGCAAGTTACTACCTTATTTGAAAATACAATATGAATATTAGTAATGTCTTGGAAATATAGAAGCATTGCTAATATTCTTTTAAGAAAATCACTTTTGAATCACTAAACTAAAATAGTAATCACCAAACTCACATTAATATATATATCGTTCAATACAAGTCACTTAACGATGTGTTTTTCGGTTCAGGTGTTTACCTGAAGTTTGAAGTTTTTCAAAGTTGGTATTTTTAGCATCTTCTCGCAAGTTTTTATCAATCTGTGTTAAGTCTTAATACGTTACTTCACACACACAACAGCAGCAATACACATTAAAAACCGACGTTTGCAAAAACACAATATTTTATGTATGTTAATAAGATTCATTGCTACAGTATCGTTTTTAGAATAAAAACATTTATTTCGTCTAGTTGGTACTGAATTATGATCTAAAATATAATGTCGTCAGTTGTAAATCTATCATTGAAATCATTCAAATTGCTTGGAATTTATTTGATGTGTGGGCCATAAATTATGTATGAATATCATACAAAATATTATGAAGCTCAATTTGGCTGCGTGTGCATTGCACCTCTGCGACGTACGATATCGGATGTTATCATTCATATCTGCACTCGTAAAATAAATATCAAAAAATAGTTTTGTTACTAAATATTTGTCTTCATAATACATTGTTATAGCCTAAATATGTGTTTGTGGTGTGCTTGTCATTTGAATCTATTTATACTCAATATTTCTGCGTAATATTTGCATCGATAATCGGATCGTGCATTGTAAATTTGTAATCAATTCAAAATAATTCCCTTAAAATAGACTTTTGTAAACTACTTTTGAATTGTTATTTGCTACGAGATCGGAATGTTGTTTCAACCGTGAAAAGCGTATAAGAAAATGGATATTTCTGAGATGAAGAATCTAGGGATAGTTAATCCGGGGTCTGGTAATTTTCGGATGACGTGTCGTGACAATGCAAAATTTGTCGGCATTTTTACCTCATGGCTCACTGTCGCCACTCAATGGTCTCTCCGATGGTCAGTGCCAAATACCTTCGCGTTACAATTTTAACCAATAATTTTATATTGGTATATTCAATAGCATTTTCTAAAACACGTGGGATTTCCTTATTCTGGGAAATTTCATCGTAAACACAGTTGTTGTTATTTTAAACGAAAAACAGTTTTGGAAAAAAAAATGTTATAGGTGTTTTTGTTTATTGAAGATTGGATTAATCTAAAGTGAAATAATCTTTCCAACTTTGATTTCAATCATCAAATGCTCTTATTTATATTATTAGAATATTTCCCGATACGGGTTTCGGGTCGATTTTCCGTTGCCCGCTCGAGTCAGACGTTTGTCATGTCCATACAGAGTTGAACTTCCTTCTGTATGGTTGTGCTTGTCTTATACAAATTTTCTTATCTTAATGAGGGCCGTCGAATGTGTAGCGTTTACTATTTTATTGGATCCGACTTCAGGATCCCATGATCACATCCTGACTTGATTATAAAGGTGGAACCCTGTGATCTACTTATTACGTTCAGATTACTACATTCAAACAAAAAGAATCACCTAAATCGCTCCAGTCCTCCATGAGTAATCGAGTAACAAACACATGAAAACGAAAAATCAAAGTTCGGTCGAATTGATAGGCTCCTTCTTTTTGGAAGTTGGTTAAACATTGACTGACAAGTTAAGATTCTTTTAAAAAATCTGTTAAAAAACTTTATCTAGCAGAGACTGAATAAGACGGCTCATATATTATTACCTAATATTATATAGTTTATTTATTTATATTATTTTCTTTATTATTTTTTTATATTTATCGTATAATTATTTATTAGTTTATTATTGAATATCTATTGGATATTATTATGTATGTAAGCAAGTCTATGTATTAGTGTTTAACTATTGGTATGTATGTCTATTATACCGGCACGACCTGCCTAATTATATAACGACAATTCTCCTTTCCCAAAGGTTGCCTGGGAGAGATCGCTTTTAAGCGATAAGGCCGCCATTTGTACTCCCATATTTTTTTTTCTCCTCTTCTTGAGATTGTGTATTTTTATGTGGTGTACAATAAAGTGTATAAATAAAATAAAATAAGTCCAAGGAAACCTATGCGAAAACTTCGATGCAGTTTCATGTGAAGCCTCATCAAGTCTGACGTATCTAATTGCAGAAATGTATTAAACTTACAAAAAGGGACTTACTTTTTATGCTAGAAGTATTTGGTAAAGTCTTATTTTTGTTTATTACGAAATGAATGGTAGAGGCGCTTCAACAAGATTCTCTGAAGAGAATCTATGAAGCCTTAATAGCTCAACGGAAGAATGGCCGAATGACTCCTTGGGCCATAGTCGTAACCACTTGTAGCACAAGTTGGACGCTTAGTTACATGGATAGAATTACATTTTATAAATATTACGAAAATTCCAACATGGTTTTTCATAAAACAGAAACAACTTTGCTAAGATTTGGTGTTGTATTTAACCTATTTTATGAAGAAGGGCGCAGCCAGGCAAAGCTGTGCCATTTTGTACAATGGGGTTGTAACTTGCGGGTCGCAGTTTAATTGACGCGGAGAAGCGAATAATGTAGATGGGAGACAACGTGCAGCTAAAACTGATTGTTGTAATATAAAATGGGTATTAATTTGATGCCTTTTGGAGTGTGATAGGATAAGTTGTTCAAAGTGAACACACACTCTTGTATGCACACATAAATGTGTCATGAAACACATAAACCCAAGCATATTACATTCCATTAAAGTTTTTTTTTTTTTTTGAAAGATAAGATAATATACGTTTAAATAGTAAACAAAATCCTATTTATAAAAAGGTTTGTCTTAGTGGTAAAGAAAGCATATAAAAATTCAGTATGCATCGTCATATTTTACGCCTTTATTGGTCTCATTCTCAAAACGACAAATGCAAGCTTAGCATTGTGTACGCTGGGAGTGGTTTATTTGTGTATTTACCACTGTGTTCCTCGCACACATACGATTAAACTTAGCTGAAGAGTTCAATAAACAATTACTTTTCTACTAGTTTCTGTCTACGGATTTGCTCAAGTGAACGATTGAGATAGAAAATACATCTAAATCTATAATAGAGCTGCGCTAACGACTCCGCTCCTTTGATGCAACGATTTTTCATTATTGCCCGGAACATTAATTATTTTTCTAAAATAGAAGTTGTTTTCGTTTTTATACCAGTGAAAGTCCTATTAAAATCGGTCCAGACGTTTCAGAGATTAGCCGGAAGAAACAGACAGAGACAAAATTATTATACTTAGTGAGAAGCTATTAATTTGGAATAATTACAAACAGACTCTTCAATTTTATTTGTTTGTATAGATAAAACAGCTGTTGGGATAGTGTCCTTAGTTCGAAATCGATTCCTTAGTTCATGAGATTATATCATGTTTCGTAAAAACGAAAAACGAAATACCTTAATAATACCTTATTGAACATATATGTAAATCTTAAAGCGCTTTTACAATTTTAACTAATTTTTGAAGTCATTGATTTTTTCAAACCAGGTCATGCTATAGAATATCAATCTATGCTTCGCTTTCAAACAACAGCCTTACCTCGATTTCATTCTTTATGTCTTAATGCTGGCTAAGGTGACCTGCGTCATACATACGCTATTGTAGGTGCGGCCCGTCCGATACGAACATTTCATTGTGAGGTATATGGACATAGTAAATAAAGAAACGCTACACACTCAACGGACCCCATTAGTATAGGATACATATGTGTCGGGGGTCCGGAAACATACCCAGATTAAGACACATATATGATCAGTGATTGGGAATTAAATCCGTGACCTGTGGCGTTTAAGGCAGGTCAGCTTCCGCTGTGCCACATCGTCCTCAAACAGTTGTATGTTACGGTTTATGTAAAGTAAACAATCTTTATATTTTTTAACGATGAATATAAATGAATAAGGAAGGACACCGTTGTGGCGTTGTGGGTAGCGAGTCTGCCTTAAGCCTCGACGGTTGCGGGTTCGATTCCCGCTCGGAGCAGATGTTTGTATTAATCGTGCAGGCATGTTTTCCGGTCTGGTTGTGTTTGTCCTTGTCATTGTGAATGTTTCCGGACCCCGACACAGGATATAATTACCCTAATGGGGGCCGTTGAGTGTGTAGCGTTTAGCGTTTATTATTTTTAAGGAACTGGTCAGATATTCTACAATCTTCGACTAGAGCAGTAGTTTATTTGAATACTGTGTATTCGGTGTACTCGGTTTGTGTGAAATTACTGGGCAAAGGAGATTTAAGAACCAATGTCTCTTGTTGGCAACGTTGGTTGGTTCGCATCCCGCTTGGAATTCAATTCAATTTACAAATATATGTTTCTATCTTTGTTCTTGTGAGTATCCCCACCGTGCCTCGGAGAGCACGTTAAGCTGTCGGTCCCAGTTGTTATTACATTACATCTTATAATAGATAATAATCGTTAAGTCATGATAGGTAATTTTCTGTAACTCAATGAGTTACTGGTTCGGCCTTAGGGTTGCGGAGGTTAGGTGGCAATCGCTCTGTGTATAACCTGTCAAATCCATGTATGAGTAATAAGCAGAACATTCTTCCACGGTCGAGCCAGCCCTTTCTTAGATAGAGCAAGGCTTTACGATCATGTAATTATATAAAAGCTGCATTGCAGATAACACGTATGCGAGCCAATCCCGTGTCCCTGAAACGATCTCTTGATCAGTCAAAATTACGTTGAATGCAAGAAACTTTAATTGATTACTAACATCCTGTCGCGAATTTGTCCATGGTGACTTTAGGTTTTAGTCCAGTGAGAAACTAATGTTTTTAAGTATCTTTCATAATACCCATCGATACCGACTTTCGGTTGCATACGTCCTGTAGCATGTGTTTTAATAATCAAGAGGCCAGCTAGGTAGGTACCACCGCTATGTCAAATACTCTACCGCAAAGCAGTAGTGTCTTTGGTAAAATTGTGTTTCGGTTTTAAGGGCACTATGCTAGTGAAAATACTGGGCAAAGGAGATTTAAGAACCAATATCTCGACGTTAGCTACCTGTGAGTGGCACCTACTATTGGTGATATAAAAAAAAACATACAAACCTTTAGATTTATTATGTTAGAAGGATTTTTATGTATTTTATCGTATTTTATATTTATCGTTTCTGATAGGTTATTAGAAGACCCGTGTGTTGTTTGAACCTTGTTATTGGTTTAATCCGGTTACGCGACCAGATGAAACGTATGAATGGCTGCCAAAAGTCTAATATAACTCATTGCTCATAATAATATCAATAACCGATAAGCTCCGGAATTAGAATCGCTGTCGGATTTTTTTATTGATTTCTTAACCTTCGTCAGGAAACCAGCTTACCAGTTCGTTTCTCGAGCAAGTCGTTACTCTACAGAGTGTAATTTTAAAATAAATAGTAGTTGAAAAAAACCATGGTTTTATAGGAAATCCCACTAAGAAATGACAAATAAAAAAGAAAAAATGTATTTTATTATAAAAAAGCGTGGGGTGTCTGGTGTCAATAGTTCAAAATATTTTATAGATTTTTTTAATGAGTAGAATGTCTTATCAAAATACAATGGGATGTGCACCCTTTTTTCTATAATAAAATACATTTTCTTCCTATTTATTTTTAAATCTTTTGTTGGATCTTTTTTTTATATTTTTCATATTTAGACTACTACTTTTTACACCGAGTTATAGTTACCTATCTAGAGATTATTATCATATTTAGTTATGATAACAACCGGGACCGACTGCTTAACGTGCGCTCCGAGGCACGGTGGGATGGCCGACAAGTACAAACGTCCGGATTAAAACGGATTTTTGTAAGATGAATACAAAAATCTGCCCCGAGCAGGAATCGAACCCGCGACCGTACAGCCTCGCTACCAACGCGCCACAACGGCCATCACAATGGTTACCATATTTTTAGTAGGTGCCTCCGCCTTCAGCAGTTGCACCTCATTGGTAGATTGTCAAAAACTTGTTACGCTTTTTTATTTTTACAAATGGCTATGGTTTGGTGCTGTAAAATAGGCAATATAACCTCTGAAATTCGTTAAGTAGTCCTCTGAAAAACAATATTATTTATGAATGTTCATTTTAGGTAAAAATGTATGAGTCTACTTACGAATTCGCGAAACGAAAAAATTGGGAACAGCGTTCAGAAAATGTTAATGTTTAACAAGTACATGCTGTGCGATTGAGCGATTTAATTTGACGTGAAAATTTTCGAGTTAGCGAATTTTCAAACTCAAGGCTTTGATGAAGTTTTAGAGAGCTCTTAAGAATGTTTGGTGCAAGTTAAAAACGACTGCGTCAGTTGTATTTTATTGAGCTCAAAGGGAGTTCCTTTTGTAATACTATCTGCTTCATCGTTTCTGATACGCACCGCTTAGGTGCTGGAATAACCTGGACCTTTGTCTTTCCCACCACCTACAGTGTAGGTACCTTAAAATCAAGAGTGAATATGCATCTTCTAGGTAAGCGCGCTCCACCTTAGGCTGTGTCAACATTTAACGTCGGGTGTTAACAACATCATCTCATTAAAATTCTCTTCCCAAATCACTGTTAGATTGTTTCGTTGACTTATTTATTAGCTTATAGATTTTATCTTATTACCTTGGACATCTTACGCATACATAATTATTTATTATCAAAGCAGCTAATCTAATTATGATAATATTAAAACTGAGATTGCTTTATTTGGCGTATTAAAATGTTCTTCACTGCTAATTTTGATTTTAAATCAACAATCAATGCTAAGCCGGAACTGCTATCAAATAAATCACATTGCAATCGTAAATCTTCTTTTAAAAACGAAGGGAAATATTGATTTTGCAAACATTGAAGTATTACGTCGTATCCCCTGATCATAGTCTATAAATTATACTAGTGGGCCTGGCAGACGCTTTCCTGCCGCGAAAAATCTGGGACCCGATAGTAGCGCCCCCTTACTAATGTGATGTCTAATTGTGAATAGAAGTGATATTGGCAGACGTCTGGCGGGGATAACTAATGTCGCTAATAAAAATAGGGGTTGATGGTAGAAGGGTGAAAATTTAAGGTTGTATGTATTATAAATGACAAATCATAAAATGATAAAAATAAAAATAACATTAAAATTAAAAAAAAATAATTTTGGGGTGGACCACCCTTAACATTTAGGGGTATGAAAAATACATATTAAAGCCTACCACACAAAATTTCAAAAAAATCTGTCGAGCGGTTTCGGAAGAGTTTGGTGATCAAAACCTCGACACGAGAATTTTATATAATAGATGATAACTGTGGTGACTTTTCTAGTTAAACCGTGATTCCAGTATCATGATTTTCAATCCGCTCAGCTCATAACCTGCGCCGCTGACCTCTTGACACCGTCGTCCTTTCAGCGCTCCGGAGTTTATCGCTCCTTTCACTTCGAAAGGTACTTTGTTAAGAAAATTTGATGATAAATCTCATTCAAACTAAGTTTGTTCTCCTCAAATCTTTATATAACTCTCGACATTATCTTGGGGATTCTAAATCATACTTGAATGGACTTTTTGGGTTCCTCATTTATTCTTATATTTGCGTCAGTAATTTTAATGTTATACTTTTTTCTTACTTGTGGCTACACTTTCTTTGCCAAATTTTCAGAATACAAAGTATCCTATATCTTTCTTAAAAATCGCATTTCCAGTCAAATGTCCTAAAAACCAGGATATATGATTTGATATTTATCGTAATTATTTATATCTGTGAGTAATTTACTATTTTTCATAGTCCCTAATCAAATTATGCTTCATGACTTGCTGCTTTTCTTCGAGAGTTTCCCAAACTACCCATCACTATTATAATGATTCGATTGATAAAGGTATTTTACAACCCTTTCTTTTCAACTCATTGTTACTGAATATAAATACACTATTTATTATAAAAATTTGTATATTGTAGAAATGTAAAAGGCTTTTTATGGTGAGGAAATCTTTCATGGATACCTCTCTATGAGAGGTCTTTTTGTGTCGGACTCCCACCTACTAAAACCTCACTGTGTTTCATCAACACGCCCCAGGCGAGGCTACGGGCTTACTTTCGTATTCATCCACGGCCTTGGCAGAAATGTAAAAAGGCTTACTTCAAGACTAAAGGATCTGACATCTGTCACTCACAGACACGCTCAGGGTCTCAAAACGCTAATTAAATTCTAAACGAAAACGACTTCTCATTTCCATTAACTAGACTCGGAAAATTCTAAAGCCGTCATTTGAATTTCTGCTCCGTGAGTTGTTTTAAAATTGTCATAAATATTTTAAATAGAAAAATTATTGTCATAAAAACCTTGATTTTACTTGTGTTAAACTTTTACACTTGACATCGTTATTTCTTGTGTGCATTGACTATTAATGTTTTATTGAATAAGCCATCCTTCAATCCTTTACAAGTTGTGATGTTCTGATCAAATACTCTCGAGTCAACTGTGATCGATCTTCTTTCTACTTTGCCTTAGGCGGCTGAAGGCGATGGTTATTTTTAAAACAACCCAATTATAATTCGATGAACATTGATTCGTCCCTAAGAGGAACAAAGGTCAAAAGACAATTGCTGTATGCTGTGTATCAAGTAGTCACCGTCAGAGCTGATTTATAGTAATAAGCAAAATCTCAAACATTAGAAAAGGGATATAAAAATAAGTTTGTGTGACAGTACTAATGATTGTTTTGGAAACGTAAATTTTTCACGCGATGGTCGCAAAAATATCTTTGGCCAGCGTATATAGCATATACATATTCCCGACTGCTGGTTGATGACGCTGATGGGCGATGATACAATTCATTGAACGAAATTGTAGTACGGATGTATTTGTTGGTGTTAGGGCTTAAAAGACCAGCCTGCATACCAACGAACGTGAAACTCTGGAAATGACTGCTCGCGTTTCTAAGTCAGCCAGCGTATAAGCAGTTGTATCCTGAAGGGCAGCAACGCCTTCATGGGCGGTGATAATCGCTTAACATCAGATCTGCTTCCTGCCCGTTTGCCGCGACAGTTCCCTCTTACAAACAGCAGGTGCTTTCAATACTTCTAAAAGTAGAAATTACCTGTGATTCTAGATTCTATTGTCCCAAAATCCGTGGTTCATTTCCTTCCAAGCCGATCCCTGATATTTTTTGAAATGATAATGTAGCGTCGTATTTGTTAAAGTGCTGCGGCGTTGGGATTATTAGTCATTTCAGCTAGTTCCGTTCCGAGCGCAGACTGCTACGGACGTGTATATCAACGAAAAATAATTCGCGAAAAACTATTCGGAATTTTGTTTTGAACAGTGGTGACAAATGTTTTTTATCTTTGTTAATTTAATTTCGCTTGTGTTTTATAGTGTCATTTATTTTCATACAAATTATTGTTTTGATTAGTCTTGTGCTACAATAATATATCTCCTACAATGAACCTCTATCAGAGACCCTTACAGAATTATTATAATTTATTGAGTTGGAATGTAGGTTGATAAAACCAAGTTCGAAAAAGGTGGTTCTCAATTCGACTAAATGATTTTAGTGTATACTCGTAATACGAAATATTATAGCCGATTTTAATGATTCTTATGTGATGACGATAGAACGGAAATCTTCAAGATATAAGATCTATATGCCTTCGGTCACTTCATCCATATTTTTTCTCGGAACCCTAATTCTTTTTCTGAAATACGGTAGCTTATGTTACTCCTCATAACAAGTCTCAAGCCAGTGAAATTCCCGTTAAAATCGGTCTAGCCGTTTTAGAGATTAGCCGGAACACACAGACAGTGTAGATTTTAGATTTCAAGTTTTCATAACATAATTTTTTAATTCGTAACTGGTGTGTTTAGTATTGTGCGTGTTATAGTTTTTTTCACCGTCGTTTTGTAATTTTTTTGACAATATTATCATTTAACACGCAAACTGTTGTAATTAACTGAGATTTGTAATTGTTAATTGACCTCAATGATATTGTGTTATTTTAAATTCTTTTTTTTTATAATATTGGCAATGCTTTAATACTCCTATTGCCCCTCCAAATAAGCTCGTAGCTCCCCCTATTACGGTAACAGAGGGTACGTCAATAGCCCAAGGAAGTCAGGATTGAGTCCACAACTCACGCGTTACTTTATATATTTTCAAGATCTCGATTAATACTCTAAAACTAAAACTAAGGTAAACTGTAATAGCAAACAAAATTGACAATAAATGGTCATCTTTTAAGGAGATCATAGTTGCCTGAAACACAGGTTTTTGACCTAGTTCAGAGACAGTAAGATTTAAAATGTACCCTTAACTCACTTGTGCTTCTTTTTAATTCCTTTGCTATATATATCTTAAAATGTAAACCTTTACTTGGATCAATCAAAAATATATTTATTATTATTTAGAATCAAGATTTTAAATTAAGGATTTTGGAGCTAGAAAACGGAACTCTTCCAAGTATCAAAGCTATATTTAACTAGTACTCTTTCGTTTTGTTTTTCTGTTACCGTAAAATCGGATTCTTATATTAGTTCATTATTTAAAATACGACATTATGTTATAAATGATATATTTAATTTTGTTGAATTTTGGCTTTAGTTTTTGTAAAATTGGTCAGATATTATAAATCTGTGTGAGACTTAATGAAAAAAAACAATACCTCATTATTTATTACAGTGATTTATAAAAATATTTTAAATATAAAAACAAATCGTGTGAGTATTCACACAATTTTTATTGTCAGGCAGTACCTATCGCTTGTATGCATCATTCATATTGAAATAAAAATAACAAATTAATATATTGAATTATTTTTATACAATACAAAAGCGTAGGGATTATCAGAACAATTATAGTTTTTTTTTCCATGAAGGATTTTTTTCTTTTGCGGATATTTGGATTTAAATTGTCTCGTGTAACGTTTTTTAATCGCGATTTTAAAATTTTCGTATGAATCAATTTCCAAATAAATCAACCGTCGTTTATTGATACGAAGACGAGATAGCCCAATGCATCAAAAACGTAGACTTTAATTGAAGGTCGCGAGTTTAAATCCGAGCAAGCATTTCGTATCTTTGTATATATACATACTTATAGTATGTCTAAGAACACGAAAAGGTGCAGTTTTTCTCACGATATTTTCCTTTTGCTCGTATCAGTCTGCGATATTCGCTTAAAGCCTTTCTGTTTGAAGCTAATCCCACTTTCGTTGTCATTTTATCAATAAATATTTGCCCAACAATTAATTACAAAATCATTTTTAATGAGATCTCTAACTAATTATCATCATAACATCGTTAACTCTTTGGCTTAGCTAGTTTTTATGATAAAAATAATTATTATGTAAAATATAACGGCCATTATATTCCGTTTCGTGAAAATGTTTAACAATTTTGATGAGATATTTATAATTGATATTAGGTACAGTAACACACGAAAATAATTTTACTGGAGTTTTTGTTAGCTAAAGATTATGATTAGTTCCTATTATGGTGTGACAACCTATGTGTCGCAGCGCCGACAGTCGCGGTTTCGATCCCCGCTCAAATCAAATTTCAAAATATATATAAGAGAGAAGCGACCTTGTCTCTGAGGGCTATAGATTATTAACGGACTCTCAATTCGACTATATATTTTTTATGTATGTTACCTCAGAACTTTCGACTGGGTGAACCGATTTTGATGATTCTTTCTTTTATTTGAAAGCTGGGGCTTCCCGTGCGGTTTCATTTACTTAGCACCGACTTCTGTTGTAGATTTTTTTTTTAAGTTTTGAAGTCGTTATTGTTTTCGAAAAAATATTTTTTAGTAGAACTTCGACTGTGTTTAGTTTGACCGCTAGGAATATGTATAGATTCTAGGTTCTAATTTTATTCCATCGCAATAAAAGTCGAAAAATTTCGCTAGTGCATATATAAATAAGATTTATATGTAACGAACGAATAAACGCTTGATATGATACAACTGGCGCACTGACATTTTGGTTTATGAGATAATAGAAACGTCTGCCAATTGAAAAAAAATTGTATGAAAAAATACACACTTAAAAACTAAAAACCAAAAGTAATCTTTTCTACGGCATTGTCATAATTTTCATATTATGACTTAGCAGTAGAATATCTGTATAAGATTAAAGTGTTTACATACATACCTAAAAATAATATATTTGATAAGTGAACCGCTAATACGCAAAGTGTCAGTGAAATGTAAGAAGTGTTTGAAAGTGATATCAAGTGTTTGACAATGGCGACTCAAACGCCGCCGCGCGTGTCGAGGAATGTGTCGCTTCCAGCGGGGCGACAGCCGCCGGCCGTCGGTGCGCTGGCACGGAGGACGATGTCGGAGAGGTACTTAGCGAATTAGCATCAGTATTATATACCTATATCTCCGGAATAAGGACGAGATCAACAACGATAAAACGATTTTAATACAATCTTTTAAAACCCCCATCAAGGGTGGAATTTTAGAAAACGCTAAAACACGTAATTCTTTTTTTTTAATTAATTGTTGGCCTACTAGCAAAGTTTAACGCTTCTATGTTATAAAAATGACGCGCATTCCATATAAATTTTTAACCCCATTTTCATTAGTTTTTTTTTTTTAATTTTTTTATATGTTAGAAGTTGGCAAACAAGCATACTGCCCACCTGATGGTAAGTGGCTGCCGCAGCCTATGAGCGCTTGCAGCACCATTAGTAGGTGCCACTCACGCGTTGCCAACCTCGAGATATATAGTTGTTTGCCTACAAACCTAGCGACATGCTTCTTATTTCAAAAACGAGTGACTTCCATATAAACTGTCAACCCTTATTCCCGAACGGATCTTTCACCATTTACAACATAAACTGTAGTAAATTCGATCATTGATTTGAAGTGAGTCGGAAAGTGAGGTCATGTTTCAAAAAAAATATAAATATCCTTTTCTAGACTTGGCTAAAACTTATATTCCTCCATGTATATTATGTCCTGTCCTGTGTGTAATCAACGTAAGGTAGCTGTATCCTTATTCTTGCATTTCTAAACAGAATCTTCTCCTCCTGTCTTTCTTCTCCGCTGACCTTAGACAAGAGATAGCAAGAGAAAAAATAAGGAGACAGGGTAGGTAGGGTCTGAGGTTTTGGCCCTCAAATTCATTCGAAAGGAACGCAACAGTACTGATACGGTCACTTGTCGTCTATACTCTGTGAAGGGTATCACTTCCCCGGTCGACCCGTCACGTCCATGCTAAAGCGAAGATATACAATTAGATATGAATGTATTATTTAAAAAGCTACGTTCGTTCGTCACCGATACCGTCGGATGTACGCTATCGCTGACGTAACTCGTCTGTCAATTATGATAAATTGTTTTTATCTGAACTAACTAACTACATTTTTGTGTTGGAAGCGACCGATATGCATAATATAAGTATCGCGGTTCAGTGCAGACTATTAATTTAAATTAAAACTGCCAATAAACAAGTTTAAAATTCACATTAAAATATTCTTATTAAGAAACTCAGTAAACGACTATTTTTCCGATAAAAATGTTTGAGGTACTTAAATTTCTGGATCTCAATCTGGTTACAAATTTTGTGATATTTAAAAACAGTAATTATTGATATTTTGTGATATTTGAAAACAGTAACTATTGAGTTTCTTGCCGGTTCTCCTCGGTAGAAACAGCTTTCCGAACAGGTGAAAGAGTCTATCGATTCAAAATTACTTTTTAAAAGTCTACTTGAATAAAAATAATTTTGAGATTGAGAAATGAATTGTATTTTTGACGATGTTGTGAGGCAACGGTAGCGAACCTGCCTTTCGTTATTTAGACGATTAGATTTTTCTGGTATCTGGTAGCTGGTAGGTTTAGGCATGAAAGTGCCGCAAACAAACCTACAAACTCACTTTCGCTATTATAATTTTAATTAGGACATGGATGAATTTTGTCGATTTAGCTTTGAACATTTTCTACAATAATAATTTTGTATAACAAGAATAATTTTATGTCTTTCCATTAACCCAGTATTTAAAAGCAATGTAATTTTCTTAGAATCCATTAGTTTCTAGTTAGACCGTGATGCAATTAAAATGATTGAGCGCTTGTTACACCCACCTAGGCTATCTAGGGTATTTCGAGAATTTGCGAAAATTATTGGGTAAAAAGTTAACAACAATCGTCCGTGAATTTGCATTTAAAATCTCAGAATTTTTGGTTAGTTTCGACAGATAATTGGAGACTGTAACGTCAAGAAATTAACTATTGTTTAGTAATGGTAGTATTTTCGATAAGCTCTGTTTGCTTCATGGACAAACATTAACTCAGTCTATGTTCTAAATATACTAGATTTAGTACGTGATAGAGTGTAGAAGGTATGGCGGAAATTGGGCCTCAGTCGCTTTCATTTACCGAACGGAACAGTGCAGACACTGCTACGTCGCGATATTATTCTGTGAGAGAGTAATATTCTCCTGATTGAGGCAATTATGCCGAAGCAATAAATAATAATAAACAATAAATAAACGCTACACACTCAACGGCCCTCATTAGGACAGTTATATCCTGTGTCGTAGATCCGGAAATAAACACAATGACCGAGCGGGAATTAATCCCGTGGCCTGTGGCGCTTAAGGCAGGTCCGCTATCGCTGCGCCACAACGTGCGTATTATTCTAATAAAAGATTTAACTTTTTGTCTGTATAATGTGCATTAAATAAATAGTACGTCAGATCCACTGCACTGTTATTTCCGCCTACCATTACAAAATTCATTATTCACAGAAGTTAGATTTATAAATATGTTTGAATGCATCATATTTCTGGAATCTTCAGTAATATTTCATCGTAATCCACTTCATAGTATTCAATTTGGACAGTATGCGCTGTTCAGAGCACTCGCCTTCTGTCCTTTACAATGTCAGGTTGGAATATTTCAGTACGATTGGATTGCTTTGAAACGACAAGGGTTCAAGCGCCGGATATCTCGCAGAAGTAATTGGGATACTTTGTTCGAGGCCGGCCTTAGAACTCCGGAAATCGAAAAATCTAAATTGAAATATTTTTAACCAACGTAAAAAGCATAACAATTATTTTTGGAAATTCAGATTCTATCACCGGCTCGAAATTAAACGCGCGAAAAAAACTGGAGGATCTATAATCAGAAATTTTGGAAAAAAAATTGTGAAGTGAAGAAGAAAAAAATTGGAGATGTTGCATAAAAATAAATGATTATTGATTATTTACAGCAATAATTAAACATACTTAGCTTCGTCTTTAAAACTTTGTTTGTTCGTTTCGTTTTTCTTTTCGAGGATTGGGGCTCATAGTCCGACCTCGATTCTCTTCCTTTTTCTATAACATTTCCATCTTTACTATAACATTTTAGTAGTAGTAGAGACATGCTTAAATTGGCATGAGATAAAGTTTTGTGCCCAATCTCCCACCCACTCTGTTTTTTTTTTTTTTTTTTTTTTTTTTTTTTTTTTTTTTTTTTTTTTTTTTTATGTTAGAAGTTGGCAAACAAGCATACGGCCCACCTGATGGTAAGATATATTAGTTCTTAAATCTCGTTCGCCCAGTAATTTCACTAGCGTACAATGCCCTTCAAACTGGAACACAGTAGTGCCTAAGCACTACTATTTGGAGGTAGAATATTGGACCCTGCGGTGGTACCTACCTAGCCGGCCTCTTGCAACAAAAGACCTACCACCAGTGTGACTGATTGCACTGGTGGAATAATCTCTGCTGTGACAGAGGTTATCCCAACAGCGGGCGATGGGGTCGTCACATCCCGACGCCTTTCCTTTCTCATCCCTTCCCTCCTATCCCACGGATTGGCAATACGCCTGAGATACTTCAAGTATCACGTGGGATATATATATATAGGTTGCGGTCCCTGTATACCATCAGTGGACCGTATGCTTGATTGTAATCGTCATGACTTAAAAAGAAGTATATAATATGCAGATGGCTCTAATAAATAATGTTAATTCGATTCAACTTATCGAGTTGTATGTATTACCACCTTATTATTACAGTAAGGATCATCTATTAAACTAGATTGGAGCTGAACTATAGAACAAAAATAATAATAATAAACAACAAAATAAATAAATAAACGCTACACACTCAACGGCCCGCATTAGGATAGTTATATCCTGTGTCGGGGGTCCGGAAACATACACAATGACAAGGACAAACACACCCAGACCGGAAATAATTGCCTGGCCTAAATAATTTCATTGCTAAGTTATTGTATTTTTGGAAAATTCAAAAACAAGAATAGAAAGTTTGAAATGTCCATATTCTTTGACAAAGGTTCAATGGATAATAAAACAATGAATCATAGAAAGTCATTTATAATCTTCTTTAATTAGATAATCTAGAAGATTAATCTAGTACTCATAAGCTTATGTATCATTAGACGATTTCCTAAAATGAAATCGTAATGATTTATCACAAATGTGCGTATTTACGTTCGCATTTCATAACTGCGATGCCAGTTTTAGACCATTTTACAACTTCCTTCGAATATTATGAAGTAAGTTTCCTTCGACCTTTAAGACGTGCCGTACTGTATAAACTTGTTTATGCGAATACAAGCTGTCGCATAAACATAAAAGTCTAGCAAATACTCGTACACGCGATACAGGAGAAACTTATTAAATAGACATATAATGTGTAGCTCTCTTTCTGTTTTGCTCAACGCTATATCTTTCTTCTCTCTCATGAAACTTTACCTAAGGACACGTCCAAAAATTACATTCAATTCTAATTTAATTTTTGAATCACCACTTAAAAATCTTTACTGAAAAACAATTAAATTGTATTAGAAATAATACATTCCCTCGAATTCTCTCTTTTACTTCAAAACTTCCTCCTTTAATTTCCTTCCAGATTTGATTCATGAATGACAATTTTATATATTATAGATATAATTGACAAATGCACTTACTCAATTCGCAGTTTTGTTTAGTTGACTGGGTATAAAACATGCTATTATTGACATTTAGGAAATCAAAAAATAAGTTGCCAAACCTATATACATATGTATATATATCTATTTCTTTTACTCCTGTCAGTGCTCCGAGCAACAGACTAAGATAGCAATATCTCCTTGTAAATCCTCCTTCAATCAACTTCTTAATTTGAAGATTTTACCCTCTCTAATTAATTCAATGGATTCCTCCATTATATGTCAAATGTAAATATCTAATTGTATTACAATTCGGTGTCCTTATATTCATTTACTCGTTTAAAATTTAAATCCAGCCCGAAGGACCATAACATTATGTTTATTACCTATTCAAGTGTTTCACCTTATCTGGTGTTACTGAATATATTCAAATGAATAACGCCTCATGAGTATGTTGGAACATTAAATGATATCATTATTTTAATCACTTCAAATTGACACGAAAGTATTTTGCACTCAAATAAAAATTTAATGATACGCCCTGGCCGTCACCTGGATAGTTTACCCAGTACGTTGTCGTCTAAAATCAGACGTAGGTACAGCTAATAGGAAGAGATAAAGGGTGTGTGAATTTGGGTCACCGGTTCTCCCACTCATAAACCTGGAACTCTTTGGTTCTTTATATAGAGCTAAAGATTGCTAGATTAATGATGCCGAAACAAAACAACATTCAACACTGTAAAAATTATCATATATTAAGGTAATGTCGTGTCTTCCTCAGTGATCTGGAGCCTGGTGCGCCGACAGCTCCCTCTGGCAGCTCGAGTAGTTCTAGTCTGTCTTCGAGGAGCAATGAGAGTAACACAGTCCTCGCCGAGCAGCAGGGTGAGTTAAAAATTATATGGAAGATAGCTATATAAATTGTCAAAACTATACTTAAATAAACGCGTTGTTGCCAAAAATTACGAGTCAACGCATTGGAAATTGCAACAAAATAAGTTTTTGATTTCTCTTCAGGATCCCAATCAGACTGGTCTGAAGAGGAGGAACCTCTCGCTGCTCAGTGGTCCGACAGTCTCCCACCTCACATCCGTGACTCGATTATACTGTCAGCGCGCATCCGGAAGCGTCAGGAAGTAATACACGGTAAGATAACTGAGAGTGAAACTGTTGTGTCCGAACTTGGACATATTAATTTATCGATTCTTTAGTTCTTGTTTCTAAATGCTGAGAGTTGTGAAAACTTGTGTTTCTATCCGTCGTTCAGTGTAGAGCTTCGTGGACTGTTATGTTAATAGTGATGCGTATCTGGCTTCGACATCTGGAAACAGTGATCATTAACTTTTCGTCGATCATCCTTTCCGGCAATGAGGCCAAAGTTTCCCAGGAGTCTGTAGGTGGCGGTCTGGTAGAAGCAAGCTGATCTTAGTTTGTCTGTCGCCAGAGCTGATAGTGTCGGAGGGCTCGCACGTGCGCTGGCTCAAGGTGCTGGGCGTGGACTTCCTGCGGCCGCTGGAGCGGCAGCCGGCGCTGCTGCCGGCCGAGGAGCTGCGCGCGCTGTTCCCCAACCTGCCGGGCGTGCGCGAGCGCCACGCGCGCCTGTACGCCGAGCTGCGCGCCGTGCGCGCCGCCGCGCCGCACAGCGTCGTGCAGCTGCGCCCCGTGGCCGACGCCATGCTGAACACGGTCAGTTGTTGCTGACCAACCAAACCAACAACCAAATCAAATATTTATTAACTCTTTTTAAAATAGCCGGGCCCAATAGATGTTGTACTGTACTAAAAATACATGGAATCAGATCGCTGCACTGTCTACTACGGTGCAGTAATAAATCTAAATTGCAGGCAACCCATTCAAACTCACAAAAAAATCAAATTAAGTAATGCTTATATAAAACGCAAAAATAGAACTTGATTGATTTGCCACATATCAAGTCTAACTGTTGATCTAAATCATTCTCGAAACCACTTGAACACACAAAATATGTCATCGAAATAACATAGAAGCATTCATCACTTTTTATTCTATTTCTAAATAAAGTTACATTTCAGTTAGGTCAAAATTAATTAAACTTTGACTTTTACCTAATTTTCTCTTGTAGCTCGGTGAATCAGGCTACGCGTTGTGCCTGTCGAAGTTCTGTCGCGGTCAGCGAATGGCCTTGGACGCTCTTCGAGAAAGGAGGAGGAAGAACAAGGAGCTGCATCAGTTCCTCGCGGGAAGGGAGCAGCTGCCGCGCTGTGGGAGGCTGCAGCTGCGGGATCTGCTGGCCTGTGTTTGGCAGAGGTAGGTGCAGACACATGGAGAGAACGAGTGAGATCGAGTGATAGTGAGAGAGAGAGAGAGGTAGAGGTGGATTGGGAGTAAAAGACAGGGTATATGTATATGATCTTAGCCATAAATATCATAGATCACATATCATAGTCACGAAAAATATTGGCTTAATCTTTTTCTTATCTCATATTGTAACATCCTGAGGATGTGTGACGACTTACCAGACAGTCTGTAAGCTTGTGTCTCGCTTTCCTAGAAAACAAACTGTGTGGTCGGGGACTTCTCGAAGTTCCTTACATTTTTTTCTTCTTCAACTTCGAATGTAATCGTGCATATTCATAAATGCATATTTCAGTATTATGGTAAAAAAAGACATGGACAGAGTGAGAAAAAGAGAGAGAGAGAGTTGTGCACGCGGCGCCGCACTCATTGGCTTGTTGTGGGCTCGATACACATAAGCACACACACATACAGCGTACGGCATTTCGTTACGTGACGGTTTCTACTAATAGAAACCAATTTGTTCCAAAATTTTTGAACCTTGACTTTTTAAATGTTTTGTTCCAGGCTCACAAAATATCAGCTCCTGCTCGAGAGTATACTGAAGACGGCGAGCGAGGACGAGCGCGACGACGCCGACAGCGCGGACGACGTCGCCCAGATGAAGAAGGCGCTGGACGTGGCCAAGGACGTGCTGCACAGCGTGGACATGGCGATACGGACGGCCGAGAACGAGCATCGGTGAGTGTTGCTGTCTCGCTCACACTCACCACTATTCGTATTTTTCGTTATCTTCGCACACATGACATCTTCAGTAAAAAATTAGTTCAGAGATACTATTTGAAAATAAAATTAGAGTCAAATTTGAACGTGTCATTTTTCATTTTTCCAAATTTCTCCAAATACCTTAACTTGTGTACCGTGTGTCCTAAAACTGAACTGTTTACCGAGGTTCTTTTTATTGAGATTGCTACTGTAAGTTAGTAGTGGTAATTATATCTCTGAATCATTATCATCGTCTTACCACGATAGGTCATCCATAAATTACGTCACACGAATTTCGTAATTTTGACCCCTTTCCTGTCTTGGTCACATTTCTGAGACGCTCCAGCCCTCTAGTGTGACGTCACATCAATTTTGCAATTTTATTTCCAGAAATAAATTAGAACGTTGAAAAATAATCTAACTAATTTTTTTAAAGGTTTCTTTTAACAGTTCAAATTTTGCGTTAGTAAGTGCTTAGATATATTAGATTTTGAAATGTGACGTCATGAAATGTCATGCGTCGAACCTTAACTTATGACATTACTTATGGATGCATTCGATTGTGACGTAGCTTTGGTTAGGTGATGGTTGCTTAAAACCTAGATCGGCCCTAAATGTCATCACGGTTGCGAGTATGACGCCGCGTTGTAACCGACGTGGTTGTGTGCGCCAGGCTGCGCAGCATCCAGAGCAAGCTGGAGGTGCGGCTGCCGGGCGGCGCGGAGTGGGACGAGCTGCGCCGCCTCGAGCTGCCGCAGCACGCGCTGCGCCTCGAGGGCGAGCTGGCGCTGCGCTCCGACGCCAAGAAGATCAACGTGCTGGTGAGGATGACTCACGTCCATTTGTGTAAAACGGCGGTTAGACTCACAATTTAAAGAGTTCACATTCTTTCTCCAGAGAACTTGGTCCTTTGCTGTACACTTTTTGCCATCCACTTATGACCTTGTCCAGAACGGGTGATTTCGCCTCGAGTCGATTCGCGCGGAAGCAAGATACGGGACGCCTGCACCTCGTGACCAAAAGCATCTTGCGATTTTAAAATATGCGTTAAACGCGTGCACTACGCGAGGCTCTCGACTGCTGCTTACGTATGGCTCGCGAGTCGAGGTACTATAGACGTCATGTTGCGTCCAGATTACGCACGAACATCTTAGCCAGTACACGTATCGAGGGAAATGGGTTACTAAAATTGTCATACGAAATTGATACGCCCCTTTTAGACGCAATGTGCTTGCGTAAAGCGTGTGAGAGCCGGAAATATTACATTTGATCCGGATTTTGTAGTCGAAAATCGGTGGTCTTTTTCCAGGCGCTGATGCTGGAGGAGAGCCTGGTGCTGCTGCAGCGCGAGGGCGACAAGTTCGTGCTGCGACCCTTCGCGCACCCCTCGCACGCCGCCATGCTGTCGCCTGTCATCAAGTGGTATGAATACCGAATTTATTATAAAATGAAATCTTCAATTGACGTGTTTCTTGTATTCCTGAAGATGGTCATAAAAGTAATTTCTTCTTTATTCCTATAGGGATAAAGTAATCTTCAGAAAAAACGCTGCAGTCAAGAACACGTTCTTCTTGATGAACTTCAACAGCATACAGATGCACGAGCTGACGGCCAACACCCCTGCGGAATACAGCATGTGAGTCTTCATAGAGATATGTATAAAGATCATTTTCATTTATCAGCTTTTGAGGTTTATTTGGAGCTGGATGGAAGTCTTCATATAATATGTTTTGTAATAATTGGTAATGCTATTTTCGACAGGTGGGAAAAACATATACGGGAGTTGCCATTGGCTCGCCTCGCGGAGACGAAGACGGCGCTGACGGTGTCGCACCAGCACACGCGGTCTACTGACGATTCTGGTGAGTTTACTTAGATTTTATGTTAAAAATGGAACTACCCACAATGGGAACACTGTTGAACTTTTTAGATCATGAAAATCTTAACCTGTCTTTTCTTCATAGCATATCCCGGGGTTTTTTTATTACTCATATTCGGATTTTGCAGATTTTTTTGTTAAAATATCTTTACTTGAATGCCAGTTCAACGGTTTCAAACAATTTCAAGAGACGTTTGAAAGTGATTCAATTTCGGATTTGTGAATTCGGATTATTTCGGAGTGATTTTCGGGTTTATTTTAAGAAGTTTGATATAAAATCACACTACTAATATTCTTATATGTATGTTCACATTTTTTCTCGGAAACTTTGAATTTTCCATTTCCGTTTCCAGGTATAAACGTGTCGAGGAACCCATCTGACGCCTCCGAGAAGTCGACGGCGAGCGCGCCGCACGAGGAGGGCGACACCGAGCCCGAGCGCGCCTCGGCCGAGCGCGACGACGCGAGCGAGCGGGACAAGCAGTCCGCCGAGCGCGACGAGAGGGAGCGGGACGGGAGATCCGCGTCCGTCGACAAGGAGGACGACGCGGATGATAGGTGAGAGATACAGAAATGCGAGAGATTATTATTAATGGACCGATATTAAGTTGTTTTGTTTTGAACTTTAAAGGTTAAATTTTTTTTTTATTAGATTCATAGTGATGAAGGATTTTTATATGTTATCTCATAGACTTGCTTTATAATATAGTAAATATATAATAGATGCTTGTGAACCAGGGTCTATGAGTGTACGTAGGGTATGTAAACTATTATCTCGTTCCGATTGGACGGATATCATTGCAGTTGCAAGTATAACAGGACAGCTATCTATGGAATTTCCTAGTGTAGTAACATCATTTGTCATCTGTGTCGGTTGAAGATTATTATTTGAAGATGGGGTTACTGTATAACCATGCAATAATGAGTGGTGTTTTCTACCACATTTACGACATGAAGTGGACTGTTTACAAGTTTTTACAGAGTGGCCTTTTATTACACAATTGAAACAAAGGTTGTTCTTCTGAACAAATTCTTGTTTTGTATTAGCATTCAATTGTGCAAAGTCTTTACACTTATATATAAAATGATCTTGTTTGCAATATGAACACACTAAAGGTGATGATATGTTTGTGGCAAAACTTTTAGTAGTAGGCATTATTTTATGTTGGGTATATTCTCTTGATTTAATTGCTTCCAATGTTCGGAATCTAAACTCTAAAAATTCAGACATATCGTTCCAGGTTGGTAATTTTGTATTAGATTCAATTCTTTGTTCAAATAATTTATGCGATTCAGAGTCTAGTTTTTGTATTATTATAAAAAACAACTATCATCCCAACTTTCAGTAGGTACATCTAAACTTTTTAAAGTTATTAAGCACTCAGATGTAACTTCTAATAAATCTTTAATTGCCTTTGCTGACTCTACGTTTATTTTTCGTTGATTAAGTAACTTTCCAATGAAAGAATTCACAATACTTCTCCGATTGTTATATCTCTTATTCAAGGTTTCCCACATAATATCATAATTAGTCTCGGATACTTGTATCTGCTTAACAAGATTTTCTGCTTCGCCAAATAAACTTGACTTCAAATATTGACATTTGTTGACTTTGTTTATTTGCTTATTGTCATGAACCAAAGACAAAAATAAATCACGAAAGGATAACCATTCTCTATAACCTCCAGAAAATTTTGGTAATTGAATTGGTGGTAACTTAGCAACAACTGATAAATTTTCTCCAAAACTGTTTGAACTTTAGGCGCCATCTGTAGTTTTAGTTCCATTTCATTTAAGCGTTCCTTTATTCTTGTTTTAAAATCTAAGTAAATTTCTAAGGTTGTATCATAAATATTTTCATTAAAATATGTTAACTTTTTTCTCTCATCTGTCGAGGCTGTTGTTAAGCTTGTATGGCGTTTTTGAAATTCCTCCCAATAATCTGACAACATTTCTAATCTAGTTTCTAAAAACGCTTTCGTGATGCGATCTTTCGGAGATTTTTTAAAGTTTTCTAACAGTTTTTTAATCTGTATAGAACTATCCATTTGTGTTCTTTGTAATCCTTCCATTTTATTTAAAGACATATTCACAAAGTAATTCAAATAAATTTCTCAAACAAAGTAATGTCCACAATATAAGAAACTGTTTGTTTTTTAAAGTTAAAATTATCACTATAAATTCTAAGTCTCTGTTTTTATAACTATCTTCAGAACACAAGAAAAAACAAAGTGTTTTAACAAATTTTATAAGTTCTATGCACTTTATAATTTCACAAGTCCAAATATTCGAAATTATTCTAAGTCTATGAACGTTATTACACTTTAAAGTCCAAAGTCTATTTTATATTATGATCACTTTTTTATTGTCTATGTCTTTATTCTATTACTTACGTATACCACTAGTCCGTTTTAAACACTGTAATCTATTTGCCACAGAAGAATCACCTTTATTAACTTCACTGCACAACACTCACTTATCTTCACTGCTCTGAATGCAGCTAAGTACCATTATCGTACACAATCCGCGTACTGGCACTTGTACGAATCACTAAAACTCGCGAACCGACACGAAATAACACGACTATTTAAATCCGGCTCGAAGGACCAATGTTAGACGACGAATGAAATAAAACTATTGATCCAGGAAACTCAATTTTAATTTTGCATTACTGCATACTTATGGAATCTAAGTGAACACACCGTTGGCGCGATTTAAGTTACTATCAACGCCATCTATTGACAGATATAGAAACTACAAAAAAACAATATTTAAAGCAAGAACACTCTTCCATATAGACAAAGCGCCCAAGACTTGCTAGTGTATCTTCGATAATTAAACCGCAACGCAACGAAACGAAGTTAGTTACAAGCTTTAGTTATAATTGATTAATGAAGTTAAAATTTCAAGAAACAATCGAATAAAGTTAGCGTGTGCTTATGCTATTGACTTCGTCTCGTTGCCTTTACTAAAGGTTACAAACCAAATCGAACATATGTCTTGGTCCTTTGAGCCGGATTTAAATTAGTAACCTATAGACATACGATTGAATATGCGCCTAGCGTGATAGTATATACGTGAATCGAGTGTATTTTATTTGCTTAAAAGAATGTATCGCTAGTAAACGTGTATATATAAGTAACATGTCGTGCCGCAGACGGCGCGCGGTGGGGCGCGTGGCGCTGCACGCGGAGGCGGCGGGCGCGCTGGAGGGCGGCGCCAGCCTGCTGCGGCCCGCGCTGCACACCGCGCAGCGCGCCTACTCGCACCACGGTGCGTACCCGCGCACACACGCACACGCACACACACACACGACCACCAGAATCATTCATAGGATAGCTCAGAACAAACCCTTTTCAAGTACATAATCATACATTTATTGCTCATTGTATGTAACATAAAATTGAATATATAAATCTTCAGAGCGAATGTCGTCTTGTCATAATACATCAACCAGCAAACATTCGCTTACTACTCCCTAATATTATATTGTAAGTGGTTATATACATTTTATTCGTGCAATTAATTATCGTTTTCTAACAAAACGTACTTACACACAAATTACGTGCGTACGTGCGCACTTCATGACACACACACACATACGTACCTATGTCACACGAGTGGTCGTGTCCGCAGAGCGGCTGCGGCGCCTGGACGAGGCCATCGCGCGCGCGCTGCGCGCCAAGAGCGCCGTGGTGGCGGAGCTGCTGGGCGTGCCGCCGCACAGCTACGCGCACCTGGCCGAGCTGGCCGTGGCCGACACGCTGGGCCACGTCGGTGAGTCCACCTTTCAAGTCTTATGTCTTTTTAAGTTATTCCATAGCTTTTATCGCCGCCTTTAAGCGCGGCGACCGAATCAAGAAATTCCGTAACGAAATGAAAACATAACACAAAAAAAAAATATAGCAAATACCTCAGCAAGTGTATTGGAAAATCATCTTTAAATAATACGTAAAGACTAATGTTCAATTTTCAAAAAGTAATATATTACTTACATAATTCTTATATAGGCAAAAAATTTTCGTCTTTGACTCAAAGAGAATTGAGGCGATTATTCTATAAAGTTAAAGGTCCATATAAAATGAATCTATTATCTATTGATGATGCACTTACGTTCCAAATTCAAATATTTTGAATTAGTTACGAAGTTTCTTATTTTATTTCAATGAAATTTTGAATTATAGACGAAATTGTATCTTATTGGTTTGGAATTAATGTTCGATTTCGTTTGTATTTTAACTTTTTATAATAGCCAACATTTTGTGTATTGCATAACCATAAGATAAAAAATACAATGCAATAGCTTTACCGCGGCAGTCTCCGAGTGCCACAGGTTTCTTTTTCAAACAAAAATCTTTAGTAAAAAATATAACTTATTCCATCGTAATATAACTCTGTGAAAAATGATGTCAATAAAAGAAAGTACATCTGATTTTCATTTGGACGAAGTCAGTGGGACGTACGTGACTTTGAAGCACTATCGGGTTCGTCCTTTCGACGTAATACATCAGAGAGTTGATAATACAATGGCATTAGCATTTATTCAAGATTATTCTGTATATAAATCTGTCTATGTGTAGAAAAAATGAAAAGGTGTCGCGGGACGCGGAATTCTTCATTTCTCAACATTATTTTATGTTCCGCTCCTTACCACCCCATTCTTAAAATTAAAACAACACGTGGTAATAACGCTTTTCTGTCAACAATTTCTGATAAAGTTGCTGCTGTTTTGGATTATGCGACATTTATGCCGCTAAACAAATTTTTATATGCAGTTTCTCTATAATCTTTTATTTACAAATAATTCAAATTAGTAATCGTATTTCATGTTCCGGCAGACGTGTGCGGCGAGCTGCAGGCGCCGCGCGAGGCGGACGCGCCGCCCGACATACACCAGCTGCTGCTCGCGGCGCAGGCGCAGGCCAACCAGCTGACGGAGGCGCTGAGCGGCGCGCTGCACGTGAGCGAGGCGGGCGCGGTGGCGGCGCGCGCCGGCCGCTGCGACTCGTGCCGCGGGCGCCGCGCGCCCCGCACGCCCCGCGCAGGCCCCCGCGCACCACGCCCCCGCGCACCACGCGCCGCCCGCGCCCCCAGCCCCGCGCCGCGCGCCCTCGGTGAGTAAACACTGCACCAGAAAACTAAATTAACGTGAGCGGCGAGGCGGCGGCGTGAGTTGCGGGTATCTTTTTTCGACAGCCAGTATATAACTTTATTTATCTTTATTTTTATTGTTTTTGGTTCCACTCACGCGTTACCAACCTTCAAATATTGGTTCTTAAATCTCCTTTATCCAGTAATTTTATTTTGTAAAATTGACTTATAAGTTTGAATTTTGGACGATAAAAAATAATTAGATTTTCACGTTTAATCAATGTATTCATTAATTTATTTCAGATTCAAACGATTTATCGATGGAGAAATCCGAGAACGAAACGGAGAACTTCCGCGCGCGGGACAAGATGGACGGCGCACTCGACGGCGACACGTCCTTCGACATGTTGCCCGACCTGTCGGCCAACGAATCTGGACTCGAGCCAGTTTTTGGTAGGTTATTACTAGTAATTTTCTATGTGTGTGTGTGTGTGTGTGTGTGTGTGTGTAGAATCATATTATTGAAAACATATAATTTTGTAGTAATAAAGTTTTAGCACAATAAGGCCGGCTCGAATAGACTAGATCGCTCAAAGAATATCGACGTCAAGTTCCTTAAATGTAACTTGAACCAAAATGGCCGCTTCTGCGCAGGTACAATAAGGGACAAAAATGTTAGATAAAAATATTGGTTTCATCTTATTTATATCCATTCTTTATATAGTGGGAAAACGGAATGAAGTATATAATATAGTTATTACTTCTTCTAAATTCAATTAATTATTTATTTATTATCGTTATTAATTACTTAAATAGAATAAAACAAATAAATAGTATAGAAAAAGGTACCTAGGTATATAAAAAAACGTTAATGTACGTTATTAATAGTGCGACGGACTTCTTCGTATCTTCCGCAATATTATTCAGAGAATTAGTTATATTATTTTCTCTTCAAAAATAACTATAAATGTCAAATACCATCCTTCTCTCCCGTCTCCTTAAAGTTGATTGTGGTCGAGATGTATCTTGAAATAAATGTTAACACACTTGACAAAACTAATTTATATTTTAATTTAATTTTTAATAATTTATTATTAAAGAACTAAAACAACCGTGAGCGAGTGTACTAAACGCGGCCCCCTTCATACCGCATACGGTTGAGACCCAAAAACGTGTTACTGCGCAGGGTTCAACTTACATTTAACAGACTATAACAGTATCCCTTAATGTTGCGTTTCGTTCGATGTGTGTGAGTCCCGGAGGCTTTTGTCTTCTTCGTCCCTTTTGTCGATAACATTCTAGTAACGCTGATATTGCAATCGTCTCTAGGCTACGTCGTCCGCTTACTATCAGACGGGCCGTACGGTTTTGTGCCGGTGTTCGATTACGATGACACTGTCCTGGAAACTCTTTTGTGTATCGCTGTTGGCCCCGCTGGCCTTAATGGCGTCACCGGGCTGAACAATGTGGTCACACAGTCACGTTTCCGCTCATTCCAGACGGGTCGACGTCGTCGGCCGCGGCGCTGGCGGGCCGCCTGGTGGCGCACGCGTGCGGCCTGCAGGCCTCGCTGGCGGCGCTGCTCGCCGCGCTGCCGGCGCTCGAGCGCGAGCGCGCCGCGCTGCGCCGCGAGCTGCTCGTCGCGCGCGAGCGCGCCGACGCCGAGCGGCACCGCCGAGGTGAGCGGGGGCCTGGGAACTAGGGGCGACGTGGGGAAACATGGAAGGACTGGGGCGTGGGATAGATGGGGGCGTACCGACACATCTATTCACGTAGTCACATCTAGTCACGTTTGCATCGCGCTATCAAAGTTTTCAACACATATACAACTTCTCAAAGTAAACCATCGGGTCGCGACCGAATAAGTACTATCGGGTCGCGGCTCGTAACCTCGTGCCGTCAAAAAACCGGGAAGAGACGATAAGGCACAAAAATGGTGTGCGCGATCAAGGGAGGGCTCAGGGTTGAGGACAGGGGAGTGTGGGGTGTGTGGAGACTACAGCGTAAAAAACAGTGGACACTTTACGATGAACCAAAGTAGTTTATGAAGAAAGGAAAGATTGTTTGTTCGTCTTTTTAAAAATTCATTCATGTACAATATTTTTTCTAATACAATTTTCAGATTACCAGATGACAGAGGAGATCTTCCCTAAAGGTGTTGATCCGTCTTCTATACAGGTGTGTATCTCATGACTGTTTTGAAAACAATTTAATATTTTTTATAAAATACTAATTGTTTGTTTTTTGTCATCAGGACCAACCGAGTAATGGGGTTGATCTCCCCAGGGTTAGACTTAGAAGGAACCGTGTCGTTTCGAGACACAAAAATGACGCTTAGCGAAACTTGACGATAAACGACAATTTTTTCCCAAAAATCGACCTATATTTTCGTTGTAAGTTTCATCAAAATCGACTTAGCATTTTTTTTTCGTTGCGGAATACTAATATTGTATATTTTGTAATGTAACAAATGTTTTTTTTTCATCGTTACCTTTTGTAGTTAATTTTTTTTTGTATTAAATCAGATTTTTTTATAATTCCATACGTAAAATTATGTGATCGCTTGTGTATAAAAAATATTTTTGCGTAAAATATCTATATATATATAATTTTAAGTGTAAATATGTCTCGCTGTATGTTAGTCTGTTGCGGCATTTTAAAGTATTATTCGACAATATAATAAAAAAAAACCGTTATTTTTTCGTTTTTTTCAATGTTTATATTTTGTAATACTGCGGCCCGTCGGATGATAAAAATCATTATTTTTGTAATTATTTTAAATTTTGTTCTTTTATAAAAATTTTAATTTTTTAAATCGTCGTTTTCTAAATATTTTTTAACTTTCTTAAGAAATCAAAACTATTTATTATTACTTTAAGCGATTTAATCCGCGGGTACGTTTTTATGATTCCACTTTATGTACAAACATACTTATATATAGATAATATAGTACCCAAATATCCCTAGTACCTTGTTAACGCCATATTTACTGACATATTAGTCGATGTATAAGCTGTAATTTATAAAACAGGTTAAGCAACGTTAACTAAGCCTTCAATAGGATGGGTGACCGATTTTTGATGTTTTTTTTTTCGTTCCAAAAGTAGTGATTTAGCTTTTTCTTAAATATAATGGAATTGATGTTTCCTTATCTCGTATTGAATATAATTTATATAGAGAAGTGTATAATAATGTTAACAGCCTGTATATAGTATATACGTTTAGTTATCGATGTACCTAAGCATGTAACATAGAATAAATATTGCCATTGTAATTGTGTTTTTATTTACATATAACACCTCAAATATACATAAGACGGTCGCGGGTTCGATTCCCGCTCGGGCAGATGGGCCTTGATCGGCCGACCGTGCCTCGGAGAGCACGTTAAGCTGTCGGTCCCGGTTGTTATCACATAACATCTGATAATAATCGTTAACTCTTGATAGGTAATTTGCTCTTATCCAATGAGTTACCAGTTCGCCCTTAGGGTGGCGGAGATCAGATGGCAATCGCTTTGTGTAAAAACTAGTAACCTGTCAAATTCGGAAAAGAGTAGAGTAGCAGGAATACGAATACATACGATCTTTAAAATTAAAATATAATTTAAGGATAATAATGAGTAATCCTAACAAACATGTAGTGTGAATCCATTTTGGAGATCCTAAAAATAAATATCCTCCCAGCACCAATTGGCCGGCTGGATCAGGAAAGTACTACCTTCTCACAGAAAATCGGCGTAAAGTAACAGTATCAGTAGGTACTGTTGCGTTTCGTGCGATGAGTGAGAGCGCCGGAGGCCCAATCTCCCACCCCCTGTGTTCCCTTCACACCCCTTCTCTCCTATCTCTTGGGTCGGCAAAGCGCATATGATACTTTATTTTTGTTATTGAAAAGAATATTAGTAATGCTTTCTAAAGTCACTACTTATACTCCTATTGCCGGTCCAAGTAAGCTCGTAACGTGCGCTAGGAGTGGGTACGACAATAGCATGAGAGCCAGAATCGAACCTCCAACTCTCACGCCGACTTCTAGCGTTGATCTATTAAGTAAAATTCAATTAAATTTACATTCTTATACTCGAAAGGACCAATGAACTAGAAATGGCAAATCTTTATTATATTATAATAGTATTTGTTTAATAATAAAAAACAGAGCATTTACAAAATGATTTTTCTTAATATTTAATTTATAAATAAACTTTCTATATTGTTATATAGAAACCAATCAGCACTAGAGCTAGTAACGGAGATATGACCGCGCTCGAGCTCGGTAGTTCACCTCTCATCAGATAGTCCATGTGGGTCAGGATCTTCCATTTAGTCTCTTCTAGTTCTTCCGTCTCGCTGCTACCCGTAGGTCTGAAAGAGATGGAAATATAATTAAAAAATTAACTAAAAGGCATTGAGCAAAAATAGTGCTTCATGAAGCGATCGCGAGTAATTAATTAGCTTGGAGCTGATAGTAGTAGAACTTTTCCCAGCACAAATGGGTCGGCTCGACCGGGAAGTACTACCCTCTAATATCGGCGTAAAGTATCATTAGATCATTATCTATTTTTTCCGGCGTTCTCGATGTTACGAAACGAAACATTTTTCGTTTCGTAACATCAGAGAACGCCGGAAATACTATCTCCCATTCTTTGTATCTTTCCTTTTTTCCTATTCATCCCTTCCCACCTATGTGAGTCCACATGGACTTATCTTACTTACTTCCATATTACAGTCAAATCAAATCAAATCAAATCAAATATTTTTATTCAACATAAAAAGCATTACACTTATTTGTTGAAAGTCAGATTCTACCACCGGCTCCAAAATTAAACCTCTACCTGAGAAGAACCGGCGAAACAAACTCAGGGGTTTTATCTTTTTTTATATGTATTTTTTAAAACTGATATTAGTTTACATATTATAATCACTGAAAAGCCTGGAGTGACTGTCTCATTCCCAAGGCGTGGTGTCCTCAAGGTATTCACCAATTTTATAATAGCCTTTACCACACAAACGTTCTTTGACCTTCTTTTTAAATTTATTTATAGAAAGTTTCTGAACGCTTTCTGGGATCCTATTGTAAAACCGTATACAGTTACCCTTAAAAGAGTTATTAATTTTATGCAGTCTAGTAACTGGCATTGTTAATTTATGTTTGTTCCTAGTATTGATGTTATGATTATCACTACATTTTGTAAATTCATTGATGTTCTTATGTACATACATAACATTTTCTAAAATGTATTGAGAAGCAACAGTCAATACATTAATTTCTTTAAATTTCTCCTTTAAGGAATCTTTACAACCAAGATTGTAAATTGCACGAATAGCTCGCTTTTGCAGCACAAAAATAGTATTTACATCAGCCGCGTTACCCCAAAGTAAAATTCCATATGACATAATGCTATGGAAGTAACTAAAATAAACTAGTTTGGCTGTTTCCACATCTGTTAATTGTCGAATTTTTCTTACCGCGAATGCTGCCGAACTAAGTCTATTCGCCAATTTAGCAATATGGGGCCCCATTGTAGTTTAGAATCTACAGTTATTCCAAGAAAAACTGTAGACTCCATAATTTCTAATACTTCTCCATTCAATATTACATTAGACTGAACTTGTCTCACATTGGGCATTTAGTTTTTTTTTTAAAAAACTAAATGCATCAATGCATTTAGTTTTTTTACTATTCAACAGTAAATTATTGACACTGAACCAATGAAGTACCTTAGAAAGAGCATTGTTTACGTCGTCGTAATTAATACTATGTCGTTTAAGGTTAAAAATAAAAGAAGTGTCGTCAGCAAACAATACTATTTCTTGTGCTCCTTCCACAAAATATGGTAAATCATTAATGTAAACAAGAAAGAGAAATGGGCCGAGAATGGAGCCCTGTGGGACTCCCATATTTACATTTGTACCTGGAGATCTCTTACTGTTTACGTCGACCTTCATAATTCTATGTTGCAAGTAGGAAATAAGAAGATCGAGCGCAGTGTCACATATACCATAGTGCTTCAACTTCCTGACTAACGTCTCGTGTTGTACGCAGTCAAAAGCCTTAGATAAATCACAAAAAACACCAAGTGCATCCCGTGACTCCTCCCAGGCATCATAAATATTAGAAAGAAGTTTAATACCTGCGTCAGACGTCGAGCGACCCTTGGTAAAACCAAATTGGTTTTTATGCATTAATTTATATTTATTAAAATGCAACAGCATCTGATTTAACATTATTTTCTCAAAAATTTTACTAAGAGTCGGTAGCACCGATATGGGTCTAAAGTTAGATGGGTCTGACGTACAGCCAGACTTAAATAACGGTATCACTTTGCTATATTTCATTGAGTCAGGAAATTTTCCACACTTCACACAATCATTAAATATAGTCACGAGGTACGGTGCAATAACATCTATCCTTGGGGCTCACAAAACTGAAATTGAGCTTCGTTTCACATGATTTAACACTATTAATAAGTAGTGATTCAGCAACGGTTGGAGAAAAAATTAATGATTCAGTTGTCAAAGCTGGAATGTCAGCAAAATAGTTCTCAAAAGCTGCCGCAACATCCTGGTCTCTTGAAATATTTTTATTATTAATGTTTAAAGAAAAGTTAGTGTTGCGAGATTTGACTTTTCCAGTTTCACAATTAATCACATGCCAGGTTGCTTTTATTTTATCACGCGAATTTTTGATTTTTTCTTTAATATGTAGAACTCTAGCCGCGTTGCAAACCTGTTTAAAAATTTTAGAATACATTCTGACATAATTAATAAAAGATACGCTATGATTAATAGTTTTTTCAGCATAAAGTTCATATAACTTTTGCCTACTTTTAAATATTCCAACTGTTGCCCATCCACCAAATGTCGTTTTATTACCTACATAGACTGTTTTAGAAGTAAAAATATTATTAAATTCATTTTTTATTAATTTGAATAATTTATTATATGTTAAATTTGGATGGTCATAATCTTTAATGTATGGGATTATTGATAGAATATTACTTCTAAATTTCTCAATACGTTTTGTATTCATAGGAACAAACATAACTTTTTGATTGTTATTTTTAACAGTTTTTGTTTGAAATGTAACTAATTGTCCGCAGTGATCAGAGGTAAGCTGATTAATTATTGATTTGCTGAGTGGTACTAGATCACTGAAAATGTTATCTATACAAGTAGCTGTCGAGTGGGTAATTCGAGTCGGCTCTAAAAATAAATTTACAAGGTTATATGATTTTAACAATGATCTGAATCGAATAGTGGTAGAAGTACTGTCTAACAAATTAATATTGAAATCACCACATATTAAAATATGTTTATTAGATCCAGATAGTTTTTTAAGTATATCATCCATAATATTTTCAAAACAATCATATAACCCACTGGGAGGTCTGTATACGCTTACAATAATGAAACAATCAAGCTCGATACAGGCTATTTCAGTAGTGCGTTCCACAGAGAGGCTCACAATATCTTTTCTTTCTTTACATTTCAAAGTCTTATTAATTATAATTAGAGAGCCACCCCTTATGGAATTTTCTCTGTAAAACGCACTAGCTACATAATGTTTACTAAAATTAAACATATTTTCATATCTTTTAAGCCAGTGTTCTGTAATACATAAAATATTGATATTATGATAATTCAAAAATAATTCTATTTCAGTGTCTTTACCCATTATGTCTTGTATATTTTGATGAAATAAAAGAATATTATTTTTATAATTCTTATTGCTATTCTGAAAAAATGGGTTGCGTCTAATATTGCAAGAGGCTGCCTCTATTGTCTTAAAATTTAATTTAAATTATTTGGAACAGATTCCAAATGTTTATATGTCAAATGATTACACTGCTCAATAGAAGCAGTGGTCTTATTAGCCAAATACTTGGCTGAGTTGTAAAATAAATAATATGATAGCGAATAAGCTATCTGTCTCATATAATAATTAGATAGGCTGTACCTATCATATGTCAATATATAAGATTTATAATTAATTATATTATTGATATCAATTAAATGAAATTTATCATAGTTAATATTATTTAATGTCAAATAATTACTATATTACACTATTATTACTGTAATGTACTGTACATTACAGTAATAATAGTGTAATTACAGTAAGTTAACTTGATAACCTGTTAAATTAAAAGGACTCAATATTGCCTGGCGGGCTGCGGTTCTGAATTTGTATACGAGTTGTATATATACTTTACTTGCGTAGAACGCTTTGATAGCGCGATTCGTGATTATGACAATCATGTCTTTCTATCATGTTGCGTTTGTGTTAAAAATGATTATCCGTTTTAAAAATGTAACAATTTGTCTGTCTGTTGCATCGTAGCTCTCAAACGGTTGAAACATTGATTCTTCAAGCAGGTTTGCCACTTTCGGACAATAATGGTCATATAGCAAAAAATACTTTACACAGAAGGGACTGAAAAATAAAAAATGTGATTACCTGATAGCTCTACAGTGCGACACGCCAGGAACAACGAAAACTGGTGCTAATTTAGTCGCGTGTGTCGCATTAGGTCCCATCGGTGACCACGGGTCATGACCCCCGACTGCGGTCACCACGTGGTCAGGCATGTGGGTCAGGCCACCGAAAAAGGTGTTTGTACGCTCTATACCTGAACGCAGATTAGCTTCATCGAAACTGGAAAAGATAAGAAAAATTATAGTACAACTGTTTTTAGCGTTCCGTAGCCAAATGGCAAAAACTTATAATTTCATCATGTCCGTCTGTTCGTCCATCTGTCCATCTGTCTGTCTGTCCGTCTGTCCGTCCGTATGTCACAGTCTTAAAACAAAATAAATAATTTTTAAAGTTTTATGGTTTAGCTGTTCTCGGTATAAAATCCCCAGAATACAAAAAAAAAGCTGTAACAAATCAAAAAGTTAAGCTTCGTTTGCCAAGTAGAGGGGTTGAGGTCCAAATTGCCCCGTTTCTTTTATTTCTCCTTTCCACCCCTCCTATATCCAGTATAAAATGGAAACACACCTCAAAGCTTCTCTTGTAATAAGTGATCAGAAGCTAAGGAGACTGTCGACATGCATCACTTTTGTCTATAAAATAGTGAGTATTTAGATCGTTTTTAGGGTTCTATATACAAAGAGTACCAAGTAAGAGTTTCCAATAACTAAACTAACTAGTAGTCCATACATCTGTCCGACCGTTTATCTGTCTGTCACAGAGCTGCACCTTTATACTATATTCTTCGTCTTTATTATAATACTTACTCGCTGCCGAAGAAATCTTTGCACATCTGATGGAAGTACTCCAGTGGAACGGCGGTCAGGAACGGCTGGTTGCTGCTGGTTGTTGTCTGATACCACCCGTATTCGACACACGTCTGATAGGTCCAGAGACGCACTGGACACAGACAATAAATAATAACATTGAAAAGCAGTTAATGATGACAACAATCCATTTATGAAATACAAATAAAGATCGAAACTTATTTAAAAAATTTCTATATTGCACAATATGTTGCAAAAAAAACTTATATTAATAGTTTTTCGAAATCAATTAAAAAAATATATTGAAGTGTATGTTTGTAACTCCATACGGTACTTACATAAAAATATTTTTTGTTATTTATGTTTGTCTATCTTTCTGTCTGTCGGTCTGTCTGTTTGTTCCGGCTAATCTCTGAAACTGTTAGCTGATATTTTAGGGAGTAACTAACGCTACTTTTATTTATGAAAAAGAATTAGTGGCGCAGCCAGTATAATCTATAACATGTTGAGATTATGTGTTAATGTTTTATTATTTTTTTTTACTTTCATTATTGTCATAGTTATGTTACAGTTATTTGTATATATATTCTTCATCCTAGCATTATTCCCGGTATTATAATTACCCAGGGTCTGCTTATTACTCTTATCCGGATTTGACAGGTTACTAGTTTTTACACGGAGCGATTGCCATCTGACCTCCGCAACCCTAAGGGCGAACCAGTAACTCATTGGATAAGAGCAAATTATTATCAAGAGTAAGCGATTATTATCAGATGATATTGATAATAACCGGGACCGACAGCTTAACGTGATGTAAATTTTTAACATACATCTGCCCGAGCGGGAATCGAACCCGCAACCGTCGAGACTAAAGGCAGACTCGCTACCCACAACGCCACTACGGTGTCATATTTGTATATATATTATTTATTATAATTGTAATTATTTTCTCGTTTTTTCTTAGACATACGTTATATTTTATTTAAATGTTAAATTTTGTTATTAGTATATTTATTTAACTTAATAGTAACTCTGATCTTAAAATCAAACCAATTGTTTGGTTTTGTGAGACTATAATATAAAACAAATTGTAAACAAGTATATTGACTAATAAATAAATAAAAATAATAAAATGCGGGTCACTTAGTGAGTATCTTTTATAATAATAATAATATTTACTTTAATTACGGTACCAGTATATGTTTCTATTACAATTATTTTTTATATGGGCATGAGTAGCGCAATTAATTTGTGGTAAAGAACAATAAAAATTTGGGTCTAGAATTAAATTTTTGTTAAATATGGGTTTTTACCCATCATGACTATCAAGGGTTTTTAATGTTGAAATTGCGCACAATTATAATATGACTTGACTTAGGTGACGTAAATAGTGTGTATTTACTTATTTATAAACCGTATCAGATGTAATTTGTGGTCCCATATTGTGTTTTTTTTTCTTATTAAGGTTCTGTATTTTTATGTAGTGTGCAATAAAGTGTATGAATAAAGAAAAAAATTTTAAACGACCAATGCTTTTTTATATAACCTGAATATCGAAAACGGCTTCAACAATTTTCTTAAATTTAGTATGTAACGGGTTTGGGGGCGATAAATCGTTCTAGGATTCTGGAAATGAAAACCTCGGTTCGAGTCCAGATGTCTCACGTCCAATTATTCATATTTCATTTTTGTAATTCATCATAATTAATAATATACAATTTACAATTTCAAAATTAATCATTTCAATGACTGTAATAATTTTCAAAAAACACGATTTACAAAAAAAAGATACAGAGCGAAGCTCGGTCATCCAGGCGGAATTGATTGTTTAAGATTCATTACGTAGAAACAAAATCCTTTTACAATACACAGGTTATTGTAATTCAAATTTTCAAAGTTACAGTCTCGAGGAAGATCTGAATTCAACATTGCAAACGGATCCTGCATTAATTATTATTAACAGATTTGCATACCGCTGGTTGTAGAATTTAGTTAATGTTTAATCATAGACTTAGATACTTAATTGTTTAATAGTTAGTGAAAACTTCATTTCATTATTCCATTTACCACATAGATTATATTTGAAAAGAGTACCTAACTGCTGAGTTTCTTGCCGGTTATTCTCTGCAGAATCTACCTTCCGAATCGGTGGTAGCTTCACTTAGACGGACATAACACGTGTTTTATAATATTTAATATGTATGTTAGTCTGTAAGGTATATATGTATGGGCCCTGTCGCCTGATTTTAAATAAATAAATAAAAATAAAAAAAATAAATAACACACTGTATATTTGACAAATCAAAATTTAAATAAAGAATATTTTGAGTTTGAGTTTCATTTGCCACTATCATTTTTCACCATCAAAACTCATTTATATCCCACCCCACGCCTCTCCTTACTAATCCACCAATAGCCGCCGGTTGCTACCGCACTCCAAAAATAAAATAACATTTTTTGCACCTAGCTAGCTTTTTTTCTACCTCATACGGAATAACGAACGTAACCAAAACCTTCTTGTTTATAACCCTCCCGTACAATACAGATGTAAAGTAATACTTACTAGTACTCTGTGGTGCATCGTAGCTAGTGTTAGTGTGGGCGGCGACTTGCACTGAGTATCGGGATTCGATGCACGGCTGAGTCCAAGATTGCGATGTTATCCAAGCACTCAAACGTTCCACTGGATCCGCACCTATATGATACAATCCGTAGTGAATAAAGTAGAAAATAATTTATTATAATACATAATATTAAATAAAACGGCAAGCGTACTCAACCGTCTAAGTGCCTTTTCACGGTACCGGTTGTCGGGTACCCGGCGCCGGATATCAGGTAGCGAACTCTCTCAATATAAATTGAACCATGCGCAGTAACACATTTTTGGGTCTAAACCGAATGCGGAATAAAGGGGGCCGCGTAACTATAGCAACGCGGTGACGCTCGACCGACTTGGTACACTCGATCACGGTTGTTTTATTTTTCTTAAAAAATAAATTATTAAAAATTAAATAAAAATATAAAGTGTGTGAACATTTAATTTTATTTCAAGACAAGGTTTCATCCAAATAAGTGACGGTGATTAAAAATGTACATTAACCTTCTTTCTATACTGTTTATTTGTTTTATTCTATTTAAGTAATTAATAACGATAATTAATAAATAATTAATTGAATTTGGAAGAAACAATAACTATATTAGAAACTTAGTTACGTTTTCCCACTTTATAAAAAAACTATTTAAATAAGACGATATCAATATTTTCGTCTAACATTTTTGTCCATGATTGTACCTGCGCAGAAGCGGCCATTTTGGTTCATTTTAAATTGAGAGAACTATAATTTTGCTCGACAAGTGGACGCCGGGAAAATAGAAAATAATGTGGACGCAGCGATTGCTTCGTTATATACACACTACATAGAATGACAAATGAGCATCGAAGTTATTAGAATATAATAATTAAATTCACTTCACAGATCAGGTCCTCGGTAGTATAGTGGTAAGTATCCCCGCCTGTCACGCGGGAGACCGGGTTCGATTCCCGCCGGGGAGAACTTTTTGAATAATTAATTCTTTACTTAACTGTATACAAGAACGAAATTATATTTTTTAAATATCTGCTGTAATTCTCATCCATTTTTATTTCATTTTTTTTTAATATTTTGACTCGTGCCACTATCACTAGGGTTCCTTTTTATTTAGTTAGGGTTATCCTAACTTAAGTGTACAGCAGGTCTTTGCCTGCTATTGATTTTTTTTTCAACAACAGTTGCCACTATTCTAGACTTTATCACTGTAATTATTCTCCCTCATACCTCCCTCTCCGTGCGTCACCGACTACCTGTGGCACCAGTTCCTTCGCGAACAAAGCAATTTGCCAATTGGTGGAACTCATTTCTAGCTCACGCGTTCCCTCCTTCATATAATCTTGGCTCCTTCAAACTAGGCGTGAAGAGGTATCTTGCGGGTCGGCAGGGCGAGAGTGGCTAACGCGGTTGCATTCCGCAACTCCGTTAGCCGCCTTCGCGTTTCGAGTTTATTTCCACCTACCATCAGGTGGAGAAGGGTCATCTTCCCTACTTTTCAAATTAAAAAAAATTATAAAGCTCTCTCAGGATTGTTTGTTTCAAAGAAGACTTTAACTAGATCTTACCATAGGTGCTGTTGGTGAGTCGATTACATGCCTCTGGTATCTGTCCAGGTGTCGCGTACTGCACCAAGTAGGCGAAGGTCTCCGTGATACCGAACCAGAAGAACGTGGCTAAGTCCAGGGGTGAAGATGCTTGGAGTAGTGAACAGGTGCTATGAAAATAAACTTATTTTTCCAACAAATTGGTGGAAAACTTAATGGGTCTCTAACTGAGGGTCGTGCGTATAAATCCATGATTAATTTGTATTTTGAATTTCAGAAACTTATGTTTCGTGGATAAAATTGTAAATCATGTATATCCGCCAATCCGCAGAGGATCAGCGTGGCGGATCGTGATTTATGCTCTCAATATTACTTCTTACAAAAGAGAAAGCAGTACCTAGGAGCTTATCATTTATTTACTTTACTAAATCAAAGAGTAAAATGAATTAAAAAATTCAAGTGTAAGTTGCAAATTATTAGTTTTTCAATTCTAAAATGGGTAAGCTCTTGACCGAAGAAGGCATATATGAGGTCCACGGTGGTGAAATTAATTGAGAGAGAGAGAGAGATAGAGAAAGCGGTTGGATGATTTTTTATTGATTAAATTTGGAAAGAAAGAATAAGAGAGAGAGAATTCTCTTTTTCGTTACAATGACTAAAAACTAGGGATAAAGATCAATAATATAACGTGGTGTGGCAGACTCACTACCCACAGCAGCGAGTTTGCCTTTACCCTCGACGGTCGCTGTTTCGATTCCCGCACGGCCAGAAGTTTGCATTGATCTTACAAATATCTGTTTCGGTCTGGGTGTTTCTCCTTGTGGGCCTCCCCACCGTAAAGCCGTCGGTCCCGGTTGTTATCACATAAAATCTGATAATAATTGTTAACTTCGTTAACTTCAATGAGTTACTCGTGCGCCCTTAGGGTTGCGGAGGTCAGATGGCAATCGCTCTGTGTAAAGATTAGTAACCTGTCAAGTCCAGATAAGAGTAATAAGCAGACCCTGGGTAAATATTCGTATAATACCGGGAACAATGCTAGAAAGAAGAAGAAAGATCAATGACCTAATCATTATAAAACTTACTTAAAAAGCTGAGAAACTCTCTCAATGCCTTCTGGAGTTTCCAGCAGTTGCATAACACCGTTCATGGCGGTTTGTATAGTTAAAACACATTCTTGACTGCCCTGTACTCGTAGCGCTTCTGTTATAACTTCTAAGTATTCTGTAAAATAGAAATTAATTTTTAAAATATCAATCATTTCACATTATATTATTGTTCTGTGCAATTTCATTAAGCAAATTGTACCACCGTTAGTCGAGTTTGTGTGAAACTAGAGTTAGAATGATCGGTGTATAAATAGGCATACATATCAGTTCCGGTGTCGGGACGTGACGATCACATCGTCCGCGGTAGATCTTATCTTGCAAGAGGCCAGGCAGGTAGGTAACACCGCAGTATCAAATATTCTACCGCAAAGCAGTGTAGTGTCTGAGGCATTCATGTATTCCGATTTGAAGGATAAGTAAGCTATTGAAATGAAATTACTGGAGAATTAAAGGAGATATAAGAACCAATATCTCGACGTTGGCAACGAGTGAGTGACAATTACTATTACTATATATTTATTATTCACCTGGGAAATCTTCTTGTGCATGTAACGGTCCGCTGTCGGAGAAGGCGGCTGTGATGAGATGAGGATATGCCAGCTTCATCCACGTAGCCATGCTGCCAGCGTACGAACAACCGAAGAGTGCTACGTTGGCATTTCTAGAAACAAAACAAATTATGAAGTAATATCTTCTTCTTTCTAGCATTATGCCCTGTATTATACGAATATTAATACTATATACGAGACGCTCATAGCCGAATGCGCTCACTGATCGGTAAACGATCGGTGGTTATTGCAATTTTAGGCGCGGTCAGACTAAAGTGTGATAGCATAGTGGTACTTCAATTAAGCGTCTCCGTGCTCCGGAAGGCGCGTAAAAAGTCTCTCCCGGCTGCTATCAATTTGGTAATAGTCGATAAGTCCATTCGGAGGCCTATACGGGCGACCTGAACAGCTCTGCCACTGGGTTGGCCACTAGCCATTCGATACGAAGAAGACGAATATTTACCCAGGGTCTGGTTATTAGCGGATTTGACAGGTTACTAGTTTTTACACGAAGCGATTGCCAATTGATCGTAAAACCAGTTGCCTGGTTTTACTGGAGTTCTGGTGTTGCAGGTGTAATTGCATAGCAAATCTCTTGCCCCCTCCAAAATAATGTATGTATCCTTGTGCCTGTATACAGTGTGTCTGTGAAACTGTGCGTCGTCTTGTGGCATTGAAGTTCCCAAACAGTGGATAATGAACATGATTTTGATTTAGTTTATTTTTTGTTTAAAATGTGATTTGTTTGAGAGTAATTTTAAAAAATCTGAATTATTAATAATCTAATTGTTTTTTAATTTTATTTATCTTGTTTGATAGTCAACTGTTTTTCATTTGAATTTGTTTATACTAGCTACTGACGAGCTCTAGTGTTATTAATAACAATTCGGATATTTTCAGTAATGATAATAGTCGAATTATTACCACTATGCGAACAATATTAGATTTAAGACGACATTTTACTTAACTGTTGAATATATATTTATAAGGTGAGAAAGGAAAATTTAATGTGATACTTGGATACCTTCCAAGAAAGCTTCAACTTTTCTAACGTAAATTTCACCATTTATCTTTTTGAAAGGCATCTTTTGATAAATAGAATGTCTTTTATATCTATACAATTTGAAATATAATTCAATATTGATGTAAAAATTATATTAAAAGGGAGATTACTTTTGTTTATTTTTTTAAATGTGAAGCGATTTTGATGACAAACTTAAAAATGAAAAAAAGGTTTTTTCGTATAAAGTATTACTCGTATGTCATCAACAATACAAAATTGTGAAAAAAAGAAAGTGATATCGTGGTCAAGACCATTCATGCCGAAAAAAGCATGACCCTCTGTGTCTCATACATACGTTTGAGTTAGAGATTGCAATCCCACAGGCCACAATCCAGCATAATTTTATATCTTGCGGTGTCCCGCAATAGCATGCGATCTGCATGCGGAGCCCGGAAGAATCAAATTATATAAATTCTTTCTTTGACAAGTTTAATTCCTTCAGCAAGTTGGTTTTGCATTTTAAATTACACCCATGCGCATATATGCCGAATTGTAAAATAATAATAACTAACACAGAAAGTAGTTCTTGTTCAATCCGTAAAAAAATAACCTATGTGGGATTCCGGGATTGAAATCAGTTCTGGACGGCTATGCCTAATGTGAAAAATAATACTATAAGACGGGAATAAAAATATATCAGTACTTTACGAGTGTGTGGTTACATCTTAACGACTCCAAGAAGAGTCAAGGCGTCGCGACGAGACGACCCCATCGCCCACTGTTGGGGTAATCTCTGTCACAGCAGAAGTTATTCCACAAGTAGGTACCAGAAGGTACCACCTAAGTGTGAATTATTCTACCGCAAAGCTTTAGTGTCTTAGGCATTACTGTGTTCCGGTTTGAAGGGCACTGTAGGCTAGCAAAATTACTGGGCAAAGGAGATTAAGAACTAATATCTCGAGGTTGGCAACGCTTGAGTGGTTAACCTACTTATGCTCATAGGCTATGGCAATTGCTTACCAACTTAGTGGCATAAAAAGGGAGGACATACCTAAATCTTCCGTTTTCGAAGTCATCGCTCCTAACATGCTGTATGAATTGAGCCAAGTCAGCCAACGCCTGGTCTACGTTCAGATAACGTAATTCTTCCACTGTTGTTTCGCTGAAAGAAAATACATTTTCTATTACAAAAAATTATTGGATGTGTCTTTTTTAAAATTAATTTAGTAATAAATGTAGGTAATAAGTAATATTGTTACATTTTGCTAAATTAGCACTAGATTCTTCCAACGATATTTTTTATAACTTGACTTTCTTTACAATCATTTGCTGTAATTCTATTTTTTTACCAGCGACATTGTCAACCAAATTTATCGAAGGAAACTAAAAAATAAGTACTTGAAATTTTGATGTGAATTATGGAGACCCCTTAATCCCTAGTGTTTTAAAAATTGCTGGGTGTCACTTTCATTATATTATATTTAATTATTGTCGTGCGAAGTATTTAATTGGGTCAGTGGTGAAGTATGAATCATCTTTTTAAGGTCAATTAAATTAGCGGTTGCGGCTAAAGTTCTATATTAATTTGGGTTTCTATATTAACTTAAGGTAGTGAAACATGACGATCTCTAGCTTTATCTACTTCGCATTGTTTTAAGTAAATGAGAGAAAATAATACAATATAAGCTAAAGTACAAGAAGCTAAAAGCTAGAAGCTAAATTGCGATGCAATTAATTATACTGCTCTTAGCAAACCATTGCGCCTTGTTGACAAAGGCGTCGGGATGTGACGACCCCATCGCCCGCTGTTGGGATAACCTCTGTCACAACAGAGATTATTCCACCAGTGCAAACAGTCACACTGGTGGTAGGTCTTTTGTTGCAAGAGGCCGGCTAGTTAGGTACCACCGCAGTGTCCAATCTTCTGCCGCCAAATAGTAGTGCTTAGGCACTACTGTGTTCCGGTTTGAAGGGCACTGTACGCTAGTGAAATTACTGGGCGAACGAGATTTAAGAACTAATATCTCGAGGCTGGCAACGCGCGAGTGGCACCTACTAATGGTGCTGCAAGCAACATCAGGTGGGCCGTATGCTAGTTTGCCAACTTCTAACATAAAAAAAAAAATTGAATTTTTCTAAACCACACACAAAGCAAAAAGCACACAATGCTTATGACGATAAGTAGTTACGAAAACAGACTCAGTTAGCAGCATAAACGTGTTGTGGTATTAAAGGAAAGAGTGGAGATGGAAAAAAAAGGAAAGGAATAAACGAAAAACATCACTGAAGGGGAATATTTAAGGGTTACTTTTAGATTTTCAGGGTGAGAAAGACGGACTTAAGCTTCGCGACCATCTCCGATGACGTCCGCCGCCGCGGTTCGGCTTCGCAGGAGGCACCCTAAGGACGGAATCAAATTTGAGCCCGTGAGGGCTGTCCCTTTATCACGGCTGAGTCTCAGTACTCGGCCCCCTGCCCGGTGACGCTGTCAAGGCCAGTAGGGCCAACAGCAATACACATTCCTAAAAAAAAAAAAAAGCTTCGCGAATATCTTGAGGAGCAAAAATTTGAGATTAGAGTCAACTCGATTCGAGTCTCTGTAATTTTATTAACCATCACCAGTATTTTTACCGACGGCTTCCCTGGTTTACCTTCTTACCATATTTCATAACAATTGGATCTGATGATATGGTCATATGCATGAACCTGCCTTAAGCGCCAAAGGTCGCGGGTTCTATTTCCGCTCGGAGCAGATGTTTGTATGAACCATGCAGGCATGGGTACCAGTCTGGGTGTGTTTGTTCTTGTCCTTAAGTATGTTTCTTGACCCGACACAGGATATAAATATCTTAATGGGGGCCGTTGAGTTTGTTGCGTTTATTTATTTATTTAATAGTTTTCTTATATAAAAGTTTACAAAGAGTTCGCTCCCGTCGGTCAATAATACAGTCGTCGGGTTAAGTGTAAAATTGTACCCGTGGTTGTCGCGTCATCCTTTGACCGCGGGTCATTTGGACAATCGACAATTAACCTGAGGCGAGCGAGGGTTGGCACCATTGAGATTACTTTTATCACATTAAAACAAAATTAAAACGTAAAGAATTTTACTTTACATTTGTCATTGATATATAAAAAGATCAGGTAATAATTGCAAGCCCGGGTGCCTCTTGAAGTTTTCGACCGTGGTTTTTATCCTTGCGGCCAGCCCCTAGTTACGATTCTGCTTTTCTTAGCTATTGTAGTTATAAAATTATATAGTGTTTCTATTGAAATAAATCAATTTTACTAAATTCCATTTAGTAGTAAAAACTAAAGAAAGTATAAACGGTAGGCAGTTATAACAAAACTAATTTTTAAATTTTCTGTGTGTCTGTCTGGTTGTTCCGGCAAATCTATGAATCGGCTGGGCCGGTTTTAATGGGAGTTTCATTGGCAGATAGCTGAGATTATAAGGAATAACTCAGGCTAGTTTTATTTTAGAAAAAGAATTAGTGGTCCGTGTAATACGTGAGCCAGCACGCGAGTGGAGCCAGCTAGTTTATAATAATAATAATGGTTTAGAATCCATATTACAATTTTCTTAGTAATCTTAGAAATTTATTTAAGTATCGACATCCAATGAAAATTGATCAATAAAATTATATCAAATCTACTTTAATTAAGTCATTAATAGATTGTTTTTTTTTAAGGTCTAGTTCAGTGAAGCTGTGGGCATTGGGTAAACTGAAATTATAAATATTAATAGTAGGATAATAATAATAAATAAATAAATAAATAAATAAACGCTACACACTCAACGGCCCCATGAGGCTAGTTATATGCTGTATCGGGGTTCAGAAATATACACAATGACAAGGACAAACACTCCCAGATAGAAAAAAATGCCTGTATGTTCAATACAAACATTTGCTTCGAGCGGGAATCAAACTCGCGATCTGTGTCGCTAAAGGCAGGTTTGCTACCGCTGCACTACAACGTCGTCACATTATATGTTTCTATACAAAGAGATAAAATTTAAGTGAATGTTTCTTTATACTTTACTAAATGAAAATGATAAACTGTCCGCAGTTATGACAAAACTAATTTCTAAAATGTTTGTCTGTCCGTCAGACCCTGTCGGATATGGGTAACAAAACAGCATTTATTAGCAGATATTCGATGTTGTAATGAGTAATTTAGGATACATTTATTTCAGGCTTAAGTAAGCAAAACCGCGGGTCGTAAGTACACCTAGTAGAGTTTTTTTAGTATATGGGTTTTAGTATATTTTTAGTATACCAGCGTCGGGACATGACGACCCCATCGCCCGCTGTTGGGATAATCTCTGTCACAGCAGAGATTATATATTACTGGGCGAGGAGCTTTAAGAACTAATATCTCGAGGTTGGCAACGCGAAAGTGGCATCTACTAATGGTGCTGCAAGCGCTCATAGGCTATGGCAACCTCTTACCATCAGGTGGGCCGTATGCTTGTTTGCCAACTTGTAACATAAAAAAAAAAATTGTAAGAATGTCAACCCTATCAACAATTGCACTTGACGCCCAGACTCATTGAGGCACGTACTTAAAGAGTCATTGAGATTATGAAACGAAATGACTAAACTTGCTCCAGATTAGGAAATCCGATCCACGTGTTGTTCTGATGATCGCTGTTCGCGGGGGTTCTTCGTATTGAAATGGAGTCAACTGTTTGTTAGAACTATCCAATATCTATAAACTACTAGCCTCGCTAGCGTGAAAGACGATATTAATATAAACTCTGGACACAAGAATCACCGTCCCCTGTTTAACACTTTGAATGTCATATTTATTTATATCGAGTCAACAGCCTACAAATAGGTTTCAAGCAGCTAGGTATAGAAATGACGATACTTCTTTTTGTTGGTAGGTGGCAAACAAGAATGTTTGACGGAAAGCTTCAGCTTACTTTAACGGACACTAAAGACTATAAATTTGACTTTACAAAAGTGCTTAAATGCCTACACGTAAAATCTTGTTGTACTTTCTCAGTCGAGCTAGTTCATATATAGACGCAAATAAGCAATGCCATGTCAACCCACAAAATTGAAAAAACTGAGTTATATATGCAGAAGTGTTGGTATATGGTTGAAGAACGTTTTGGGTTATATTATATACGAAATATGCAGTTTGTATATTTATTTTTTGTGAAAATAAGTAAAATAACTTACATAAATCTGAAATTGCCATAAACTTGATCAATACATAAAAAAAAATCAAATAAAGCAAGTTGTTCAAAATGTTTAAACGCTTTTTTCTCGAAATGGCATTCGTGTGGGTTGACATGGTATTGCTTATTTGCGTCCATATATGGAATAAAAAAATACCCAAAATCAAAATTTGATTAAAAAAAACCACCCCTTTGGTTTAAAAACAAGAACTAAAACTGATACGAATTTGGCAAGCGAGTACCCGTTAGCCAACAATGTGACGTCACATTGGCATTGTTCCAGCCGGTTGCCATTAAAGCGTACATTATCGTTAATGGTGAGACATAGACCAATGGCAAGTTATTGGCACCTTCGAGCCTTTGTTTATGAGTCTGGTTTATATCGGTTTGCTTTTATGATGTTATACTTTAAGTTTAAGTGAGTGAATACTTTAGTTATATTACACAGTTACACGGTTGGCAAACAAGCATACGGTCCGCCTGATATAAGGAGTCACCGTAACCTATGAACGTTTGTGATACTTGAAGTATCTATACACTTGAAGTATAAGAAGACGGGACGAGAAGGGAAAAAAAGGAAGGGAAAAGAAGGGGGGAGATTGGGCCTCCGGCGCTCTCACTCATCGCACGAAACGCAACAATACCTACTAATACAGTTACTTTACGCCGATTTCCTGTGAGAGGGTAGTACTTCGCCGGTCGAGCCGGTCCTTTTGTGCTGAGAGAAGCACGGCTCTACTACCGTTATAATTAAACATTATATTGAAAAATACTACAATATATTAAGAGTACTTAGATATTCGATGTCAAAGAGACAAAAACGGCGTTAGATATTCAAGGTTGTTTCATTGTCAGTACGTTTATATAAATAACCCTGAAGAGTATCTGCACGCGTATCTAACGATTACGTCTTGGTGTACAGACTGTCGTCTCGCTAAACGGTCCGTCCTAATCTATCTTGATTGTCATTCTTTTAGCATTATATTGGTATACCTGCCAGTCCATATATAACTTATATAGATTAAGAGAAAGACATGTGTCTACTTCTGATGTGAGTGACGTTCCGACAGACAGTTACCTTCATCTTATTACAATATCTTGAAAATATTCACCTTCAATCTAACTTTATAATGAAAAAGTCAGCGTTTGAAAAATAAGTGTTATTTCTATTCTAGGATTTTTTTTTGGGAAACGGATTTATGCATAAAACTACAAGTAGTGGTAGTGTGGGACTCAACGCTCCCTAATCGAGCCAAGTACTACCCACTAAAACCCAACGAACTGCCTTGCGTCGTAGTGGGACAGTGTTCAATCAACCGCGAAGTCCCCGCGATTCTAGGAATATCTTGTGTCATCGTAAACTTATCTAATTCGTAGACGGAAAAATCTAGATCCGAATACGATTGGACATAAGTGACAAGTTACAAACAGGTCGGGATTGCTTCCCATAATTTTACTCCTACTAGTTCTTCAAGAAATAGACTAAGGTAAACTATATCTCGTTTGAAATATGGTTACAAGAGCGGCAACGTAGTATGGCTCCGTCTGCGGTTTTTCTCTGTCTACTTGTAGCGACATCTACACGCAACATGACCTAACGTGATAGAAAGACAAGATTGTCATAATGTCTCATCAAGCTACAACGACACCTACAGGGCATACTACGCAACGATATGGACGACCAACGAACGTCACGATCCTAAATCGCGCTATTAAAGTTTCCTACGCGAAACGACTCTATATACAACTTTCCAACGTAAGTCGTCGGGCTTCGGCCCAGCGCTTCGATCCGCCAGGCAATATCACCCGCCTGGTAGAAGGATCCGCCCTTAGTGTTGCAGGGCATTTATAATGACGTACCCTCCACATACTTTTTGATGTCATGACGATTGCCAAATTCCGTAACTTTGATACGGTCCACCTGATGGTAATCAGTCCCCGCAACCTATAAGCGCTTGTGAGACTTAGAAGTATAACATGCTCGTTGCCTACCCAAAAAATAGGTTGTATGTAACGAATGAAAAGCGAAAAAGGACGGGAACAGAGGGGGCGGGAGATTGGGCCTCCGGTCGCTAATTTTCTGTGAGGGGGTCGGTCCCCGGTCGAGATGGCCCATTTGTGCTGAAAGAAGCATGGATCTACTACTACTGTACTTCTGTTCTAATTTGACTGGTAATAATATCTCTGAATGCAAATAATAGATGAGTATTTATTAGAGTTTGAAAATACCATTGTTGATGTTACACGCGAAATCAGAGGCGACTAATTAACGTCCGAATTCTCTCCGGGATTACCGTCTATTACACCGAAGTGCTTTTCGTTTCTAACTAAATTAAATACAAAGAGAGTAATTATTATAATATCTTGAAATTTTTTCCTGTTTTTAGATCTTGCTTAAAATTATAACGTTAAACTCTAGTAAAGAATTATATGCACTTAAAAAAAAAAATCGGTTCACAGGTCTTTGAAAAATTTTAAACCAAACATGTAAATTCGAAGGCAGATTATTAAATAATAAAAAAAAATAAACGCTACACACTCAACTGCCCCCATTAGGATAATGATATCCTGTGTTGGGGGTCCGGAAACACATACAAGGACAAATACACTCAGATCGGAAAATATACCTGCATGTTCCAATACAAACATAATTATGCTACGAGCGGGAATCGAACTCGCGACCTGTGGCGCCCAAGGCAAGTTCGCTACCGCTGCGCCACAACATCGTCAAAATAAAATATTTAAAATGATCATGGAATTTAAAAATGTCTTTATGTTTTACTAAATTTAATAATTACTTACAAAAGCTTTATATTTCATAAAGCTTTTGTAAGTAAGTAATGTTCCATAAAATCTCTATTATCTATACCAAATTTTCCTCGTCGTAGTCAATGTTTTGACGATGATTCAGGAACCTAACATTTTTTACTGAAGCAATAAACTACCTGTGTTCCCAGTTTTATTCAAATTAATTCAGCTCTTTTCTTTTAATTGAGTATATTGCATCACAACATACAAAATATAAAATTTATAATATTAGTAAAATTTTTATTTAATAACAGCCGGTTCAGTGTATTTAGAGACTTATTTATTTCATCTATACGGAAATATTTAAATTTTTAAGTTCAAACGAGTAACTTATGAACTGTACATATAATATCTTCCTGACGTCTTTCCTCGGGGAGGTCTCGCGAGTAATTCGCGACGTATTTCTCGAGGATCTTGAATATTCTTTGTTTAATCTTTGCCTCGTGGGAGTTGGCCTTTTCAATTGTCTAGGAAGTAGCAATGAATGTTAATTTAGGTTTGAGCCGGCCGTTTGTTACGGTTCAGAGTTTATATTAAATAATTAAAACAATTTGATTTTCATTTTATATTATAAAAGTTTTGATAAAATTTGAAAGGTAGGTCCTGTAGTTTCGAAAAGCAAAGGCTAACCTTATAGACTTATTAACAGCTATTTATTCTTCTCCTTTTCGTGTGGTTAGTATCTAATCTAGTGACAGAGTTTTTGGGTTTAGATAAGTGGCAATCGCTCCGTGTCGATTGCATTTCTAAAATCAATGACGCGTGTACGAAGGCAATCAAAAACTATATATGCCACGTTGTGTTTAGAAAAATGATGCAATTCCATACATTTCATAATTATCTAATTTCAATTAACAATGTTTTAAATCACTTTAATAGATATACAATTAATTGCACAGCACTTTATTGCGTCGGATTTCAATGATTCGTCCTATAAGTGGTACGACGATGATTTTCTGTATGATGAATATTGAAGTAATCATCGCGCTTCCATCAATGTGACGCTTTGTTAGAATGACAGCTTTTCAAGTAATGTCGTTCTAACCAACGTATTAAGTAGGTTCTATAGCTGTAGCCATACAACACTTCGCCATGCGCCAATAGATATTATAATAACGCATCCAAAAACTATTTCCTTCAATCACGATCGATAGAAATGTTACATTTCGGTGTAATATACCGTCAATGAATAATCAGTTCCTGCTAACTCGCTTCCTACATACACTGATATCGGAGGTATGGGACTAATAGTCATTATAATAGTGCGACAGATTTGAGTTTAATGACGATCCTGGCTAATGAATTAGACTGTGGTGTGTGTAATTACATGTACTAGTGACTAATTGACTAATTGGATCTACTTGTGTTGGGAAATGCATTTACGTATACCAGTAGTAGTAGTTGGGTAGTGGTAGTGTGGGACTCACCGCTAGCAATGGCAGTACTACCCAATAAAACTTAACGAGCAACCTGCAGTAGTAAACCGTAGAACCCAGCCATTGGGAGTAATTTTATTGGTAGAGATGGTTTTCCTCACTACCGGTTCGGACCAATGGCTTCGGTAAACATTCGGTGCTTCGCTGCCACTCACAAGTTCATTCTGATAAATCAGAACGCTACAGGAAAGAACCATGCGAGATTGAGTTTTATTTTGCTTAACAAAAGAGTTTTATGAACATATTTGAAGAAATATTATTATAAAAATATTTAAGTTATAAACTTACTAGGTAACTACTCGACGCGTGGTCTAACATTAGCGATTGCTTAGGGTGTACAAAGTGGAGGTGACCAGTTTTTCAACCGAGCGGTAAAACCTAGCTTAAATGCCCATGGTCGCAGGTTTGATTGTCACTAGTAGCAGATGTTTTTATTTATTATGCAAGCATGTGCTCTGGTCTGTGTGCTTGTTAATACTATCGTACGAGGGCGCGTTGAGGGTGTAGCGTTTATTTATTATTTACTTTTTATATTTATCTCCACCGTGAGAGTCAAGATCCCTTTGTCTAAGCGCAGTTCATGCGTTGAATAAATAAATAAACGCTACACACTCAACGGCCCCCATTAGGATATTGATATCCTGTGTCGGAGGTCCGGAAACATACACAATGACAAGGACAAATACACCCTGGAAAATATGCTTGCATGGTCAATACAAACAAGTTATGCTCCGAGCGGGAATCGAACCCGCGACCTGTGGCGTTTAAGGCAGGTTTGCTACCGCTGCGCCACAACGTCGTCAACGTTGCCGTTGAAGAGCGGCAACGTAGCATTTGAATGTTTTGTGAGCTCTCTCTTACAGTGTTATAAGTATTAACTTACTTGCTTGGCCTTGTCAATCCGTAATATCTATGTTCAGTATAGAACAGTGCGGCGCCTATCCTCCGAGCCAGCTCGAAAGCCAGCCCACTCGTCACCCATCCCGGCGATATGGACCATTCACCGCCCACGAAGATCACAATGTGGTTATTACTTAGAAACTGATTGTTGTAATAGTAACGCTGAAAATTAGATAAAGACATTGTTTTTTTTTAAGCCTTATTAGCAATGCTTTTCAAGTCATTACTAAATTCCTTTTGCCTTCCCAAATAAGGTCGTAGCTTGGGCTAGGAGTGGGTACGACAATAGCACAGAGGGGTCAGGATCGAACCCGCAGCTCTTCGGTTAATGGAGCGGACCTTCAGACCTTGTAACGTTGAGCTATATAATTAATTTTAATAACTAAATAATATATATATAAATATTGTATATGGACAGGCCCTACTATGCAAACAAACTCCCTCGTAAATTCTCATCACACCACGAAACCAAGTTGCCAATAAGTTTGCCACCAAGCATACAATTATACATATGAAAATAAGCATAGGATTTACTGCAAGAGGGAATAGTTTGGTTTGAATCTAAGTTCTCAACTTATTGATCTAATAGTCACCATGTAGATACTGTCGACTTTCCGAGAGAGGAGAGTTGTGCCTCCCCGATCGAGGATCACCATTCACCACTTATTACTAACTACCTCCTGCCCGTGCCCACTTCACCCGCGTATTTACCGAATCTTAGTGAGACAACAATGCAATATATAGAAATAATAGTTTTCCTATAAAATCTTTAATCCTCTCAAACCTTTAATGCCTTTTTTTGGAAGTAAGAGTAACCTATGTTCTTTTCTAAGGTTTGGTCTCTCTCTGTATCATATTCAAAAGTGAAAGCAGTATTTACGCATTCATAATATTAGAAGGGATTTATATATGAGTAGTTTATGTATGAGTAAAGATTGAACAAAAAATGCAACTAGGAAGTACGGCGTCTTTATAATCTTTTAACTATTACCATACTAATTAACTTAATTATGTCCACAGTTAGAAACAACATGCAATCAGGTAGAAATACCATATTATTTAAGTCGCTGGCAATCTCGTTTTGTTTATAAATAATACAGTGAAACGTGTTAGTCTGCCTGTCCGCTTATTAAATTAAAACCATTGGCTCAATTTACGTAATTCTCTTTTTAGTTCAACGGTAGAAGACATGACATTAATTTCCGGATGATGATAAAGCCATTTGGGTACTGAACCAAAAACTACAGTAAATGTTAGAGAAAAGTCAGAGGAGCAAGAGCAAAGGTCTTTTCTTTGAAATAAAATGGTAACTATTTAAAATACAAAAAAGATAATACAAACCATTTGAAATGTGTCCGTGTTGGAAGCATCGAAGTGGTTCAGTCTCACATTGAGCCAGCCTTCCACGGGCGTGGTCCGGCTCATTGGCTCAGGAGGCGGTGGCTCAAGTGTTCGAAGACCTAGCACTGGTGTTATGAGAAGCAGTAGAAACCCTGAAAATAGAACGCAATTCATATAAAATACATATAGGTTTTTTTTATTTTATTTTTATAATATGTTAATTTTTGTCTTCCTGCTGGTAACAATTAGCTACAAGGTTTGAATTGAACTTATTTTAATGCCTGATTTAGTTTTCTTGATATGTTATTGACATAAATATTAACATTATTTATTTACAATACAGTATTTATTTATTTCATAGGAAGCCAACATGATATACAGTGTTAAATTTACATTTTAAATACTTATGACACACATTTTACATACTATACCACACTTAAAGGCTAACTCAGCATGTATAGAAAAAAATCAGACTGCTTTTACTTAAATCATGCACTCATCTAAAAATAAACCAAAAACAAACAAAAATTTAAACAAAAATGTAACCTATAATCTAATACTTCAAAATATAAAAAAAAAAACAAAATTTAAAAGAAAATATAACAAACAGTATAATACATAATAATCAGTGATCGTGCTGTACTAATCCTGAAAAACATCTTTTAATCTTATTTTTAAAACATTTCGTGGAATCCCTAAAAATATCAATATCCGCATCCCTAAAAATGCAATTATAGTTTTTTATAGCCCTATTTAACGGTGCCACTATCCCTAAATTGGTTTTGGAAAATTGATATTTAAATGTTTATCCCTAATATAGCATAAAAAATAATGGAATAAAACATTTTATACCACATAAAGATTTGAATGAGTGCTAGCTTCTTCCTGCGGCTTTGCTCGCTGGAATACTCATTTTTACTGAGGCACTTTTATGGCAATACAGAAGTAATTGGTTCTCCATACAAACTTTCAATCCCTATTTCACTTATTTCAAGTTTTCAGCACTTTTAATACGGAATATATTGGCTCTCCGAACAAACTTTCATATCTTATATTACACCCACTTCAAGTTTTCCGCGACAAAATTTGGAAAGTAGGGCAAGGACTCTACTCCACCTGATGGTTAGTGGCGGGGAAGTCCAAACGCGAAGGCAGCTAATATAGTGCGGAAGGCAATCGCGTTAGCCATCCTCCTGTCTACCCGCAAGACCCTCTTCACGCCTCGTTTGTATGAGTACAGATTATAGGAAGGAACATATTGTATCCATGCTATGCTATGTACAATATGCTATGCCTTTTGTGTCCATGCTGTTTTATATGTTACAAGTTGCCAAGCAAGCATACGGCGCACCTGATGGTAAACGGTTGCCGTAGCCTATGAGCGCGCGCAGCACCATTAGTAGGTGCCACTCACGAAAAAAAAATAGGTAAATGGTTACTTACACATGGTTGTTACTGATCACAATATAGTATTATACTGAATTATAAAATTGATAATCGATAAGAATAAGAATAGGGATTATTCCTTATCAAAAATTGTTATTATCTTGTTTGATGAAATATTATGCGATATATTTTAGATTTTATTATTGACATTATATAAATAAAAAAATTGTATAAAATATGTCTGTTTGTTGTTTAATGTCTATGTTAATAGTTTCCAAGTCTTTTTTATGTTACGAAGGTGCCCAAACAAGCACAGGGTTCGCCTGATGTCAAACAGTTACCGCAACCTTAAGGCGTCGGGATGTGACGACCCCATCGCCCGCTGTTGGGATAACCTCTGTCACAACAGAGATTATTCCACCAGTGCAATCAGTCACACTGGTGGTAGGTCTTTTGTTGCAAGAGGCCGGCTAGGTAGGTACCACCGCAGTGTCCAATATTCTGCCGCCAAATAGTAGTGCTTAGGCACTACTGTGTTCCGGTTTGAAGGGCACTGTACGCTAGTGAAATTACTGGGCGAACGAGATTTAAGAACTAATATCTCGAGGTTGGCAACGCGTGAGTGGCACCTACTAATGGTGCTGCAAGCGCTCATAGGCTGCGGCAGCCACTTACCATCAGGTGGGCCGTATGCTTGTTTGCCAACTTCTAACATAAAAAAAAAAAAAACCTATGAACGCGCGCTTTAAGTATTTACATGGGCGTTGTCAACCCAAGGAAGGGAACGTCATGGTTGTGTGCGCAAGCGACCCCATGACGTCACAATATGGCGATGAGGGTTCCACTGAGTTTTAGTGGGTATTGCCGTTTGACTAACACCCCGAGTCCCACACTACCACTGCCTAGTGTACTTGACGAGTACACGACGTGTACGTGCAGGGAAAAAAGGAAGGGAAGAGAGGGAGTGAGAGATTGGGTCTTACTCATCTCACAAAACACAACAGTACTAACACTGTTGCTGAGTGAGGGTAGTGCTTCCCGGGTCGAGCCCATAAAGCCCATAATAAACAGTACACACATTTGCCTTATTTGTGTAGCCCCATCATGTATGTGACAATTATATAATGATATAGCGAAGAAATTTTGATTTTAGCACAATAAGATTAGAATATAAACAAGAAGTAGATAAAAATTATCTTTTTAGAAAATGTAACGCGATTAGAGATTTATTTATACTTTATCAGTTGTAAGGAAAAGATAATTATTACTTATCTATACATACATATATAGGCAAGGATAAAACAGATTCGTTTCTTTTTCTCCGATAATTTGCTGAATAATTTGCTAATAAACTGTAATAGATAGATAATTGGAATTTTCATAGATTATTCATTTCTATGGCAGATATAATACATAATAAAAACAAAAATCAAACGAATAAAAAAATTAAAGGGGAGCCTCATACAATTAACTTAACATTTTATTCTACAGTTTTACGGAATCCTTTATGTCCGATTTTCATGTAATTAGAAGTTAAGCTATAATTATTATTATTAATAATAAACTGTTCGTGCTAGTTTTAATAACAATTAATTTTCCTTTTAGCGTTATATTCAAGACTTGTATGTCTATTACGAAACTTAATCTCAACTTTATAAGTATTAACATAATGGGTAAGACTTTTATAACTAAATGAATAGTTATTTAAATTTTCTTTTCTACTTGACTGTAAAAGAATTTACATTTTTTTTATAATGAATAAATTTCTCTAAAATATAAAATCTCATATATAAAGTTCTCGTGTCACAATGTTAGTTACCACACTCCTCCGAAACGGTTTGACCGATTATAATGAAACTTTATTTGTATATACAATAGGTCTGAGAATCGGCTACTATCTATTTTTTATACGCCTATATGTTAAGGGTGGTCCACCCCAAAATTTTTAATTTTATTTTTTCAACTAAATTTTTAATTTTATTTTTATATGACGTGGCATTAAAAATAGATACAACTCTAACTTTTCACCCTTCTACCAACAACCCCTATTTCTTAATAGCCATAATTAGTAAATCAACAACTTTCACCGGTGTCACTTCTAGACTCGGGTAGAGGGAGCTGCTATCGGGTCCCGGATTATTTTTGGGGCAGGACGACGTCTGCTGGGCCCGCTAGTTTTTTATACAATTTTAAGTACCACCTTTCTATATCCAGAAGTGCTTTGCTGTTGCTAAGCCTCATGTGGAAATACGACTTATTAAACGTCCCTCCCACACCATGGGAGGATCGTCCGACCAGGCGGGCGAAATTGTCGAGCGGGCCGAAGCCCAACGACTTACGTTGGAAAGCTGTATATATACTTTAGAAGCGTAGAGAACTCTGATAGCGCGATTTAGGATCGTGACGATCATTGATAATCAATATCGTTGCGTAGTATGCCATTTAGGTGTCGCTGTAGCTTGGTGCGAGATTCACTCATCGCCGAGTGCACCTACTGATCGGTAGGTTAAGCAACTTTAGGCGCGGTCAGACACTAGATGGGTGATCGCATAGTGGTATTACAATCGAGCATCTCTCTGCTTCGGACGCCACGTAAAAAGTAGGTCCCGGCTGTTGAGAATTTGACAAAAGTTGATAAGTCAAGTCAGGTCAAGTCAAGGCCTACGGGCGACCTGAACAACTCTGACACTAGGTTGGCCACTAACCACTCGAAAAGAAGGTGCGAGATTGTGACAATCTTGTCTTTCTATCGCGTCGCGTCGTGTTGCATGTAGATGTCGCTACACCTAGTAGCTCAAGGTCGACTGCAGTTTTATTAATTATATGTAGATAAAGACAATTCTTATAGAACTTTATAGAGTTAAATATATAAAGAAACAGTCAGCTAGTGAGACTACAAAAAACGTATAGAAATAAGAATTTCCTGTTACAGTACAGATAATAATGATTCAGACGAACCGACAATGGTGGAAGAATATATAAAAAAATAACAAACGACGGATATTGATTTTTTATTCGATCGGTTAAGTGAATGTCGTTGACACTGAAACAATGTACTATACACTCTTCGAGCAATGAATTTTTTTTTTTTTGAACTTTATTAATTGATTTGGGATTTTTATCAACAGGAGTACCAATTCCATCTAAACACGAACTCATCAAAAAACCAATCACAAACTTCAAATTAAACATTACTAATAATAATAATCTAATAAAAAAGGTGTGTGTGCGATTCACCCACGATAGAAGTAAAACATTAGTAAATCGACAAAAGAATAAGATGAATATATATAACACACCACGCCGACTTCTTACTAAAAAGCTGTAATACGCAGCCGCATACATATTATTATATATATATCAAACAGGATCAAATAATCCCCTAGGAATTAATAGAAACCTAGATAAAATTCCATTTCATCCTTTTTTTGTATTTAAAGATTTAATTGGATTTATCATTTTAATTTTTTTATTAGTTTTATTATCATTAATTAATCCTTATATATATATTATATATTTTTTTTTATTTAAGTGCTGAAAAATCTAAGTAATTTTTAGTATTAGTAATGACTTATTGTATTTTTTTACACCACAAAAGTGGCAAAGAAGCATACGGCCGTCTTGTGGGTAGCGATGACCGTAGCTTAACGTTGCTTTCAATACCTATATAATAATAGGTAATTACAGTATGTGTTATTATGTATATAGCTTTTGCCCCTGGCTTTGTATACTAAAATTACGATTTTTAATGAAGTGCCTTTTATCCCATACAAACTTTGAACCCAAATACAAAAAGCGTTAGAACTTATATTCATTTTTCTTAATTTCTAGTTTATAAACAAAAAAATCATGCTTCAAAAATAACAAACTTCTATAAAAAATTGCAACCTGTTTTTACCCCCTTAAGTTGTGTATAAGTTGGGGTTAGGGACAGAGTATATCACAATAGAACCCTGCCATAGGCGCCACAGGTTGCGGGAACAGATGTTTGTATTGACCATACAGGCATGTGTTCCGGTCTGGGTGTGTTTGTCCTTGTCCTGGTACTTTTTACCATTCACTCATTTTTCTTTATGTTACGACTTGGCAACAAGCATACGACCCACCAGATGGTAAATGGTTGCCGTAGCCTATGAGCGCTTGCAGCACCATTAGTAGGTGCCACTCACGCGTTTCCAACCTCGAGTTATTAGTTTCTTAAATTTCCTCTGTCCAGTAATTTCACTAGCCTCCAGTGCCCTTAAAACCGGAACACAGTAATTCCTAATACACTACTATTTGGCGGCAGACTATTTGACACTTCGGTGGTACCTACCTAGCCGGCCTCTTGCAACAAAAGACCTACCACTAGTGTGACTGATTGTACTGGTGGAATAATCTCTGCTGTGACAGAAGTTATTCCAACAGCCGGCGATGGGGTCGTCACGTCCCGACGCCGGGAAATTTTACTTACACCTTTGAGTAAATCATACCAGCCGTTAACATCTCAGTAATTCATCACTATCACATGAACGACAAGTCCCACGTTGTGTCATCATCACCAAATCAACAATTGTTCCGAGTAAGGTATTATAATTATAGTGATTCATAAAACTAGTTTTTATTAATCTTGTTGTTTCAAGGCGATGCGGTTATTTAAACTTTAAATTCTTATTATACTTATTCCTTTAGTGGTTAATATTAATTAATTATTTATGCCTTTTGAGAAGGAAATACATTTTATGGTAGTACAGTTGTGTTGTTTTCGTTAACAACTGTTATAGTGTGCTGTTTTAACCTCGGCGGTCGCGGGTTTGATTCCCGTTTGTTATAAATCTGTTTAGGCTTGGGTAATATCTGTTTCGGTTTGGGTGTTTGTCTTTGAGAGTCTTCCCACCGTGTCTTGGAGAGCACATTAAGCTGTCCGCCGCAGTTAATCTGATAATAATCGTTGACTCTTGATAGGTCATTTGATCTAATCCATTGCGTTATCGGTTCGTAAAAAAACAGATCCTGGATAAAATACCGGGAATAAAGCTAGGAAGAAGAAGTGTATGCTTGTTTTCGCCACGAATATACATGAATAGGGACGTTCTACCATCTAAGAGAATTCAAGCTGTTTCCGGCTTCACTCGCGCGGTCTAGTTTGTGTGTTGGGATGTTTGTTACTCAATTAGGCATAAACTGCTGAATGGATTTGGATGAAATTTGGCACAGATAAAGATTGTTACCTGGATTAACTTTTTATGCTAGAAAAATGTTCGGTCCCCGTGGGATAATCAAAAACATGCTACAGGACGTATTCAATTGATATTCGGCCTTAAAGATGTTTGGAACTATAATTGATTATAAATGATTAATTTCTCGCTGGAGTCAATACTAAGGTCACTGCGGACGCGGCAGAGGGCTAGTACAGTTTTAGGAATCAGAAGTGAGTAGACTTTATAAAAATAACAATTTAAAAAAATCTTCTTTACAAATGATCGAAATCCACATACATCGGTGAGCGGTTTTATTACGGACCTATCTAACATATAATATATTAACACTATTTAACAAATTAAATACGTTAAATCAAATATATGAACGTCCGCTCAGCACGAGGCTTACAAATAAGAAGAGCCCGTAGTTTCGCACGGTGTTTTATACTTTCGTTTCTTTTTTTTTCATCAACCGCCAACATTATTTGTAACAATATTTTATTTTTATTGCACTGAACACTAATTCTAAAATAAAAGTTACTCTTCACAGCATCTGCTCTGGCAGTGAAAGCCACCTTTCTCGCCTCGATAGCTATACTGATGGATAAAACCGTAAAACATATACACAAAGCTCCATCCACACACTGATATTCTTAGAATTCTTCTTTACGTTTTTGAGTCATTCTTTATAATGTTTTCCTTCCTCACACACCTCAGCATAATATTCGAATCCGCATATTTAAGGAATTTCCTTTTGGTAAAATCCAAATAACAATCCGGAGAGAACAATTACCTTGTCTAGGTCTTCTTTGTCGAAAGTCCAAATAAATATATAAATGCTAAACTCAAAGCAACTTAAATATATTTTTGGTCAGGGGTCTGAAAAACTGAAAATACACACATTATAGACAGAGACATTTTGGTAACACTGACAAAGACAAACACACCTGCCTGTATGGTCAATACAAACATCTGCTCTGAGTGGGAATCGAAGACGCGACCGAAAAAAATAATCTAGTAGAAAACGAACTAGAAACCGCATATATGAACATTTGCAGTCACTATAGAATAATTAAATCAATGATAACTAAAGGCTGAACTTGCCTTACTTTATTGTAGGTTTAAAGCTTATGAAACATTTGACCGCAAAACCGTAATAAATTGTTCTATATAAGAACGACTCATGTTTCAAAGGGCTGTTACGTCAGATAGTCCAATGTGTCTTTGTCACTGAAGATTCTTATACGTTTTATTGCAAAATAGGCAGCACGGGAAGTTGTCAGCAGCCTAATGCGCAAAGGCCTACAGGGCGCTACATGCGCCTGTTTTAGCACTTATCTGTATCGATGTAAGGAAAAGCTAATTTAAATGACTACTACTTACTTATAAGTTATATGAAATTATACAAAAAGGGCAAAAAGATAAATAACTCCAAAAAATCCATGACGCGCACGAGGAGCCTAGACGCACTGCTCTCCATATAAGATTTTTTTTCTTATTCTGATTTGACAAGTTACTAGTCATTACACAGAACCATTGCCATCTGACCTCCTCAATTCAAAGGGCGAACCAGTAACTCATCGCATAAGAGCCAATTACCTATCAAGAGTTAACGACTCTTTAAAGTGCTGTCTAAGGCGCGGTCTCTACAAGGACAAACGCCTGGACCGAAACATATATAATCAACATCTGCTCCGAGCGGCAATCGAACCCGCGATCGTCGAGGCTCAAAGCAGGCTAATTACAAGCTTTTTCTCTTCACGCATTCAAATTTTTGATATTATAATGAATGAAGTATACCTACCAGAGTATATTGCGATGAATCATATATAACAATGATTTTTATATAGGCATTCCTTAATATACTATAATAGACCAAAATTTCTCATTTAATAAAAATTAGTCATTAATTATGTTTATGACGTCATTAGTTATGGCACCTATTATATGGCACCTATGGCATGGTATTAACACCTTAATTCATAGAATCATAGGGTCGTGACTCATTCTTCTTATTACTATGTTAGATAAAATTACTCACGCATAAATTATTCTGCAAAGCAAACGATTATATAACGAATTAATGGTGGCACGTAAAATACTAGTGAAATTACTGGGCAGAGGAGATTCATCAACCAATATCACGTGGTTGGCAACGCGTGAGTGGCACCTACTAATGGTGCTGCAAGCGCTCATAGGCTAAGGCAATCACCTACCATCAGGTAGGCCGTATGCTTGTTTGCCAACTTGTAACATAAAAAAAATACTCTTCAAGCTGCGTTGTTGATATCTCTTGATAATAAGCATTGCGGTCTATAGACGCTTTTAGTGATCGGGCCAAGGAGAGGAGAAAGGTTTGCAAATATGCTTTAGTATCACGCAAAAACAGATAAAGGTTATAGTATGCAAATAGTTTAATACCTTCTATTTGGGGAAATGCAGTTACTCGAGCGCCGGGACGGGTGCAATGGTGCAGGAGCTGTGGGACTCGGAGCCTGAACACTCACTAAAACCACTAAGTTCCTATATAGCGCCGTAGGTGGTGTTCGCAGGATTGCTGACTCATTCAACTGCGACGCCCCGAAATAATTTAATACATGGATTAACAAATACACTACTTTATATGGAAGAATATATAATACAATAAATATAAAGACGTAAATACTTGATGTTTGATGGTCATTTGTCTTATGTAATACCAAGCTTCAATGACTCAACGGTAGCAGGCCCGAGTTGTAATGCAAGTGTTGCAAGTTCGACTCCACTACTATTACAAGTAGCAAGCTTATTTGGAAGAAGAAATATTTGCTAATATTCTTTAAAAAATAGTAATGCAAAAGCACAGAAAATTATGAAATAAAGCAATAAATCAAAATCAAAATTAATTTTATTTAAGACGACGAAGTAAAAAGTACTTTTGAATGGTCAAATAAAATAAATAAATAAACGCTGCACACTCAACGGCCCCCATTAGGATAGTAACATCCTGTGTCGGGGTCCGGAAACATTCACAATGACAAGGACAAATACACCCAGACAGGAAAATATGCTTGCATGGACAATACAAACATATTATGCTCCGAGCGGGAATCGAACCCGCGACCTGTGGCGTTTAAGGCAGGTTCGCTACCGCTGCGCCACAACGTCGTCATCCTCATCGTCAATGCTACCGACGATTCGGAATGTTGATTCTATCGAGAAGAACTGACAAGAAACTCGACAGTTACTCTTTTCAAATATATGTTGTTTACATAATTATGAAGATTTGAAACTTGTTTATAGGCAGTTCCAATAAGCAATCTGGAATTCTGTTAAAAATGCGAATACTGGAGCCCCTTAAAAGAGTTACTGCCATTACGAAACGAATTACGAAAGCTAGGATTACAAAGTTTTTGCTACAAGACTTTAAATTATTCCTAATATATAAGAGGTTAGAATAAATAAATTGATTGAAATATAGAAGAAATATGTAATAGACTTTCTTGTTCATTTTTTGAAAGTGATAATGTAGGTTAGTAGCAAGACCGAAGTTTAAATGCACACCTGTCAGTGTGTCTGTTATCGAAACTGCATAATATTATTGTTTGAATGTAGTTTTTATGCGCGGCGCGTGTTCTGACTCAGCGCACGTGCGAAGGCCATTGATGTAATACTGATGGAAGTGACTTGGAGCGCGGTTTTCCTGTTGACTATTATTGTTATTTAATTTGACACATCTTGCGATATATTGGTCACCAACTATACCTTAATTATGTACCTATGCCTGTGGCTTCCTCCATTTTTAATGTAGCACATTTAATGAATTATATAAAAAATTGGTTCTTCATAAACTTTCATCCCCTATTAAAGGCCCTCAAGCCTAGCCTCCTACAAAGTCTAATCTATGTCTGTACAAAATATTATCAAAATTGGTGCAGTAGTTTAGGCATGAAAGCGTAAAAAATAGATAGATGAAGTTACTTTCGCCTGTACTAGGAGTGGTATCGTAGTCTACACTAGGAGTGGATACGACAATAGCCCAAGGAGATCACGATCGAGCCTGCATCTCTCGCGTTAACGGAGCGCAGTCGGCCTTCCCACTGCTGATCTATTGAGGCTTCTAATTTACTACTGAAATATTAAAATCCCACTTAAAAATTAATCCATCATATCTAGTAACATACAATCTTTGTTGTATAAAGCGAAAACTTTATCGTGTACGAAATATCAATGTGTTGATTAATAGTGACTCATAGTGAGTGTGACTGGCTGACTTTGATGGTCACTTGAGATGACTGACTTCCTGTCTTAACTGTATAGCGCCAATAGTAGATATATAAATGGTAGTTTGTGTGTATGTGTCACCATACATATGTATACCATGATGTCCTTGGCAGACTGATAGGCACTTATGTAAGTGACTAAGTGAGGTCAGGTCCTAGATACTACATATTAAGGTCCAGCGTGTGTGTTTCTGTGTGTTCGGGAGCAATACATGACGATCGTTGTGTCGTGCTTTAAGCCTTGACGATCGTGGGTTCGATTCCCGCTCGGAACAGGTGATTGTTATAAATTTATGCCTCAATTTGGGCGTCTGACCTGAGTATCGGAGAGCACGTTAAGCTGTCGGTCCCGCTTGTTACCATAACATATGACAATAGTCGTTAACTCTTGATAGGCTATTTCCTCTTATCCAATGAGTTACTGGTTCGCCTTTTGGGTTGCGGAAGTTAGATGGCAATCGCTCTGTGTAAAAACTAGTAACCCGTCAAATCAGGATAAGAATATAAGCATACCCTGGGTAAATACTGGGAATGGTAGTTCTGAATTACAGTGGGACACGGTGAGGATACCAATTAGGATAAGACTTCAGTCTTATCAGTCAGTCGGGAATCGAACCAGCGGCTGTCGAGGTTCCAAGCAAACTAGCTGCCAGCACACCACAAAGGTCGTCAACCCCTGAATAGAGGTTGTTGATCGACCGTGGAGTTGGTTATTCGGTCGAATACTTAAGACTGACCCGTTCACCGTCGATTCCTTGATTGACGATGTTGTGGCGCAGCGGTAGCGAACCTGCCTTAAACGCCACAGGTCGCGGGTTCGATTCCCGCTCGGAGCATAATATGTTTGTATTGACCATGCAAGCATATTTTCCGGTCTGGGTGTATTTGTCCTTGTCATTGTGAATGTTTCCGGACCCCCGACACAGGATATTACTATCCTAATGGGGACCGTTGAGTGTGCAGCGTTTATTTATTTATTTATTCCTTTTCTTCTTTCGTTTCCTAGAATATTCTAGATTCATCCAAGCGAAGCAAACAGAAGAAGCTTCTAGTAAATAGAAACAGCGTGCAAAAATTCGCATATTATATATTTATCTTGCTTTTTATGTATAAAAACGTGCCATTTAAGTTAAGTCGTTACCTGTTACGTGACTACATCTGCTTCTATGCGGAATTTGTCTTAATAACAAACATACATACTAATATAAAAATGTCCAAGGCTGTCTGTCACTCTATATTTGTTATATTGGAAAGAACTATTAATCACTAAATCGATTTTTATTAAACCTTTATTCGTTTAGAAAGATAGTTAACATTTATGAAAAAGATATCTTAGTATGAAAATTTATTAAATTATTAATTCCAAAAAATGTTGAAAAATAAACAAAACGTGTTTGTCGAAACTTTGTAATTTAATGGCGGACAAAGCTACGTGAAAAGCTAGTTATATTTATAAACAATGTTTATATAATATCATAGTGATTTAAGATTTTGAATACGATTTGATTTTTGATTAGCAGTAATAGAGCCAGGCTCCTCTCAACACAAATTTGCCGGCTCGATCGTGGAAATACTACCCTCTCACAGAAAATCGGTGTAAAGTAACATTATCAGTAGGTACTGTTGCGTTTCGTGCGATGAGTGAGAGCGCCGAATGCCCAATATCACGCACCCTCAAATACCACTACACTTCAAGTATTGCAAAGTTTCATAGGTTGCGGTAACTGCTTACAATCAAGCGTATCGTATCCTTGGTTGTCAACCGTCATAAAATAAAAAAAAATGTAGCTGTTTATTTATACATTAAAATATACGTGGACTAAAATGCGATTAAAATTTAGGTTTTACTTCGGTTTATCGAATGGTTAGTGACCAATATTTTGTTTTCGAAACGTTGGTTTCAACCCCCTCCAAGTGAGACGCCGCTATTAGTGTCAGACCAACCAACAACCTAGTGTCAGAGTTGTTTGTTATACTGTGTGTATCGTATAGAAATACCACTGCCCATACAATAAGTAGCCTCAAAGTTTTATAAACAACGCACCCGGTAGAGGCTGATGGATCATTACAAAACAAGAACAGCTCCTTGCCGGCTCTTATTGAAGAGAGAATGAATGAAAAGGATGGGATATGACGCGAAACGAAACCCAAAAGTACGGAGACTGCTACATCATAGAGATCTTTTGTGGGAACAAATTACTTTCCTTATCGAAGCCTGTTCTTGCTGGAAATTATGAAAAATGTTAATGTTTTTGAAAGTCTTTTTCAACGCTTGTTTATTTTCCGTGAAAGGTAATTCGATACGACCGAAGCCGCGGGAATTAATTAGTAATTCAATAATCGCTGGCGTTTCTTTGTTTTGATTTTCTCACGGCGTGTGTCATGTTACTGTAGACATGAATAATATAATTGTAATGCGTTAAAATCATTAATAGTTTCACACGCGTTATCTTGACATCGTTAACCTTATATGTCTTCTTCTGTCTAAAGTTCAGGTTTGAAATGATTGAAGTATTCGGGATCACTTAGGTTTGAACCCTTGAGCCGCAGCTTGGGGACAGAATAGGCAGTAATTATTTTTTTAAACAATATTACCAATCCTTTTTAAGGCATTACTAATATTCCTATTGCCCCTCACATAAGCTCGAAGCTTGCGCTAGGAGTACGACAATAGTCCAAGGGTCAGGATCGAACCCTGGACTCTCGCGTCAAAGGAGCGGAGTCGATTTTTCTACCGTTGAGCTATAGAGGCTTCTTAAATTGAAGCTCAAAAATGTTTTTTTTCACAAAACTTTAGTAACAACGTCATCAATCATACAGAAAACAGTAGCCATTTTTACGTTCAAAGTAATAACGAAAAATTATAATTATGTATGAGCAATAAAAACTTTTCTGCGACTGGCTTCCTGTTCACGGGTAGAACTCAAGACACAAACACACAAATAGTTTGATCGGCGAAGTACTATCCTCTCGCAGAAAATTGGCGTAACAGCATAAGTATCGTTATGTTTCGTGCGATGAATTAGAGCGCTGGAGGCCCAATCTCCCCCTCTATTCCTTGGGTTGGCAATCCGCATGTGATATTTCAAGTACGCGCGCGTTCATAGGTTGTGGCGGACCATATACATGTTTGCCAACCGAGATAGCATAAAAGACGCAATTTATTGCATTATCTCTACATAGGAAAGATCTAGAAAAGCAAAACCAGTGTTAACTCAAAAATCTGCCCAGAGCAGGACTTGAACCCGGGCAGCGGCGTTTAGAGGCATCTTTAAATTATACACGTAAAATGTAGGCTTCTCATGCGAGAGGAACTAGGATAAAAAGCTTGTGATATAATAATTCTCAAAAAAAAAAAGATTAGAGATGCGTATTTTATTCGCCCGGCATTTTCGTATTTCGTATTCAAATCCGTTGAAATTATGCTATCATAAACAACGCATTCCACCCGAGGACAGCGTGACGTATAAATCATCATAAATCCACCAGATTAGGGATGTACCGTTCCCCACCCCAAGTCTGTCCTTTGTAGGGCTCCCGCTAACCGTACGATTTGATAGTAGATTAGATAGTACCTAAGTCCACAAGTCTAGTCTAGTCTCATCAGTTTCATAAGTCATAAGTCAAATCCATCGTCGCCATCAAAGAGTATAAAAGATATGGAGATGCTATATTCGTCTACAGAAAATTTTAATCAACAAATATTACATAAAAAGACGAAAAAGTAATAAACATAGAGTTGCGTTATTCATCGTGTGGTTGTGGGAGAAACTCCAAGCATTTCCCAGGTCTTGCGACCGGGTTGTAGGTTTAAGGAGACCTCTTTTCTGATATGCATCAACGCTCACCTTGCACTGCCTGCATTCCTCCTCCTCTCTAGCCAAATTTAAAAAGAGCCCGTCAGAGCTGCTTTAGATGCTCATTCTAAAATAGAACTCACTGCAGCTTACTTAACTATTTCATTTTATTTTCTTTAATTGAGTAAATAACTGGGCAACACTAACAATATAAATAAGCCATTTAATAAACATTAAAAATATATGAAGGAAAATATAATAAAATCTTTTGTTTGGAATTAGTAATAATGATTATATTTTAAATTGTTTTATAAATGTATAAGATTCGATTAATAGCAATTACTATATGCATTTAACCGATTTTCAGAACATTTTTCATTTCTTGGCAGCCATTTCGAGTCACATTTTGGCATTGACCTTGATACCCATTATTTCGAGTTAGTTATCATTTCCGTAGTTTTAATCTCTATGATCCCCATAGTTTTTATACAACATAGAATTATGAATTCAATCAAAGAATAGAATTCAGTAGAACTCGTCAACTCTCACAACCGTCATGAACGTCTTTCTCAAAAATCGCAGTCTGTCAGCACGTTTCAGTCGGTGGTTGTCTCCGTTAAAATAATATTTTTAAAGTAATATCTATATGTATCTATATACACGTATAATGAATTGAGTAGGCTATCCCGTAGCTATAATTATTTCATGTAAGCATATTTAGATACTCTTTTTCATATTTATGAATAAATATAACTAATTTATCATATCATAATAAATATTGTAAAATATTTATTATGATAGTTGAAACTTAAAAACAAGCTATGCACTCTCTAGGTACAGCGGACTTAATTACTTTATAGCTCTATGTAGTTCAAAATGTTAAATCAATGTTCAAAAACCAGTGTTCCCAACTCAGATGTTTTCCCCTAAATTTAGGATGAAAATAAGTGAGTTCGGATTTTATATTTTTATGTTGTTCAATCAAATAAAATCAAATATTTTTATTCAACATAAAAAGCATAACACTTATTTGTAGAAAGTCAGATAATACCAAGTAAGGAATATACATATAAAGCCTTATGGTTTGAATTATATTTATCAGCATTGATAAGTAATTATCTGGATGATTCTGGAGACACTTATAGACATCGTATGTTAAAAGACGCTTTCATATTATTTCAGCAGCTTTATGTTATAATATATGCCTAATTGTTGTATTTTGTTTGAGATATTTCCAAATAGTTGAGCGGTTTCAAGGGGTTTTGACAGCAGTTTAAGGGTAAATATTTTTTCCGAGTTGGTATCATCATATCTGTCATGTTTACCTCCCGACGCAAAAACGTTGCTTGTGTGTACAATCCATGTCTATGTAGTTGTGCCTACCTGTTTTGCAAAAAAGCCTAATAAGTCCCTAAGTCCATCTATTTTTTAAGAAAGTCACTAAGTCCATCATAAAGTCCCTAAGTCCACGTTTTTTCCGCAACATTTTTCCGATTTTCTTTAACAAATTTGAAAAAGACATATTTATTTTAAGCCTATGGGAAAAAGACTTTAGGACCTACATTTGGATATCACAAATTTATTTCAAAGGCAAAAAAGGCGAAGTAAAACATATTAATGCACTTTTCTCAAAAGGGAAAAAACGGACTTAGGGATTTCTTGAACTGGACCATTGATATGTTAATTTTTGTCTTCCTGCTGGTAACAATTAGCTACAAGGTTTGAATTGAACTTATTTTAATGCCTGATTTAGTTTTCTTGATATGTTATTGACATAAATATTAACATTATTTATTTACAATACAGTATTTATTTATTTCATAGGAAGCCAACATGATATACAGTGTTAAATTTACATTTTAAATACTTATGACACACATTTTACATACTATACCACACTTAAAGGCTAACTCAGCATGTATAGAAAAAAATCAGACTGCTTTTACTTAAATCATGCACTCATCTAAAAATAAACCAAAAACAAACAAAAATTTAAACAAAAATGTAACCTATAATCTAATACTTCAAAATATAAAAAAAAAAAAAAACAAAATTTAAAAGAAAATATAACAAACAGTATAATACATAATAATCAGTGATCGTGCTGTACTAATCCTGAAAAACATCTTTTAATCTTATTTTTAAAACATTTCGTGGAATCCCTAAAAATATCAATATCCGCATCCCTAAAAATGCAATTATAGTTTTTTATAGCCCTATTTAACGGTGCCACTATCCCTAAATTGGTTTTGGAAAATTGATATTTAAATGTTTATCCCTAATATAGCATAAAAAATAATGGAATAAAACATTTTATACCACATAAAGATTTGAATGAGTGCTAGCTTCTTCCTGCGGCTTTGCTCGCTGGAATACTCATTTTTACTGAGGCACTTTTATGGCAATACAGAAGTAATTGGTTCTCCATACAAACTTTCAATCCCTATTTCACTTATTTCAAGTTTTCAGCACTTTTAATACGGAATATATTGGCTCTCCGAACAAACTTTCATATCTTATATTACACCCACTTCAAGTTTTCCGCGACAAAATTTGGAAAGTAGGGCAAGGACTCTACTCCACCTGATGGTTAGTGGCGGGGAAGTCCAAACGCGAAGGCAGCTAATATAGTGCGGAAGGCAATCGCGTTAGCCATCCTCCTGTCTACCCGCAAGACCCTCTTCACGCCTCGTTTGTATGAGTACAGATTATAGGAAGGAACATATTGTATCCATGCTATGCTATGTACAATATGCTATGCCTTTTGTGTCCATGCTGTTTTATATGTTACAAGTTGCCAAGCAAGCATACGGCGCACCTGATGGTAAACGGTTGCCGTAGCCTATGAGCGCGCGCAGCACCATTAGTAGGTGCCACTCACGAAAAAAAAATAGGTAAATGGTTACTTACACATGGTTGTTACTGATCACAATATAGTATTATACTGAATTATAAAATTGATAATCGATAAGAATAAGAATAGGGATTATTCCTTATCAAAAATTGTTATTATCTTGTTTGATGAAATATTATGCGATATATTTTAGATTTTATTATTGACATTATATAAATAAAAAAATTGTATAAAATATGTCTGTTTGTTGTTTAATGTCTATGTTAATAGTTTCCAAGTCTTTTTTATGTTACGAAGGTGGCCAAACAAGCACAGGGTTCGCCTGATGTCAAACAGTTACCGCAACCTATGAACGCGCGCTTTAAGTATTTACATGGGCGTTGTCAACCCAAGGAAGGGAACGTCATGGTTGTGTGCGCAAGCGACCCCATGACGTCACAATATGGCGATGAGGGTTCCACTGAGTTTTAGTGGGTATTGCCGTTTGACTAACACCCCGAGTCCCACACTACCACTGCCTAGTGTACTTGACGAGTACACGACGTGTACGTGCAGGGAAAAAAGGAAGGGAAGAGAGGGAGTGAGAGATTGGGTCTTACTCATCTCACAAAACACAACAGTACTAACACTGTTGCTGAGTGAGGGTAGTGCTTCCCGGGTCGAGCCCATTTGCCTTATTTGTGTAGCCCCATCATGTATGTGACAATTATATAATGATATAGCGAAGAAATTTTGATTTTAGCACAATAAGATTAGAATATAAACAAGAAGTAGATAAAAATTATCTTTTTAGAAAATGTAACGCGATTAGAGATTTATTTATACTTTATCAGTTGTAAGGAAAAGATAATTATTACTTATCTATACATACATAGGCAAGGATAAAACAGATTCGTTTCTTTTTCTCCGATAATTTGCTGAATAATTTGCTAATAAACTGTAATAGATAGATAATTGGAATTTTCATAGATTATTCATTTCTATGGCAGATATAATACATAATAAAAACAAAAATCAAACGAATAAAAAAATTAAAGGGGAGCCTCATACAATTAACTTAACATTTTATTCTACAGTTTTACGGAATCCTTTATGTCCGATTTTCATGTAATTAGAAGTTAAGCTATAATTATTATTATTAATAATAAACTGTTCGTGCTAGTTTTAATAACAATTAATTTTCCTTTTAGCGTTATATTCAAGACTTGTATGTCTATTACGAAACTTAATCTCAACTTTATAAGTATTAACATAATGGGTAAGACTTTTATAACTAAATGAATAGTTATTTAAATTTTCTTTTCTACTTGACTGTAAAAGAATTTACATTTTTTTTATAATGAATAAATTTCTCTAAAATATAAAATCTCATATATAAAGTTCTCGTGTCACAATGTTAGTTACCACACTCCTCCGAAACGGTTTGACCGATTATAATGAAACTTTATTTGTATATACAATAGGTCTGAGAATCGGCTACTATCTATTTTTTATACGCCTATATGTTAAGGGTGGTCCACCCCAAAATTTTTAATTTTATTTTTTCAACTAAATTTTTAATTTTATTTTTATATGACGTGGCATTAAAAATAGATACAACTCTAACTTTTCACCCTTCTACCAACAACCCCTATTTCTTAATAGCCATAATTAGTAAATCAACAACTTTCACCGGTGTCACTTCTAGACTCGGGTAGAGGGAGCTGCTATCGGGTCCCGGATTATTTTTGGGGCAGGACGACGTCTGCTGGGCCCGCTAGTTTTTTATACAATTTTAAGTACCACCTTTCTATATCCAGAAGTGCTTTGCTGTTGCTAAGCCTCATGTGGAAATACGACTTATTAAACGTCCCTCCCACACCATGGGAGGATCGTCCGACCAGGCGGGTGATATTGCCTGCCGAAGCCCAACGACTTACGTTGGAAAGCTGTATATATACTTTAGAAGCGTAGAGAACTCTGATAGCGCGATTTAGGATCGTGACGATCATTGATAATCAATATCGTTGCGTAGTATGCCATTTAGGTGTCGCTGTAGCTTGGTGCGAGATTCACTCATCGCCGAGTGCACCTACTGATCGGTAGGTTAAGCAACTTTAGGCGCGGTCAGACACTAGATGGGTGATCGCATAGTGGTATTACAATCGAGCATCTCTCTGCTTCGGACGCCACGTAAAAAGTAGGTCCCGGCTGTTGAGAATTTGACAAAAGTTGATAAGTCAAGTCAGGTCAAGTCAAGGCCTACGGGCGACCTGAACAACTCTGACACTAGGTTGGCCACTAACCACTCGAAAAGAAGGTGCGAGATTGTGACAATCTTGTCTTTCTATCGCGTCGCGTCGTGTTGCATGTAGATGTCGCTACACCTAGTAGCTCAAGGTCGACTGCAGTTTTATTAATTATATGTAGATAAAGACAATTCTTATAGAACTTTATAGAGTTAAATATATAAAGAAACAGTCAGCTAGTGAGACTACAAAAAACGTATAGAAATAAGAATTTCCTGTTACAGTACAGATAATAATGATTCAGACGAACCGACAATGGTGGAAGAATATATAAAAAAATAACAAACGACGGATATTGATTTTTTATTCGATCGGTTAAGTGAATGTCGTTGACACTGAAACAATGTACTATACACTCTTCGAGCAATGAATTTTTTTTTTTTTTTGAACTTTATTAATTGATTTGGGATTTTTATCAACAGGAGTACCAATTCCATCTAAACACGAACTCATCAAAAAACCAATCACAAACTTCAAATTAAACATTACTAATAATAATAATCTAATAAAAAAGGTGTGTGTGCGATTCACCCACGATAGAAGTAAAACATTAGTAAATCGACAAAAGAATAAGATGAATATATATAACACACCACGCCGACTTCTTACTAAAAAGCTGTAATACGCAGCCGCATACATATTATTATATATATATCAAACAGGATCAAATAATCCCCTAGGAATTAATAGAAACCTAGATAAAATTCCATTTCATCCTTTTTTTGTATTTAAAGATTTAATTGGATTTATCATTTTAATTTTTTTATTAGTTTTATTATCATTAATTAATCCTTATATATATATTATATATTTTTTTTTATTTAAGTGCTGAAAAATCTAAGTAATTTTTAGTATTAGTAATGACTTATTGTATTTTTTTACACCACAAAAGTGGCAAAGAAGCATACGGCCGTCTTGTGGGTAGCGATGACCGTAGCTTAACGTTGCTTTCAATACCTATATAATAATAGGTAATTACAGTATGTGTTATTATGTATATAGCTTTTGCCCCTGGCTTTGTATACTAAAATTACGATTTTTAATGAAGTGCCTTTTATCCCATACAAACTTTGAACCCAAATACAAAAAGCGTTAGAACTTATATTCATTTTTCTTAATTTCTAGTTTATAAACAAAAAAATCATGCTTCAAAAATAACAAACTTCTATAAAAAATTGCAACCTGTTTTTACCCCCTTAAGTTGTGTATAAGTTGGGGTTAGGGACAGAGTATATCACAATAGAACCCTGCCATAGGCGCCACAGGTTGCGGGAACAGATGTTTGTATTGACCATACAGGCATGTGTTCCGGTCTGGGTGTGTTTGTCCTTGTCCTGGTACTTTTTACCATTCACTCATTTTTCTTTATGTTACGACTTGGCAACAAGCATACGACCCACCAGATGGTAAATGGTTGCCGTAGCCTATGAGCGCTTGCAGCACCATTAGTAGGTGCCACTCACGCGTTTCCAACCTCGAGTTATTAGTTTCTTAAATTTCCTCTGTCCAGTAATTTCACTAGCCTCCAGTGCCCTTAAAACCGGAACACAGTAATTCCTAATACACTACTATTTGGCGGCAGACTATTTGACACTTCGGTGGTACCTACCTAGCCGGCCTCTTGCAACAAAAGACCTACCACTAGTGTGACTGATTGTACTGGTGGAATAATCTCTGCTGTGACAGAAGTTATTCCAACAGCCGGCGATGGGGTCGTCACGTCCCGACGCCGGGAAATTTTACTTACACCTTTGAGTAAATCATACCAGCCGTTAACATCTCAGTAATTCATCACTATCACATGAACGACAAGTCCCACGTTGTGTCATCATCACCAAATCAACAATTGTTCCGAGTAAGGTATTATAATTATAGTGATTCATAAAACTAGTTTTTATTAATCTTGTTGTTTCAAGGCGATGCGGTTATTTAAACTTTAAATTCTTATTATACTTATTCCTTTAGTGGTTAATATTAATTAATTATTTATGCCTTTTGAGAAGGAAATACATTTTATGGTAGTACAGTTGTGTTGTTTTCGTTAACAACTGTTATAGTGTGCTGTTTTAACCTCGGCGGTCGCGGGTTTGATTCCCGTTTGTTATAAATCTGTTTAGGCTTGGGTAATATCTGTTTCGGTTTGGGTGTTTGTCTTTGAGAGTCTTCCCACCGTGTCTTGGAGAGCACATTAAGCTGTCCGCCGCAGTTAATCTGATAATAATCGTTGACTCTTGATAGGTCATTTGATCTAATCCATTGCGTTATCGGTTCGTAAAAAAACAGATCCTGGATAAAATACCGGGAATAAAGCTAGGAAGAAGAAGTGTATGCTTGTTTTCGCCACGAATATACATGAATAGGGACGTTCTACCATCTAAGAGAATTCAAGCTGTTTCCGGCTTCACTCGCGCGGTCTAGTTTGTGTGTTGGGATGTTTGTTACTCAATTAGGCATAAACTGCTGAATGGATTTGGATGAAATTTGGCACAGATAAAGATTGTTACCTGGATTAACTTTTTATGCTAGAAAAATGTTCGGTCCCCGTGGGATAATCAAAAACATGCTACAGGACGTATTCAATTGATATTCGGCCTTAAAGATGTTTGGAACTATAATTGATTATAAATGATTAATTTCTCGCTGGAGTCAATACTAAGGTCACTGCGGACGCGGCAGAGGGCTAGTACAGTTTTAGGAATCAGAAGTGAGTAGACTTTATAAAAATAACAATTTAAAAAGATCTTCTTTACAAATGATCGAAATCCACATACATCGGTGAGCGGTTTTATTACGGACCTATCTAACATATAATATATTAACACTATTTAACAAATTAAATACGTTAAATCAAATATATGAACGTCCGCTCAGCACGAGGCTTACAAATAAGAAGAGCCCGTAGTTTCGCACGGTGTTTTATACTTTCGTTTCTTTTTTTTTCATCAACCGCCAACATTATTTGTAACAATATTTTATTTTTATTGCACTGAACACTAATTCTAAAATAAAAGTTACTCTTCACAGCATCTGCTCTGGCAGTGAAAGCCACCTTTCTCGCCTCGATAGCTATACTGATGGATAAAACCGTAAAACATATACACAAAGCTCCATCCACACACTGATATTCTTAGAATTCTTCTTTACGTTTTTGAGTCATTCTTTATAATGTTTTCCTTCCTCACACACCTCAGCATAATATTCAAATCAAACCAGCGTTTAAAATTACCGCATATTTAAGGAATTTCCTTTTGGTAAAATCCAAATAACAATCCGGAGAGAACAATTACCTTGTCTAGGTCTTCTTTGTCGAAAGTCCAAATAAATATATAAATGCTAAACTCAAAGCAACTTAAATATATTTTTGGTCAGGGGTCTGAAAAACTGAAAATACACACATTATAGACAGAGACATTTTGGTAACACTGACAAAGACAAACACACCTGCCTGTATGGTCAATACAAACATCTGCTCTGAGTGGGAATCGAAGACGCGACCTGAAAAAAATAATCTAGTAGAAAACGAACTAGAAACCGCATATATGAACATTTGCAGTCACTATAGAATAATTAAATCAATGATAACTAAAGGCTGAACTTGCCTTACTTTATTGTAGGTTTAAAGCTTATGAAACATTTGACCGCAAAACCGTAATAAATTGTTCTATATAAGAACGACTCATGTTTCAAAGGGCTGTTACGTCAGATAGTCCAATGTGTCTTTGTCACTGAAGATTCTTATACGTTTTATTGCAAAATAGGCAGCACGGGAAGTTGTCAGCAGCCTAATGCGCAAAGGCCTACAGGGCGCTACATGCGCCTGTTTTAGCACTTATCTGTATCGATGTAAGGAAAAGCTAATTTAAATGACTACTACTTACTTATAAGTTATATGAAATTATACAAAAGGGGCAAAAAGATAAATAACTCCAAAAAATCCATGACGCGCACGAGGAGCCTAGACGCACTGCTCTCCATATAAGATTTTTTTTCTTATTCTGATTTGACAAGTTACTAGTCATTACACAGAACCATTGCCATCTGACCTCCTCAATTCAAAGGGCGAACCAGTAACTCATCGCATAAGAGCCAATTACCTATCAAGAGTTAACGACTCTTTAAAGTGCTGTCTAAGGCGCGGTCTCTACAAGGACAAACGCCTGGACCGAAACATATATAATCAACATCTGCTCCGAGCGGCAATCGAACCCGCGATCGTCGAGGCTCAAAGCAGGCTAATTACAAGCTTTTTCTCTTCACGCATTCAAATTTTTGATATTATAATGAATGAAGTATACCAGAACCTACCAGAGTATATTGCGATGAATCATATATAACAATGATTTTTATATAGGCATTCCTTAATATACTATAAATTATAATAGACCAAAATTTGGATTTCTCATTTAATAAAAATTAGTCATTAATTATGTTTATGACGTCATTAGTTATGGCACCTATTATATGGCACCTATGGCATGGTATTAACACCTTAATTCATAGAATCATAGGGTCGTGACTCATTCTTCTTATTACTATGTTAGATAAAATTACTCACGCATAAATTATTCTGCAAAGCAAACGATTATATAACGAATTAATGGTGGCACGTAAAATACTAGTGAAATTACTGGGCAGAGGAGATTCATCAACCAATATCACGTGGTTGGCAACGCGTGAGTGGCACCTACTAATGGTGCTGCAAGCGCTCATAGGCTAAGGCAATCACCTACCATCAGGTAGGCCGTATGCTTGTTTGCCAACTTGTAACATAAAAAAAATACTCTTCAAGCTGCGTTGTTGATATCTCTTGATAATAAGCATTGCGGTCTATAGACGCTTTTAGTGATCGGGCCAAGGAGAGGAGAAAGGTTTGCAAATATGCTTTAGTATCACGCAAAAACAGATAAAGGTTATAGTATGCAAATAGTTTAATACCTTCTATTTGGGGAAATGCAGTTACTCGAGCGCCGGGACGGGTGCAATGGTGCAGGAGCTGTGGGACTCGGAGCCTGAACACTCACTAAAACCACTAAGTTCCTATATAGCGCCGTAGGTGGTGTTCGCAGGATTGCTGACTCATTCAACTGCGACGCCCCGAAATAATTTAATACATGGATTAACAAATACACTACTTTATATGGAAGAATATATAATACAATAAATATAAAGACGTAAATACTTGATGTTTGATGGTCATTTGTCTTATGTAATACCAAGCTTCAATGACTCAACGGTAGCAGGCCCGAGTTGTAATGCAAGTGTTGCAAGTTCGACTCCACTACTATTACAAGTAGCAAGCTTATTTGGAAGAAGAAATATTTGCTAATATTCTTTAAAAAATAGTAATGCAAAAGCACAGAAAATTATGAAATAAAGCAATAAATCAAAATCAAAATTAATTTTATTTAAGACGACGAAGTAAAAAGTACTTTTGAATGGTCAAATAAAATAAATAAATAAACGCTGCACACTCAACGGCCCCCATTAGGATAGTAACATCCTGTGTCGGGGGTCCGGAAACATTCACAATGACAAGGACAAATACACCCAGACAGGAAAATATGCTTGCATGGACAATACAAACATATTATGCTCCGAGCGGGAATCGAACCCGCGACCTGTGGCGTTTAAGGCAGGTTCGCTACCGCTGCGCCACAACGTCGTCATCCTCATCGTCAATGCTACCGACGATTCGGAATGTTGATTCTATCGAGAAGAACTGACAAGAAACTCGACAGTTACTCTTTTCAAATATATGTTGTTTACATAATTATGAAGATTTGAAACTTGTTTATAGGCAGTTCCAATAAGCAATCTGGAATTCTGTTAAAAATGCGAATACTGGAGCCCCTTAAAAGAGTTACTGCCATTACGAAACGAATTACGAAAGCTAGGATTACAAAGTTTTTGCTACAAGACTTTAAATTATTCCTAATATATAAGAGGTTAGAATAAATAAATTGATTGAAATATAGAAGAAATATGTAATAGACTTTCTTGTTCATTTTTTGAAAGTGATAATGTAGGTTAGTAGCAAGACCGAAGTTTAAATGCACACCTGTCAGTGTGTCTGTTATCGAAACTGCATAATATTATTGTTTGAATGTAGTTTTTATGCGCGGCGCGTGTTCTGACTCAGCGCACGTGCGAAGGCCATTGATGTAATACTGATGGAAGTGACTTGGAGCGCGGTTTTCCTGTTGACTATTATTGTTATTTAATTTGACACATCTTGCGATATATTGGTCACCAACTATACCTTAATTATGTACCTATGCCTGTGGCTTCCTCCATTTTTAATGTAGCACATTTAATGAATTATATAAAAAATTGGTTCTTCATAAACTTTCATCCCCTATTAAAGGCCCTCAAGCCTAGCCTCCTACAAAGTCTAATCTATGTCTGTACAAAATATTATCAAAATTGGTGCAGTAGTTTAGGCATGAAAGCGTGACAAACATACAGACAGTTGGAGTTACTTTCACGTTTTGTATATAAGAAGGAAAGTAGGAATTTCACATATATATATCAGTGATTGTTTTTCCTGTGGCCTTATTCCCCTTTTTTGGGTCGGGTCTTCTAATTTGACTTCTCCAGATACGTCTGCTCTGAGTCACCATGGGCTCTTTGGCATTTTTTTTAAGAATATCAGCGATGCCTTTTCAAGACATTACTAGTATTCCTATTGCCCACGGAGATCACGATCGAGCCTGCATCTCTCGCGTTAACGGAGCGCAGTCGGCCTTCCCACTGCTGATCTATTGAGGCTTCTAATTTACTACTGAAATATTAAAATCCCACTTAAAAATTAATCCATCATATCTAGTAACATACAATCTTTGTTGTATAAAGCGAAAACTTTATCGTGTACGAAATATCAATGTGTTGATTAATAGTGACTCATAGTGAGTGTGACTGGCTGACTTTGATGGTCACTTGAGATGACTGACTTCCTGTCTTAACTGTATAGCGCCAATAGTAGATATATAAATGGTAGTTTGTGTGTATGTGTCACCATACATATGTATACCATGATGTCCTTGGCAGACTGATAGGCACTTATGTAAGTGACTAAGTGAGGTCAGGTCCTAGATACTACATATTAAGGTCCTTCTATGTGTTTTAAGGTGTTTCTGTGTGTTCGGGAGCAATACATGACGATCGTTGTGTCGTGCTTTAAGCCTTGACGATCGTGGGTTCGATTCCCGCTCGGAACAGGTGATTGTTATAAATTTATGCCTCAATTTGGGCGTCTGACCTGAGTATCGGAGAGCACGTTAAGCTGTCGGTCCCGCTTGTTACCATAACATATGACAATAGTCGTTAACTCTTGATAGGCTATTTCCTCTTATCCAATGAGTTACTGGTTCGCCTTTTGGGTTGCGGAAGTTAGATGGCAATCGCTCTGTGTAAAAACTAGTAACCCGTCAAATCAGGATAAGAATATAAGCATACCCTGGGTAAATACTGGGAATGGTAGTTCTGAATTACAGTGGGACACGGTGAGGATACCAATTAGGATAAGACTTCAGTCTTATCAGTCAGTCGGGAATCGAACCAGCGGCTGTCGAGGTTCCAAGCAAACTAGCTGCCAGCACACCACAAAGGTCGTCAACCCCTGAATAGAGGTTGTTGATCGACCGTGGAGTTGGTTATTCGGTCGAATACTTAAGACTGACCCGTTCACCGTCGATTCCTTGATTGACGATGTTGTGGCGCAGCGGTAGCGAACCTGCCTTAAACGCCACAGGTCGCGGGTTCGATTCCCGCTCGGAGCATAATATGTTTGTATTGACCATGCAAGCATATTTTCCGGTCTGGGTGTATTTGTCCTTGTCATTGTGAATGTTTCCGGACCCCGACACAGGATATTACTATCCTAATGGGGACCGTTGAGTGTGCAGCGTTTATTTATTTATTTATTCCTTTTCTTCTTTCGTTTCCTAGAATATTCTAGATTCATCCAAGCGAAGCAAACAGAAGAAGCTTCTAGTAAATAGAAACAGCGTGCAAAAATTCGCATATTATATATTTATCTTGCTTTTTATGTATAAAAACGTGCCATTTAAGTTAAGTCGTTACCTGTTACGTGACTACATCTGCTTCTATGCGGAATTTGTCTTAATAACAAACATACATACTAATATAAAAATGTCCAAGGCTGTCTGTCACTCTATATTTGTTATATTGGAAAGAACTATTAATCACTAAATCGATTTTTATTAAACCTTTATTCGTTTAGAAAGATAGTTAACATTTATGAAAAAGATATCTTAGTATGAAAATTTATTAAATTATTAATTCCAAAAAATGTTGAAAAATAAACAAAACGTGTTTGTCGAAACTTTGTAATTTAATGGCGGACAAAGCTACGTGAAAAGCTAGTTATATTTATAAACAATGTTTATATAATATCATAGTGATTTAAGATTTTGAATACGATTTGATTTTTGATTAGCAGTAATAGAGCCAGGCTCCTCTCAACACAAATTTGCCGGCTCGATCGTGGAAATACTACCCTCTCACAGAAAATCGGTGTAAAGTAACATTATCAGTAGGTACTGTTGCGTTTCGTGCGATGAGTGAGAGCGCCGAATGCCCAATATCACGCACCCTCAAATACCACTACACTTCAAGTATTGCAAAGTTTCATAGGTTGCGGTAACTGCTTACAATCAAGCGTATCGTATCCTTGGTTGTCAACCGTCATAAAATAAAAAAAAATGTAGCTGTTTATTTATACATTAAAATATACGTGGACTAAAATGCGATTAAAATTTAGGTTTTACTTCGGTTTATCGAATGGTTAGTGACCAATATTTTGTTTTCGAAACGTTGGTTTCAACCCCCTCCAAGTGAGACGCCGCTATTAGTGTCAGACCAACCAACAACCTAGTGTCAGAGTTGTTTGTTATACTGTGTGTATCGTATAGAAATACCACTGCCCATACAATAAGTAGCCTCAAAGTTTTATAAACAACGCACCCGGTAGAGGCTGATGGATCATTACAAAACAAGAACAGCTCCTTGCCGGCTCTTATTGAAGAGAGAATGAATGAAAAGGATGGGATATGACGCGAAACGAAACCCAAAAGTACGGAGACTGCTACATCATAGAGATCTTTTGTGGGAACAAATTACTTTCCTTATCGAAGCCTGTTCTTGCTGGAAATTATGAAAAATGTTAATGTTTTTGAAAGTCTTTTTCAACGCTTGTTTATTTTCCGTGAAAGGTAATTCGATACGACCGAAGCCGCGGGAATTAATTAGTAATTCAATAATCGCTGGCGTTTCTTTGTTTTGATTTTCTCACGGCGTGTGTCATGTTACTGTAGACATGAATAATATAATTGTAATGCGTTAAAATCATTAATAGTTTCACACGCGTTATCTTGACATCGTTAACCTTATATGTCTTCTTCTGTCTAAAGTTCAGGTTTGAAATGATTGAAGTATTCGGGATCACTTAGGTTTGAACCCTTGAGCCGCAGCTTGGGGACAGAATAGGCAGTAATTATTTTTTTAAACAATATTACCAATCCTTTTTAAGGCATTACTAATATTCCTATTGCCCCTCCACATAAGCTCGAAGCTTGCGCTAGGAGTGGGTACGACAATAGTCCAAGGGTCAGGATCGAACCCTGGACTCTCGCGTCAAAGGAGCGGAGTCGATTTTTCTACCGTTGAGCTATAGAGGCTTCTTAAATTGAAGCTCAAAAATGTTTTTTTTCACAAAACTTTAGTAACAACGTCATCAATCATACAGAAAACAGTAGCCATTTTTACGTTCAAAGTAATAACGAAAAATTATAATTATGTATGAGCAATAAAAACTTTTCTGCGACTGGCTTCCTGTTCACGGGTAGAACTCAAGACACAAACACACAAATAGTTTGATCGGCGAAGTACTATCCTCTCGCAGAAAATTGGCGTAACAGCATAAGTATCGTTATGTTTCGTGCGATGAATTAGAGCGCTGGAGGCCCAATCTCCCCCTCTATTCCTTGGGTTGGCAATCCGCATGTGATATTTCAAGTACGCGCGCGTTCATAGGTTGTGGCGGACCATATACATGTTTGCCAACCGAGATAGCATAAAAGACGCAATTTATTGCATTATCTCTACATAGGAAAGATCTAGAAAAGCAAAACCAGTGTTAACTCAAAAATCTGCCCAGAGCAGGACTTGAACCCGGGCAGCGGCGTTTAGAGGCATCTTTAAATTATACACGTAAAATGTAGGCTTCTCATGCGAGAGGAACTAGGATAAAAAGCTTGTGATATAATAATTCTCAAAAAAAAAAAGATTAGAGATGCGTATTTTATTCGCCCGGCATTTTCGTATTTCGTATTCAAATCCGTTGAAATTATGCTATCATAAACAACGCATTCCACCCGAGGACAGCGTGACGTATAAATCATCATAAATCCACCAGATTAGGGATGTACCGTTCCCCACCCCAAGTCTGTCCTTTGTAGGGCTCCCGCTAACCGTACGATTTGATAGCGGCGTGGCGCCAGCATTTAATAATTTAATACAGAATAGCAATAATTATGACGATTGGTAAGAATCAAAAATTTTAAATATAAATAAATACTGGTAATAAATTATGTAATCTTTGCTATTTAATCGGAAGCGTGGACTGAATATTGTCTCTGAAATTTCTACCAGAACTTTTTATTTTCAATCATGAACCGTCAGGTTGGCAAACAAGAATACGGTACGCTTGATTGAAAGCAGTCTCCGCGACCGACGAACGCTTGCAAAACTTGAAGTATATATACGCGAATATAATTACATGCGCGTTTTCAGCCCGAAGGGTATAGGAGGGAAGAGATGAGAATGGAAAAAAGCAAGGGTTAAGAGGGGTGGGAAAAGGGCTTCCGGCGCTCTAACTCATCACACGGAACGCAATAGTACCTACCACTGTTACTTTACGCCGATTTTCTGTGAGAGGTTAATACTACTGCAAGTATTTATTCTACCATATGTAAATAAATACCTAGACTCTGTATCTGTAAAACCGGAAGTCATAATCAAGTTTAGATAGCTGTGTAAGTTATTGCAATCTTACAATAGCTAATTTACAAGTTACACGCTTAGTCGGAGGGGAAATATGAATATTAGTAATGACTTGAAACAGCATTGCTAATATTCTTAAAAATATGAATAGCACTTTTTTACACACTTATCGGCCCCCATTAGGATAGTTATATCTTGTGTCGGGGGCCGGAAACATACACAATGACAAGTACAAACACAACCAGACCGGCAAACTTGCCTGTATGTTCAATAACACACATCTGCTCCGAGCGGCAATCGCATCCGCGACCTGTGCGCCACAACGTCGTTAAACTTTTTATCAGTTGTCATTGTCCGATTTACAATAAATCTTCACATTGTCTGTAGCTAAAGCCGGTAAACTTTATTTATCCGGTTTTTCGTCGCTAAAATAATCCGTGTCGTCTGCAGTCAGCCTCGCCCGCCCCTGCTCTGTAGATAACAGTAAGCTCTTCATTTAATTGAGTTAAGTGCAACCCTTAGGGCGATACGGATTGCTGCGAAATTAATTAGAAAAAATATTGTTTACTGAGCCCGCGTCTTCGTTTGGATTATACAAATCTAGTGAATTTTTTATTTCTAAAAGATTTAATTCATAAGTTTTGAACAAAACATATAAATAAATATATTCTTCGCTTAGTCAATACAAATAAATAAAATTTAAGTGTCTGTTTGTAATTCCGAATTAACAGCTTTTCACTAAATGCATATGAAAGTATATATGATACTTACATAAAAAAATCAGTTTTTAAAATTTATGTCTGTCTGTTTGTTCCGGCTTATCTCTGAAATGACTAGACCGATTTTAACGGGAGTTTTACTGACAGTTAGCTGATGTTATAAGGAGTAACTTGGGCTTTTATTTTATAAAATAGATTAGTGTTTCGTGTAATAAAGAAAAATCGGTACACCACACAAGCGGTGCCGCGGTCTTAATATGTATTCCTGTTTTCTCCAAGCTTTGTCAGAGCCTCCGGGTGGTAGGATGAGTGCTGAGATCCGGCGGTAAGAAAGGACAACCCTTGCGTGGTCTTAAGTTTAACTCACTGGCACATTTTGGCATTTGAGACTTTGCACCGGCTATGAGCGTCTCAAGACTTACATCTATTGCGTTAAAAAGAATCTAGATTATTGAATTTCTTTGCGTTCAGCACCATTGCCACGATCAAGACTGCTTGTCTTAGCTCTAGGAGCTCCAATGGAAATCTACGTTTAGACATTTTTGACAAACGCTGTGGCTCAATTCTAGCGAACTTGCCTTTAACGCTGATAGTCGCTGGTTTGATTCCCGCTCGGGACATGTGTCCATTCAGACACATCTCCCAGTCTGAGTACTTGAGCTTGCATCAGTGTTAATTCCGGGCCCAAGACACAAGATATCACAATCCCAATGCGGCCGTTGGTAGTGTAGAGTTTATAATTTTGAAAAACAAATAGGTACTTGTATTGAAAAAATATTTAAAGGATTCACAGCTCGACTTATTGCCTCGACGGGTGACGAGAAAGCGTCTTACGTCAATAGAATCGGAATTGCGATTTAGCGGGGAAACGCTTTTTATAGCGCTCTTGCCACCATTCCGCCAGGACATTTTATTGGTAATAAATTCGTTTTAATATTATAAACTAGCATCTGCACGCGACTTCGCCCGTGGTGATCTAAGAATTGACTCCAAGGAGAAATGGATCATTTGTAAGTAAATAATTTTTCCGGCTTCGGGATGTAACGACCCCATCGCCCACTGTTGGGATAACCACTGTCACAGCAGAGATTATTCCACCAGTGCAATCAGTCACACTGGTGGTAGGTCTTTCGTTGCAAGAGACCGGTTAGGTAGGTACTACCGCAGTGTCAAATATTCTGCTGCCAAATGGTAGTGCTACTGTGTCCGGTTTGAAGAGCACTGTACGCTAGTGAAATTACTGGGCAAAGGATATTTAAGAACCAATATATCGATGTTGGCAACGCGTGAGTGGTACCTACTAATAGTGCTGCAAGCGCTCATAGGCTTCGGCAAGCACTTACCATCAAGTGGGCCGTTTGCTTGTTTGCCAACTTGTAACATAAAAAAAAATTCTAATAATATTATAAATGTGAAAGTTTGGAGGGATGGATGTTTATTACTCTTGCACGCAAAAACTACTGGACATATATGGATGAAATTTGGTATACACATAGATTATTACCCGGATTACAATATACGGTAGTTTTCATTACGGAAAAATATTGGATTATCATCAAAAAACTAGCGAGAGCCGCGGGCACAGCTAGTATTTTATAAGAAAGAAGAAAGAAAGTTATTTATTGTCTAAATCATACTACAACAATCATCATTAATTAGTAAAAGAAATGTTAACAAAAAAGAAATGCTACAAAAAATGAGACAAAGGGAGGAAGCTCAGCTGATGCTGTCGGGATCGTACTCTCGAGCAGCGCTGGTTTTCAGTTTCACCCCTGCCCTCTGAGGTGGAATTTGAGAGCTAAAGTGTTTGAATGTTGGCTGACATTCCTTAATTGTATATTAGAAAAGACTATCACATACCAAAAACAGAATAAAAAGTAAACATTAAAAAATTATAATAATAATAATTAACAAAAAAAAAAAGAAAGAAAAAGTAAGTTACAGGAATAATACAGTAACGTCATATTATGTACGAACGGTGTTATTGTGTGTGAGTATGTCAGTGTACGTAAGACACATTTATACCGTATTTCAATTGAATACAACGATAAAAAGTACCCTATGTATTAATCATTTAAGTAATAAATCATCTGCGTGCCAAATATCATCCAAATCGTTCAGTCGATTTCGCATGGCTGCGGGTTGATTCATACCTGCGTTTTTTTTACGTATTCGCTCTTTTTCGTACTTCAAAAAGCTGATACGATCTTATTCCGCGGTTTACGCAGTAACATATTATTCAAAAAATATATCGCGAGTATAAGATCTTATAAGCGCGTCAGCGCGTCACTCGCGGTTACGAGTTGCGAATGTGGTAAAAGGCGCACATATACAAGCTTTTTAAAACGACCTTTCATGCTCGTAAAAAACTGTCTCTCTGGTTCAGCCTTAATATTCAAAAATGAAAACTTTTACATTTATAATACTAGCTTCTGGCAGCGGCTTCGCTCGTCTGAATGACCATTTCAATGAAAACTCTGAACCATTGTCTCTTTTACAAACTTTGAATGTCATATTTATTTATATCGAATCAACAGCCTGAAAAAATAATTTTCCAGCTTCTGACTCTAAAAATGACATACAACTTTTCATCCCCCTTTTCAACCCCTTACAACTTTTTTTCGCATTAAAAAGTAGTCTATGTCCTTTTTTCAGGCTCTAGAACATCCGTGTACCAAATTTCATTTAAATCGGTCAGTAGTTTTGGCGGGGCGACAGACAGACAGAGAGACAAAATTACTTTTGCATATATAATATTAGTAAGGATTAGTAGGTAACCGCTGACGGGGTAAGTGGATCATTTTTATAACAATCCCATTATATCCGGAAAACTCTATATAAAAAACTAGTACCAAATTGTTTGTTATAAAATCGAATTGGGTAATTTATATAATGTACGTATAAAATTATTATTAGTTAAGAGTATACGCTAGCGTGCTTCATACCCCTCGGGAACAACCCTTCCCGACCAACCCCTTTCAATATACTTAATATAACCGGAAGACACGCGATCGGAAAAACCCAAGCATTTTAATCAATAAATGAACGCGAAATTAGTTATTTAAATGTAACCAATTCTTTAGAAGCACTTTAGATATTAGTTTTTGGACGCCCGAGTTAATGCGATTTAAAATGAATTATACCTGATATAAACATTCATCTCCCAGTTCGCCCTCTTCAAGATTTTTTCGCAGTTGAAACAAGAAAAAAATTTGAAGCGGTCCCAAAAATAAATAGTCTAGTTTCCATAAGATTCATCTATACCGAAATGATTTTTCTTTGATTTTGTAAATCCCACGGGAGCCTAATACTTTTTCGAGTAATTTATACACATATTTAAAAACGACTTGACGACGTTGTGGCGCAGCGGTAGCGAACCTGCCTTAAGCGCCACAGGTTGTGCGTTCGATTCTCGCTCGGAACACAATATGTTTGTATTTACCATGCAAGCATATTTTCCGGTCTGGTTGTATTTGTCCTTGTCTTTGTATGTGTTTCCGGACCCCGACACAGGATATCACTATCCTAATTGTCGGTTGAGTGTGCAGCGTTTATAAAAAAAAAAAATCTGTAATCCAGTTAATCTTCATACAAATCCGTTCAGTCATATTTGTGTGATTAAGTAACAAGTATTCAAACATCGAAACAACCAAACATACAAACTTCAACATTTTTAATATTATAGGGTAAAGTAAATTAATATATTGTAGATTATGAGGCGTCAAAATTGTGATCTTTACCTAAAATACTATCTTATTTTTAATTAACTGGCATTTTGACTGTAGTATATATTAGAGTTAAATATTTTTTAATTGATTTATACGTGATTACAACCATGTATAGTACGTACAATAATTATTGTTCTTTGTACTTTCCTGAACGTCACGTGTATAAGGTAAGAAAATATTTTATTCAATTGGGTAGAACCAAAACATTTTTATTGAAATAATATTCATAACTGTCTGCAAAGCGATTGATACCTATTTATAAGAAGCTGCTAACTTTTACTGTGGCCTTTTACTGCTCGAGGCCGGCTTGGTATGCATCATCATAGTGTCGGTTATTCTACCGTAAAGCAGAATACTGTGTTTCGGTTTATAGAACACTGTAGCTAGTGAAATTACTGGGCAAAGGAGATTTAAAAACTAGTATCGTGAGGTTGGCAACGTGTGAGTGCCATTGCGCGCGCTTATAGGCTACGCCAACCGCTTAATATCAGGTGAGTCTTCACATCAAAAACCACACACAAACACAAGCACAACCTCTCCGAGAAGGGTAAAGCCAAAAACATTATTAAAAAAAAATCATAATGGCTGACTAACAAACATGTTTTTTTCGTATTTATCATATTCATTCTATCAAGGTTGTTTATTCTGTTATATTTATAATGTCTTTTGTTATTTTTTGGTGTATTTCTTGTACTTTTATTTATTCAATTGTGATTTTTTTTTTATAATTCTTGTAATTTTATCTTTGTACTATGTTTGTGTTTTTAACATTGAATATAGCGATTGACAGTATGTGGTTAAAGTAGCTATTAAGACTTGGAACACCGGAATGTCACATGTCATATAGCTCAAATACACCCTTAACTAAGGCGTACATTTAACTAAAATCTTTAAACTAATACTCAAAATGTTGATTCATTGTTTGTTTCCCGGCTTTTAGTCGTGCCAGTAGCCACAGATCATATCGCCAATGTCACGTAGAATGGAGGAGACACGCAGGAGATATATAATATTATCATTAAATAATAGGCAACTAAGCACTTAAGATTTATGCAATTCCTTGTAACTTGAAATTCGTTTGAATTTAAATTTACTGAATAAAATAAATTACTTTTGTTTATCAAATCGTTAAATGTAGTCCGTTATTTCCGTCTAAATGAAGTTACCGCCGATTCGGAAGGTTATCGACCTTCGATTCTGCGGAAGCCAGAGAAGAACAAACAAAATATTACAGTTAGTGCCTTTTCACAGTCCGGGCATCCGGCGCCGACTACCCGGCAACTTATTTCGATTTCACACAACCCGGTTTTGAATGAAGTAGCTCAGACGCATAGTGGTGAATCCGGCGTGCGCCCGGCGACCGCTTGCCTAGCAAAATTTCGCCAGTACGTCTGAGAGCTGCCATACATGCCCATACACTTCGCCTCCGGATACCCGGCGCCACCTGGCTATATATACAATATATTAACTAACTGGTTAATAGATTTTATTTAGTTAACAATTTTCAATATAGATTTAAATTTCAAAGGTTGCAGATTCAAAATCATCTGCGAAATTTTATTATAAACGCGAATACTCTGCCCCGATATATTCACTTTATGACACCGGAAACTTGGTATCAAAGAATATTATATACAAACGGCGTTGAGACGTGAAGACCCCATCGCCCATGTTGGGATAACTTGTCACAACAACACAACAAAGATTATTTCACTAGTGCAATCAGTCACACCGATGGTAGGTCTTTTGTTGCAAGAGGCCAGCTAAATAGGCCGCAGTGTCAAGTGTCTTTCGCATTACTGGGTGCGGTTTGAAAGGCACTATAGACTAGTGACATTACTGGGCAAGGAGATTCAAGAACCAACATCTCGAAGTTGGAAACGCGTGAGTGACGTCTAGAAATGGTGTTGCACTCACAGGCTACGGCAACCACTTTCCATCAGGTGGGCCGCATGCTTGCTTGCCAACTTAGTAACATAAAAAGAACGTACTCTCCTATATATAAATAATATGGGAATGGTATGTCACGTCGCTCCATCTTGTTTAGCCGTATTACGGATTGCATTCTGATCACGTGATTCAATTATTGTTCCCATTATGGAGTGTCTATAAACAATGCTATTGATTTATATGTTACATAGAAATATATTATACTAGCTGCGCCCGCGGCTCTGCTCGCGTGATGTACCATTTTTACTTTATTGCACGGAACCCTAATTCTTTTTCGAAAATAAAAGTAGTCTTTAGTCCTTATTACATCAGCTAACGGCCAATAAAAGTCCCGTCAAAATCGGTCCAGCCATTTCAGAGATTAGCCGGAACAAACAGACAGACAGACAGACAAAAATTGTAAAAATGTTATTTTGGTGTATGTACCGTATATATATTCATATACATGTAGTAAAAACGGTTATTTCACTATTACAAACAGACACTCCAATTTTATTATATGTATAGATTGTAATCGTTGACATGTGGTTTTATAAGAATAGGATAACCGTCTCGCTGTTAAGTGAAGGTCTTCTTCCTAGGATTATTCCCGGTATTATACAAGTATGTTACCCAGAGTCTGCTTATTACTCTTTTCCGGATTTGACGGGTTACTAGTTTTTACACAGAGCGTTTGCCATCTGACTTCCACAACCCTAAGGGCGAACCTGTAACATAATTGGGTAAGAACAATTTACTTATTAAGATTATTACTTATTCAATTATTCTACATTAAGTTACTTATTAAGAGTTACGACTATTATTAGATGTGATAACTTCCGGGACCGAGAGTTTAACGTGCTCTCAAAGGCACGGTTGGGAGATCCACAAAGACAAACGGTCAGATCGAAACAGATATTTATAACAAACATATGCTCTAGCGGGAATTGAACCCGAGACCATGTAGGCTAAAGGCAGACTCGCTATCCACAACGCTACAACGTGGACGTAGTACTGATACTGTTATTTCGCGCCATAATTCGTAATTCATAAAAATAAAAATATTTTAAAACTATCACCTCTGATAGCACAGGGCAAGTGAGCTCAATTTTAACACAAATAAATGATGACTCAATTTACAAATTAAGTTCTTACCTATAAACATTTACTATAGTTAAACATACAAAAACCTTAATAATTAAAACTACAAAAATTATTACCTACACCATACAATGGTGAATAAATTTTTATTGACTTTCCATACAACGCTACCTGCCCTATGCTAAGAGATTATGTCACATGCATATTGGTGATTTAAGTAGGTGTGGAAAAAGGAAAGGAAGAAGACGGAAGAGGTGGGATTTTGGGTTTCTAGCATTAACAAAACGTAACCCTTTACGCGAGACAACGTGATACTTCTGTTTTGCAGGCCGAGCTGACCGGGCCAACATGACAAGGCTGGTTAAGATTAAAATTCTGTAATAAAAATAATAATTATGAACAATTTTTAAATCGCAATAGGAGTGCGTATAAAATTTGAAAAGCTTTTTCCTCCTCCTCAATAAATAAACGCTACAACGATCAGGATTTTAATATCCAGTGTCGGAGGTTCAGAAAAAAACAAATCCTGGCCGGAACACAGGTCTTTATAGTCAATGCCAACATCTGTACCAGACATGATTAAAAAAATAGGTATTTTTATTGAATAATCTACCAGTTTAGTAAACGCGGATAAGCGTTCAATCAAGTCTTGAAGGTTGTTTCCATTACGCGTATTACGTCCAACGTCGATTTTCATTAATCGCTATTTTGTACATAAATTCACATAATGGCATGTGATGGTTAGGTTTTGACGACCGTTGCGGCGTGGTGGGTTTCATTCTGGCTCAGTGCAGATGTTTACATTGATCTTATAAATATCTATTTCGGTGTGGGCGTTGTTCTTTTGGCTCTTCCTACCATGCCTCGGAGAACACGTGAAGCTGTCTGACCCTGTTGTTATCACATTACATCTCATAATAATAATCGTTAACTCTTGGTTGTTAATTTGCTCTTATCCAATGATTCACTGGTTCACCGTTCAGGTAGCGGAGGTCAGATGACAATCGCTCTGTATAAAAACTAGTAATCCGTCAAGTCCGGATACGAATAATAGGCAAACTCTAGAAGAAGAAAAGATGTGATGTTTATGAGTAGGTTATAGAAGAACTACGGTAAAACAATGATTACTTCGGAAGGAGCGCCACTTTATAACAGACTACCCTCAACTGTAAAAAGTGCCGGCTCACTTTACGTCTTTAAAAAACTGTTAGCTCAACATTTAAAAATAACTAATATTATTAACGTTTAAAATTAAGATAAAAAGTTTTGTAAGTTTTCCATTATAGTTTGTAAGTTTTACAACCTATTTCATTTGTGTTTTTATAGCTAAGTATTACAATTACTGACCACTAGTATTTATTGTTAAATATGTTATCACATAAGCGATAACTTTGTCTTTGTTAATAATAAATATTCTTTAACCTTAAGAGTTTTTGGTGATTTCTGTGTTCGTCAACAAGGGTAGAAGGAGTGCCATGTGGAAGTTTCGGCCTGGATATCCTGATATTTCTCGTCGATATTCTTCTTGTACTTGCTCCGTCATTGATCAAAGCACACTCTACGTCACGATAATTTAGAAATTATACCTATGTTAATAATAGCGATCAGTTATTCCGCTAAAGACACATTTTTTTATAAACCTTAAAACTGCAACCAGATTTTTTTTCAATAAACTAAAGAGTTTTATATTGGAAATGGCTTTTTTATTAAATAAATTTATATCTATATTAAATTAATAACGATATTTCATTGAAAATATTTCGACGAACGCGAATATGAAGAGCCATTTTCTTAAATACATTTCGAAAATATAGCCCGAAAAAGAACATTTCGGGAATATTTTAAATTGTAAATATAACCAGCTTCAATTATTAAATGAAACGATAAACGCAACCGAATATATAAAATATTAAAAAGAAAAAATTGGAATGGAAAATAATCAAACTTTAAACATTGATCTCTAGAAAACCAAGCAATATGTCGAAAAAATTTTATTCTTATTTTTCGTCTTATTTTGTCGAGTTCTACAAGGAACCATCACATTTTGGGGATATAAGAATTGCAATATTTATTACGGAATACTTTTTGTCAGTATCCTATGTCTCTCTCACAACTGAGATGAATCTAATGACACTTCATATGTTGAAATCGGTCAAAGGGTCTCGGCTGTGGAGCGTCACAAAGCAATCGACATGCATACATACGCTCGAAAAACTTTACCCTTCTTCGGCAGTCGGATAAAAAACTTAGAGGTCATATACATAAAATTAGCCTTCTTGATATTATGATGACGTCATGACATGACTACACAAACATAATTGATACTATCTGTTCCTAGTATAAATTGTAGCATAACGCGAATTTTCGTGACTCATATTAAAATACACAACAAAGGATTACTGAATGAGATCATATACTAAATTAGACATTATTCAATTAAAATAGGGTATATTTTAGTGTATATTTCCTTGTGAGTTATGACTATTTTTAAATAAGGATGTTGTTATATTTATGAACTATTTTATGTGAATTCAAACTCTATGTTTGTATAGTAAAGATCATTTTCGTTTGTGGAAATTTAGAATAGAGTTATGAATGAAATTCTGGAATCGTTTTACTCTGTTGTACTACGCTATGACGTAGTATATTCGATAGTAGTTTGAATGTACTTGAACGATATAAGAGCAGAGTCGCACTTCCTTATAGTATCTTAATTAAGAAAAAATTAAATTCTATCGTACTATAAGTTTATGAATTATAATTAAATATTTAAGTATTAATAATATTATGTATTTTTGTGTGTATTTATTTATTTGTGTGCGTTGACCATGTATCTTGTATTTCAAGAACGTGTCTGCCCTAAAAAGTAATTTTTTTATTTGGGTAAATAATTTATCTTGTGGATATATAAATTTAATAAAATATATTTGAGATATATACCTCAAAGTAGAAATTATGCGATCGCCAAATTTATCTTTGTGCCAGAGATTTTTTGTGTAAAATAAATAATTTTATTATTCAGATCTCTTGCACCTAGGTTGCTGCTTGATTTAACCAGGTAGTCCACAAATTTCTCAACCCATAAGCCCGTACTTTTGATCACCAGTTGAGATGTGATTTACCACTCGTTTAGTAGCCTAAAAGAGGTAAATAATAATAGTTTATTTTAATTAGTCACATATAAAAAAAAACCAGGGGAAGATTTTTTGTTTCTTCCTATACAAATTCTTATCTTCTTTTACAAAACGTGGTGAGATCTCATGTATAACTATGACTGAAACTTGGTAGTTGTACGACACTAAAGTACCTATTTGAATGAGTAGAATATGTTGCCGTACAACTGCCAAGTTACAGTTAGTAGTTAGTGTCAAATTTAAGCCCCCGTGAGGACTGCCCTTTATCACGGCTGAGTCTCTGTACTCGGGCCCCCCGCTCGGTGACGCTGACAAGGCCAGTAGGGCCACCAGCAATACACATTCCGAAAAAAAAAAAGGCTTAGTTATACATGAGATTTCACTACTTTTTGTAAAGAAAAATTGCGTTGTGAGACTTTGTTTTTACATGTTATGTTTTTGATTGGATAAGTCATATTCGGTTAAGCGGTTATTGAACTTATTCAGCTGGAATTTTCGATATTTTTCATACCTATTTGAAATTTTTGTATAATTTATAAGTCATATATCGTGTATAAACCTATGTGTAATAATTTAAAACCTCATGTTATTGTTATATGTAACTACCTTTTGCCAGCGGTTTCGCCCACGTGAATTTAATTTAAAACTTTAAAACTTTGAACCCCCATTTCTACACTTCAGAGGTGGAATTTTATAAAATGTTAAAACATATGTTTTTTTATCTTTAAATTTTCATCAAAACATAAAGTTTCATGCTTCAAAAATGACGGATCCATACAAACTTTCAATCTTTTTCCCTGAAGGGGTGAAATTTTTTAAAGTTGATATATTTGTTCTAAAAATTATTTTCTAAACTCGGCTAAAATGACTTATATTAGCGGTAATAATCATTGTACCTTCTCGTTTGCGGTATGTACGTGATTTAAACCACATTTAATAACTTATGTAATTTCATCATGTAGTTACTAGATGACACGAGGCTTTTGTAAATTTTGACGCATTTGGTTAAGGGAAAAATTAAAAATAACAATATTTGAAATTTGTTACGTATTTTCCTAAAAGAGTTGAATACGTCGGTAATTTGTTATTTGACAACGTTGTGGTGCAGCGGTAGCGAACCTACCTTAAGCGCCTCAGGTTGCGGGTTCCCCGCTCGGAACATATATGTTTGTATTGACCATGCAAGCATATTTTCCGGTCTGGGTATATTTGTACTTGTCCTTGTATGTGTTTCTGGACCCCCGATTTGACCATCCTAATGAGGGTCGTTGAGTATGCAGCGTAAAAAAAAATTGTTGTAACTGTACCCGCTTCTGCGCTCGCGTTATGCTGCTGTTGGGTGATCCCACGGGAACCAAATCAAATATTCTGCCGCCAAAGAGTAGTGCTTAGGCACAAATTTCATTAAAATCTGTCGAGTAGTTTTTGCGTGAAAGTATAATAAACATAAATCAATACTTTTTATCCCGGAAAAATGTAAGTCTCCTGTGGGATTATCAAAACACGTACTAGACGGCGTATCCACTTGGAATATGGTACAGATGTGTTTTATAGAACGTTATTTACCAAATTACAAAGGTTTTATTCCTCTTAAAAGGCAACTCTCTTAAAACGTTAGTCACGCATGTAAACCACAGGCAAGAACTAGTATTCACAAAGATATAATACTTTCTTGAGAATAACGGAGCAAGACTCTATATAAATAAAAAGTAGTTGTCGGTCACCCATTTATAGGTTATGCAACGTGTTTTACTACAATATATTAACTAGAAAGTAATATACTTAATACTTATAAAACAAAAAACAATTAAAAATACTAGAGACAGAGACATATGTAATCATACATAATTTTTCTTTTGCATTTATCTCTATATGGGACTGTGTATTAACCTTTTTCACTATTGTGTATGCTTTTTTTATAAAAAACACTTTTGATTTACGAGAAAAGAATTTTAAAAATTATTTTTTTGTACGTTAATTTTTAAATGTTATTGTGTTATTTTTATATGATACTGATAAAAAGCCTACAGCTCACCTCGAGGGGGTCTTGGTGAAGAGAAAATAAATAAAAGGAAAGGTTTGAGCCTCGGGTACTCCCATTCGCCGATTGAAACGGATAGGGATATTGTCATTGCGTGTTCTTCTTCTTCTTATCTTGTGGTTAGTGGGCAACAAGAGTAGTAACTCCCTGGTAGAGTCGGCATAAAGTCTTCTTCATCCTAGCACTAATCCCGTACTGCCACCTGATCTCCGCAACCCTAAGGGCGAACCAGTAACTCATTAAATAAGTGCAAACTACATATCAAGAGTTGACGATTCATATCAGATGCAATGATAACAACCGAATCTAACAGCTTAACGTGCTTTTCGAAGCACGGTGGGGAGACAAGGACAAACGTCCAGATTGATGAGTTTATACTAAGTCTGCTCTGAGCGGGAATCAAACTTGTTACCGCCGAGGCTCAAAGAAAGCAGTCGGTAAACAGTAAGGCTACTAAATCTACTACACTAAATCTACACTAGGATTCCTTAACCATAGTTGGATTTATAATAATCCCTCAAATCACACTCAAAAATCTTCATGAATAAAATTTAGAGTTTTGATGATTTCTGTTTAAATTACTAATCCGCTAGCGCTTGAAATATTCATAGAACAATAATTCTATTACAGTTTCCATTAAAGTACGCATTAATTATGTCTTATTACGCATGCATCATCCCATTGACGAATTATCATTGTCGTATTTGAGATGACGGTTAACGAAAACTCTTATAAAATGGTATAAAGCCTATCGGCATATAAACGATAATACGTTTTATGACAACGTGTTAAGCACGAAAGTACCGTGACAGTGAATTACGATCAAAATAATTCCATTGATCCTTATGAATCACTAGGAAACGGTTTATGTTTTATAAACACTGAACTACGTCCCAGCACGCCATTCAATTGTGTAACCTCGTACTAGACGCACGCGCCGCGAAAATGGCTGGCACCGGTTCTAAAGCTGTTCTATACGTTCTTAATACGTTATATTTAATAATCGGTCTCGCGACCGCCGCAGCTTCGATATGGTTCTTTTGTCAGATCTACGAACTAACAAGCTTGAGAAACGCTAATCACTACATGCTGGATTACACAATATACTGGCCCCAAGTGATACCGTGGATCTTCTTTCTTGTGGCTGTATTCGTTATTGGTGTATCTGTTTGCGGATTCGCCAGCGCTAAGAAGAGAAGTCGTGGGTTATTATCAGTGTATATAACGGCTCTATCAATTGTTGTTATATGCTTAATTGGTACAGCGACTGTTGCGTTGGTGTTCGCCGATAGTCAAAGAACGGACGACTTTGTAAAAGATACAGTGTGGGATGTTTATTTCCAAACGAAAACACACACGGAAGTGGCTAACTCCTTTGGATGGATCGAGAAGAAATTACAGTGCTGTGGAGCTGATAGTCCTAGGGATTACAAGAATTGGAGGAATGAGTTCCCTATCTCTTGTTGCGATGTATATTATCACGGATTGTTGGATTCCTATTCGATTGATTGCGATTTTACGAATAAACTGGCGAACGAGAGGCACGGATGTTCAACTGTCGCGTCGCAATACGCTAGGATTGTTATCAAGATCTTGTCTGGTGCGTGCATTTTGATCGCGATATTGGGCTTATTTGGCGTGCTGGCTGCTGTGATGCTGTCAAAATCCTTGCAGAAGAGAACCCGGCAACCCGTCCTTAGCCTCAACGAGACAGAAAGCAAAAAGGTTTTACTGTAAACATTACGTAAGTCTTCTTATATGATATGGTAAAAAACTTGTGTTGCAACTTAGTTTAAAACTATCAATTTTATTACAAAATAAGTTGTAACATCAAATAGTGTTGTAAAAGCGTCAATGGACCCATGACACACTTTACGTATTGAAAGTTTAACAATATGTCTCATTCATTTATTTATATACCTAGAAAAATAAAGGAAAATTAGATTTTTCTTTATAAATACAGTGTTAACAGCGTAAGAATTTTGATGTAAAAATTTATACGAGAGAGATACTTCAAAAATGTAACGATTTATAAAAAAGAAATCTTTTTTTATTGAAAATAATCTTGGACGGACGGTGTGTACTTTTAAACATATATTACAAGTATTGTAAAGTTTTTCGTGTCTCATTTGAGATATGAAGTAACTTCAATACTTCAAGGCGTGAATACGATAAACAAATAAAGCTCACAAGATGGCGGCGATATTACGTCATGAGACGTCTTTAAAGATAGCTGCTTATTGTTAAAACGACACGCTGAATTAAAATGATTTGCTAACGTCAAAAAATTGTTTATAGATTTGTCTGTCTCGAAAGAGTAGTTAAAACAGTTAATATTCATAATTATAAGTCAGTCTGAGTGTTCTGCAGTCATTTATTATATAGAATGTACCTATGTCAGTGGATAAAATTAATATCTTGCAAATAGTAAACATGTAGGGGTAATTTAGCTTATATGAGTCATTCTGACGTGTCGTTTTAATAGTATGTATCTATAATCTTTAGGCTTGACTGAACTCCCTATAACTTAGGTTATGATTTTAATATTATTAGTTTCAATTAGTAGCCCCGTCCCTTCTTTTGAGTAGCTCTATATATTATATTATGTAGTGTGTTTATTGTCATTTTGAAGATGACCTTTTATAATATATTATTGAACTTCTGAATTATATTAAAGTATATACTTTCATTTTGGTAAGATTATAATACGAAATTAAGATAGTTATCTGTTAATATTTTGTTCGTATTAATATTTATAAACGTACATTTTGTATTGTAATATTACCAACGATTTATTTAATTTAGTTTCATATTTTTTTTAAATATAAGTACTTATATATAATAACTTTTTTACGTTTATAATAATAGTAAAAAGTAAAGGCTATCATTTAACTTTATAGTTATGTAACTATAAACGTTTTTTCTTAATTTTTGGGAAAATGTGTGAATTTTCTTGAAAGTAGGACATGATAATTTATATACTCTGTGTGTAGCATAATAGTGAGTGAGTCAGAATGTAATAAAATTTTTATTAACTATTGTGTAGATATGTTGACTATATGCATATAGTGAACAAAATCGTATTCATGTATTTTTGTGTGTAAGCTTGCTTTGTATATAATGTGTGCGTCATAAATTGATTTGTTTATTATTTTTAATTATAAAATAAAATAATAGTAGTAAGTGTATGAATGTGTGTGTCAGTTTTAAGTTTAGTTTTTATTTTTTAAGATGGTACCATTGATTTGTATAATTTTGTAAGCTTGTTCAATTACTGTCGATTTATCTTGAATTGCAACATAATCATTATTTAATTGCATTTGTTATTATTAATTATTTAACTGTAACAGTTTAGTTAATCGCGGTTTCTTTTAACTGTTACGGTTATACGTTTATAATTACTTTAAGTTATTTTAATGTTGTAAATATCGTACATCCAAAGGTAGTGCTTGAGATACATTTTATAGATATACTATTCTATAAAAATATATTGTTTATAAAACAATTATCGTTACATAATAATATTATATTCATATCAATAGATATGTCACTACCACCGAGTTTTATAAGTATAAATAACAGTTGAAAAAATATAAAATGTTTGGTTTCTTTGCTCATTGTCCTTATACATAAGTCGGGTTAGATTTGGGGTAACATAGACCTTCTTTTTCATATAAGTTTAAAACGTTTTACATTTCCAGGGAAAAGAAAGTTTCATGTTCCTATTTTCAAAAATGATGGACTTCCAAACGTCTCCCCCTTTTAGTGGGCCCTTACGTTTTAAAAACAACACTTGTGAAAAACGCAGATTTCTAGGTCAAAGGATTTAGGCTGGGCGTTTGTCAGTCAGATCTTCTCCTTTTATGCATATAGATTATAATCTTAAGACAATGTCATGACATACATGATATTTAAAAAGTCAATGAAGTCAGTAAAAATAATGAAGATAACCAGTGATATATAAATATGTTACTTTGAGATAAAATTGGACGATAACTAAATATTTATCAAAATTAGCTTCAATTATTTAACGTAATAATTGAGTTCAATTTTATTTTATTTTATCATTTTTAATAATTCTATCAATGAATATATAAATATGTGTATATTCAAGCGTTATTGCAGAAAGTCCTTCACACCTGTATACACAAAACGAGTCAGTTATATTGTAAATAAGATTTTATTGCTTCAATAATAGCGAATATTATTTAGATTTTTTGATCAATCTTCTATTAGACTGTATGTAAAAAGGAAAGTGATTGTCTTGAAGGTCACTAGAAAAATTTACGTGCTGTTTTGTAATAGCCTTCGATCGCATCAGCTTTAATGTATTGAAAACAAACTATGTCACAGAACCGGCTTAGATGCTAGTTAAATCACGTAGATTCTTATCTCTATTACACTTGACGGATACGACACGATTTTGATAAGACATCACCACGATTTATACTGCGAACATGTGAAATTTGGTTATATTAAAGGTGCATGTTAAAATTAGGTGCTTATAAGTAAAATATGAATTATTTTGTAACACATATTTTTCTTAGTAATATAATAATATTAATGAATACATTAGCGAGACGATGTCGAAAGGAAATAATTAATTAAGCATCTTAGTCACACCTCTCACTAAAGAAAGAGGTCGTTATCGTATCGTGAGGTGTAATTATATTATGTCTTAAGCACCGACTAAGCTGCGCACGAGTTTATAAAAGCAGTAGGTGTATTGCAACATTTCTCATTCCACTGCCAGTTATCAGACGTGTCGGACGTTTTTAAAGATGGGGAAAGACGAAATGATTAAGGGTGTGCTTTATGTTTTCAATGTGATCTACGCGGTGTTCGGTCTAGTGACAGCGGCCACTGGCATTTGGTTCTTCGTTCAGCTATCGGAGTTTGTAGCCTTGAGGAATAGCAACCATTATTTACTGGACTACAGAGTGTACTGGCCCCAAGTAGCGCCATGGTTCTTCATATTATTGGGACTATTCGTCATGATGGTAGCCTTCTGTGGATGGTGTGGTGCTAATAAGGAAAGCAGAGGAATGCTTGGAATTTATGGGATATTCCTCATCCTTATCATCCTGGGACAAGCTATCGCAGCGACTTTGATCTTCGTCTATGTTGATGGCGAAGATACGGATAGATTTATTAAGGATACAGTGTATGACGGTTACTACAATTCCCAATCAAACCCAGACGTGTTCAAGGCTTTTGGGAGAATCGAGAGGAAGCTGAAATGCTGTGGTGCAAACGACGCTAGAGATTACAGAAGCTGGAGAAACGACCTCCCATTGACCTGCTGTCTTGATAGCTATTACAGGGCAACTTGTGATTTCACTGATAAGGAAGCTAATGAAAGATTAGGTTGTGCTAAGGTCGCGTCTGTGTATACAAAAATTATCAGTTCATCAGTGGCGGGAGCGTCTTTACTGATATCTTTAGTCGAGATAGCTGGTGTCATCCTAGCTTGGAAGTTGTTTAACTCATTACGCGAGGTTGAACATTACATAACCGAAAGAAAGGAAGGTGAGACGGAGTGCTAAAATGTGGTAAAGGTAATTTTATAATTGAATGAATCATTGTGTATGTACATGGTTTTGAAATGCGTAGTTTACTATTGATATTGTATTCTTTATTGTGACCGGGTCATGCCTGAATGGATATGAGTATGTTTTTGTTAAATTGTTATTCGTGTATTGTTGACGCTTTATCCTTTTCAAAGGACTTTGTCAAGCAAAGAAGCGTTTGTCTATGAGCCATTTTTTTTTAATTTTCTATAATTATAAATGACGTCATAATTCAAGATGGCGGATATAAGCGCCGTGATTATATGTTAAGGAAAAACTTAATCATGTAAATTACATTGTTATTGGAATTCCTTAACAATTATTATTATATGTTTATTATAAGTCACGGTCACAATAACAAATGCGTGTGTTACCCTTAGCCAAATTTTACCACCGATTTTATATGGCCTATTGTATACGCAAGTTTCGTTTATAATAGTTGTGGAATAGTGTCGATATTGCCATGTTCCGTTAACGACTCGACTTAAATCCTGGGCGATTTTCTTTTGAAAGTTTTTCTTCAAGGCTTTTCTTATTTTTCTTTCGGGGATAAAGTTCGTTTCCTTCGGGTGGGAAACATTCGAATATTTGTTCTTGTTTTAGTTTGTTTTACTCCAAACTGACTTGCTTTTGTGTTACCATTCCATATTTTTATTTGTATATTCGATATAATGTAGTGTATATTTTGGCATAAGCTTTTTTTATATTTGTATTATTTTTAAGAATGAAGGCATCTAGAAGCTACGTCGCGTTGTTATTGTGTTTTACACACTACATTCGTCACAACTAATTTTTAAAGTTCACGTTTGACCTTACACATAGATCTATAATAATATCAAGAGGTGCTAAGTTAATTAATTAGACGAAAATTAAAAAATGCTAATGACTTTCTTGTCGTATTATTCAAATTTTTATCTATCATCTTGATAACTGCACCTTGTTCAAAGTCCGATCATTTGATACCTAATTTAATTTCCTTCTGTAGCTCAATGAATCACGAAACTGACTCACAAACTCGGATTGACCTCGACAGTAGTCTCACTACATGCCTGATTGTGCAACGACAACCAAGAGTACCAACATGACCTTAACAACCATGGGATCTTTTCACAGCGCTTTTTATATATCTTATTGTTTTCTGCATTTTGAATCTTTGAGTTTCGGTTATAGAGCTTAAAATTTAAATTCGCGACATATTTATATATGACTGGTTGAGAAGTTTATTGTAGTTTATAATGAGTTAAGTAATTAATGACTTCAGAGATTAAGTAAACCCACGAATTGGCACAGAGCAGCATAGCACAATATACTGACAAATAATAATCAGTTATGCTGTTTAGTAATAATCTTAAAAGCCATCATTTTTATTTTTGTAGCTATAACAATGTAGTAAACGTGATTATTGTCTGTCAGTACAATATGCTGTGCTTCGTCTCTTTAACAATAATCAATAAATTAATTAAATATCATGATATAGCGCTGTTTAAAGCTATATACATATGGAATGTAAGCTTTAGAATGTCTTTGTATGAGAAAAATTTGACCTTGGCACGTTTAGTGTGCCTCTAATTTTGTACCTCAGCTATGTTAACTAAGTTTGTATCGCGACATTGTTCTTGCGTAACTTACGTATATAAAATATATTGCATTTTATTCCTTGCTTAGTATTCAGAACATTTTTATGTACGTTTTTCTTTTGTGTATTGTACGTAGTAATATAATTTGTATGTAAAGGTGCTTTCAGTTTCGAAATATGTTACGTAAGGTCTTGAGGTCCATCGATGCCATAGGCGTATTTCGTCACGTTTCGTAACTATAAAAAAGTAGGACACTATATACTTACAGGTGTTCATATTTTGCGACACGCTTCTAAAATTAATGGTGCCATCTTATATTTCGACACGATTATTTATAAGTAAAGTTATTAATGATATTATATTTAAATGAGTATCAATATCCGTCTATATTTATATGAATTATATATGAAATAAGAATATGTTTCCGTCCCTTTTATAATACATACTTTAAATGTAACTGTTTATTCATATGCCAAAGAAATGTGTACAAACGTTCGCATTCATTTAAATGAGAAATATATGAAATAAAAATAAATAGAATATCTTTTTTTTTGCATGCAAAAATAAAACTTAAGATGTAAAACCACTGAATTATATTAATTTAATGAAATATTTTTATACGATAATATATTTTAATTTAAGTCAGACCTAGTCTTAAGACGTTCATATAATTTTAAATGAAATAAATAAATATTGAATCTCAATGTTTTGTTTTAATTTAATACAAGAAATCGAATTAATGAATACATTAAATTGTTTTTTAATATATGTAAATTATAAATAATTCTTAATCATTTTATTATTATATTATAATATAATTTATTTTTTACTAGCCTTTGCATGTCGCTTCGTCGGACAGATAATAATTACCGACTTCTTGTTGTCCGTCAAGAAGCTTTTAATTTGCCTCTCAATTTAATTTTTGTATAAAATCCATAGTTTATTTTGTTCTTAAAGATATAAACTAAAAAGATGACATATTCATTCATGTACACGCATAATCTTTATATATATTATTTTACTGTACGTGTGTATGTCACTGAACTCTTCCTAAACGGCTGGACCGATATTGATGATTTTTTATGTGTATTCCGGTGGATTCGAGAATGATTTAGATTAACAACTGGACTCGTAGGGGGCGCTGATATCGAGTCTCACTTTTTTTATATTCGTGCCAGGACAACGTCCGCCGGGCCCGCTAGTATATGTATAAAAAACAAAATAGAGCAAAATAAAATCTAAAAACATGTTATTATTTAAATAAACATAGTTTTGTTGTAAAAAATAAAAACGAGAGAGTAAATTACACGAAATTAAAACTCAAACTAGAAAAGATTGCGAGAAAAAAATCCTTATTTTGCCAACAAAATGACGCATAAAAAGAGAACGAAAACTACTTTACTACAAAAACAGGACTAAATAAACACATAAAAGTAGCAAAACAGTAAAAAACCACGAGGAACGTTTTACGTCGGAGGTCACTATGGAATCTTAAATGGTAAACAAAGATCTGATTTACATGGAAATGGTCAAGAAAAAAATTGTTTTCTGAACATCATATTGTGTGAAAGAGATAGATAGAATTAAGGAAAATCAATCTTAAAACATATTTTATGATTAGTAAAGACGATTTCTTGAACTCAACATTCAACATGCTTAATTATAATTATCATTCCTTGACCTTCACCTCTTTTAGAAACTGTAAATTTTTTTAAATTCATTTTTTAATCAGCAAGCTTCAGTTTAAGTGTAAAACGCTCATAGCCGGGTTCCCTCACTGGTCAACAGCCAGTATGTTAAACAGTTATATGCACGGCCACTTTATGGATGGGTGATCGTCAATACCTTTGTGTTGTGTTGGTATTGATTCTGTCTTTAGCCGCAACGGTTGCGGTCGATTCCCGCTAGGGCCAAATTTGGTATTGATCCTACAAATATCTTGTCCTTGTGGGCGCCCACCGTGCCTCAGAGAACACGTTAAGCTATCGGTCCCGGTTGATATCACAACATCTGATAATAATCGTTAACACTTGATAGATAATTTGCTCTTACCTAATGAGTTGCTGGTTCACCTTAATGGAGTTCAGATGGCACAGAGCGCTGTATAATAACTAGCAACCTTTGATAGGCTCGTAAAAATCAGTTCCGGCTGTTATCGACTTCATGATAGTCAACACGTCAAGTGGCCTGTATTGGTGACCTAAACAACTCTGTCGCTAGGTTCCATCCTTATATTACCAGGACCTAAAGCTGCCTATGTTATTGATCACTTATCGTCAAAGTGTATCTTGATATAAGTGTATAAGAGAGTCTTATATTTTGTTTATCGGAAATCAATAGCATTCGTAGTAGGAACATTTTCTAGTAATGTTATGTCATCGTTCAAATATCGGCGCTAAAGTAAAAGTAGGTCGGTGATTATCGCCGACACACTCACGTATTGGAAATCTCTATGTTTAAGTGTGTGACGAAATTGAATATTTGCACACTAAAATTGCATTGTACTTTTACTATCATTTACTTAGAAAAGTTTATATCAACTCACAAAGCTACGATTTATTAATTAATCTTTAATTTAAATTAATTTTACAAGTAGTAGAGCCATAATCTTTCGAGAAAAAATGGGCCATCTCGACTGGACTCACAGAAAATCGGCGTAAAGTAGCAATATAAGTTCTGTTGCGTTTAGCGAGAGCGCCGGAGGCCCTATCTCTAACTTCCTCTGTCCCCTTCCTCTTTCCTTTCTCACCCATTGCCCCCTATCCCTTGTCTGCTATCCCTTGGTTTCGCGTAACAACGCGCATGTGAATTCTTTCATAGGTTTCTGTGACTGTTTCTTATCTTATCGTATGTTTGTTTGTCAATCGTAATAACATAGAAAATAAAATGAATTAATCAATGGACTTTTACTTGAAAGGTTTCAAACAATGGATGGTTTTATGAGGAGCTTGGGTTATTGAAACTAGAACTTCTCAACTAATAACATTTTTTTAAATGCAATAACCGCGCTCGCCCGTATCAGAGATAAAATCGCTCGCGATAAATTGTGGGTTTTCAATTTAAATTACGTATATTAAAAAGTCGTTTGTCATTTTATAATTGCATTTAAGAAATGTTGTTTGTATTATATTGTTGTTAATATGCATTTAATGTACATTTGAAATATAGAATAAAGAGAAATGATGTAACGAAGATATACATAATATGTATAATTATCTTCTTCTTTACAGTGTAGCATTATTCCGCTTTACACAGTGATTGTCATCTCTGCATTCCAAAGGGCGAACCAGTAACTCATTACATAAGAACAAATTACCTATCAAGTTAACGATTACTTTCAGATGTTATAATAACGTGCTCTCCTAGGCACGGTGGGGAGACCCTCAATGACAAACTCACGACCGTCGAGATCACAACAGTCATCATATATATAATACATATACATACTCGTGTAATACAAAATAAAATATTAGTATATTGCATAGAATAATCATCAAACTGCGCTCAAATAGTTACAGTCACTTCCATCGGATCTCAGTCCGCGAAATGACCTAAATTTCATACTGATGTCGTTTGTAAACTAATATGTATAAACAAAATATTACGTATTGTGCTAAGCACGTTTTGGTTACGACAGGTCAAGTTTGTTACGGAATGTTATTTACAAAATGCTACTAATTTCAAATCTACATACACATCTGAGGCCACAATATTGTTCATACAAACTCGTATTGCGTTAATTTTTTACTATAATTTTTTTTAAATTAAAAATGCAACAAACATAAAACCTGTTAGATATTTTTCATTGGGTAACGTTGCCGATTTGCAATAGCAGCGCGAGATACGAAAGGCTTTAAATAAAGAAAAGACAGGGACAAGCCGCTAACTATTGGACCTCAGCCATAGATATAGAAAGGATTAGATTGCGGGTCTTAATAGCGTAAAATGACAGAAAGTTAAAATTGAAGCGCCATCTGTGGAGTGGCTGGAAACTAAATAATACCATCGTACACATGCACTACAGCAGTGTTGATCAATTGGTCAATATCCCAGCCCCATTCTTACTCTTACATGCAGCATTTTTTTAATTCGAATCAATTCATTGATTATGGCGCCAGTTTATCCTTCAAGTGCTACCAATTTATGGGATACACAATCATCTGCCCTTCTACACCAGAGCTGGTACTGTGCGTCTGAGATGAGGAAAAAGAGCTAAGAGGTAAGGAGTTCATTGCTGTCAATCATTGAACAAAACCCAGCAATATAGATACTACTACTTAAGGTCGATATTCTGTTAGAGGGTTGTAATTGGGGGTATAGTCCCATAATAATAAATAAACGCTACACACTCTACGGCCCCTATTAAAAATACATTGTGTTGACAGTTTTGAAACACACACAAAAACAAGCATATAAATCGGAACACACATCTGAATGGGCAATATAAGCATCTGCCCCGAGGGCATTACATTAGACAATCCTCCATACATATCTCAAACACGCACACATTGTCCTCGTCGGCGAAGACGAGGTCCCTTGTTCCACATGTTACGACACGCACACATGCTCCGTTCCCGATGACGTCCTTAGACGTGGTTCGGACTCCCAGGAGGCACCGTAAGAACGGAATGAAGCCTCATATATATATATAGCTCGATAGCTCAACGGTAGAAGGGCCCACTTTGCTCCGTTAACATGAGAGTCGATGGTTCGATCTTAACCCCCTTGGGCTATTGTGTACTCATTCCTAGCGTAAGCTTCGAGCTTATTTGAAGGGGCAATAGGAATATTAGTAATGCCTTAAAAAGCATTGCTAATACTCTTAAAAATAAAAAAAAAATTGAGCCCACAGAGGGCTGTCTCTTTTTAATGGCTGGGTCTCAGTACTCAACTCCCCGACCCGGAGAAGCTGTCAAGGCCAGTAAGGCCAGCAACAATACATATTAAAAAAAAAGCCGCGAGAGCTTAAAGCAGATTTGCTGCCACGGTGCCAGAAAGGTCGCTAGAAAGCAAGAATCCCCTGAACATAATCCAATTTCGCCTCCCCTATTAAGTTTAATATAAAGCCATCTCATGTCCCAATAATGCGACGTGCTAATTGTAGTCTAAAGGAAGAACTTAATTACGTTACTAATTGCGTTAATTGGGGCGAATTGTTGATAATTTCGTTGAAAGGACTCTGCAATCTTTACATCTATACAAATAAATAATATTGAAGTGTCTGTTTGTAATCCCAAATTAATAGAGAAGGTAGGGGATTGGTCCCACGGAGCTTTTATTTTTCGCAAGAAAGGCTACAATACCTACTAATACTGTTACTTAACGCCGATTTCTGTGGGGAGTACCTAAGCACGACCTGCAAGACCCTGACGATAGGATTACATTAGAAAATGTCCCTTACACAGCACAGACACGCACACAACACCGTCTTCGCCGGCAAGGACGAGGTCCTTTGTTTCGCACACCGTCGGATGAGTCTATCGTATAGTATGCGCTCGAAGCGCTGTCTCCATCTCCGATGACGTCTTTAGACGCCTTAAAAACGGAATCAAATTTGAGCCCCCGTGAGGGCTGCCCCTTTATTACGGCTGAGTCTCTGTACTCTGCCCCCCAGCCAGGTGACGCTGTCAAGGCCAGTAGGCCCAACAGCCATATCCATTCCGAAAAGAAAAAAAATTTTGGCGAGTACTTCCCCTGTCGACCCGCCAATTTGTGCTGAGAGGATTTATTACTAGAGGGAAATACAAGGAAAGATTTGGTCAAGAAAAGAAAGGCTTCCGGTGCTTTCACTCATTGATCGAAGCACAACAGTATAGATATTGGTCTTCAGGTTGATATTCTGGGATCAAATATTCATTCCGAAAATAGCGAGCCTTCATCTTCTTCCTAACATTATTCCCGGTATTTTATTTACCCAGGATTTGCTTATTACTCTTATCCGGATTTTGACAGATTACTAGTTTTTACACAGAGCGATTGCCATCTCCTCCTATGACACCGTTGTGGCGTTGTGGGTAGCGAGTCTGCCTTAAGCCTCAACGGTTGCGGGTTCGATTCCCGCTCGGAGCAGATGTTTGTATTAATCGTACAGGCATGTTTTCCGGTCTGGTTGTGTTTGTTCTTGTCATTGTGAATGTTTCCGGACCCCGACACAGGATATAATTATCCTAATGGGGGCCGTTGAGTGTGTAGCGTTTATTTATTTATTTATCTGGCCTTAGCAACCCTAAGGGCGAACCAGTAACTCATTGGATACGAGCAAATTACCTATCAAGAGTTAACGATTATTAACAGATGTTATGATAACAACCGGGACCGACAGCTTAACGTACTTTCTGAGGCATAGCGGAGAGATGACCGAAACAGATATTTGTAAGATCAATACAAACATCTGCCCCAGCAGGAATCGAACAGGCTCGCTACCACAGTGGTGTCACCGGAAATACTGATCTCTAGTAACGAAGAATTTATTATTTCTAAATTATTTTATAATTTTACTGATAGGATGTTCCTGTTGTATTTATCTTTGCGGTTTTGTGGTTGAAATTAACAGAACTTGTTTTAACTATTAAATAGTTAAACACTATAGACCTCGCCACTTACCAAAGCTATTTACTCGATGACGCCAGATGTCGCACACGATTAACGCCTTTAATTAAAAACAATTAGAACTAGAATGGCTTGCAATTACTGTACCCTCTGATATATCGATATGTTGATGACAGTGATTAGTTGAATTCTATCATTATCAGTCGATAAAATAATTTTCATTCATACGGCCATTGGTAAAAATACTTAAGGTACTAATTAATAAGCTACTCTTCGTCGTTTCGTCGTTTGTTAGTTTTTAGGATTCCGTAGCCAAATGGCAAAAACGGAACCCTTATAATTTCGTCATGTCCGTCTGTCCGTCCGTCCGTATATCACAGTCATTTTACTCGGAGACTGTTGGCTCTATCTATACGAAATTTTGTGAATAGGTGTATTCTATTAACCGCACCACAATTTTGTAATGAAATCCTAAAATATATAAAAATTAGGGGAAGCAGTCCATACATGTAACTTATGGTTGAAAAAAAAATTCAACGTATGGCATCATCACAGATATCTTTGGATAGTCTATAGGTCTTTCAAAAGTATAACGAGGTTTGATTTTGCTTTTTTTCATTAAGACAGTAGTTGTTGAGATATAAGCTCCGAAATTCATAAAAATTGTGTACCCCCTCTAAATTTTGAACTATGGGATTTAAAATTCTAAAAAAATTTGAGGTTGTAGAACATCAAATGAACTTTCAACCATATGTGGTTTGAAAACGGTTCACAAATTTAAGAGATATATAAGTTGTTCCCATAATTTTGTTTTTCATATTACTTTTAATAAGTACTATGAAATTACCAACTCAATTTTGCGGTCGATTTTAATTCGTTATTATTTTTAAAGCTCTTAAGATTCTTCATCATCAAGCTGCGGAACCCTTTACTTTCAACTGATAATTATATATTTTTAAATAAATAAAATACGATATCTTATTGTCAGATAACTAGGTTTATTAATAATTAATAGTTAGTAAATAATAAATAAATATAAAATTGAAATAAATACCTTATAATTTGTAGGTCTAATATTTCAAAAAACTTTAAGTTTCTACCTATGCTAGTAATAGACGCGTAATAAGGAGAATATCTGAATATTATATATTATATACTCAATATATCTCTCTTTTTCTTAATGATAAGTAAAGACAAAGATAAAATGTGATGACTCATACACAGCCTAGAAATGAAAGTAACTTTTCAATCAAGCTTTTCTAGGTTGACGGGAAAGTCTTACCTTATAAGGCATGTAGAACAGAAATCTTATGAGTAACTCTTATGACGCATAGTATTGATATTAACATCATAAACTATACAATTTTTGTACAAGATTAAATAGCTCCACCTAACCAAAATAGCCCAATGGGTCGGAAACGAAGACTCTAACCGAAGGTCGCGGGTGCAAATCTGGGCAAGTATCTCTGAGTTTTCAAGTGCTTAATTTGCAAGAAAACCTGCATGTCGTGGAAGAAAATCTACGACATGTTGGTGGTAGGGCTTAAAAGGCGGGCCAGGTTAGCTACCACCAGACGTTGGTGAAAAACTCGTGAAGTGACTGCTCGTCAGCCGCGTTTCGAGATCAGCCAGCGTATAACCAATTGTACCGGTAACCTCTGGTGTTGCAGATGTTCATGGGCTGTGGTCATTGCAACACCAGGTGAACCACCTGCCCATTTTCCTCCAACATAAAAAGAACCATTTGTACCACGTGTAATATACATGCCATGTGAAGTAAAATTGGGTCATGAGTTTAATTCCCGCTCGTGGTATGGGTCATATATATATGCGTTCAAGTCTGTGTTTGTGTTTCTATGTGATCTTCTAACACAGGCGGTTTATTTATTATGTATTTATCTATTAAATTATATATTGTGAGCAAGCTGTTTTTAAGTCTGCTTTATACATATAAAGCTCTTTAATTAATGAAATTCGCGATATAGTTTGTCATTTTCTTGGTAAAATAAATGAACGCACGGCCCAAGTCATTTTATAATCGTAAAAGATTTTCGTTTTCCACGAACTATATCCATTATCCACCTACGTATTGGCCTACGTTTCTTTACTTAGACAATTTATTTAGATAAATATTTTTTACGTGCGTTCTAACAGAGGTGAAAAATATAAAGTACCTATTAAACATGACGTAACAATATTTTTAAGTCGGTTAGAAAGGTGCCCAAGGCCCTTTCCCTTGCGAAACTATTACATTATAAAGATCAAGATTTGAAAGTAGCTAGTAAAGTAATCGTACAATAACAATTAGTACAAATTATTTATATTACAATTTTTTTCTTTTTTTACATTTATACAAGCTATTTTCACGGTTTCGCTCGTGTGAATTTAAGCTGGAAAACGTAATTATAGGAATTTTGATCCCGTTGATCCCGCACAAACATTATTTCTGACAATAGCAATTAAATTAAAAAAATAACTATCACATTTGCACTCGTTCTCAAGCTAGGCGCGTAACATTTCGACGATTGTAACATTTCGACGATTCATTCTTTTTGCATAGATTTAAGTAATTTCCTAAAGATAAATAAGTTGATGATTGTTGGGATAACCTCTGTCAGAACAGAGATTATTCCACCAGTGCAATCAGTCACACTGGTGGTAGGTCTTTTGTTGCAAGAGGCCGGCTAGGTAGGTACCACCGCAGTGTCCAATATTCTGCCGCCAAATAGTAGTGCTTAGGCACTACTGTGTTCCCGTTTGAAGGGCATTGTACGCTAGTGAAATTACTGGGCGAACGAGATTTAAGAACTAATATCTCGAGGTTGGCAACGCGTGAGTGGCACCTACTAATGGTGCTGCAAGCGCTCATAGGCTACGGCAACCACTTACCATCAGGTGGGCCGTATGCTTGTTTGCCAACTTCTAACATAAAAAAAAAAATACTATAACATAAGCTCTACCATTAACTTTATATACAAAGAAATGTTGAAAAATATGTAGTGTGATCAACTAGCTGTCGCCGCGACTTCGTCCGCGTGGAACAGTGTCTTTGTAAATGTTACATCAGAATAGCTCTTATACTTTGCGTCTTGTCGTTTTTTGTAAGTTAATTCAAAAATTCAAAGAAATCTTACATATTTCCATATAAACTTTCATTCCCTATACCCTATTGTTATTTTACACCCTTGAAGGTAAAACTTTTACATATTTTGAATGTCATATTTATTTATATCGAATCAACAGCCTAAAAAGTTTCAAGCTTCTACCTCTATAAATGACGATACTTTCCACACAACTTTTCACCGTCCCTTTCAGCCCCTTACAACCTTTTTTTCGAATTAAATAGTAGCCTATCTGTTTACTAAATTTCATTTATATTGTTTCAATACTATTACCGTGCGCGACAGACAGAGATACAGAGTTACTTTCGTGTTACTTATTAGTAAGGATAAGGATTATTAACATTTTTTTTTTATGTTAGAAGTTGGCAAACAAGCATACGGCCCACCTGATGGTAAGTGGCAGCCGCAGCCTATGAGCGCTTGCAGCACCATTAGTAGGTGCCACTCGCGCGTTGCCAACCTCGAGATATTAGTTCTTAAATCTCGTTCGCCCAGTAATTTCACTAGCGTACAATGCCCTTCAAACCGGAACACAGTAGTGCCTAAGCACTACTATTTGGCGGCAGAATATTGGACACTGCGGTGGTACCTACCTAGCCGGCCTCTTGCAACAAAAAGACCTACCACCAGTGTGACTGATTGCACTGGTGCAATAATCTCTGTTGTGACAGAGGTTATCCCAACAGCGGGCAATGGGGTCGTCACATCCCGACGCCTGAAATAAAACATTTAATCAAAATAGCATAATTGTTAATCTTCATTCTGATATAATTCCAATTATTTTATGAAAATCCATAAATTTAATTGAAGTGATCTTATTAATATAGGTTAATAAAGCCCCCTTCACAGTCACCAAATATCAAATCTTGTATCCGCTGTGATATTTAGAAGCACGAGGAATGTTTGACCTTCATTTTTATTACAGCAATGACACGCATAATTCTAGTTGACATTACGCAAATATCTATGAACGTAATAATAGCAGAAGTGTTTGTCTGTCCATTTGTTTGTTTAAGTCTACTAACTATCCAGTGATTTAAGTTCCAGATACTAGATTTTACTTAATAGGTACTAACCTTTTAATTATTAAGAATAAATAAGCTTCTCATTCTTTTGTGAGGGACTGGTATCCATACTAGTTTTGCTGTGTTACGGATTACCAGGCTCCCAAATCCACAGGTAAAATTTTTGGATTCACAATTGGTGTAAAAACTAGTAACCTGCCAAATCCGGATAAGAGTAATAAGCAGACCCTGGGTACATAAAAATACCGGGAATAATGCTAGGATGAAGAAGAAGAAGTGTTATAACAATCTTTGGATCTTAACATGAAAAATAAAGTTAAAATTAAATATAAAAAGTGAAAAAATAAAAATAATAAAAATGGATAGTAACAAGAGGGGATGAATTTTGATATATAATTAGATTGCATTTTGGACAAGAAAAGTAGGTCACTTTTTGTCACAAAAAAAGATTGGCTAAAAAATTTTTTTTGTACCGGAGGACATTTTTTTATGTTACAAGTTTTAACATTTAGTGGTATTGTAATAAATATGCCTCATTACAAGAGGTTATTCATATTTATTTATTTATTTATTTGATATATTATTTCTTCAATGGTGCTTTTACCTTATATACGAGCTTTTACAACACCAGGAAATGTACAAGCTACATTCTAAACGCCTCTCGCATATGGATATGAACCAAATAGTTTGATGCAACCTTCGTGGGCCTCACACACTTTTTTCGGTCAAGGAGTGCAACTTATTGCGTTACATGGTGTTAGGGTACTGTTGGTTTGCGAGCGATTGAGAGCGTATTTTAAATAAAAATTTAACATTTTTATTATATGTTATATCGCCACAAATTTTTCGCTTGTTTTTACCATGTCCGATCATAGCCGGCCACGGAGACTTCATTTATTTTAAATTTAATTTCACCTTTTACAATTTTATATACGTATGTGTGTTCACATGCATGTTTGCGTGTCTATTTTGTCGTCATTATTTTAATATTTGTTTCATTATACATATATTTTTCTTTTTTTTTTGTAATACCCTAAATCGATTATTAAAAAAAGTTAAAAGTTTCACTTGCGTCGTGGTTTCACAAAATCATACAGATTATTAACGAATAATGTAAAAAGTAAAATTGTACATATGTGGTGAAAACCCAGTGTCAGAGTTGTTCATGTCGCCCGTACAGGCATCTGAAGTGACTGATCAAAACTTGTCTTCTGATCTTCGAAGCACGGGAATTGCCGACAAAATACCACCATGGCACCGATCCGTAGACTTACAGTAAGCCACTAAACGTTTACCATTGGCCGCATTTAGCTATTCAGCCTTTTTAGGGAAAAATTTAATGAATCTTGAATAAGCCTTGAAATTCAAGTAAAAAAGATGACAATTTGAAGTCGTTAGGTTATATTAAAATACTATCTATCATTTGTAATGTTTATTTTTTTAATGCAACATAGCATTTACGTAGGAAATGGTCGTAACCTGTCAAATCTAAAAAGTAATCAATACTTGAGCTTATTACGGAATGCTGCGAAGGCAAAATTAAATAATGTTTTAAATAAATTCGCTCGCAATATAACGCTACATAATGGACTGAAGTTTGAGTGTATCTAAATTGGTAACATTAATATTTCAAAAGAATTTATCATTTGAATGCTACTGCAAATGTCAAATGTATATCTTCTAAATCATGTGAAGTTTTAAGTATTTTTTTTTAGTTCGAATTGGTTTTCACAGAATACTGACTGAAAATATCTTGAAGATGATAATCTTTAACTGCGTTCATTATTTTATAAAACTTATATAAAACCAATGTTTCAAGAATTTAAACGAATATTTAGATATAAGATCTAGAGAAAAGGGTTTCTCATATAAAAGCATACAATGTGAACTTCTTCGCTACCCCTAATATGAATACTCTCAATTAAATAGTAAATATATTAAGTTTTTAATAAGCCTTCGTTTTGGATACTATCCGTTAGAAAAAAAAAAATTATTGAAGAAAAAAGAGACAGATAAATGTGAAGTTTGGATGGTGTGATAACAACACAAAACTGTTTAATAAAGAATTCATTTTAAATGATATGGAAGTTGGACCCGTCCATATTATTTTGGCATATCCAATATCTATAGTGACAAAAGATTTATGTGAATTGTTATTAGTTTAATAACTAATTTTAAGTTTGTGATTAATTTTTGATTATCTGTTTAATGTTTAGATGGGATTAACATATCCTTGTGAATAAAAATCCCAAATTAATTAATAATGAATAAATAAATAAATAAACGCTACACACTCCACGGCCCCCATTAGGACAATTATATCCTGTGTCGGGGGTCCGGAAACATTCACAATGACAAGGACAAACACAACCAGACCGGTAAACATGCCTGTACGATTAATACAAACATCTGCTCCGAGCGGGAATCGAACCCGCAACCGTCGAGGCTTAAGGCAGACTCGCTACCCACAACGCCACAACGGTGTCAGAATTAAATAATTATGTATTTCAGTAGGCATTTAGTGAAAAGCTGGTAATTTAGAATTACAAACAGACAATTTTATTTAATTGTATAGAGTATAGATAAATTTATGTGAAACAAAAAATGTGCGCTAATTGTATTACACATGTATATACTCAAATATTTACACGAATATACCCTCAAAACTGCTTGTAAACATATGATAATAAATAAACATATGAAAATAAGACACAAACATACATACTAATAATCATTTCAGTACCCTAATAAAGATTGACATTGAAAATATTCCTCCAAAAAGTTGACCTCCAAAAGCTTTTGACCTTTTAACTAAAGCCATTGAAGTGTTTTTTTTTTTCTTAACGACATAGTTTTGTTTCGAGTTATGTATAACAATACAAAGTACCATATTCCTAAGTCGGTCATGTGGCATGTAAATGTGCACGCATTGTCGTGTGATTGATGAATCCATTGCCACCGTGTGTTGAGTCATTCAGTACAGTGATTTATATAATTCTGTGTTATATAGATTTTATTTACATACTTATATAATCTGTAGTAGTAGTAGGCATATCTCCTAGCACAAATGGACCGGCTCGACCGGGAAAGTATTACCCTCTCACAGAAAATCGGCATCAAGTAACGAGATAGGAGAGAGGGAAGAAAGAGAGATGAGAAAGGGAAAAAGAAGGGAACAGAGGCGGTGAGTTCGGCCTCTGGCGCGCTCACTCATCGCACGAAACGCAACCGTACCTACTGATACTGTTACTTGACGCCGATATTCTATGAGAGGGCAGTGTCTTTCCGGTCGAGACGGCGCATTTGTGCTGGGAGGAGCATGGCTCTACTACTATATTTACGGGCAAACCGAACTAACTTTCCGAACCGATACGAACTGGGAGCTTTCAAGAGAAGAGCCTATTCCTTCCTTAATGGTCAGCCTTCTGGTGAGCCTTCTGCTCGTTAGCCCCTCTGATATAAAAAAAAAATTCTCCAATAGTTATTGGTTAAACAGTTCGTTTATTTCTTAGTATTTTACAAGGTTCAGGGTGAGGCAGCAGCCCCCTCTTGTTCCTGCCTCTCTACGCCCATGTCCAAATGAACAATGGATATATCAGTCAGTATATGGTCGCTATAAACTGCAAAAAGCCTGGAATGATTTTGATGATATTTGCAAAACAAACCCAATTACGGCATCCAAATTGTTTTTACCTGTTCTGTTATAATTCAAAGTCTCTTTAAATATTTAATACAAATTTAACTCATATTTAGAGACGAATGTATGATGAATAATATGCAATAAGTCGGCAAAAATCATGTATTAAAGTATAATTGTGGGAACCTTTGTATAAAGGTTTAACAAAGAGTTTTATTATACGGAAAAATAGTCAAAAAACCACACAATTTGCACATAGGTACCTACTTTAATATGTACTGTAGTTACATTAACGACAGGTCATCCGCCCTGGCTCCGCGTCTTACAATGAAATATTAATTTGAATGTCTATTGCTTATTGGCCTTACTGGCCTTGACAGCGTCACCGGGTGGGAAAAGTTAGGATGTAATAGCTGCTCTCGTTGCACCGACAATGATGTGACGTTGTGGATAGCGAGTCTGCCTTTAGCCTCGACGGTTGACGGTTCGATTCCCGCTCGGCCAGATGTTTGCATTGACCTTACAAATATCTGTTTCGGTCTAGGCGTTTGTCTTTGTAGGGCTCCCCACCATGCCTCGGAGAGCACGTTAATCTCTCGGTCTCGGTTGTTATCACATAACATCTGATAATAATCGCCAACTCTTGATAAGTAAATTGCTCTTATCCAATGAGTTACTGCTTCGCCGTTAGAGCTGCGGAGGTCAGATGGCAATCGCTGTGTAAAAACTAGTAACCTGTCAAATCTGGGCAAGAGTAATAAGCAGCCCCTGGGTAAATACTCGTATAGTACCGGGAATGATGCTAAGAAGAAGAACGTACGCCCGCGCTTAATCTCTGAAACGGCTGGACCGATTTTAACGGGACTTTCACTGGCAGATAACTTATATATACTAATAGGGTCCCGTCCTTTAAAAAAAATCAGTACATCACACGACCGGAGCCGCGGTCGCAACTAGTTGTATTTAATTATGGTTTGGTCGTTATTTTTAGGGTTCCGTAGCCAAATGGCAAAAACGGAACCCTTATAGTTTCGTCATGTCCGTCTGTCCGTCTGTCCGTCTGTCCGTCTGTCCGTCTGTCCGTCTGTCCGTCCGTCCGTCCGTCCGTCTGTCCGTATGTCACAGTCATTTTACTCTGAGACTATTGGCTCTATCTATACGAAATTTACTAAATAGGTGTATTCTATGAACCGCACAACGATTCTGTAATGAAATCTTAAAATATATAAGAATTAAGGGTAGGGTCCATACATGTAACTGAGTGTTGGAAAAAAAATTTCAACGTTTGTCCACGTGTGAGATATCTTTGACTACTATTTGATATTGACTGTCCCTTGCTTATACATATATGAGACGTGTGTATATGTTAGAACGCATCCAGAGGAATTTGCAACTTTTGCACATGAAAATAATTTTAGCTCTCGATTTCCTAATAGATTAGTATTGCCTACAGTCCGAACTAAACTATGCAGTGCGAACTTTTATTTTATGGCTGTAAAAATTTTTAATAGGCTACCGAATGACATAAAACAATTCAAAAACTTAAATTGTTTTAAGCGAAAACTAAAACAGTGGTTGGTTAATGCATGTTACTATAACATAAAAGAATATTTAGATTAAGGGTAGTCCACTATAATTAAGAGTAAAAATTTATTAGTAAGTATTTGTTTGATTGTTAAAAGTTTTAAAATATTTTATATAAATGTAATTATTTCATTTATTTTAATAATATGTACATTTGCATGCCAACTTATGGTTGTTGTGGAGGAATTTTCAATACTGCAATATCAAATAATGTACCTACAACTTTGCAAATAAATGATTTTGATTTTGATTTTGGATAGGTCTTTCAAAATGATAAGGCGGTTTGATTTTGACTTTTTCATTAAGTCAGTAGTTGTTGAGATATTAGCTCCTAAAGTCATAAAAATTGTCCCCCCACCCCTCTAACTTTTGAACTATGGAATTAAAATTCTGGAAAAATTTGAGCTTATAGGACATCAAATAAAATTTCAACCACATTTGGTTTGAAGAAGATAGGTCTACAAATTTAAGGGATATGTAAGTTTTTCCCATAACTTTGTTTTTCATATCAATTTTAATAATTACTATGAAATTACCAACTTCTTTTTACGGTCGATTTTAATTCGTTATATTTTTAAAGCCCTTAAGATTCTTCATAATCAAGCTGCGGAACCCTTTAATTTCAACTGTGCGTAGTCCACACCGCACTTGACTGCTAATTTTTTTTAAAATAATATTAGCATACTTTTCCAGGCATTACTAATATTCCTATTGCCCCTCCAAATAAGCTCGAAGTGTGCGCTAGGAGTGGGTACGACAATAGCCTAAGTGGGTTAGGATCGAACACGCTACTCTCGCGTTAACGGAACGGAGTCGTCCCTTCTACCGTTGAGCTACTGAGGCTTCTGTTCTTGAACAAATACACATACATAAATAAAAGTACCAAACTGTCTAAGTTTAAAAAATTAAACATCTTTAATGTTAAATTAAAATATGTTATTGTAATTAAATAATCGACTTAAATGGAGCCCTATAAAGCAATCCAAAACAAAACAGCTCCAGGTATTATGGTATTTATTTCAATATACCGAGAAACTAAATTTCTATAGCATTTTAAATATGACCTTTTGAAGATGCCTAATCAAGCCTCATCTATTTCGTAACCCGGGTATTGAACCTTGGCCTGACAGGTGGAGACCATTCTTAGATCTTATTGCCGTAGAGATAAGATACATTTTTCATTAACACGACAAAATGAAAGGTTACGGTTTCTTTATTCAGGATGTAGCGATTTTAAAGGATGCTAATTGAGAGTTTAGTATATAAAATATATGGCGCCTTTTCATTAGACGTTCGCGTAGACATGGAAATACAAACAAAGAAAATACCCAAAAAAAGTAAAATAAAATTAATCACAGCCAATGCCCCAATGACTTTGTAATAAAATCTCCAATATATATTACAACTAGCGGGCCCGGTAGACGTTGTCCTGCCCCAAACAAAAATATTCTGGGACTCGATAGCAGCTCCCTGGTAGGTCCAATTGTGAATTTAAACCACTCTCGAATTCACTGGAACAACCCAAAAAATTTTAACAAAATCTGTCTAGCCGTTTGGGAGGAGTTCAGTCACATAAAAATTGATAGAAAAATTATATCTACAAGATAGCTACTTATCTCTATATAAATTTTCACCCTGTTGTTACCCTCTTTTGTTATCGTGCCAGAATATGTAGCCTATCTCTTTTTTCCCGTCTACTATACTAAAAACCATCGAAATTGGCTGAGGAGGATTGGCTTGTATTTAAATACATTGCCTCATTGCCTCCACAGGTGACTTATGTCACTGGGCTGGTTCATTTTTCCCCCAATGACTGCGACTCAGCGGGGCAATGCAGCTAGCATTCTTGCCACCCTCCCTTGGAAATAATTTGTACAATTGCAATTATTTGTAAATATAGTTAGTATTGAATTTCTAATGTATTTTTACTATTTTCACATGACTAATTTAAACAAGTTAAATAAGAAAATAGTACCTACCTAATGAACAAAAAACGCTATCCGCTTCCTCCTATAACGTAACCTCATTGTATCTGTTAGTGAGAAGATTCAATTATAGGCGGAGTCGCTAATGTAAGGTAATTGTGACGTCCGTGTATGTGATATAATTGCCTTTGTTAAGAAGATTCAATTGAAGAGAATTTCTCGACATAAATTTACTGAAGAAAATTCTTTAATAGACTTTTATAAATCACGAATTTCGCTTTTTGTTAAGGAAAAAAATTATATTTTTATTTCATGACGGTTGGCAAGCAAGCATACGGTTCAACCAAAAAAATAGTAACAAAGGAATGAGAAGGGAAAAAAGAAGGGAGAAGAGGAGGCGGGAGATTGGGCCTCCGGCGCTCAAATGTCATTGACATTTCGTAGACATTTTAATATCGTGAAGCCTGGATAGTAAAGGTAAAGGAGCCGACTTCGCTCCTTTAACGCAAGAGTCGCGGGTTCAAACGTGAACCCCTTGGGCTATTGTCCTACCCACTCCTAGCGCAAGTTCTAGGTTATTTAGATTATCTAGTAAAGGGATAAAAAGTATTGTTGGTTACAATAACTTGTTCATAATGTTAACCTACTTGGATGAAATTCATAAAGGCTCCAGCCTATCCTTAGGTTAGTTTGATTTAAAATGAATACTAATAAAATTACAGGCGTGGTTTTGTATTATATATAGATTGTTGTTTAGTTTATTCATTGGTTTGGTGAATGCGGTTTGGTTTTCTAGAATTCTATTTTTGTAGGGTGCTAAACAAGAATCGTTTCGTACGTTTGTGTCTTAATGGCGCCTTCTGTGCGGCCTATCATCACTTAGGACGTCATGGTCAATTAATAATTTAAACTATTATTACAACAACATGTATAATAATATTATTAAAAGCTGAGCTGTGTTTCAGAAATTAATTTCTTAATAGTAAAGCCTTACTGTTTTCGGCACCAATGGCAAGTTTCGGCTCGGGAAGTACTACCCTTTCACAGAAAATCGGCGTAAAGTAAAAGTAGGTACTGTTCTCTCCCACCCGATCTGCTTTTTTTTTTCTTCTCACCCCTCCCTCCTCATCAGTTAGGTTGGCAACGCGTATGATACTTCAAGTATCACACGTGTTCATATGTTGCGGTGACTGCTTACCATCAGGCGGACCATATGCTTGTATGCCAACCGTTATGGAAAACAAAATAATGTATCAGTACGGGTCCAATTTTTTCTCCTCGTTCCTTGTCAGAGATGACAACTTTTTTTCGCTCTCCGTCATGATACTAGTGTTGCATCTATAGGCTATGGTAACCACTTATCATCAGATGGTATACTTGTTTTCTATATATAAAAACCGAGCAAATGCGAGTCGAACTCGCGCACGAAGGGTTCCGTACCATTACCTATAAAAATTACTTTTGTTTTTGTTTTATTTTTATTAAATTATTTGGTTGGTTGGTTTATTTTAAAGTGTATATATAACTAAATATTCTGTGAATATTTCAAGAACATTGTTGTATGGGAGGGCCCTATAAATATTAATTTTATTTAGTTTTGACGACGTTGTGGCCAGCGGTAGCGAAACTGCCTTAAATGCCACAGATCGTGGGTTCGATTCCCGCTCGGAGTTCTGTTTGTATTGACCATGCAAGCATATTTTCCGGTCTGGGTGTATTTGTCCTTGTCCTTGTATGTGTTTCCAGACCCCCGACACAGGATATCACTATTCTAATGGGGGCCATTGAGTGTGCAGCGTTTATTATTTATTATTATTATTTTAAGTATTTGTTCCAAGTATCACGTCTCATTAGCTACAGTCTGGTGATAGACAGACGGACAGCGGAGTCTTAGTAATAGGTCCCCATTTTACCCTTTGGGTACGGTACCCTAAAAAACTTCTAGTCTTATCATAATTCATAGTGTACATCATGACAAAGAAACTTCTTTACTTTGTAAAGGTTTTACTCCATAGTGATCAATCACGCAAAATTTAGAATGTAATATGTAAAAGCGAATTTCAAATGAATGGTCTTTTTCAGTAACAAATGTTTTAAATAATGAAGATCAAGTTGTGTACAATAAAGATCGCAGTTTTGACTCCTTGTAGTCCAGAAGATTAGACTGCACATATGTCTTCCAGTCTGAGTGGTTGAGCCTGTGCTTATGTGTGCTTCTGGACATTTTTTTCTGAATGTATTTTGCTGGAAGGAAAAAAATGCGTTGGCCAGCTCGTCACCGAGCAGGAGCGCGTTTTACTGGGTCCCGGCTGTAAAAATGGGATCGCGGATACTTAAAGCGGATTCCGTCCCGAGCAGGCCTTTTTTTTAAATTGGGAAATGAATTTACAAGCACAACTACAAGCAGTGGTAGTGTGGGACTCACCGCTCGCTAATTGGGCTAAGTACTACGCACTAAAACCCAATGACTCGCCTTGCTCCATAGTCGCTACGGGTTCGCTTGCGCAATCAACGACGACGCCCCGGCGCCGGTAGTCATTAAAGGGTAGCCTTAGAGCCTTCTTTATCGAGACAAATTTTTTAAAGATATTGATATTGTTTCTCTCTACGACCTCCTCCTTCCTCTTCCGCCTGACCTGTTAGAAGCACCGATGTCGCAGGAGCCACTCATAGCCCATTCTGATTAACAGAAAAGTACCAGAGCGACCCATACGACACAAAACTCTCACGCCCAACCGTCAAACCCTGTTAGCTTCACCGGGAGGCGATGGAGCCCCGTCCCTAGTAGGCCTCGTGCAAGGCGGAACTAGGGAACTGTAGAAAGCTCTAAGCGCATTCTAGCCGATAGACTAATAAATTCTTGCTCCTTGGTAAGGTAAGTGCTACTGTTTAGGTTCTAAAATTGTTTACAATGATTCATTGCGGTTGTGAAGCGATGACAAAGATCTAATATATGTATGTTTAAATTATAGTCACCTGCTATGAGTCAGCGACAATACTGTGTCAATTGTTTTTTAATGTTTATATAAGTACTCTTATGGGTGTTTGTCTGTACTAATACAGATAGTTACCGCGTGCGTACGCGGAATTTTATGCTAATTTGTAACATGTTGTGGATTTTTAGCGATAAAGGCAGTTCATATTTTATTGACCGCAAAAATGGCTACTCATTTGTCTGTTTTTTTTGGATTTTTTTTTATTCTTGCGGGGTGATCTCATACAAATTTAGTCTATAAAAAGGAAGTCCCGACTCGCATACCTATGCCCTATAAAGCTGGAATTTTCACAGGTTTTTCTTAAAGCATTAACAACAAGAACCTTGAGGCTCTTTTTCATCCTTTTTTTAAACTAGAAGCATGAAATTTTGTTTTTATTTGCGAACAATTAAAAATAAAGAAACACGTGTTTTAATATTTTCTTAACTTCAAATGGGGGTTCCAAATCGTTGATCACGACGGCAAAGCCACTATCAAAAGCTAGTGTTAATAAAAAGCATAACCCTCCAAAGTTTATACTAGTCTATTATGCGGTAATTAACCACGTTCACACCAGTGATCCCTCCAGCTATGGTGAATATAGACTACACTACAGTACATCTGGCGTACAATTCACGAAAATGATGTTAAGGTTTTACTAGCAGTGTCTGCGGGTTCACTCGCGTTAATGTAGTTCGTTTTTTTTATTCCACAATACACATTTATACCAAATTTCGAATGAATCTTCTAGTTCGTGTTTTGAGAAATCCGGAAACAGATTTTTTTCGGGATGAAAAATATCATGTCATTAATCCGAGCTCTAAAATAGTTTTTTTTAAATTAATGAAGTTACTTTAAGCCTATTATCTTGATACCGTTGTGGCGTTGTGGGTACGGAGTCTGCCTTCAGTCTCGACGGTTGCGGGTTCGAATCCCGCTCGGGCAGATGTTGTTAAAATATTTGTCTCGGTCTGGGCGTTTGTCCGTGGGTCTCCCCACCGTGTCTCGGAGAGCACGTTAAGCTGTCGGTCCCGGCTGTTATCACATAGCATCTGATAATAACCGTTAACTCTTGATAAGTAAATTGCTCGTATCCAATGAGCTACTGGTTCGCCCTTAGGGTTGCGGAGGTCAGATGGCAATCGCTCCGTGTAAAAACTAGTAACCTGTCAAATCCGGATAAGAGTAATAAGCAGACCCTGGGTATTTTATTTTTGCCCAGGCTATATGCTTTATGCTAGGATTCGTCCTAGACGAAGACTTTAAGCCCATTATCTGTGAGAGAGTACTACTCTCTTCTCCGGTCGAGCCGACCCATTTATAACGCGATGAGCACGTTTCTACTACTACTAAATAATATTGTTTTTCTTTAAAAAAAAAATTAACTATCAACACTTTATAGTAACTGCGCACCGGGCGCACTGCGGGGTGCCACCTATATCTGGTCGATGTACCCAATATTCAAACTATGCGCTTTCGTTCTTAATTCATAATGCGCATGGCCAGGGATTGGAATGATCTTCCAGCGTCTGTATTTCTGAACACATACAACCTGAACCTCTTCAAGGTGTGAGTACACCGGCTTCTTATGAGTAAGCTCACTCTACCGTAGACCTATGCCTTCGCGCTCGATCAAGGGTTGCCCATTTTAGAATAAAAAAAAAATTGATATTATTTTAAAGGAATCTAAAAGATTAAGTATAAAATGGTATTAGCTTTTTAGCTCATTTTAAGAATAAATAAATTTCGATACAACGTTTTAGGATATTTTAAAAGCTGCAATATCGTTTCAGAGTCAGCTGTCAATGTCAGAGTGACGTCTGCAAATGAAAACAGCCTCACGCGAAACGCCATTTTGTTACATCCAGCTAAATTGAAAAAGTCAAACAGTTTTTACTATGTTTTAAATATTTGCATGTATTTTCTGTGAGAATGTTTTGTTTATTTTCAGCAATTTTAAAACATAACACTAAAAAATTGTTACTAGATTTAATTATAAGATATTACACACACAAAATAATTATTACAATAAAAAGATGCGTAGAAAACTGTTACGAAGGCGGCCTTATCACTTAAAGTGATCTCTTAAAGGAAAACTTATACAAGTAAAAGAAACTAATCTGAAGGGCTGAGTATTGTGTAAATTATGTGTATACTTCAATTTTGAAGAATTATATTCGAATTTGTAATATTTTTTAACTAAACACAGATTGTTTTCAGGAATTGTTTGGATTGATCCCGCCGGTAGAATTTCCTCAACGGCCATCGCGACAAAACTCGAAATTCCACCTGCACCACCTCGATGTCTGGAAATCCACAACAGCGCGATTTTGAAGACGTTTTCATCACCGCACAACCACTCTGTGGAACCAACTTCCACCAGCGGTCTCTCGGGAACCGATACGACCTGGGAACCTTCAAGAGAAGAGCCTATTCTTTTCTAGGTCGGCACGCACGCCGACCTTTAAACGCTTAAACGCACCTGCACCTGTTGCAGATGTTCATGGGTACTGGTGATAACATAGCATCAGTTGAGCCTCTGTCCTTTTGCTTCCTCTTACACAAAAAAAATTATTAGCGGAAAAATAGTTCATTCTAATAGCTGTCAATATAGTTAAATATAAAAGATATTTTCTTGGCAGATGCCTAGCCTTAATTGAAACTAAAAAGATTATTGTAACAAAATTTACGGTAAAATTCTGAGATTTCATCGGAAAGAGAAAGACAAGTTATAATACTTGAATATTATATGTAGTGTTCTGTAGTATTTTCAAGATAAATTAATTGTTTCGGTTTGAAGGACACTGTAGCTAGTGATATTACTGGACAAAGACTATTTAAGAACCAATATCTGATCAATTTTGACAGTGCGTGAGTGACACCAGCGAATGGTGTTGTACTTAAGATACGGCAACCGCCTACGATCAGGTGGGTCGTATGCTTACTTGAATACTTTGCTACTTTGAATTTAATATTTATTTATATCGAATTTACAGCCTAAAAATAAGTTTAAAGCTTCTTCTTCATCCCCCCTTTCAACCTCTTACAACCCTTTTTTAATGCGAAAATATAATAATAGCCTATGTCCTTTCTCAAGCTCTAGACAAATTTCATTATAACTGGTTAAATAGTTTGACAAACAGATAGAGAGACAGAGTTACTTTCGCATTTATAATATTACTAAGGATTGTAACTTTATCTAACTGTCCATTTGACATATATTTATTATGAGCGTTTTTCCTTGTCTCTAGGGGTATTCTAAAAACTTTTATCATAACCTTGCCAAATCTTTTGATTGCCCTGTCTTCATGAGAAAATTAGATTTATCTTTATGGAAAGAGTTATATTTTTCTGATTGTTCATATAAAGTTAGGACGGCAAAGTAACATTATAACTCAATTTGATTGAGTTTGCGAAGTGATCATTACATTACTTAGATGGGAAGAGGACTGCTCTGCTTTACGTAAGACGTAAAAGGTTTTTTCTTCTATTACTTAGTAGTGAGAAAAGCCTTTAAAATGGAAAATTTTGACATTTACATGGATCTGAATTTACTCTATAAGTTCAAAGAGGTAAAGAGGAGTGTGGGCAATAGTGGCTGCTTACCATAAGTTGGAACTATCCACTCGTTTGCCCCCTTATAATATAAAAAAGAGGTTTTCCGAATTAGACGATGGGCGTCCAATTCTCATGCCCTGCGCTCGTTGTCGGCACGGCATGGTAGGGGAGTTTTATGGGACAAATAGAAATAAAATTTGAAATTATAACAATAAATTTGGAATTACACTGACAGAGCATGCCGCCGCGAAGTCGATCATCATCGTTGAAATCTCAAATTTATTATCATAGTTTTGAGTTAACTATTGACTCTTACGTAGCACACACACCTATAGGTTTGGAAGGTGGTACTTGTAATGTGGTTAGTTCATAATAAACTATGCAGTGTTCGGAATGAATGAGCCAGCTTAGCCTGCAATTGAATTTATCACAAAATATTGATATGAAGAAGTAGTTTTACTATTCCATTGGTGGACGCCTCCCATTCTGCTGTTCTTTTCTGGCTATAGTTAGGATAGACAATATCGATAACGGAACTAACATAATTGCTTTAAGTTTTAACTACGTTAAAAGGTATTTATTTCATAGTAATATGACCCACAAAGAACCGTTATCAATAACCTTTAAACTGTCTTAAAACTGTAAAATTCATTGTTACAAGAATTTAAACTTAGTAACTTAGGGAGTTTTCATTATAAATCGAATATCTTGAGGCGAAAAACAAATAACTTATCCGCTGACAAGGCGTCTTAGATTACAAGCCCCGAAGTTCCTGTTAAATAATGTACCGTCCTTTGTCGGCCGCCATTTGCTTTTACGTTCGGCCATTTCGTGACGCGAGAATATCGGCGCGAAACGACATTTGTTTTCTTTATGATAACAATTCTGCGTTATTGAAAACTGGGATTTTTATTACATTCTCGCTGTAACTTTACGTTTGTTATAAAATGCAGTAAAATATATTGATGTGTTTTTCGTGTGTATTGTAGGATTCTTTTTTACTGCATTCAATTGAAGTTATTTTTCATGATTTGATCATTACTTTTCTCAATCTTCTTCTTCCTAGCATTATTCCCGATATTTATCCAGGGTCTGCTTATACTCTTATCCGAATTTGACCGGTTACTAGTTTTTACATGATGCCATCTGACCTCCGTAACCCAACGGGCGAACCAGTAACTCAAGGACAAAAGCCCAGACCGAAACACACATTTATAACATCTGCTCCGAGTGGGAATCGAACCAGCGATCATCGCGGCTCAAAGCAGGTTGGCTACCAACACGCCACAACAGTTGTTTTTCAATAAGATATTTAATAGTATTAGTAGAGCTTGTCTTTTCTGGTTTGAATGGGATCACTTGACTGGGTAAGTACTACCTAGTCCATCTCATACAGTAAAGTCAACCTAAAGTAACAGTATCCGTCAGCTCCCTTCCCATTTATCTCAGGTTGTAAGGCATTGTAATGTTTGTGGGTCTAAAAAATAAAGGCAGTAATTACTCTATAAGGCTGACTGAATGTTTAATGTCCATCTTCGTGGAAATGATCGAACTCAGTCTCAGCTGTTATTAATTTCGGTTAGTCATAACTCAAACGCCTATATGGGCAAGCATGGGCAACTTAAACAAATCAGGTATTGGGTTGTCCACTATCCACTGGTCTGGTCTGTATCCACTGGATAGGTCTTTTGTGACAAGAGGTCGACTAGGTAGGTACCACCGCAGTGTCCAATATTCTACCGCAAAGCAGTAGTGTCTTTGGCATTATTCCAGTTTGAAGGGCACTGTAGACTAGTGAAATGACTGGACAAAGGAGATTTAAGAATCATTATCTCGAGGTTGGCAACGTGAGAGGGACACCTAAAATGGTGTTACAAGCGATCATAGGCCTCGGCAACCGCTTACCATCTTGTGGGCCGTTTGCTTGCTTGTCAACTTTGTAACATAAAAAAAAGTTACACAACAAGAAGAATGAATCTTTAGTGAAGGATTAGTCAAACTAAATAATTTAAGTATTTTGTATAAAAAAATTTACTTCATAAAGTTTGGCCAAGTTCAGATTTTCCATCTCAGCTAATTCCAGGCAATAAAACGAGTAATAAAATAAATCACGGCTCATCGTCGTGGTCATTAGGGCGTACTGGATCGTACCTTCGGGTATATTGGCTTCTTAACGGCTGTCTGGTATATTCACCTATGGTGTAATTAAACATTTTCTATAGCAGTAAGGTTTATTTTTGTATCTTAGTGGTTCTTCGAGAATGAGGTTGGATAATTTATTGAGTACTGTGAAGTTTTACAAAGTTTAGTTATTTGTGTTTTATTTCTTATTTTAACCTAATTTACAGAAGAAAATTACTTAAGCAATTAAGGCTTAGTAAGGGTATCAGCACTTTCTTTTTTCTTTAGAAGAGAGTCCACAGTAACAGTTTCTCTATTGTATACTTCTTTTTTTTTTCGCTGAGAAAAGCATTTACGCACACCACTGCACTGTGTACTCGCACACTAGTGTACTCGTCAAGTACACTAGGTAGTGTTAGTGCGGGACTCGGCCGCCTGTTAATCAAGCGGCACTGCCCACTAAAATTCATCGGAAACCTCATCGCCATAGTGTGACAACTACACAAACAACTATGACATTTTGGCGGAAAGGCCTGCTGTGTGGGCCACCCTCGCCAAAAGGGTGCCCCAGGGTATCCATAATGACTTAGGTACTACCGTTATATCCGTAAATAACGTGATTAAAAAAGCAGACATGCAAAACTTTAATACTACACATTTAAGCAAAACTTGCCCAATAATGTAATATTAAGTAAATTTAGACTAAAGATAAGTTCAATAAAATCTCCTAAGCACATATTGATAGTAAAGTAAAAGGGTATCGTTAAAGCCAGCAGAGACTTAAATTGTTCTACAAATAACGGCTTTTACCATACCCCCATGCATGCATATGCATAGAACGATCTTAATTGGCAACTAGTTCATCCAGAATTGCGCAAAAGAATATTAAAAGCATAAATTCGACAGAGTTTTTCCGATTTTCCGAACATTCATTTGAAGTGGACGCTAAAATGTTGCAAAACGCTCTGTGGATATTGCTGCAATGTATTTCTTTTCTTCGATAATAAAAACCAATTTTTAAATGTTTTAAATTTCAAATAAATAAGAAATGTCGCGTCTCGTGCGATGATTGAGAGCACCGGAAGCCTAATCTCCCAACCCGTCTGTCCCCTTTTTTCCCCTCTGTAAATATATTTAATTTATATTAGCATTTTAGTAACTCCATTTTGGCTCACGCGAAGTCGCGTCCGCATCTTAATTTTAATTTAAATCATTTCTTTGTTGCACGTCAAAAAAATAAAATTCTTTACCGGCACACGTGTTCCCGCATTCTTACAACCTGGGGACCTTCATACGAGGCGTGAAGCATCTTGCGGGTAGGCAGGGAAAGGGCGGCTAGTACAGTTCGCCTTCTGCAACCATTTTACCCACCTTCGCGTGTGGCCTCCACTTCCACTTACCATCATGTGGAGTAGTATCATTTGCCCTCCGGCGTTATGACAAAAAAAACACCTAATTTTTTCTAGTAAGGTTATCTTGACGAAATGAATAAAAAAACTCTGTGAATACTTTTTTATTATTTAAGTTTTTAGAATCAAATAACGATTATGTGGTTCAGTGAAGAGCGTATTCTTTCCTTAAAGGTCGGCAACGCGCCTGCATGCCTTCTGGTGTTGCAGATGTTCATGGGCGGCGGTGATCACTTAACATCAGGTGAGCCTCCTGCTCGTTTGCCCCTCTTACATAAAAAAAAAAAAAAGTTAACATGAATTCTTTCAGTATGACATAAAAATATTTTTCAAATAAAAATTAACCTCTTGAGTTAGTTTTTTTATATTTTTACTAATGAGGTTCCATATGGTGGTAGAATCAGACTTTCAGAAGTAATGTAACGATATATACCCGCTACGTTATTTTTTTTTTTTTGTGGGTTGACGTGGTATTGCTTATTTGCTTCCTAAATATGCCTAAACAAATTTCGGTAAATATGGTACAGATACAAACTAGACCTTGATAATAGGGGGTAAATATTGTGTGTGGAATAATTCATTTTCATTGAATTATAGGTACAGCTAGCTAGAAATAAATTATTATTTTATAAATATTTTTAACTCAAAAATATCCACAAAATACAAGAAACTTCGTACGATTTTTAATTATTTTATAAGAAACACAAAGTAATTTTCACGTTATAATATGATGCACGTAACAAATTAACGTCATAACTAGAAGGATGATTATAATGAATCACTTTATGTTGATTACATTTTATAGATGGCGGCTTCCGGAGCATCATCGAAATGTTCTTATATTATGGAAAACAATAACAGAATGAGACACATTAATTGTTTTATTATAATATATAATATTTTGATGGAGTGCTTAATCTTTTTTGATTATAATTATATTGCGATTTACATTTTTTGCAGAATCTTAACCTAAATAAAAACCCACATCTGCTAGAGTTTTGAGAAAAAAAGTCAAAAAGGAAGGGGCAAGTTATTATGTTACAGGGTGAGAGTTTGTCTCTGAGAGTAATGCTTCTTCGCTCGTTTCGGCTCATCCATTGTAATAACAGCCAAAACATTTCATTAAAACTTGCTTGATACTCTAATTTTTTTAATTTTGTAGATACGCATTGCTTGAGAAGAAGTTCCATGATAGATAAAGAAACTTCTTTCAAATTTAACATAACTGACATTCAATTGTTGTATTACCTTATTGACATCAGGTGAGCCGAGATGGCCCAAATGGACAGAAAACGTTAGAATTTTCAAGTGCTTGAATTAAATGCCCGCCTGATTACCTACCACCAATGACTATTCGTCAATTGCGTTTCGAGGTCAGCCAGATTTTAACCAGTTGCATCTTAAAAGAACGCACCTTCATATCCTCTGGTGTTGCAGATACTCATGGGCGGCGATAAATGCTTAAGTTCACGTGTGGCCTCCTATGCGTTTGCCAAGTCTAACTTAAATATGAAATAGATTTTACTAAATGGAGAAATTGTGCAAACGGATGCGAATAGGAAGTTAACAGAACATTCGTGGTAATATAATTATTGCAATATGACTAATTTATTTTATTTTTGAATCAATCTAAAATATATGAATGAAACCTAAAACACAATATTGTAATATATGAGTCAAAATGCGTTAAGTTAGGAAATAATAATTCTTAGAATTGGACCGCAGTGTACGCAAGTGGAACCGCAACGCGCTACAAAACGAATCATAGCTACCTTACAATACCTTCTAATAAATAAAATAATGAACGTTTAATTATTAACAAAATATAAATAAAAACAACGAGACCACAAAATACCTATAATGGTTTAACACATAATTGTCATAATAATCGAGCAAGTTAAAATTATTGAAGAAGTAAAATAAGTACTTTATTTAATGACGTGACTCAAAATTAACGACCGTTATGGCGTTTTGATAGTGAGTATGCTTTGGGTCTCGACGGTCGCTGAATCTTTTCCCGCTCAAAGCAGACGTTTGCTATCAATATCTGTTTCGGTCTAACCGTGTGTAGGTGTGGGTCTCCCCACCGTGCCTCGAAGAGCACAGTAAGCTGTCGGGCCCGGTGGTTATCATAACATCTGATAATAATCGTTAACACATAGCAATCGCTCTGAGTAAAAGGTAGTAACCTGTCAAATCAACAGACCTTGGGTAAATACCGGGACTAAAATTAGGCAGTCAAAGAAGAATAATTCAAATGATTGAAATTAAAAAAAATTAAAAAATATTTTTATAACTTATGCCTATTAAAGCTTGTAATACCAATCTCACACGATCCAAAAAAAAAAATTTGTAAATGTTGTGAGACATAATGGCTAGTTACGTAAAAAATAAAATATTTTATTTAAACTATCAGTTGACAAATGTGCTACAACCTTTAACATGGTTTCTTCGTACACTTGTCACATGCATTCCGTGTCCCTCTACACAATTAAGCTATTTTAAGTCCTATTTGTATTTACAATAAAGTCAAATCTTCTTTATTTTCGTTCAATTTGGATACCCGATTTTAGTTCTTATTTACGAAGAATTTTCTTTAACAATTAAAAGATACAAGAAATGATATTTTTTCAGATATAAGAATTTGATTCTTATTGCCTTCTAAATAAAGTCTATTTTTTTTTGTAAAATTCAATACGAAAAAATAGTGAAATATTTTTAAATGGTATTTGCTTTGTGTATTCGACCTTATGATAATACTGTTAAGGATAAATTTTCAGTGCACATGCTGTTTCGTGTCAGATACAAAACTTTTCAGTTTCATAGGGGACTACATTTTCGGGTTAGTTTTGACAAAACGAAGCGTTTGTACTTTTTGTTTTTCCTGTGTTTCAGAATTCACGCTGAAGTTTTCATTTTGATTTTAAGTTGACAGCGACTAGTGCCTTTTACAAGAATATTTTTTTTGTTATTTATTAATATAGGATGGCTATATGGACGGACGGGCGGCGGGTTTTACAAATAAATTATATTATTAATAATGATATATGTTGACGTCGTAATGGCTCAGCTGTAGTTAAACTGCTTTAAACGTCAAAGGTTGGGGGTTCGATTGAAAATAAAAATAAAAATTATTTTTATTCAAGTAGACTTTTAAATATTACTTTTGTATCGTCAAACGCTACCGACGCGCGACGGTTCGGAAGGTTCATTCTAACGAGAAGAAACTCGATAGTTACTCTTTTCAAATATATGAAGTTTACAATTGTATTTGTTATATTATTAATTGTCGTTCGGAATAGATGTTTCTATTAACCATACAGGCTTGTATTTCAGTCTGTGTGTGTTTGTCCTTGTCCTTGTGAGTGGACTGCCGACACGAGATATCACTGTCCTAATTGAGGCCATTGATTGTGTAACTTTTATTACTTTTATTAGGGATAGCTCCGAACGCCTAAATATCCATCAAAGCCTTCCATTTCCACTTACCCACTCTCCTTCTCTCCCTGGAGTTATACGTTACGGTGATACGTCACGATAAACAAATACAGTGTTCAACATACACACAATAACAACTGAATTGAGAACCTTTAATTTTGTTCGGTTCAAATTATAAATCTATGATTTGAATATGAACAAATCGAACTGCAATAGCATAGTTTAAAACGAAGCCAATTTCAGGAATAGCGGACGGGCCGACTCGAATGTTTAATTACATTCCTGTCCTCCCATGAGAGCCGCCCAGCCTCTCCCCGAGACGAACCAACATCCCCTAACAACACCGAGTCTGTTAGAGTCAAACTATTTGTGCAAGAAAAGTATTCAAACCTATTCTAGAAAATTCGTCCGTGTCTCATAAACAATATTTTTTTTAAACTAGAAGAACTGGATTCTTACAAGGGTAAACGCCGAGACCGTAACAAATATTTATAACATCAATATAAATATCTGTTCCAAGCGGGTATCGAAAGCGCGACCGTCGTAACTTAAGGCAGGCTCGCTAACAAAACGCCACAGTCGTCAACTCATAAAGGCGCATGTATATAAAATAACAATTACAGATAACAATAATAAACAAACCTACAAAATAATAATAATATGGAAAGTTTTCCTGTTTACAAGAAACTCTATCACGTATAGATATTATTGAAGTGAACTCAGACGCGTTCTTTGCGTAAACAAGCGAGTACTTTACAATATTTCGATAGAGCGATCATAATTTATAAATAGATTATTTTTAAAGGTCCGTATTTATTATTACGTCATCAATAACCATGAGGTCATCTTGTTTGATGTATGGAAATTCTCACGTCGGTGTGATCATTTGAATACTGGAAGGTCGTTATGTACCTCTTCAACGAAGTTGTGGCGCAGCGGTAGCGAACCTGTCTTAAAGGCCACAGGTCGCGGGTTCGATTCCCGCTAAGAGCAGTTTGTATTTACCATGGAGGCATGTGTTCCGGTCTGGGTGTGTTTGGTCTTGTCGATGTGTATGTTTCCGGATCCCCGACACAGGATATCACTATCCTAATGGGGGCTGTTGAGTGTGTAGCATTTATTTATATTTATGTAGATACCTCTTGAAATGATAGTAGTCTGGCTGTAGCAGCTCTGCTACGCTGATATTGTACGAGTATCAGCGTGATGTAGCAGTTTTAGTACTCCTAGGATTTATTCGACAAAATGAGCGCTGGAAAATCAAATTCCTACCACCTCCTTTATTAAAACCAGAGGTCTATTTTACTTATTGTAGGCCTTTTATTACGAGAGGCCGGCTAGGTAGGTACCACCGCAGTTTCAGATATTCTACTGTATTTCGGTTTGAAGGGACACTGTAGCTAGTGAAATTACTGGGCAAAGGAGATTGAAGAACCAATATCTCGAGGTTGGCGACGCGTGAGTGATTCCTACAAATGAATGGTGTTGCAAGCGGTCATAAGCTACGTCAACAGCTTACTGTCAGGTGGTACGTATACATAATACAAATAAACTGTATAAACTACATTTAAGGTAAATAATAGTTATAATTTTATAAACTAATGACGGTCCACTGAACCAAACGTGAGACAACGATCCGTACAGACGCAATCATTAGGACTGCGTGATGATACCACAGTGCAAAGCTATTTAAAGGAACTGACAATGAATGTAGGTGGGGTACAGTGACTAATTGACATCAAATATACAAACAATGTTAAATCATCAATCAAATAATGTTTTTTTTTGGGGACTGTGGCATTGTCATGACATCTAATAAAAATTGTTGACTCTTGACAGGTGCTCGTATCCAATAAGTCTGGTTCGGCCTTTGAGTTGCTGAAGTCAGATGGCAATCGCTCTGCGTAAAAGTACTAGCTTTTACATATCATATCATACATCCCATATATTTGACCACTTTGTGGCGCAGGGGTAGTGAACCTGCCTTAAGCGCCACAGGTCGCGTGTTCAATTCCCGCTCGGAGAACATGTTTGTATCGACCATACAGGCATGTGTTCATTGTCTGTATATTACCTATCCTAATGTGGCCCGTTGAGTGTGTAGCGTTTATTTATTTATTTATATATCGGGCTCTTAGCGTCTATATGTACATCATCACACCTCCGGAGAAGAGGCATAAGCTATTATTATGTTTTAATAAAAGAAATCACTCATTTTCGTGCTACAAATAGACAAAGCAAAAACAACAACAAATTAAATGAAAATTTAATATTAACTACTATTTTAGAGTTATTTACAGACAAGGCCTTGTTATGATTGTATTGTATTATTAATATTATTACAGAGCAGTTGTGAACGAAACTGAATGAAAAACAATGAATTTACTCTATTGTACATAATTGATATGGATTTTAATTCAAGGCAATTGAACTGTAATACAAACTTAGCATAGTTTATTCTCAAAATGAATTCTCAATAACTCAACGGTCGTACAACTGTTGTCGTATCCACTCCTAGCGCAAGTTTCGAGCTTATTTGGAGGGGCAATAGGAATAGTAATGCCCTAAAAAGTATTGCTAACATTCTTTTAATTTTGAGCTTCAATTTATCCTTTTTATAACGTTAGAAAACGCATTTGCGCGCACCACTAGGCAGTGGTAGTGTGGGGCTCACCACTCGCTGGTCGAGCTAAGTACTACTAACTAAAAGTCAACTAGTGGGACGCCACGGGCTCGCCGCAATCAACCGCAACGCTCCGGTCCCGATCATCAATAAAGGGAGCCCAAGAGCACCGAGACTAATTTTTTAATGAGGTCGTTTTTCAGACTGGATGTGATTTTTTAGAAAGATTGTTCCACCCTCCGGGACCCTAAGGCCCAGGCAGATGCTCCAATTTATCCAAAGTTATCTGCTATGTGTAAATAATGTGATTGTTCAAAAAGAAGTTATAGTTTTACATTCTCTGTCTACGATTTTTACAAACTACTAACGCCATCTATACTCTAAACGATGAACTTTATTTATTCAACATTATAAATGCGAAACTAACTCTTTATAATATTCTTGTTGCTTTTTTTACGTCTACACCACCGATTTTAATTTAGCTAATGTTTGCTTTCGGATAGGATATAGGATACATTATTATGGATATAAAGTTTAGTTAATCGAAACATAAAACATTAGTGATTAATGTCAGAAATGCTCAAAAACCTACCGTTTCAAAATCTAAAGATTTGGATTACATTAAGCATGGGAACTGTATAAAAACATGAGCTGTTATTATTTTTCTTATTAAAATTGTATATAATATGATAGATTACTGAGGTCACGCTCCAGTGGACGAGGAGTCTATAGGGAACGATATGGCAGATAAACTTGCAAAGTTAGGTTCTAGGGGCAAAGTGATTAGACCTGAACCCATATTACCAGTACCGTTCAGTCAGTTGAAAAGATGGCTTCATATCCAGTACATGGACAAGCACACCAGATACTGGTCTGAACGTGAAGACTGTAGACAGGCCAGGGCAGTACTTCCCGACATAGATCGAGGCTTTGCGACTAAACTTCTACGACTGAGTAGGAAAGAACTACGAAGTATGATAGGATTCCTGACGGGTCACTGTCAATTTAATAAGCACCTCACTAGCCTGGGGGTAACGGACAGCCCTCTTTGCAGAGGTTGCCTGAGTGAGGAGGAGACTCCTACTCACGTCATGCTACAATGCCCTGCGGTGGCTGAGCACAGGGCTACACACCTTGAGAAACCGAACACGCTTCGTGAAGCACTGGGAGAGCCGAGGGGCGCTCTTGGTTTTTGGCGGGAGCTGGGGTGGCTGTCTTGCCCCCATGCCGCACCTCTATCTTACGCACAATGGTCCAACAGGACTAAGTGAGGAAAAGAGAGCCCGCGAGGAAAAAAAAATGATAGATTACTTTTAAAAGTTTGTATGACATAGCAACTACTAAACGAACGGATAAAGACGCGTGAATCACTAGTTCAGCATTTCGTTAAAACGCCGAAAAATCGAGTTATATTTTAAAAGGGAATGCCGCTGTAGATAAACTACAATTTTTATTTGACGTTCGTTTTAAAACGATCGTCCTTTTGCTGAAACCGAAAAATCCCGTTATCTTCCATTGTTACGTCCGACATACTTTTAACTGAAAGCATTCGAAAGTTTGTCACACACAGTGTTTGGCAAACGTACAACGTGTTTGACAGTTCAGAAAAGTCTCCTCACAACTGGCATGCAACTGGCAGAACTTTTAGCTAACTTCACTAGACTGCTGAAAGTTTTAAAATGTGAATTGCTACATAAAATGTATTGAAGATTGTATTTTGTAGTAAGTAATAAATCAGCTAGTAACTATTCGAGCTAAATAACTTCAAATATATAGGACTATTTCAAAAGATATTGCTGACTTCATCCGCCTGTCTTGGTAAAAAAAACACTAGTAAAAATATAGTGAGTAATTTGTTATAAAATTTTAAGGAGTTTAATTCTATATTAGTTCATTATATACATAAATCTTGGAGCCTAGATAAATGGCAACCGCGTCGATTTCATTTCGAAAATAAATTACGCTTGTGCGATTTCAATCGAAAACGACAGGTCACGTGGTATTTCGAAAGCTGATGCCAATTCCATACATTTCTTTACCATGTAATTTCGTTATCGATAATTAAAATGTGACTTTGTCTAGACTCGTTAATAAAATTCGTTGTAAATTAGGATCATTTATATATTACCATCGCTGAAGTGCAGAATGTATCATCATGCATTTTCCAAAAAACGTCACTTATTTGGCACACAAAAGGCTAGGATACTATGGCGTATTAAAAAACACCCTAAGTAAAATTATTAACCAATTTAAATAAAATTTTCTTATTGGTGTGTACTTTTAAGTTTTTCGTAACTATAGTGGCGAAAGTAATTAAAACATAAAGTCTAAATATTTAAACCGATAATATAAACAATTATTTTAAAACTGTATATCACTCTATACATTATACTTAGGATCTTTTTTATAATACAAATATTCTCAAATTTAAGCAACCTGCTACCCATGTTCATTATTTATCTTAAAATATACGTAAAAGTATTTTCGTGAACAATTTTCATTAACAATGAATAAATGAAGCACAGTGAGCCTATTCATTTTGCACGATCCTAAAAACCGTTGTTTAATCAACGAAACGCCTAGCCTTTAATTTAAGTCCAATTTGCGGTTTCAAATTATTGCTCTACATAAAACGGCAGGCGTTAATTTAATGTTATATCTAGTGGAACGTGCACAACGCTTTGTTACACGGTTAATTTGTATTCTGATTTACGCATAATGAAGTATTTATTATCTGTTTTGATCATGGGTTTTATTCTAATTTGTAGGATTTTTTACAGAATTATATACATTGTCTGTATATATATTGTCTGTATTTGAAAAATAAGTAAGTCTATGATTTCGAAACAATAATTGCTTCACTTCAATTTTTTTTAATTGATTGATATAAACAGATTTTTAATAGGTGTGAGTTTTTTTTTTATTAGAAAAGGCCGACGCGAGGCTACAGCTAAATGTTACAGAGTTAAAACTTGTCTAGATTTGGCATCTTATTCGTTCTTACACAGGGTATTTATGGGCGAATTGTAACAATTTTTAGCGGATCAATTGAACAAGAATATTTATCAAATTTTAGAATAATGTTAAGAACTTTACGTGTAAAAATATGTTGGCCTTGTTTGGTAACTGAAAGAGGAGCTACAGTCTCATGCAGGTACTCAACGGAAATCGATGCTTCAAATTCTACTTGTCCTTTTTTTAAGCCACTGTGACGAGAACGCTTACGTGTTTCGGATTGAAGGACGCTGTAGCTAGTGATAATACTGGGTAATTTAAGAACCAATATCTCGAAGATGGCAACGCGTGAGTGACATTTACAAATGAATGGGGCTACAAGCACTCACTGAATTCGGTTACCATCAGGTGGGCCATATGCTTGCTTTCAACTTGGTAACATAAAGTAGCCATCTGTCTTAATGCTTTTTAAACTCACCTTAAAAATGAGGTTTATCATTTATTACTTATGTGAGTTCATCATTGTAAGCAAGAATATTATGTCATATCTAGTGTTTAATTATCTGAGTACTGTACAACGCTTTCAAAGTCAAGTAGGTGAGTTTAAATGAGGGGAGGTTTTTCTATTGCGGTTTTATTCTTGTTATGATTTTAGCGATCAAAGGTAATCTGTAATTGCTTTAAAAGTTCGTATTAGGGTTGGCTTTGAATGTTTTTTTTTATAAGTTCCAAGAGGGAGTTTTATGCCCTAAGTGTTTTTAGGCCCTTCACTTAAGCCATCTTGTACACATTGATAGGGTTTTCATTGTCGGTTTTAGGTACCTACAGTTTTTGAATTCATGTTGTACTACTACGTATTTTAGTATATTGGTTTCACTGATGGATGGCCTTCTATTGCAATAGGTCGGTTGGGTAGGTACCACTGCAGTGTATATTATTCTATCGCACAATAGTATACTGTGTTTCATCATCATTATTTAATTATGTTGCGCGCGCTCATAGGCTACGACAACCGCTTATCAGGTTGGTCATCTGCTTATTTGCCAACTAACTAACTTAACGAAAAAATAGGATTTGATTGGTCAAGCAGGTTGGTGAAGCAGTTAGTACAGTTGATAGTCATGGATGTAAGCAACACAAGATAGTCACAGTGTACAAGTTATGAAAACCGCTGCAAATATTAATTCGAGAGGAAGATAAATTGATAATTTTTTAAAAGAGAGAGAGAGAGAGAGAAAAATCATAATATAAAAATAATTGAAGATTTTGTTTTTATAAATTAATTTATTATTATTTATTATTAAAAATTTATTATTATTAAAATTTATTATTAAATTAATTTATTATTATTTATTATTTATTTAAGATAAAGCAAAATTGTTCAGATAGATAATGTGAACATAAGCATAGAAGTATCTTGTATTTTCTAAGAAAACTTGTATGTTCTTTGTTCTACGGAAGAGCGTGAGGTAATCTCCCGTGAAAGAAACTCCTAAAAATGTTCTTATACAAAATATAAAACTGCATCTCGGTGCCTGTAAAATGGCCAATAGTTACGAGCAACATATGTAGTACTAGCTATGCCCGCGACTATGCTCACGTTATATAGTTTTTTGATGATCTCAGGGGAGCCCAATATTTTATATTTTTCCAGGATAATAAAAAATCCTATATGTTAATCCAGACAATAAGCTATGTAGGTACCGAATTTAATAAAAATATGTCTTGTATTTTTGTGTGAAAACTCCACCATTCATCCATACTTTCACATTTATAATATTACTAGCGACCCGCCCCGACTTCGTACGGGTGCATAGTAAATTGTTCCGTTTATCCCGTTACCGTGGGAGTTTTTATTCTGTTCTTGTTTCTACCACTTATACTCAAACATGAAGTAATACATTTTTTTCCGTACGAACTTCCCAACCCGTCGATTCCATACAAACCTTGTTTTGACAATTACAAACGAAACAACAAAAACCGATTTGGTACAGGCCTTCTGAATTGATTTATAATGTACTTTTATATATAGATACTTACTCAAACCGGTCAACGAATTACCTTATACCGCCATCTCTTACATTTTTTTTGTTGATAAACAAATAATTTGCAATAAAATAATATTTCGATTATAAATTGAAATATAAATTATCCTATCTTTCAAGTTGGATGAAATTGCACACAGTGTGCAAGATTTTATTAAAATTGGCTCAGTAGTTTTGGAGTCCATCACGGACAAACAACGTGACACGTGATCTATATATATTAAGATTGAGATATAAATTATCCTATTTTTCAAGTTGGATGAAACTGCACACAGTGTGCAAGATTTTATTAAAATTGGCTCAGTAGTTTTGGAGTCCATCACGGACAACCAACGTGACACGTGATTTATATATATTAAGAAGATATTATTATATAGTTAGATTTAGAGATATGGGCCGGCTCGACTGGGGAAATACTACCGTCACTGAACGTCAGCGTAAAGTAACAGTATCAGTACTGAGTTTCGCCCGATGAGTAAGAGCATCTTGTTCCTTGAGTTGGCTATGCGCATGTAATACTTCAAATATCGCTAGTGTTCATACGTTGCGGGGTTTGCTGCGAAGCCCCCCAAATATATAAAATCGTTGGAGCCGTTTCCCAGATTCAGACTATACATGTATAAATGGACGCAAATAAGCAATACCATGTCAACCCACAAAATTAAGAAAACTGAGTTATATATGCAGAAGTGTTTGCAAATGGCTGATGAACATTTTTCTTTAATATTTTTAGTGTTTTAAGCTTTAAAACTTCTAAAAAGCCATTTTTAACCAAGCAATTTATGTCTTATATGTTAAACGTTTTGGGTTATATTATATACGAAATACGCAGTTTGTATACTTATTTTTTTGTGTCAAATGACTTACATAAATCTGAAATTGCCAAAAACTTAACCAATACATTTAAAAAAAGTCATATAAAGCAAGTTGTTCAAAATTTTCAAACGCGTTTTTCTCGAAATGACTTTCAGTCAGTGTGGGTTGACATGGTATTTTTTTTTTTAAATGTATAGGCCAGCGCTTGGCTGTTATTATACCTGATGTGTAGTGGTGATACAGACTAAGGTGGAGCGCGCTTGCCTAGAAGATTATTTATATATATATATATATATTTAAATCGCCGAAGACTTCTTGCATCTATCCAAACTACCACCCTGCGGCGTCCACTATATGTAGCAAGATTTTAAATGTTTTTAATGCGTATGTATGAAGTTTTTATCAATATAATTACCAGAGTTTACGTGGATTTTCATTTTTATTTGATATGTTAATATTCAGTTTAAGACATTTCCTGCTAATTTAGCGCATCCGTTCATCACCAAAACTATCCAGCACAGTGAATATCTCCGTATACCTTCTACACACTGCACGGCTACTCATACCTCCATCAAAACTTACGTTCAAATCGATTCCATATAATGCCCCACATATATTACAAACGTTATGCTAGCAAAGTTACATCCAACAATTTTTGAAATGCTTGTGATTCCGAATATTGTTTTTGTATTATTGTATTCATCCTACTAGTCAACCCGCTTCCAGCTATAACAGTGATGATACTGTCTCTGGAGCAACAGATAATAATTTTTCCCACGACGGACGGAACGGAACGGAGCTGGTATATATGCGTGTAGGGTTAGGGGTTGTTTGTTTGTTACCATTTAGCTCAAACACTATTAAGCCCATTTCGATGTGGTTTTTTGCAATAAAGAAAAACGTCGTCTCTCACAGAAAATCGGCGTAAAGTAACAGTAACTGTTGTTTGTGTTGTGTGTGCGAGCGCCTGAGGTCCAATCTCCCCCCCTCTTTTCCCTTTCTTATTTTCCTTCTCATCCCTTGCCTCCTATTCCTTGGGTTGGCATCGCACAGGTGATACTTCAGGTATCGCTAGCGTTCATAGGTTCCGGTGACTGCTTACCATCAGGCGGGCCGTATGGTTGTTTGCCAACCGTCATAACATTAATAAAAAAAGATTATACCCCGAGAGCGAAGCGAGATATAGAAAAATTGTATTCCTATTTTGGTCTTATTTAATTAAGTAATAATATGATTAATATTATAGTTTTTTCACTTTTTAGTTAGTATTTTTAAAGCAGTTTTTTATTTTCATCTAATAATTAATTTTATTATAAACTATATTGTCGGTAGATTTATAAATTATAATATAATAATAGTTATATGAGTGAGTAAAATATGTAGAAACAATGTCCTTTCATATTTACATCTAGTCGAATTATCAAAAATTGTATTTAAAACTTTTTCAATTATGTTTTAACACCCAGAGTAGGGTATTTCAAAATTCTTAATATATTTGAATTTATATGATACTATTTTTATATAACATCAAAACAAGGTTAATAGTGTAAAGAAATAAGTTTGCAGTGACATTTTTTAAATAAGTTTATAGGTATAACATTATAAATGTACATAATAAAAGGCATATAATAATATAGGACTTAGTTTTATTTTCATTGTTTTACAATGTAGAACAAAACCCTCATAAAAATAAACATTGAAAACAACAAATCAATCATATTTGTAAACTATTAGCCGATATTAACCAATTTTAAAATTTTCTTAATCATTAACATCGCTAAATGTTTAGATTTATCAATTAACAATAACTTTCTAAAAATAATCTAGTAGCCAACTTAACTATCAACATCAGTTCAGTCTACAATTTAATTATTTGGTATGTATTGCGGAACATAAAATGTACTTAAACTAAACGGATACCTTTTCTTAAACAACTATAGATATGTTATTTTAGTTCACTCTTTCATTTCTTAGAGTAAGCGATTTGCACAAAAACTTTGATTTTAAGCCAGTCTTTATTTTTAAGCAGATCTCCCTGTTTTTCTTTTATTTTTTCACATTCATGTCTTTTTGGTGCTTGATGATTTTTTATGTGAAATTTGAAGAATTTTGTTACGACATCCTTTTGTTCTGTCGTCCAAGGTACCAAGATTCTTTTTTTTTTCGTTATTACTGTATTTATTGTATTTAATACCTGTTCGTTGACGCTATGCTGAGAGATTGACAGAAAACCGGATGAGCCAGGCTGAGATGAATCGTTTTGATTACACATTTGTTGAACGGAGTTAGAGTTGCCTGCTACAGTAAACTCAGAATCATAATCCAATATTTGATCGTTATCAAGGACCCCTTCATCTAGCTCCTCATTCATATCTAAATCGATCTCTTCCAGAGACTTTCCTTTGTAAGCATCTGCATTACCGTCTTCCATAAGAATAAGAAGTTTCGATATTTTAGCAGTTTGGTATACGTCATCTGGCAATCTATAAGATTTTTTATGCACTTCATTTGTATGACCCATGAATGTCGCTAGTTGCTCCAAATCATTTTCGGACATGCTAAATATTTGTGACAAGGTAGCCAAGTGTTTTCTGAGCCTCGTAGACTTGCTTTCGGGTTTTTTGCTCCAGATAATTTTGCATGCCTTTCGAGAACTTTGTAGCCATATATAGTGTTCACAAAACCTGGATTACCAAATAGAAATTGATTTGATGTAGAAGTAAAAAAAATATTTCTTATCGACAATAATAGTTTTATGTCATCTTGAACTTCTTGACTAAACAAAACGGGTACTCCACGACCACGTTTACCCCTATTGACAACTCTCTTAAACTTCTTTACCAGAATCCGTTCAGAGGCCTAAGGGCCTTGTTTTTTTAATGCAAACATTATTGCTATATTACAACACTGTTTTAAGGTGGTGGACATATTCATTGCGAACGTAGGCGTCTCAAATCTGTCTTTTTCGCTATCATATTTTCCCAATACTTTGGTTGCCTCTACAATAATATCGTAATTGGTTGGTCGTAGGGCACCGAACAAGTCCCTAATGGATGGGTCAATGTTTTTTATTTCCATTAATAATTTTCCAAGTTCTCTCATTTTTCTTGACACTACGTTTACAAAATGCATCTCTCTGTGAGTTTTCAAATATTGGGATCCAAATGCACATATAAGATTATCTGTTTTTGCTACAAGTGATATCTTGTCGGCTCTCATTCGGGGAAATATGGTTTCTTTGAGTTTTTCATCTATTTTTAAATGACGTATTAGCAGATTTTGAGCTTCAGATTGAACATTTTTGCTTGCTTTTTTACCAGTGCATTTATTTTTATGTTTCCAAAGTAACTTTTTTGAATAAAATCCCAGACAGTCTGTACACGGTAGATAATCAGTAAATTTTTGTTTTCGCATAGGTTTAGTCACCTCTTTTGAATTTACAAGATAGTTTCCTTTTTTACGTAGTGCTGCAATAAGTTTTCTTCTTTCTAGGTTTTTTTTGGGTTTTGAAATAATTTTTTGTACGTCAGATTCATAAATATGGTGTCGAAGTAAATGACGAGCAAAATTTAGAACGAAAGTCTCACAGTAGAAGCAATAATCTTTATCTCGCACTTTAGTACTTTTAGGTTTTCGTCTCTTGATTATTGTTATACTGTCATTCGATTTATCTTCTATTTGAGATTCATTCTTAATATCAATTCCTACCCCATGATTTTGGGCTAATTCTTCTATTCTATTTTGTGGTAAGGATTTAGGTTGTATAAATTTCCTATTTACAACAACTAAACTGCAAGGAGAACCACTTAAATGACTAAATTCACTACAATTTAGATTTGTAGGCTGCTCGATGGATGTATTGGATGAAGGAACATATTCTAACAACGGTAAATTATTACGAATAATTGGAGATTTATCGCAGGTCTGGTTCACCTCCTTAAGTAAAGATGATTGCTTCGGTGTTTCAAATTTTTCTAGAAATGATTCATCAGTACTAGTCTGCAATAAAAAAATAACATATTTTATAGAAATACATACATTACAAGTATCTTAGTAGTAAATATGTCTCAATTGGTAGCGATATACTATTCGTTAATCGTTTCTTTTATGTACCTATCAGACGTTTTAAGAAAAAAGTAAAAATTAAATTAAAAAATGGTTTTTAGTAATCAAAGCCTACTTATAAATAAATATAAATTATCTACAAAGAACTCAGGAACCTATCCTAGGTACATATATGTTTGTGTACGTGTAAGTCTCTGTGTGTGTGTCTGTTCGTGCCTATGTGTGAATGTGTGTGTGTAAGTATCTGTGTCTGCCTATGTGTGAATGTGTGTGTTATAATTAGTATAATTGGTGTACTCACTTGTTGTCTCGGTGGAGTATAATTTGAAAATGTATCCGAAAAATCAGATATTGAATCAGATGTTTCCTATAACAGAGATACAAATAATATACATGTAACAAAGAAGAAAAAAATTGAAACTGGCTGAAGAGTATTTTTAAATTAGTCCAAAAGAAGACACATGCAGTATTAATTAACCAAACAAGTAAGTTAAACATGGGAAGATGAATAATCGGTAAGCATATAACGCTACACACCCAACTGTCCCCATTAGGATATTAATATTCTGTGTCGGGGTCCGGAAACACACAAAACACATATACAACCACAAACACCCAGACCGAAACACATTCCTGTATGGTTAATACAAACATCTGTCCCGAGCGGAAATCGAACCCATGACCAGTGGCGCAGCGAGGTTCGCTACCGCTGCGCCACCACGATCGTCAAATATAATATATATAATGTTAAGTAGGTGAATTAATGTAAACAGCTCTTGATAAAATTTTTACATAAATTGATGTTTTCATCAACTCTCCTTTTACGAATCAATTCACCTTCTCCTGACGAATTTAAATATTTTACGTAACGAATGTCATCACTGTGGTAAATTTACATGATAATAGTTATAAAGAAATGATCGCAATAATTTAGCTGTAACAAATTGAGGAGTTCCTTTTAAGGCTCCCATTTCCTTGATCACTTCATCAAAAAACTTAATTAGATATTAAAAATCCTAAAACCGCTATATGTTTACCTATAATATTCTAAGAGTTCTCTCAATTCCTCAAGGATCCCATCATCAGAACTGAGTTTTAAAAAGAATGTGATGTATCTGGATATATAACCTTTCAAAGAACAACAAAAAATCTAAATCTGTTCATAAATTACGGAGTTCTGAGATAAAAATATTTAAAAAGACATAGAAATTGAGAACCTTCTTTTTTGAAATCGGCTAAAATATGTTTGCAACAGTTAAATACATACCTCATATAATTTTTCTAGTTGGTTTTTTTCAAATTCTGGATGGTTTTCTTTATTTTCATGACTACCTAATGACAAATAAATAAATGCTGTACGTTATTTGTTCCAGAAACATTTTTTTTAATCTTGGTTAAACTACTGTGCGTAATTGCAGACTCATATTAAAGATAAAAATTGCAGTGATTTTTTAAATTATGAATGCCCTATTTTACATACCTACTATATATACTCGATTGCTCAATGAAATGCAAATATTTTTTTATTGTAGTAGACACCTAATAGTTAATGTCCGACATAATAACATTCATCTTCCGGATAATGGTCAAAAATAGCATAATTACAAACATTGCACCAGAAAAAGGAAGATTGGCTTAGACTTTTAAAGTCATCGTATTCCATAGGTAGAATAAAATGTTCGAGTACTGTATTATTACTAGTACTTGTGCCACAATTAATACATTGATTTTGCAAAATGAAATGCGTCGAATGCCAAGGCCAATGCAATTTAGCTCTATAAAATAATTTAAAATCACTTCTTTTAAAAAAATTGTCTACATCAATAAAAATCACCATAATTACAAATATTGTTACATACACAAGCACACTAAACGACAAACTAATTGAAACTGAGATTTTTATAAACAGACGGTGAGTTTAGAACATAAAAATTAATAATATTAGATTCCTCCTCTTAAACTTTTTAATTAGTTACAAGTAATAAATAAATAAAAATTAAGTAGTGTACTTACTGTTAGTCAATTGAAGAATCCTTAAACTTCTTTTCATTGTGTTTTATTTATTTAATCACTTTAAATTATATACTGAGAATTCGCTCAGGTAACCAATTCGCGTCTTACCGGGCGCGAGACGGAGCGCAGTATGTGTTAGCGGTAGCCGGTAGCCGGTTGGCGATTATGAGTTAGCCTTTTGAGTGTAATATTGTGCTTAAAAATCATATAAAATATTCTTATAGGAAGCATAAAACATAATAATTTTGTAAATACTTATTTGCTTTATGTACTTACGTATAACAACAAACAAAATAATGACTTCTCAATTCTTATCCAAAAAACAGGATTAATAGTACAAATTAATAATAAAGTAGTACTAATTTCATAATCGATTATCAACATTAGTGTTACAAAGTAATTCGATTATACTAATCATTCATAATCGCCCGCCACTATCTGAGTTCACAAACATGAACACGATGAAACATGCCACCGACCTTGCACCCTAAACGGCCCCCGTAGGTATCGCGCGTTCTCCCAACTTTAAATAAAATACTGGACGCAAGAAGATAGTCGTGGAGAATTGATAAAAACTTTAAAATAATTAATTCAATGGGATGCAATAAAATCTGCAACTTAAACGCGGAATATACATTAAAATTATACACTCCTTAAAAAACGCCCTCCAAAATCCGCGCGGGCGATGGCTGAACTATAAAATACGCTGGAAAACATTTTAGTGACGAAATTGAGTCCATGCCAATTTTTTGTCCACATATTCTATTAATGAAAAATAATCGTTTGACCAAAAATGGTAGTAGGTTAATCTTGCGTCCGTATACCGGACGTATCAAGTCGGTCGGACGCAGTATCATTGGTAAAAGTCGCCATGTAGGACGCAACATGATTTGCAAGATGTATATATATATATATATATATATATATACGCAATATAATATATATATATATATATATTATATTGCGTATTTGTGTCCAAATGATTTCATTCTTTTACAATAAAAAATAATCTCCTCATAGATTACGCTTACCGTAAAACCCGGCTGTTATAATAATATTTTCGTTATTTTCCTTGTAAAAGAGAATTTTTTTATTTACAATTCAGACATCTGTTCGCTTTAATGCCTTCGTTAGAATAAACTTATCCAATTATATAATTGTAAGCTGAAATAGACTTTACTCTTATAGTAATAAGAGTAATAAGTATATTAAAATGCGTGTCACCGAGATGTATAATTTTGTATACAATTTTTATAAATGAAATCTTTTAAAATTTTAAGCTTTTTCATATTATAAACTAACTTTTTGAGCGTATTTATTTATATATTTTATGTATCCTAAAGTAACAATTTTAAGATACGTTTATTGAGCGCCGGAGGCCCAATCACCTCTGTTCCCTTCCTTTTTCCAATCCTTGAGTTGGCAACGCGCATGTGATACTTCAGGGCCTCCGTCAGGAACGAAGTTTCTTACGTTCTTTCTTCAACTTCGAATGTAATTTGAAATTTAATTTCTATATTTCAAAAGTTTATATGATAAAAGCGACAAGGCAGAGAGAGAGAGAGAGAGAGAGAGTGAGAGAGAGAGAGAGAGAGAAAGAGTTGCGCACCCGGCTGCACACTAACTTGCTTTGGTGCTCATTTGCTTGTAGTAGGCACATGTGTACACATACAGACACGGCATACTGCATTTCACGACGACCTCACGATTTGTACTAAATCGCACTACCCATAAGCCGCGTTAAAGAACTTTAAAAAAAATAGACATTTTAAACTCAACAACCAAACATTTTACTGTAATATTAAGATCTTGAATATTCTTTTCGTCTTCAAAGCAGCTGAACATTGAAAAGTAATCAATTGAAAAGGACTTTTGTTGGAAAAATCTGTTATTGACGCGCCCTTTTTAGTGAAGATATCACGATTATATAAAATGTAATAACCCTGAGGTTCATTCAACTAGAAATACTTAAAATATAATTTATTTTTACCGTAGAAATCAAACAGGCATACGACCTGGAAGTTGTTTTATGTAACAAAGGTGGCAAACAAACACACCGTCCGGCTGATGGTAAGCGGTCACCATAGCCTGCAGATGATTGCAATATTAGTACCATTAAAAGAGTATTGCCGTTACCACCTCGATGTCTGGAAATCCACAAGCGATTTAGGAGAAATTTTTTTCCTCGCAAACTACTCTTGGAACTTAGTTCCGCTAGCGGTCTTTCCGAATCGATACGACTTAGGAACCTTCAAGGAAAGAGCCTTTTTTTTTTTCGTAATGTGTATTGCTGTTCGCCCTACTGGCGTCGACAGCGTCACCGGGCGGGGGGCCGAGTACTGAGACTCAGCCGTGATAAAGAGACAGCCCTCACGGGGGCTCAAATTTGATTCCGTCCTTAGGGTGCCTCCTGCGAAGCTGAACCGTCATCGGAGATGGAGGCAGCGCTCCGAATGCATTCTATACGATAGACTCACCCGACGGTGTGAGCGCGACGCGACGTGCGAAACAAAGGACCTCGTTCTCGCCGGCGAGGGCGGTGTTGTGTGCGTGTCTGTGTTGTGTAAGGGGCATTTTCTAATGTAATCCTATTATCAGGGTCTTGCAGGACGTGCTTAGGACGGGAAGAGCCTATTTTTTCCTCAAAGGTCGGCAACGTACCTGCATGCTCCTGAGAGCATGCAACACCTGAGGTGTTGCAGATATTTATGGGCGGCGGTGATCGCTTAGCATCAGGTGAGCCTCCTGCCATTTTTCGCCCTCTTAGATAAGGGCAGGCTAGCTAGTAAAAGGAGAACTCTTGAGTGGGAGCTCATCAACTTAAATGTAGTTTTAATTTTCAAAATGGTTTCGTACTCGAGCACACATTTATGCTAATCTGAGTATATGAGTAGTTAGCTTACATATTGCGTTCGACTCTGCTGTTAGTGGTTAGCCTTTTATAATTTAAAATAGTTCCGTTGCTTTACATATCAAAGCCACATATTCCCCTTAATAATAAACTAACGAAAATCCAACAGACATTTCATCGTTAACTGGAAAATCGATGAAGCGTAAAATAAAGTGAATTAGCACTAGCTCTTATTACAAGGCAATAAGGTCCACTATCGTCTAACAATGGGTACCCCATGGGTATTGCTGGGGGAATCTTTAATTCCAATCCCATGAGGCAAATCGAATTTCGACGCTCGATGTCGGGACTAGTTCCATGACTTTTAAACGACCTCACAATAATAGTGTGTTTTATTATTTATTTATTTTGGTTTACCAACAATTGTTTACAATGACACATTCTTATGTACTAATAAATTAAAAAAGACTTAAATGTAACAATCACTTACAGGTAAACACCACATGCGTTATAATATGTACATATATAAATATATATAAACAAAAACTATATAAAAGCAAAAAATCAAAACAAATTAACAATAACAAAAAACGTTCTGCTAGTTACGTATTGCTACAGCCGCCGGATGCAAAAGAAACTCCATTTTACTTAAATTAAATTTTATTATTAAAAGAATACATTTTTAACCTAACTAGCCTAGTGATTCCCAGTCGAAGTGGGACCAAAGAATGCTTTCTCACGGCCCGCACCCGGCGGGTGTCGGTTCCTCCTTTTGAGGCTTGCGACGCTGACACGGCGGTTCATATTTCTTATGTGGCAATATGGACTTATGTACTCTAGACGATTTATGTAGAATTGGTATACGTAACTTGCTCAAAAACAAATAAGGGATCAGGATAAAAACTGTTTATAAAATAAATTTCTAATAACATTTAATGAACATCTAATAACATTTAATGTTTTATATAGAAACTAGTTGTGACTACGGCTTCGCTTACTCGATTGAATGTAAGCAAGATATACCACTCAACAGCCCCCATTAGGATAGTAATATCTTGTATCGGGAGTCCGGAAGCACATACAAGGATAAGGACAAACATACCCAGACTAGAACATATGCCTGCATGGTCAATGCAAGTATCTGCTACGAGCGGGAATCGAACACGCGATTTGTGGAGCCACAACGTCGTCTATTCGTCGTTGTCTATTCTACATAATTTAACATATATAATAACATTATACTAACATTTTAACTGTTTTTTGGTCGATATAAACTTTAATTGAGGAAGAAAGAAAGTAACGTTTTGTTCGATTACCGTTTCGTTGAATGAGTGTAAGCACCAAGGACCTTAATACTCTCCTCCTCTTCCCCTCTCATCTTCCTCTTCCTCTCTCAACACTTAACCTCATCTCTAAAGCTTATTATAAGACCTGCGGATACGATATCTACATATTGTCCAGCCAGGGCAAGATTTTAAATTAATAATTTAGTGGTAAAATACAGTACAAGCCACTATTTTTCTACACATAATTATATTGCTGTTGGCTAGAGTATAGACACATATTACATAGATTGTTTAGGATGAGATCGATAAAAGATATTGAATCGGAGATATCTCAAATATGTGTCTCCGGTACGTAATTATTTCTTTGTACAATGCGGTATAGTGCAAAAGACATTTTCAATTACTCATTGTCGTATAGATGACACTGATTTATTTTCGGTATGTAATAAAGTGTAAAAGCGTTCAGTTCTCCTGCTCTCCCGATTGTAAGCGGTCACCGTAGCTTATCTACGCTTGTATTACTAGTAGCATCATCCCTGGGTTTTAGATGAGAGAGTTTGACCCTCAAAATCTCGTCTCATCAAGCATATCCCAATAATACGGAAGCAGCTACTTAAGTTCGATATTCTGTGAAATCAATAAACGCTTCACACTCAACGGCCCCCATTAGGATAGTGATATCCTGTGTCAGGGGCCTGGAAAGACACAGAAAGACAAGGACAAACACATTCAGACCGACACATTTTTTTATGACCAATACAAATATCTGCTCTGAGCGGGAACCTGTAGCGCTTAAGGGAGGTTCGCTACCGCTGTGCCATAACGTTGTCAATGATACAACTTGAAAACTACTCGGAAACTTTTATGTATGTATATACTTTACTTATTTAGCTCGGTAGACGGATGACTCCATCCTACCTGATGGTAAGTGGAAGTCTACTTCCACTTACCATCCAGGGCGAAGGAGGCTAAAACCGCTGCAGAAGTCGAACTGCACTAGCCGTCCGTGGCCCGCCCACCTGCAAGATAGAACAGGCTATAAGCTGGCTGGCCTCAAAACGCGGCTAACGAGCAGTCACAAATTGTGAGAGTTTATTGTTGAAAGTTTTTGAGCACTTGAAAACTCCAAGTAGCTTTCCCGGATTTGAAAAACTCAAAAAACCAAAATACTAATATTTGTATTCAACGTAAAAAGCATTAGAATTATTTGTTGAACGTCAGTTTCTACCAGTGGCTTCAAAATTACACCTCTGCCTGAGAAGAACCGGCGAAACAAACTTTTTTTTGTCAATTTTGTTACATTCGTATATACTGAACCCTGAAAAACCTGGAAAGGTCGTCTCATTCCCGTCTCATTGAACTATGTACAGTGTGTATACAAAGCTAAAATTGAATATTAAAATTGCTGTTTCTAATCATTACTAATGTTCCCAAGTTTCTTGACACTACGCTTAGTGATAGTTAGGAACTTGATCTAGTAATAGTGTGTCAGTATCTCACGATAAGGATCATATACACCGTTTAGCTATTGGTCGCTGAAGTTTTCATAATTTAAGTAATATTATATATTAAAATCTGTGACGCGGGACGTCCTTACAATCTTTGCATGACTCAAGACGAAATGAAAAAGGAAGTGACAGAAATGGCGTAGCCAATTATATTATGATAATTTTCAAACAAAAAGGTCTTCCGGTTTTTTCTTTTCTTCTGTAACTTTTAAGGGATCCGTTCCAAATGTAACTCTATTATAAAGCTTATACCTTCTACACAGTCTGGCTAAATAATAATCTGTAAAATCAAATTGATATATACGCTACCGCTGTGACAAATGTTATTAAATTAAAACATAATTTTTCATACAGCATGTAAAACAATATAAATTCAGAAATCAGGCATTTCTACATTATTGTTTTCTGACTAAGACGATTTTATAATTACACGTAGCTTACTAAGGCTATTATTGCTTAATATGGTATAATACAATTTAATTTTTTTTTAAAAAGAATCTTAGCAATGGTTTATCAGGAAATTACTAATATACCTCTTGCCCCTCCAAATAAGCTCGAAGCTTGCGCTAGGCGTGGGTTATGGGTGGGTTTATGACAATAGCCTAAGGAGGTCAGGATCGAACCCGCGGCTCTCGCGTTAGTGGAGTGGAGTCGGCCCTTCTACCGTGAGCTATGGACCTTTAAAAGACTTGCTAATTTTATTCAGTCTAGCAACTGGCATGGTTAATTAATGTTTGTTCCAGTAATAGTAAAAGTTCAAAGGTACCTAACAAGTCTCAGTTGGAGTTATAATTTAATGAATTCCGGACTAGGTAGGGTTGTCTATTCGTCCTGACTTCATCAAAGGAATCTTTATATTTTCCAAATCAACCTTAAAACTCTCTGACCTTCATAGATGTATATTATACACTAGACACACTGTTTAGAAAGAAAAACTGGTAACAAGTAATGGTTCCGGAACTACAGTTTGATAGTTGTTTAGAGAGTACACGTTTTGGAAACACACATACCTACAAGTCAATCCATCAGGTGTCACCCTGATGGCTATGGCTACGTATGGCTGTATGGTCAATACAAAAATTACTTATTAAGAGTTAGCGATTATTATCAGATGATATGATAACTACCGGGACAGCTTAACGTGCTCTCTGAGGCACGGTGGAGAGACCCACAAGGACAAACACCCAGACCGAAACAGATATTTATAATAAACATCCGCTCCGAGCGGGAATTCAACCTGCGTCGTCTAACTAAGACTACTGTCGTTATTCGATTTAAGTTGTATTATTTTTATTAAATTAGCCAGGAATTATTCTTTTTGTGAATTAACTTTTGAAGTTATACTTCTTTTTGGCACGTTAGGAAAAATGATGAGAGTAAATTTTTACGATGCGCGCGCACACCGTCACAAAAACCGACACTCTGAAGTTAGCTATAGTCAACATTTTAGTTTTTTTGTGATATTTAAATATACATTATTTAACTAGATAATGCGTTACAATAAAACTTTCAATGTATTAAATACCTTTTTCTATTGTTAGTATCGTTTTTTCTACAAACGTACAATAAGGCGAAAGATAAAATTTTTGAAAAGGTTTTTATTTTGTTACGCCAAAGAAGTATAACTTCTAACGCGTGTACATAAGTACACACATACTTTTTTTTTTTTTTCAAAACTGTCAATATATTTGACACAGGTCGCTTCGACAAGATCACGAGTCTATTTATTTCACATCGTTGCTGACATCAATGTTTTTATCCTATGATATTCGAAAGTCCTTTTTTAGGGTTCCGTACCTAAAGGTTGCCAACGGAACCCTATTACTAAGCCTCCGCTGTCCGTGCGGCTACAACAACAAATACTAAAAATAAAATAAGATAAAAAAATGGTTGATTGATATTTTCAATTTTTTATGACGTATTGTAATAATAAATAAATGCTACACACTCGGCTGCCCCCATCAGGATAGTGATATCCTGTGTCGGGGGTTCGAGGTAAAACAACACATACAAGGATAACACCCAGACCGGAACACATGCCTGTATGGTCAATACAAACATCTGCTCCGAGCGGGAATCGAACCAGCGACTTGTGGATCTTAAGGCAGCCTCACTACCGCTGCGCCACAACGTTGTCGTAATAAATGAATAGTTTTAAATAGATTGTGTATTTATATTACAAAATAATAAAAACAAATTCAATTCAAAAAATAAAGGATCCTCTTACAAGACTCTTTAATGGCGTCTGAACGTGACGACCCCATCGCCCGCTGTTGTGATAACCTCTATCGCAGCAGAGATTATTCCACCAGTGCAAACAGTCATAGTAGTTATTTTGTTGCAAGAGGCCGGCTAGGTAGGTACCACCGCAGTGTCAAATATTCTGCCGCCAAATAGTAGTGCTTAGGCATTACTGTGTTCCGGTTTGAAGGGCACTGTACGCTAGTGAAAATACTGGGCAGAGGAGATTTAAGAACTAATATCTCGAGGTTGGCAACGCGTGAGTGGCACCTACTAATGATGCTGCAAGCGCTCATAGGTTACGGCAACCATTTACCATCAGGTGGGCCGTATGCTTGTTTGCAAACTTCTAACATAAAAAAAAAATTAAAATTTTTATTCTATGGTACGGAACCCTTTACGAGCGAGTCCGACACGTTCTTCGCCAGTTTTTCTTGCAGATAATGACTTTTTGACTACAGCACGTCTCGATCACCCTTAGGGAGTAACGCATCTGCTCGTAACGCCCTCTTCATGGCGCTGTTCGATTCTCGATTTATCTCGACTAAGATTACTTTTTACTGAGCGTAAAATTACTATAGTTCGAGTTAACGGGCGAGTGAAAAATCTATAATAAAAATAAAAGCTTTCTCTTTTAAAAAGAGTTCGATATGTCTAAACTGTTATGTTACGAAATATATTTCCTAAGTGTCAGTTTAATTTAATGGTCTTTTGAAACTTACAAAATACTCTACGCGTAGCAAGTTTGTAAAGAGTTTTCGGGAGGTGTTCAATTCGATTGAATTATTTTGTGGTTCTGAAGCCAACTGGCAAAAACGGAACGGAACGATCGGCCTGTCCGTCTGTCCGTCCGCATATGACAGTTATTTTACTCGGAGGATCTATGAAAAATATACGAAATTGAGTAAATAGGTGTATACGTCTATAAATTTTAGAGATAAATAAGTTTTTCCCATAAATTTGTTTTTCATAGTGTGTCGTGTGCAATGAAACTGATGTTTTTATAGTAGTAGAGTGACTGCTCCTAGTACGATTGGACCGACCGGGAAATACCACTCCCTCACGGAAAATCGACACAAATGAACAGAGTTATGTTTTATTTTGTGCGACGAGTGAGAAGGCTGGAGGGTCAATCTCCCACCCCCTCTGTTCCCTTCCTTTTGTCCCTTCCTCCCTATCATATATGGACGCAAATAAGCAATACCATGTCAACCAACACGAATGTCATTTCGAGAAAAACGCGTTTGAAGATTTTGAACCACTTGCTTTATATGAATTTTTTATAAAGTATTGGTCAAGTTTTTGGCAATTTCAGATTTATGTAAGTTATTTATACTTATTTTTACAAAAACTAAGTATACAAACTGCATTTTCGTTTATAATATATTCCAAAACGTTTAACATTATACATAAATTGCTTGATTAAAAAATTGCTTTTTAGAAGTTTTAAAGCTTAAAACCCTACAAATATTAAAGAAAAATGTTCTTCAGTCATTTACCAACACTTCTGCATATATAACTCAGTTTTTTCAATTTTGTGGGTTGACATGGTATTGCTTATTTGCGACCATATATTATATTACATGCGCATTGCCAATTGAATACGATACTTCAAGGATCGCAGTCGTTCATAGGTTGCAGTGACTGCTTACCAACAGGTGGGCCGTATGCTTGTCTGAAAGCCGTCATGAATAAAAAAAAACAGTATTTTCGTGACGCCTTTAGGTTGCGAAAACCACCTAAGTAATTATGAACTATTCGGACTTTGGTAAATAACGGAACTTTTATATATCAGGTATTTGATAGGTTTACTCATATTTTATAAAGAGGTCTTAAGTGGCAACTTAGAGGCATGTCTCTTATAAACAGACGCTGTTGCAGACTCCGCGTTTCCCTCCAGAGGGGACGCAACATCTGCTCTTAATGTTTCGTTTATGAGGACTTGATATTATTTTCGAAGCTGAAAATGATCCTGACAATTGTTATCGCATTAGATTTTGTCTTTTTTGTTTTTCAACAAATAAGTTACGAAAAATTTTGTTAAAAAAATACCATACTGTCGTATTGGTGAGACTTTTTTAAGAATATTAGCAATGCTTTTTCAAGTCATTAATAATATTCCTATTCCCCCTCTAAATAAGCAAGTGGCTAGAGATAGGAGTAGGTGTGACAATAGTCCAAGGAAATCAGGACCGGCAAGTTTTGGATCAATAGAGTCTGCCTTTCTACCCATGAACTATTGACGCTTTAGAAATTTCTTTTTAACCTAAAATCAAAATTATTAAATGTTTTGACCATGACACACTTATTGTCACTTGCTCTCACTGATCAGTAAATGATCTGAGAATTAATATATTCAGGCGTGATCAGTCCATGGATTTGGTGACCGCAACGTGGCATTTCTCCTGAGTATAAATTTGAGAAATGTCATAATGTAAAGTCAGAAATCTGTGTGTGACTTTCTGACTTCTCAACCCTGACACTCAGCACTTACTAAGTCTCCCGGTTGAGTTCAAGTACAACCAAGTAGCAACAACAGAACTATAAGAACCACAACTCAAAAGTATCAAGATAATTTTTATATTTACAGAGTTTTTTTGTAAATAAACGAATATAATTTAACAAAACTCATGTCTCATCCAAATAAGTCGCCGACAAAAACCCTTTAATATAGAGGTCCAAGACCCTCGGACCCTCCGGTCCGGTGTATCACAGAACAGTGAGTTAAATAGAAGTGAAATTTGAAATTATAATCATTATCATTCATCAATCATAATTGACAGTACTGTGGTGACAAGTATCAGTTAGTAAGGGTTACACTAGTAACTAGGAAGATGGTAGTTTGCGCAAGCGACCCCATGACTTCCCACCATGGATGAGGATTCCGCTGAGTTTTAATGGGTATTGTCGCTCGACTAACATGCGGCCGAGTCCCACACTGCCACTGCCAGTTCGTTTCTATAAATAGCTATGCATTGTGGTATCTAGACGCATTTATAATGATTGCGTGTTGGTCTACGGATCGTTGCTTCGTCCAACGATCCGCCCAACCCATCCTAATTCTCATTCTTATCACAAATCATCTATTTATTTCCGACATACATGACTATTTTTTTCTACAAAATATACAAACTTTAATAAAACGATTTCTGCAACATACAAGTAACTATAAATTTAAAGATAGTATTTCTATAATATGTTAGTTCTGTGCACGTGCGAACTCGATGCTGATGTAAAAACTGAGATGTCCACTCATAAAGGGTGATAAACGATGCGTCAAACGCACGTGGCGTGTAGAGCATTCGCTGTAGATACGCCTTGTCACTAGCTTTACTACCTAAACGTGCAGAATCGTTTTGGGCGACATATTACGTTTAGTTTGTTATTTTTATTTATTACACTTAAAATCGGGAAAGAACTACCTTCTTGTTGTTGATCACACAGAAGGTAAATCAAAATCAAATCAAAATTATTTTTATTCAAGTAGACTTTTAAAAAGTACTTTTGAATAGTCAAACGCTACCGACGGTTCGGAAGGTTGATTCTATCGAGAAGAACCGACAAGAAACTCGACAGTTACTCTTTTCAAATATGTTTTTTTAAATTGTATTCTTTATTATAAAATTTGGTTCTTGAATGAGATCCAGCAATATTAAGAGTCCCAAGCATTTTTATCTGAAAAATATTCATCAAACGAATAATAGGCTTTATTGACAAGTTTATTTTTTATGTAGATTTGAAACTTGTTTATTGGCAGTTCCAATAAACAATCAGGAATTTTGTTAAAAATGCGAATACCTAGCCCCTTAAAAGAATTACTGACTTTACGCAGACGAAAGCTAGGATTACAAAGTTTATTTTTGTTTCTAGTGTTAACTGAATGTACATCACTATTTTTGCTAAAAGACTTAAAATTATTTCTAATATATAAGAGGTGAGAATAAATAAATTGTGACACCACCGTCATTATACCCATATCCTTAAAAACATCTCTTAGAGAGGCTCACGCTCCTAAATTATAAATAGCCCGAATTACCTTTTTTGAAGAATAAAAATAGTATTAATATCAGTCGCCTTTCCCCAAAGAAGGATACCGTATGACATAATACTATGAAAATAGCTGAAATATACGATTCTAGCTGTTTCTACGTCAAACTGCACAAGTCGCCATTTGCCCTGTCTAACCGCAAGATGCAACTGGTTATACCCGACTGATCATAAGAATGCGCGTGAAGTACTGCTCTCATTCTAGGTGGGAGATCCTCAGTATCAGCTACTTCCAATTAACCGCATCCAACGTAAAGCGGCTCAAATTGTCAAAGATCGAGCCTTTAAAGGTCGGAAACGCTTCTGCATGCCCTCTGGTGTTGAGGATGTTCATGGGTGGCAGTGATCGCTTAACATCAGGTAAGCCTCCTGCCCGTTTGCATCCTGTTATTTAAAAAAACGCGGCTGATGAAAAGTCGCTTCACGAGCGTTTTACCAACTTCCGTAACTAACCATAAATTAAGCGCTATAACCAACCATAAGAGACGAAATCAAATCATAAATTAAGCACTTGAAAATACAAGAAATCCTTGTCCCAAAAACCGCCAACCTTTGGGTAAAGTTTTGTTTTTAAGTCAACCAGATCATAAACTTAGATCATATCTATACAAATAAGTAAACGTGAAGTGTCTTTTTGTAATTCCTAATTAACAGCTTTTCACTAAATACATCCAAATATACAGTAGGTACTTACGTAAACAATTTTATTTTTTATTTTTGTCTGTAGGCCCGTATGTCTCTTTGTTCCAGCTAATCTCTGAAAGAGCTGGACCGATTTTATCAGGACTTTCACTGGCAGATAGCGGATGCTTAGAAAACGAATAAGCGTTCCATGCAATAAAGAAAAATCGTTACTCCACGCAAGCGGAGCCGCGGGTGCAGATAGGATTATAAAATCACATCAATTGAGTTGACAAAATCAGACCCGTTGAGAGAATTGTAATGTGAGAACATAATAATAAATCATGAAACAAAAATTATCCATCATTTACATACAAATATAAATTCCGGTCCACGGATGTCAAAGCACGTTTACAATAATCAGACATGACATTCGGTTTGCTGTCGACTAATGTGTTACGTGAGCTGTGAAGAGACATTTACACCGGACGATTTCAATACGACTACCAGGAATTCAATACGATTGAGATATTAAAAAAAATTACCATGCAAGTCATTTTATACTATATAGGTGAACCAACGTACGGAATACTTGATGGCAAGTATTTACCACCATTTATTTATAGACGCTACCTGATATGAAGATAGCACCAAACCCTAGCCTTCGGCCTTCTTACTTTTCCTTAAACCCTCGTCTCAGGTCGCAACGATTGATGATACTTCTAGTGTTATTAGTATATAGACTTCGGTAGTTATCTTACGCTTTCCATCAGGATGGCTGTATTTTCGTTTGATCCGATGGCTTTCAAGAAAAAGTTTAACACCATTAAAAGAAAATGCTTATCATTTCGACAGACCTATTTTAGAGGTACTTACTGCGGTCCAAACGGTTAAGATGCTATTTAACTCGGTAAGAAATAAAAGTCTTCACTTTGTTACAACACTTAGTTATATTGACACACACAGTACACTAAATAAAAGTACATTCGAAGGTTGAGAGGAAGAGAGTACATAAACGAAAGTTAACGAAAGAAACATAAACAACACACGTTTACGAACACAAAATCAAAAAATAACTTGGGCGGATCACAATTATGTATCGAGACATTGACATCGACTGACTATCCTATTTTTCACATAATGCGGGTGAGTTGAGAATAATATTATATTCGTTCGCTACTCGAACGGTTCCTGCCGGACGGCCGCATACTATTATGTTTCCCGCGAGTATGCTTGTGGAATTAATTAAAATTAATATTTATTATTTATAAGTTTATTATAATATTATTTGTGTGCGTGAAATATAGTATATGAATGTCTTAATATTAAATACGTAAATAAATATAGAATATAATATTATGTAAAGTGTAATAGATAAATATAATAAACTAGATTTTTTTTGGTAGTAGTTCGCCTACACTATTTTTCTTTTTGAATATAATTTAAAATATTAATAAATGCAATCACAAACTGAACATAAAATTCATTAAAACAATTTCGAAACGAATGACAATATATTTTAACGAGTGTTTCCCGACATGTTATGTACCATAGACCTATATATAATATAGACAGGCCCTTCCATACAGAAAAAATATCAAAGGCTCGCTGGTAAATTTGTAAATTCAACATCAACACAACGAAATGAAGTTAATCACAAGTTTGTAATATAATCGAACTAGCGGTCCGCTCCGGCTTCGCACAGGAATAAAATATATAGCCTATGTCAGTCACTGAAAAAATGATTAAAATCGATCCAGTAGTTTTGATTTATTCATTACTGACCGTGGCCCGCACGCGTTAAATGTAATTATTTATGACATCACATTAGAAACCTCACAAATAACAGTATTTCTCCAATATTTAATGGATGTTATTATACATATAAACCTTCCTCTTCAATCCCTCTATCTATTAAAAAAACCACATCAAAATTCGTTGCGTAGTTTTAAAGATTTAAGCATACATAGGGTTATAGGGACAGAGAAAGCGACTTTATTTTATACTATGTAATAATGAAGTAATAAATAATATATGATACACTCTAAAAGGCCACCATAAGGATAGCGATGTATAAGAGGCCGTGAAACATACATGCCTGTAAGATGAATATAAATATTTGCCCCATTCGGGAATCGAACCCGTGACCTGGGGCACTTAAGGCTACACCATAACGTCGTCACAAGCTTTATTGAATAAACTTCGTTTATGTTAATTTACGAAGGACCTGAAGGGCATTTTGTGAACATGCCAGGGCTTCTTCTTCTTACTAGCATTTTGCGCAGGGTCAGCTTGTCCAGATTTGATATATTACTACTTTTTAATTAATAAAATAATAACAAAAATTCATTGCATAAGAGCAAATTCCCTATCAAAAATTAACATTATCAGATGTTATGTGATAACAATCGAGACCGACAGCTTAACGTGCTCTCCGAGGCACGAAGGATAGACCCGCAAAGACAAAGGCCCAGATCAAAACAGATATTTATAACAAACGTCTGCTCCGAGCTCCGACTGAACCGCGACCGTCGAGGTTCAAATGCTCGCCACGCCACTACATTCATTGACAGGTATAGAGAGGCCTTTCCTTACAACCTTATTCCACATCAACACAACGAAACGAAGTTAGTCACAAGTTTGTAACATAATCGAATGTCGTGCGACATTTCGTTTTAACGACTCTTTATTGCAGAGCCTGTCTATATATAAAAAGTCTATGTTATATACAAACGTAATCCCATATTAATATGTCCGTATCAAGGATAGATCAGAATGTTTGCGTAATGAGAATTTGTTCAATCAATTTCACGCGATTGTACAGCTGGAGTTGTTGATATATTTGTTTACTGCTATTCCATTTGTAATTCGATTTAATTGTTTTGCTATATTTTACCTACTCTGGGGTTTTATTTTATATGGAATATATTGTAATCCAGAAGTTAAAGTTTGTATATTAACGATTCAAGGTAATAATTTTAAAGCGGAACACAAAAATTATGTGGATATATCTTCTTGCTAGCATTATTCCAGGGATGTATCCATGATCTGCTTATTACTCATATTGGGAATTGACAGCCTAAAAGTCTTTACACAGAGCGATTGCCATCTGATCTCCGCAACCCTAAGGACGAACCTGTAACTTATTGAATAAGAAAATTTACTTATCAAGCGAACCTAGCTTTGGATAGGGTTAGTACCATGAGTAAATACTCGTATAATACCGGCAATAATGCTACGAAGAAGATGCTCCCGTCAAGTCCTTGTAGAGCCCCGCATCAGCCCTGAGTCTGTCAAAAGTACCCAGAAGTAGAAAATATTATAAAATAATCCGATTCTAGCTGTTTTAATGCAAAACCAAAGATAATAAATTATATAAAGTCATAATAATTTATACAAAATCTATCAACCAATAACCTGAGGGCAGTTTTAATTCCAAATTAGACAGCCATTTTACACACCATTTCAAATTATCAGATTTAAATTCGTGTTAATAACATTATCTGAACAATCTGTCTCTATTACTGAGTGAATGAAAGTAATCAATTTAAGTTAATATGAATCTATATATTGATATATAATCTACTGGTGGTAGGCCATTTATTGTAAGTGGCCGGCTAGGTAGGTACCAATGCAATATCAGTTATTCTACCGTAAGCTGTGTTTCGTTTCGAAGGACTAGTAAATATTGAGCAAAAGAGATTTAAGAACCAATATCTCGAGGTTGGCAACGCGTGAGTGACACCTACAAATGTATGGCGTTGCAAGTGCGTTGGTGTAACCTCACAAAAGATCTCATTCACAATTGGAAAGTGAGCGGTGTGAAATTCCTTTGGAACCGCGGTGTAGATGCGAGCGTAGGCGAGGGGTGCAGCTGTAAAAAGTATTTTTTTTGTGTATTGTTGTTCGCGCTATTATCCGTGACCGCTTCACCGTGCCGAGTACTGAGACCCACCCGAATAAAGAGACGAGCCTTCGCGAACCTTCAAAGTTGATTTCGTCCCTACGGTGCCTCCTACCGGGGTGCCTCCTCCTACAGTCCAAACCCCGGCCATGAACTTTGTTGGGAATGGAGGCGGCGCTTAGCACTATCCAATTAATTAAACTGAAAATTAATCCTGATTAAAATCTTATACGTATATATCTTCCTATACAAACCTTAGAAAGCGTTAGGAAGTAGCTTTTGAAGCAATTCTTTAAATCTCTGTTAGATAAAGTATAAAATGTTCTGCACGCTTTTTAATACAATGTTATTATAGTATCCTTCTGAAATAAAGCGTATCTTCTCTTATTTTAGTTAACAAAAGTAATGAAAAACTTTAAAAAGTCTTGTTAAACAAGTTTGTATTGCATCAACATTGTATTGTATACGATAGCTGTACATAGTAATAACATTAAAATTGTATATTTTAAAAACTTATTGTCTGCGCTCACGACTCCGTTTGCGTGGTTTATCGTTTATATTTTTGGTGGGAACCTTATTATTTTCTCAATTAAATGTAGCCTAATAATATCAGCTATCTGCTAGTGAAGCTCTAGTTTAATAAAACCCCGTAAAATCGGTCTACCCGTTGCCGCTCGCCATCCATACACTTTAGAACCTATATCGTCGCGTACAGTGCGGTTCCAAAAGAATTTCTTACCACGAGCCCTCCGGTTGTGGAATGAGCTCCTTGCCGAGGTTTTTCAACACGCACAAGGAAAGGTGAAAATTCTCCAACACACGTGAGACGTTTAACACGCATGAGACCTCTGGGGTTGCAGGCTTTCATAGGCTACTGTGACCACTTACTGTACGCTTGACTGCCATCATCCGGGTGTTCAAAATTTTTAATTCTCTGATACTATGCTTTAGACATTTGATAGGGCTTTTATTTTTCTTATCCACATATTAAAATAAGGTTTAATATCTCGCTACAATGAAGGGCGTTGAAAACATGTCTTCTTATAGAAATATTATATTTCTACGTAGATGAAGACGCGGACGATGGTTGGTATGTCACTAATTGAATTTCTCGATCATTTTTATTCCGAGACAATAAATATTTACAAGAAAATGAAAAAACGTAATATTAAGAAAACATGTTTTTCGATATCTAAGAAAAATACATAAATATTTGCCTCACTGATTCGCTATTAAAAAGATTTATAAAAGAAAATATGTATCAATTTACTTATATTTAAAGAATAATTGAAGGTTGTCTGAAAAACAGACGAGCGAGAGCGTATTTGCCTACTCAATTATCGAGTGAAATCGAGTGATGGCGGAACGATAGGGAGCGATTTATTCTATTTAAATAAATTAAATTGTCTTTCTGTTTGTCCTGACTCATCTTATTTAGTTTGAACAAATTTTGTAAAATATTCTTTTATTAAAAGCTTGTGATTTTCTGTTCGGAACCTGTATTGCTGTTAGCTCTCCTACTATCGGGAGAGGGAGGCGAGACGAATACAGATACAGCAGACCCGAGCATGAATAATTGCTTAAATTTGGTTCCTTCCTTAGGACGCAAATGCCCGATTCTCTCTCGGCAAGTTGACACTAATTAACTCACTGTACCTCCTGCTAACCTAGCGACCGTATGTTTATCCCTCATACCAGGGATTAAAAGAGAACGTTTCGTAGGAAAAAGTCATATACACATATCCACCAGGGAAGAAAAATAGGACATTGCCATCCTCGATTGCCGCGATTGTCATCCATTGATTGTAATCTACGGGTGAGAATGTGATATATTTCTACCTAAGTGCGCAATGTAATATCATTAATTTAATGTTACATTTATTTTATTTAAAAAAATATTTTTTTCGACATATTATACTTTGAAAGTTTTTTAATAATTTCATAAATAATAAAGACGACTCATTAAGTTTCTTACGTTGATCTCTTGAGTATCCGATATTGAAGTACATTTTTGCTTAGCAATATACTTCTTCATAGCATTATTCCCGGTACTATACGAGTATTTACACAGAGTCTGCTTACTCACATCGGAATTTGAAAGGTTACTACTTTTTACATACAGCGATTGCCATCTGACCTCCATAGCTCTAAGGGGGAACCAGTAACTCATTGGATAAGAGCAATTTACTTATCAAGAGTTAGCGAGTATTATCAGATAGCCCAGACCAAAACCGATATTTGTAAAGATCAATGGTAACATCTGTCCGAGGGGGAATCGAACACCCAACCGTCGAGGCTTAAGGCATACTATACACAACGCTACAACGGTGTCATTTTTGCTTAACAATAAACTAGTGTCATTAGTTCACATTATATTCAGCTTTAGACTTAGACTATAACAGATTTAGTGTGTAGATCCGCGTACTAACACTATATAACAGGCTCTGTCAGTTTCGGCGCGTAATTGATGTTAACAACATAACAGTCTGAACCATTTGCATTCAGTGTGATCATGACTGCCATTATTATATTACTGCGAATGGTGCGGAGACATTTATGCATTGCTGCCGTATCTTGTGAATTGTACTGTGCTATTGTGTGTGTCACACACACATACACATAGTCATATTTAATTAGAGTTGACATGAGTTTTATCTTTTACATTTAGACTACTAGATTTTTTTATTTTTATGAGCGATTGCAACACGATTAGTTGGTGTTACTCATGCGTGTCGAATCTTGAGATGATGGTTCTTAAAGCTCCTATACCCAGTAATTTAACTAGCCTACAGTACCTTCAAACTAAAACACAGTTATGCCAAAGACATTCATACTTTTCGTACAATATTAGACCCCGCAGTGGCAGCCAGCCTCTTGCAATACCTTTGAAATGTGCACACTGATAAAGACTTATCTCAAAAATTCAAATAACATATAATATACAATAAAATTCCCATTAAATTGAAAATATAAACCATATAATTGTATCCATTATACCATTAGCCAATTTAATTAGCCATAATTATTTATTTTAACTTGTTAATTATTTAAAATAAACAGTGTATAATTTACACGATCAATTTCGTTAAAAATTGAATAGCAAATACAATTTGTTATAGTCAGGGGTGATCAAATGATTGCTATGATTGCTGTCACAAAATATTTTCACTATTATTTTTTTTCTTTATGTGTTGGCCTCAGTGGCCCTGACAGCATCAATGGTGGGCTGATTAACAAAACCCGAAGGTAAAAAAAACAAGTCTGTTGGCTCATGATTGTTTTTGTCTTCCGTACTTATCATCGGAAAGGGATAGGTCTAGTTTTAATGCTTTCCAGACTGATATGCTTTGGGTGATATACATAAAAGACTTATTTTTACACTAACTGTGCTTGCGGCTTCCCTCCCGTCGAGCCTAGGCATAGACATAGACTTTGACTGTCACATTTTATTTATCGATGATGAAATTAAATAATTCCGTTTATGGAATTGGCATACGCTTTCGAAATACCACGTGACCTATCGTTTTCGATTGATATCGCGCAAGCCACATTCGAAATGAAATCGACACGGAGCGATTGCCACTTGTCTAGGTCGTCTGTTCCACCAACTAACTGCATCTTATCGCCTGCCTGCACTTTCTTTTTATTACTCGGCTTCTAATCATCGTATCGTAATGTTATATAACCTATAGCCTTCAAAAATTAAAAGTCGTTCAATAGTTCCAGAGATTAAGGCAATTAACCAAACAAAAACTCTTCAGCTAATATTGTTAATTAAAGTAATTTGTTGTGAAATTATAAAAAATACTTATATCGGCGTAGAAAACTTCGATAGCACAATAAATAAATAAACGCTACACACTCAACGGCCCCCATTAGGATAGTATCCTGGTATCCTGTGTCGGAGGTCCGGAAACACATACAAGGACAAGAACAAATACACCCAGATCGGAAAATATGCTTGCATGGTCAATACAAACATATTATGCTCCGAGCGGGAATTGAACCCGCGACCTGTGGCGTTTAAGGCAGGATCGTGGCGATCTTGGCATTATTGGTAATGGATTTTACGAACAGTAAGACAAAAATACTTAGCATTTATTATAGTAAAATTATTAAAGCGACCCCAGCTTGAATATACCTTAATTAAATTATTTTAGGTATAAAATAACAGTGCAATATTTATTAATTATTAAGCATATACACATTAAAACACATATCTTTTTATCTTGAAATTTTTAATTATTAATTTAATTTAATCTTTATTTAAAAATTATATGTGTAAAAGCCTCTTCGGCGAAAAGAATTGCCGTCAAAATTTTACAAAAGAACGCAGGGTCCAAACAGCTCGAGTGTAAATGTCCTATGAGATCTATTGAGCTCTTCCCTACAAATGAATCCCTTTAAGACCCACGTCATGTACTTAATTACGGTATCTGGTTCAAAGGACGATTGAATTGCGAAATGTTACAGGGTGGGCTTAAGAATGAGACATATTTTCTCGAGAATAGAAGAGGAAATTTATGGACGACGATTCTGACTAAATGGTTGCAAAAATGTCTTTATGCTCTGTATTAGAACTACTCGAACCTAGGGGTAATATGTTTGTATCCCCTTATTAATAAATGTAACGTTGACAATCAGTCAGTAATAAAGTAACCATTGTCATAGCACATACTGTCTTTCTTTTTCCAACATATCACTTTAACAATTAGAATTATCACGTATGGAGTATATGGTTGTTTACCATTTAAATATTTAAATTGTTTTTCTTGGTCTTCTTGGTCGCACCACCTTACCTCAGACCATCAGATGCCAACGGGGTGAGTACCTCTGCAAAATCGGTCGAAAATCGACGACGATGTGCTACCGACGCGGTGACGATCGGGACTCCGCACAGCACACCCTCGAAGTGTGCCCTGCGTGGAACGCTGACCGTAGAGTCCTAATCGAACCGATAGGACAAAATCTATTCCTTCCAGCAGTCGTTTCGGCGATGCTCGGCAGGGATTCGGCGAAAAAGGACCATTAGATCCCAGCACGTTTTGCTTTAAGACAACATGAATCTGTGTACGAGTACACAGAACTTTATAAGCTAGATTAATTAGTGTTAGGAAGGAAAGGCGATGTCCCTCTAACACAAGAGATATAGCCGTGCCCGTTTGCGTGGGGGCGCACCATCTCACCCTCCCCGGGACCGAGCTCCGCCAGTCACGAGCAGAGCGCAGCTCTTGTTAGATCGCGTTGGTTGGTTCTGCGAGAGTTGCCGTAATCTGTCAAACTGAGGTTAGCCATCGAGGAGGTTTTAGGGGTCCCCATGGCGCTAACATCTTGTCATGAAACTCCACACAACCCGGTTCTCCTCCCCAGGAAGCCGAAAGAAAATCACTTAACATCACGTGACCCTCCTGCCAGTTCCTCCCGCTCTGATGAAAAGCCTTAACACGTTCTCTGTCTCATGAACATTTTATAGTGGACATTTCAATTGTTTAACAAATTTGTCTACTATAGGGACAGGTAATACGTTAACTGTTTACCAGGAATATGAGAAGGTGGCTAGTAAATGTGTTGTTAGTACACGAATCTCTTCCAATTTGTAAACAAATCCGAAATGAATAAGCGAACAGCCGTCCTTCATTAAATATAATCTCCACCAATATCGTACCTATACGTACCTTGTAATGTAGCTTTCAGGATGATACCATCCGAGCGTAATTAAATCATGGTCAAAGCGGATCGACGGATTCAATTCATTATCTGATACGAGCTGGCGAATTGATTTAGGATACAAATTACATTATGAATTATTTTAATCTTAGTATATAAATGTTATGTTACTGTATCATAATGTGTTTGATTTTTTTTTAAATTTTACAACGAATATTGTATTGATTGCCATCCGTCAGTGCTAATAACAAGGATCAAATTTTGGGAAGTAATAAAATCATAAAATACGCCAAACTAAGGACGGTTACAAACCGAGCGTATGTTCTTAGCTCATATGGCACGGTCAGGAATAAAACAAAATAATAATTTAAATAAAAAATATACAAAATTATTAGTTATTTATCTCACCAGAGTGTGCGTTAATCTTAATATAATTATATAACTCTTCGGTCTGTGTGTATGTGACTGAACTTCTCCTAAACGGCTGGACCGATTTTGATGAAATTTTTGTGGGAGTTCCCTGAATTTGAGAATTGTTTAGATTCACAATTGAGACATGGTAGGGGGTGCTGCTATCGGTTTACAGATGTTTTTGTTAAGGCCAAGACAGCGTCTGCCGGGCCCGCTAGTAATATAGAAGTACTTAAAATAACTGACCTAACAAGAGTCGCAGATACGCCCGGTATGTAAGCGCCCTTCACGAAAGTGTTGATTAATAATATATGAGATCATGTTTTAAAGTATGCAGACATAATTAATGTTTATTAATGACAATCAGGGTCACTGACCGTTAAGAAACTTTAAGTAAATTGCTTAAAAATATAATCTTTAATCGATAGTCTGCTTGAGATGCAAAACAGTTCGTAATTAATGCGAAGCTGGCGCTCGGCCAACCGCCTTGCGGGTAAAGAGGGAAAATTGAAAATTTATTATACGCCTGTTAATGAATTTATTAAAAAATTATAATATTTTCTATTCAAAACTGAAACTGGGCGATGTCTAACCGTAAAAACGCAGGCATTGACCTACTTAACTTTTGAACTATGGGATTTAAAATTCTGGAAAAATTTGAGCTTGTAGGACATTAAATGGAATTTCAACCACTTTTGGTTTGAAGAAGATAGGTCAACAAATTTAAGAGATATACAAGCTGTTCTCATATCTGTATTTTCATATTACTTTTAATAATTACTATGTAATTACCAACTTATTTTGCGGTCGTTTTTAATTCGTTATTATATTTAAAGCCCTTAAGATTGATCATAACCAAGCTGTGGAACCCTTTAGCTTCAACTGTGCGTGATCCACAACGCACTTGACTGGCAATTTTATTAATTACTAATGTTACGCATAATATCGACACAAAGTACTTAATGTCGATACCATTGTTCCATGTACAATTTACCATTTGTAAGCTAATTTTGAAGGCGTTGTGGCGCAGCGGTAGCGAACCTGCCTTAAACGCCACAGGTCGTGGGTTGGATTCCTGCTCGGAGCACAATATGTTTGTATTGACCATGCAAGCATATTTTCCGGTCTGGGTTTAATTGTCTTTGTCCTTGTATGTGTTTCCGAACCCCGACACAGGATATAAGTATCCCAATGAGTGTGCAGCGTTATATTAAAAAAATTGATACTTTAGTAGGGTTTTTTTTATGTTAGAAGTTGGGAAACAAGCATACGGCCCACCTGATGGTAAGTGGTTGCCATAGCCTATGAGCGCTTGCAGCACCATTAGTAGGTGCCACTCACGCGTTGCCAACTTCGAGATATTAGTTCTTAAATCTCGTCCGCCCAGTAATTTCACTAGCCTACAGTGCCCTTCAAACCGGAACACAGTAGTGCCTACCTACCTAGCGCGCCTCTTGCAACAAAAGACCTGCCGCCAGTGTGACTGATTGCACTGGTGGAATAATCTCTGCTATGACAAAGGTTATCCCAACAGCGGGCGATGGGGTCGTCACATCCCGACGCCGATACAACTTAAGATTCGACACAACTAAAGATCGTCAATAGCTACTGCAAAAAGAATAAGATGGTCTGACAAACAAAAGAAAAGGTATTAATATTAAGCTTTTTGGTTTTACTTTTTAGGTGGTATAAAGTTTGTGATGATTAAATAACTATAAAGAATTTCTGATATTTTTAAAAATCCAATTTATTCTCAACATACTCAGCATCTTTCTTTATGATAAGAAAATTTAATGTTCAAACTAAAATTTCTAAATGGTATCTTAAAATTACTTTTGTAAAGTTTAAACACTGTTCTTACAATTAATAAAATTAAAATTCACAGAAGCTGTACAACAATAAAAAGTTTAACAAAGCAAAATTTACGAAATGACTTGATTGATAAGAGTTCTTTGTTTAAGTTGAAACAACATACAGACTTAATAGAACAAATTAAGATAACACATCTATAACTTAAATATAACGCCACAAACTCGAACTTGGCGCTGTCTTTAGCTGGAACTAATACTATACTGTACGATCTAAACGCAGCATAATATTTTGCATAGCACTAATAAAAAAAAATGTTACTCATTTTTTTTGTTAAAGCGACAAACCTTAAAACAACACTAGTACTTAATTGATCATGTTATGATACACAAGGGAATTTATAATATATTAAAAAAACGACAAAAATTAATCATAAATCCTGGTGTAGCAAGTCTGTGTTATGAAAAAAGTTGTCCATAAAGGTATGTCCGACAAATGTGAAATAAAAGTTGATGGTAGATTTCATAAAACTTAATAAATATCAGGAAAGAAATCTGAAGTAAAATAAATGCAATAAAAATCATTTCATTAATTTTTTCCTGTTTCAAATATGTATAATTGTACATGTATATAATAATTTATTATTGTTTGGACTCATTACGCCGGTAGAATTTCATCATCAGATTCGGACATCGGACAGCGACAAACTGTAAATTCTACTCTCACCAACTCGGTGTCTGGGAATTCACTACAGCGCGATTTAGAAGGCATTTTCTTCCTCCCAGAACCACTGTGTGGAACCAGCGCCCGCCGGCAGTCTTTTCGAACCGATACGATTTAGGAACGTTCGAAAAAAGAACCCATTCCTTTCTCAAAGGTCGGCCATGCACCTCCATGCCTCTGGTGTTGCAGATGTTCATGGGCGGCGGTGATCACTTAACATCAGATGAGGCTCCCGTCCATTTGCCCCATCTGATATAAAAAAGATAAAAATAATCTAAGGGACGAATAAATCGGTATACAATTTTTAACCTCGGTATGCCAATCGAAAAAGAGGAGCTCCTGGGTTTAGGTGAATGATTTTTTAAGTATAATTATGTTACGTCACATCTTTGCCGCTTGTGGACCGATTTTAATTATTTATATATTAGACAGTGTATGCTTCCATAGTAAAAATAAATATCCGGTGAAAAATACCGAATTATTTTATTTATCAGTTGTCACTTGAACAACTTACTCTACTGATGTAAACGATGTTTTTAAGGTACGCTAAATATTCTTGAGACTCTGAAGTTTGTGATGTAAAGTTAAATTTATCAAGCTAACTTAAATTGGACAAATATAGATATAGCGATTTGAATTATTCCGTTAAACTATTTCCTATTGTAATAGAATTACTTTTAGAGTATAGAAGAGCTTTATTGTTGCACTGCTCACACAGATTATCAGGGTCAGCAACGCACCTGCAATCCATCTGGTGTTGCAGATGTTCATGGGAAGCGGTGATCTCTTAACTGAGGTGAGTCTCCTGTCCGTTTGCCTCCTGTAAGTAGCATTTGCCATACTATTGTGTAATTCCAGTAGCCTACAAAGTTTTTTATACTATAACATAATTCTTCTTGTATAGGTCCGGCGTCGGGATATGACGACCCCATCGCCCGCTGTTGGGATAACCTCTGTCACAGCAGAGATTATTCCACCAGTGCAATCAGTCACACTGGTGGTAGGTCTTTTGTTGCAAGAGGCCGGCTAGGTAGGTACCACCGCAGTGTTAAATATTCTGCCGCCAAATAGTAGTGCTTAGGCACTACTGTGTTCAGTTTGAAGGGCACTGTACGCTAGTGAAATTACTGGGCAGACGAGATTTAAGAACTAATATCTCGAGGTTGGCAACGCGTGAGTGGGACCTACTAATGGTGCTGCAAGCGCTCATAGGCTACGGCAACCACTTACCATCAGGTGGGCCGTATGCTTGTTTGCCAACTTCTAACATAAAAAAATAAAAAAAAATAGGTGAAGGCAAGGTGGTAATTGCTGCCTCGTTATAAAGAACTAGCGGTTCCCGCGATTCTGCTCGCATTATGTAGTTTTTTGATGGTCCCACGGGAACCCACAATTTTTCCAAGATAAATAGTATCTTATATGTTAATTCAGGTAACAAGCTATGTGTGTACCAAATTTCATCCAAATCTGTCCAGTAGTTTTTGTGTGAAAAAGTAAGAAAACATCCATCCATCCTTCTAAACTTTCACATTTATAATATAACTAGCGGCCCGCTTCGGCTTCGCATGGGTATAAAATATATAGCCTATATCATTCACTGAAAAAGTTATTAAAATCGATCCCGTAGTTTTGATTTATTTATTACTGCGTTAAATGTAATTATTTACGACATCACATTAGAAACCTCAAAAATTTTTTTTCTCCACTATTTTTATACATATAAACCTTCCTCTTCAATCACTATCTATTAAAAAAACCGCATCAAAATCCGTCTCGTAGTTTTAAAGATTTAAGCATACATAGGGACACAGAAAGTGACTTTGTTTTATACTATGTGGTTTTATAATAAATATTATATTATTATAATAAATATTACTATAATAAATATTATATAAAAATAAATAATGTTGGTTAGATTAGATTTTATTTGTAATTAGATTACATCTCGGTCCGGGAGGTTGTGTTTATGATATGCGTGTAAGAATTGTTTAACGGGGAAGACTTTGCTCTATTTTGCTTGCATTAATAAAAAAAGAATTGAACAAGAAACATTTCAGATCCGTATAATTAGGCCGTTTAGTATTTCTTACTAAGTTGATTCAGCAGCGTTTTTATTTTTTATCTCGTTTAAAGGATCGCGCGCACCAGCACCATACCCTTACCTGTCACGAACAGACAGCTCCTCTCTGAAATATCGAGCCTGTGACAGTTTCAAAGAAATCTGCGTTTGATGACGGACTTTATTGGTTCGCATTTAATAACTCGTTATAAAATATCGTTAAATGTAATTCATTTTTGATTGAAAAAGTGTTATTATTTGACGACGTTGTGGCGCAGTGGTAGCGAACCTGCCTTAAACGCCACAAGTCGCGGGTTCGATTCTCGCTAGGAGCATAATATGTTTGTATTGACTATGCAAGCATATTTACCGGTCTGGGTGTATTTGTCCTTGTCTTTGTATATGTTTCCGGACCCCCGACACAGGATATTAATTTATTAAAGTAGGACACTGCCACCCGCGATTGTCGCGATTTTCACCCCCGCCAATATATAATTCGTGGGTGAGAATGCCCTACTTTTATCACTAGGTGCGTAATGTAGTATTCATTTATATAGATCTTAACACATTATACTAGTAGGTACAAACTCACCGGCAACGGTTAACAAGTCACGTAGTAATAAGAAACCTATTTCAAGAAAATGAAGTCTTATCAACTACTTGATATGGGTCTGACATACAGACCTCTAGGTTTGTGCTTATCATACCTACAGGTACCTGGTACCTGCTATAATAAAATACGACGTTTGCTTCGTACTAAACATATAATGGACTGTCATTGTATAGAGTTTATCGTGTCTCCCTGTCATTTCTGTTATATAGTGAAGGATAAGTTTCCTCCGTCCACACGGGTTACGTCTGGTTGCCAGCGACCTAATACTTTATGTTGGAAACTTGTATATTATATAATATGTTTAGGTACTCAATGGTTTTACACTTTTTTGGATATAACAAAATACATTTGACGATCCAAAAGAGCTTTGAAAAATATTTTTAAAAATAGTTATCATGACTTTCGTTTTAAAGCCCGAACAAAAGTTATTTTTATTATTATTATTTTTTTTTTATTCTAATTAGTACGGTTCAAGACCAATTACACTAATTATGCTAACATACAATGTGTTTTATAATTTGTAATACTAATACATATTACAGCAAGTTCATACGATACTACGCATTGTCTATTACCTCACAATATTTTAAAAGATACAAATAAATATTTGACCATTTGTCACAGAAGATATCAAGTTCGGAGTTATTCTCCAAGATTGCGTTAAAATATAACAAACTTTTCGGTATTGGCGAATTTTGACGGGCAACTGTTCGACTTTGTGGTACCGCGAAAAATTTGTGTCGACGGGCCCTAAGGTATTGATTGGGCGTAAATATATAACATAAATTATTGTGTAAGTCAGGTGCATCAATATAGCCATGTAGGATTTTGAACATTGTTATAAGCTGGCCGAAATTTCGCCTTACTTTCAGGGAATTGAAACCTAAATGTCCTAACAACTATTAGGTTGGGTAAAGAAAGGAGTAACAACCACTAACACGTTTATGGTAATACCTCAGAAAGGCTTTTGTACCTTTTGCAACATCAACGAATAGATTTTTTCGTGCGGGTTCCATATACAAGAACTGGATTCTAATTTAATGACAAAATTTATAGGGAATTATCATAAAAGTATCCATTCGAAATCAAAATAATAAATATATAAATAAATAAACACAACACACTCAAACGGCTCCCATTAGGATAGTTAAATCGTGTGTCGGGAGTCCGGAAACATACAGCTGCGACCTTTGGCGCTTAAGACAGATTCGCTTCCGAAGAAAATGAACACACAAACACACACATGTCGAAGAATTCATTCAACATATGAAAAAAAAACCGTTCAAGTGCCCCTTGTGGCAATGTTTAATGGTTAATTTTAAACTAAATTGGTTTTTTTATTATTTCTTATCATATCGTACCATACCAATTCACAATCAAATTGTCAACACAATTTGTCAAATTGTCACAAATTGTCGATGATCAAGCCCTTTCCGATCGGCTTGATCCTTTGGCATTGCGTAGAGATGTCGGATCACTCTGCATCTTCTATCGCATATATCACGGAGAGTGTTCTGAGGAATTGTTTGGATTGATCCCGCCGGTAGAATTTCACCATCGGACATCACGACTAAACTCTAAATTCCATCCATACCACCTCGATGTCTGGAAATCCACAACAGCGCGATTTAGAAGACATTTTCTTCCTCGCACAACCACTCTGTGGAATCAGCTTCCGCCGGCGGTCTTTCCGAACCGATACGACTTGGGAACCTTCAAGACAAGAGCGTATTCTTTCCTTAAAGGTCGGCAACGCACCTGCATGACTTCTGGTGTTGCAGATGTTCATGGGCGGCGGTGATCGCGTAACATCAGGTGCCCGGTGCCTCTTACGTAAAAAAAAACAATCTATGGAATTTCTAATTATTTATCTATTACAGTTATATCAAAATATCAAGATTTTTGTATCGGGACACCTTTCACTTTTAATTTTATTGTATTATTTGTTGTTGTAGCGGATAAAGTTTTACCTACTATTACGGTTAATGGGAAACCCCTAACATGCGGACGGACGGATGGACGGACCGACGGACGAATAGTGAAGCCTTGAGTAATAATGTTTCGTAGGCAGAACCCTAAGAAAATCACTTGATTCGATATGAAATAAAGATTTAAAAGACTTTTTTTAAAAGACCTTATAATTAAGGTATTGTAATAAAAAAATAATTTAATAATTAAAGTATGTATTTATGTTCGTGTGTCAGAATAAGGTACTGTGCTTGTTTAGAGTATGAGTAACGAGTATCAGCTCCATTTGCGCGGTTGCCAAAACTACTAAATAGCTGGCAAGGGCGTTGTTCAGTAACAATTGATATATTGAAACCTGGCAAATGTACAATATGTTTCGACGTTGGGGATACAATACTAATAATAGTTACAGTTAAATCAGCATGTAGACGTTTTTGCGTTTGTAGTAGTGTACATGTATGTTTTAACAACATAAATCTTTATAATATAATAATAATAATAAAATAAAATTACCAGTCAAGTGCGTGGTGGACCACGCACAATGGAAACAAAAGTGCTCCGCAGCTTGGTGATGAAGAGTCTTTAGGATATGAATGAATTAAGAGCTACCGCAAATAGAAATTCGTATTTTCATAGTAATTATTAAAAACAATATGAAAAACAAAGTTATAGGAAAAACCTAATTTATCTCTGAAGCATACACAACGACACGAACAAACACACCCAGTCCGGAACATATACATGTATGTATAGTCAATACAAACATCTCAAAAGTCATAACTTTTGGTGTTAAAAGAACCTATATGCTATGATGACCGCTTACTATTTTAGGGGTTGAAAAATCCTTTGCCACAGTGAAACATATATTTCCAAAAATATAGCTAATTTCAGGCCGGGAAACTTTAGTTAAGTTTGAGATAAAAAAAGTCTGTATAAGCTGGAGTTAGCGGAGTCGGCACAAAAGTTGAACGTAAATCTCTTTTATCTGACCGACCCCTGTCTCATCCCTTTGTTATTATATAACGGGAATATTCTGGAACAAAGCTGCTCTCATTTTAATGGTATTTATAAATTTAATTTCATTTAAATTACTAGTCGTTAACAGAAAGAAAACATGACTTCGCAACCTCGTATCTTTGCGTCTACAGAGTAGAATTCATTTATAAATATAATTTTACTGTAACAATAATTGCATTCTTTCGATTTGTAATTTCGAAAAGTGTTCTTCTTCTTATCGACTTGACTTATCGACTGTTGTCAAATTGTCAACAGCCGGGACCGACTTTTTACGTGCCCTCCGAAGCGCGGAGACGCTCGGTTGAAACACCACTATGCGATCAGCCATCCAGTGACTGACCGCGCCTAAAGTTGCTTAACCTACCGATCGTTTACCGATCAGTGGGTGCACTCGACTATGTGCATCTCCTTATTAAAAAGTGTTAAAGGTAAATTATATGAGCTTTTTAATTGCTAGTAAGGATCAAAGATCCTACTAGTAATATTATAAATGCGAATGTAAGTCAGTCTCTCGCTCTGTCTGGCGCGCTTTCACACAAAAACTACTGAATTGATTTATATGAAATTTGGTACACAGATAGTCTAGAGGGTTGTAAGGGGTTGAAAGAGGGAGGGAATTTTATGCGGGAGAAAGACACGGGTATTTGGCCGTATACGAACTAGTATAAGCTGGTATCTGTCGGCACTGTCGGCGCAAAGTCGGCGGCCCTTTAACCGTGCGAATACTTTTAATTTAATTAAATATAAAGTTATATAAAAGCGCTAAGTAAAACTATTGCTTGAGATGCAATAGTTCCTCTTTTTCTCAGCCCTTCAGATTGATGATTCTTTTACCTGTAAGAGATCACTTTTAGTGATAACGCCGTCTTTGTACCTTTTTTGTACATTGGAGAATCTTGTTGTGGTTATAATTATTTTGTATGTGCAATAATTTAAGCCTCAATAGCTCAACGGTAGAAGGGCCGACTTCGTTCCGTTAACGCGACAGTCGAGGGTTCGCTCGTGACCCGCTTGGGCTATTGTCGTACCCACTCCTAGCACAAGCTTCGAGCTTATTTGGAGGGCAATAGGAATATTAGTAATGCCTTGAAAAAGCATTGCTAATATTCTTTAAAAAAAAAACTAAATAAATAGTGTACGGACACGTCCTGGTGTACTATTCAAAAGAACTTTTTAAAGGTCTACTTTAATAAAAGTAAATTTGATTTGATATCTTGGAGTGTCGCGTCAATACGCGATAACGCGCGAGTGGCGAGATAGAATACGTCCGAAGAATACGTCCGCGAGGCGACGAAGTGCGTGTCTGTCTGTGATTTATTCCGACCTTTTTACATAAATTACACTCATTGATACATCGAGATTGATTTTACCGAGATGGAGATTACATGAAACATGGTTTTCTCGGTTGATCTCGAAATGATATGAAAAATAGTTAATTGAATGCGTTTGACTTTTTGCCATGTTAGGCTTGGTTTGTAGGAATTCCAGGTTTCTAAGATTCGTTATTCTTGGTTTTTTCAGATAAGTAAAATGTGTTACATAATAATATCTCTACAGTTAGTTCTCTAGTTTCTTCAAAATCCATTAAACGCTAAATGACTACAAAACCATAAATGTCCTTATAAAGTTATATCATTATAAAAGAGAATAAAGAAATGCATATCATATTATTCAATTGAAGTTCATCAACCGAATTTTATTGTTAACACACGTTTCATTGCTTTTATTCTTAAGGGTTAATAAAGTGAGGTCAAATATAAAACAGCGATGTATTAACCCTGTAAATAAAACCTTTTATACAATCTATTTAAAGATTTATTGGTGTGGGAAAATCAAAATTTCAGATTTAGCTAGTTTCTCGTTAATATTCCAAAACGGTACCGGTTCGAACCCGGTCCGAACAGCGGCTAGCTTTGTAGAACAGATGTTACGCATAAGTTAATATTAAGCATTGAAATGTACTAAATTAATTCTAAGTATTTCAATTTCATGACTGAATTAGATTCAGATGCTTTTTAATGAAAAACGTTAAATTCTGATGACGTAATACTTTTAGTATTAGAATGCTAAAGTTATTGACAGCTATGCTATCTAAGCTATTGCTTGAAAATGACCTTTGGAATCTTAAAATACGAATGCCTCATTACAATATTATAATGAACAGAATTATGTAAAAAATGTCAACAGCCATTTTTTCGATAAAGTTCATGCTACGCTCGTAGCATGTGCTACGAGACGTAGGTGTGTTGGCTTTGCACACAAGTATTATATTATGTTATATAAGTTAACCAAAATTCCGTAATTAGCCTTCGTGACTTTTGAGCCACGAGCGGTGCGAGCATGAGTTAGTATTGCTTATTCACTTTGCTTACCATTACTATACATGCTTTTTAATATCCTGAGCGGTACAGACGGACGTAGCAATGTAATTTAAAACTTACGATATCGTCGTGTTCTGCGTATGTAGTAACAGCATGGGTGGAAGGCGACACGTGTTTCATAAGTAATAACTGAGCACAATACTGGCTGTTCTATGTGTAAAAACTCTTCGTAATATAGTCATAAATATATCAACAGCCTTTAAACGAATGTGTAACAAAAGCGCGAAGTAACTAAACTTTTCCGTCGATTATCGATACCGGCGAACAATTTCCAATCGCCATAACTATTATTGATTTACACCCGTTTTACGACCACGGTAGCTAAAAACTAAAAACTTAACAAAGGAAGATTCGACTTTATCTCAAACATATAAGACTCTATTTAAAATGGTACCAGTCCGTAATGTTACACGGAAGATTTCATATGTGTCATCCCAGATACAACACGGCGTAAGCTGAGTGATTTTCCCATTCTAAATTTCGCTTTATTATTGATACTATAAGGTTGTATTTTGTATGATTATCGTTTAAGTTAGGTGTTAATCGCGTGAAAGGCAATGTACGCCTTTGGGTATCAGAAGCGTCGTATATCGGATTTAAGGAGATACAACCTTTACATAGAAAAACGTTGTAAGCACCATATTCATTTATGCTACAACGAATCTTTTGTACATGAAATAGGTATTATTTTTGTGTGTATTATAGTATCGGTTGTAATTTCTTTTGGACGGGTTTGTATCTTTCGTTTTGGACATCACATTCGTTATTTTTAATTTTATTGCTAAAGGGTGTTTTTTTACTTTGAGCTAGGCTTTATACTGTTTTGGTGCGTGTGACGGTCGCAAACAAGTTATGGTTAGTATAAAGTACAAATAATAAAACTGTACATTAGAGTCTGCTGGTGACAGTAAAATACAGGTATCTGTTCCATCTATGGAAGTATCTAATATCAAAGTATCAAAACATACTATCGTAAAATAAAAATAAGTCTTTTAAACAACGATGGTGGCAAACGAACGTAGCCTACGGTGTACATATACCGTAGTCTATATAATGTTTGACGACGTTGTGGCGCAGCGGCAGCGAACCTGGCTTAATCGCCACAGGTCGCGGGTTCGATTCCCGCTCGGGGCATGATTGTATTGACCATGCAAGCATATTTTCCGGTCTGGGTGTATTTGTCCTTGTTTTTGTATGTGTTTCCGGATCCCCGACACAGGATATCACTATCCTAATGGGGGCCGTTGAGTGTGCAGTGTTTATTTATTTATTTATTATTAATGTTTTCATCACACACCAAAAGGATAGGACGGGAAGAAGGAAAACCGTAAAAAGGATGGCAGTCGGAATAGGAATTTAGACTCCCAGTGCTTCATCTTCTAGTGATGTCACTCGTATAGGTCTTAGAGCCAGAAATCTATCGATAACTGCTGAGAGCTACTTTTTACGTGCTCTCTGAAGCACATAGACAGTTAAAATACCACTATGCGGTCACTCATCTATGATCGAACCTCATCTGAAGCTACTTAGCTTAATAATCCTTTACCAAGAGAGCGCACTTGGTTATGAGCGTCACAACAGCGCTTAAACTTATACAACGAAACACCAAGGCTACTATTACTACATTGTACTAAACAACAGTAGAGCCTTGGTGGTGTGTACTCGCATCCTGTCCGGGTTAAATTTTGACTTTTTTACAGAGCCATGTTTCTCCAAACACCAATGAGCCGGAAAGTCCTATCGTCTCAAAGAAAATCGGCGTCAAGTAATAGTATCAGTAGGTACTGTTGCGTTTCGTGCGATGAGTGTGAGCGCTGAAAGCCCAATCTCACACCTTTCTATTCCCTTCCTTTTTTCCCTACTCATCCCTTCCTTCTTGTGCCCAGGGTTGGCAACACGCATGTAATACTTCAAGTATCTCGCGCGTAAATAGGTTGCGTGGACTGCTTAAAATCAGGCGGACCGAATACTTGTTTGCCAACTGTCATTGAATTAAAAAAAATAGCAATTTGAGAATCAATTGAATATATAGTATTTTTAGATTGGTAAAAATTTGAATTACTTACGAAATATAACTTTTAAATGCTTGCCGGAGAGCAGTTACATTATAAAAATTCGTGCAAAAAAATATAAATACATGTTTTCTTAAATAATAGGTTCTGACTCGCACTTGACTATATTCTTTCTTATTCTATATACTTTATCGACAAGGTATTGTATCGTAACCTCAACACTTAGCAGGTCAAGGAGTGTTCCCCGGTATAAGGGCTGTTACAAACGAGGCGCATTAAAATAGAAATGACTATAATAATTGAAGACGACGCCAGGAACTATGCAGTGTTCCTTTCTTAATGCGATACCAATTAAAATGCCTATATCCTTTCAATATTGATAATAACTTCACCTTTATCCACAAAATGGCACCCTTTTTCATATTAGGGATAAACAGACAGATGGGCCCACCTGATGTAAAATGATTACCGCCACCCATGCACATTTGCTAGACCAAAAGGCATGCAGGTCCTTGCTGGCCTTGAGGATGCAACTGGTTATACGTTGGCTGACCTTGAAACGCGGCTGTCGAACTGTCATTTCGTAAAGGACTTAGTACTGAGAACAGTGAATTCTTCGAGAACGTACAGTGGTAACTAGTAGTGGTGGTGGTGGTGTAGAGGTACGATGGTAGCAGGCATTGTGATTTTAGTTTGGTGTTAATTCTGCCCACGACTTCGTCCACGGTGCCCTAAGATTTAGCTCTAGAGCGATATTAATTATTTATTATTTAATAAATAAGACAAATTTATGATGAATTTCAATTAAAACATTGGTATAAAAAGTGTCCTATTATTATATAGTTAATCCAGATATCATATAGTTAGATATTATATAGTTAATAAGCTATCTGTTTGGTAAACTTCATCCAAATCCGTTCAGCCATTTTTTTCTGATTGAGTAACAATCATCCAAGCAATAAAAACTTTGACATTTATTATATTAGTACATTTAGCAGTATTATACTGAGCGTGTTAGCCGCCCAGTGTGTAGCAATCCTTAACCGTGCGAGAATGTTAAACAAGATGTACTCAGGTGTGAGGTTGTAGGTCGATGTAGTTACGTTTTAGAACCACGAAAGGGTTGAGATTGTTACCTTCTGAAAGTGTTTATACAAGTGGTAAAAGGTTTTTTGCCGGCTATAAAATGAAGGTTACCGATTATTCTTCTTTAGCAATAATACGTGATATTTTGAAGGTGATAGATCGATGATGATTATTATGTCTTTCATTCCTTCATATAGTGATTGTGATTATGACTTTAGCAATATATAAAATAGCACCTAAAAACATGAGATATAACTGTCCGCAATTACAGCATCCAAGTTGTTTTTAGTACGTACCGTGTAGTTTCAGGCGGCCGCGCTCAGTTTTTTCAAATAGATCAATAATATAAATATAAAGTTTACAAGATTTAGTAAGTATTTTTACAAGAAATTTCTTATAAATTGGAGGTTTATTAGTATTTTATGTTTTGAGGTAATTAAGATTTAAAAACTTGTAACTTTTGTGATGTAGCGTCCATAATTATGCTTTTTTTACTGATCTTTCATTGTTTCTTATAAGGTGCATTGGCTTAATATTGTCTTAGATGTTAGTGCCATTTCGGATTATATGCTAAATATCTAAAATTTATTTTGATATGTGGCAAACATCGCGTACTCATAGCCAATTTTAGTCCACGCTCAGCGATCGTGTAGCGCTGCGATATATATAATTATTGTAACAATTAATTTATCTATTATAGATTTTTATGTCTGCAAGATTGGATGCGGGGTTGCTATTTTGTTTTTAAAGAATATCAGCAATGCTTTTTCAATTCAGTACAAATAAGATTGTAGCTGCTAGGAGTGGGTACGATAATAATCCAAGAGGGTTAGGATCGAACCGGCAACTCTTGCGATAACCGAGCCGAGCGCCGACTCTTATACCAATGAGCTATTGAGGCTTCGAATATAATATGATAAATTAATAATAATATTAAAATTTTCATAATATTTTCCTCATAATCGTAAATACTCAGAAGCGTCGTAACCATGGCGACCAGGACTGCCATAAACGTCATTTCCGCTCGTATCTCCTCGTTCACAATTCATACTGCGTTCACACCCCCCCACCCCATACCCAGACCCACCCTTTATCACCCTCAACCATCAGAATCCCATTTTAATCTCACTGAACTTCATTGCGGATAATTTAATTATTTTATTGTAAATGTCTGTTTATATTACAAGTAATATCATTATTGATTTTATTATTTTATAGTGTTATTTATTTTTCATATAAATATTCCACGTAAGTCATAAAATCATAATTTATGCTCAAAAGTACATAAAGACATAGGTTTAGGCGCGATCAGTCAATGAATGAGGGACCGAATTGAGGGATTGATATTTAAACTTAGCGTCTTAGTGGTTAGGAGAGAAAATACTTGATCTCGGCCGTTATGTTATGAAAATTACACTGACATTAGGTTGCTTAAACCACTCGACAGTAAAAAGAACCAGAAACAACACAATGAAGTTAGTTTTTATTTAATGACGGTCAGCAAACAAGCATACACCGTTGTGGCGTTGTGGGTAGCGAGTCTGCCTTAAGCCTCGACGGTTGCGGGTTCGATTCCCGCTCGGAGCAGATGTTTGTATTAATCGTACAGGCATGTTTTCCGGTCTGGTTGTGTTTGTCCTTGTCATTGTGAATGTTTCCGGACCCCCGACACAGGATATAATTATCCTAATGGGGGCCGTTGAGTGTGTAGCGTTTATTTATTTATTTATTTATTTATACGGTCCGCCTGATGGTAAGCACTACCGCTACCTATGAACACTTGCGTTACTAGAAGTATCACATGCGTGTTGTCAACCCAAGGAATAGGAGATTGGGCCTCCGGCGCTCTCACTCATCGCACGTAAAGTAACAGTATCTACTGATACTCTGCTCTTCCTCCTTCCCCGGTCGAACTGGCTCATTTGTGCTTGGAGGAACATGGCTCTAAACGCTACACATTCCCCCATTACTTATATCGTGTGTCGGGGGTTCGGAAACATACACAGCGACAACCACAAATACACCCAGACCGGAAAACATACCCGAGATGAACATATAGGAGATATTTATATTGACCATGTGTCAATATAAACATATCCTCCGAGCGGGAATCGAACCCGAGACAGGCAGGTTCGCTACCGCTGCGCCACAACGTCGTAATCTTACTTATGCTCTACTTATGAGATAATGTATAAGACGGGTGTTTCGATCTCCGGTAAATTAACTTCAAAGAAATTAGCACAAAAGTGGAGCTACACATTGATATTTCAAAACATGTTCTCTTTATATATGTCTTCGTGACATGTCTACTCATCGTGTCTTGTAGAACACGTCAAGCTGTCAAAGCCTGTTCATTAAGTTACTAGATCGTGACTAAAGGGTTCTGATGTACACTTTGATAGCCTGTCAAACTTTATTAGAAAGACCTTGTGAAAATTCTCGGAAAATTATAGACTATAGAGAATTAAATTCTGTAAAGTTAAGCATTGATTTAATATCAGATTCAGATCTAGATAAGAGTAATAAAATAATAAATAATAGTTTCGACACTGTTGTGGCGTTGTGGGTAGCGAGTCTGCCTTAAGCCTCGACGGTTGCGGGTTCGATTCTCGCTCGGAACAGATGTTTGTATTATTCGTACAGGCATGTTTTCCGGTCTGGTTGTGTTTGTCCTTGTCATTGTGAATGTTTCCGGATCCCCGACACAGGATATAATTATCCTAATGGGGGCCGTTGAGTGTGTAGCGTTTTATAAAAAAAAATAAGTGGACTGTACAAAAAATGCTAGGAAGAAAAATAATCCTTACTAATCTACTTAATCCTTACCTAATGTTATAAACTAACTGTCTAACTGTCGCGCTTTCACGCCAAAACTACTCATACACACACACACACACACAGATATATATAGTCAGAGCCTGAGAAAGGACATAGGCTACTTTTTAATGCGAAAAAGGTTTGTAAGGGGGGATGAAAAGTGGTATGACAGTATCGTCATTTTTAGAGCTAAAAGCTTGAAACTTATTTTTTAGGCTGTTGATTCGATATCACTACATAGTATAAAACAAAATCGCTTTCTCTGTCCCTTTGTATGCTTAAATCTTTAAAACTGCGCAACGGATTTTGATTCGGTTTTTTTAATAGATAGAGTGATTGAAGAGGAAGGTTTATATGTATAAAAATAGTGGAAAAAAAAATATTTTTGAGTTTTGCTAATGTGATGTCGTAAATAATTACATTTAACGCGTGCGGGCCACGGGCAGTAATGAATAAATCAAAACTACTGGATCAATTTTAATCATTTTTTCAGTGAATAACATAGGCTATATATTTTATACCCGTGCGAAGCCGGAGCGGGCAGCTAGTAATAAATATGACATTCAAAGTTTGTAAAAGAGAGGGGGTTCAGAGTTTGTATTAAAATCGTTATTGACACAGGCGAAGCTGCTGGCAAAAGCTAGTAATATTACAAATGACTCTCAAATCCAAGTATCAATTATACTTGTATGTATCGTGGTAATGTTTCATCAATCAATTGCTTCCAATCAATAGTACAACAGCTGTCAGATCTTAGACGTGTACTATTAATCTCTATCGCCTAACATCGCTCGGAGGATCAAGGCAGATCAATAAGACTTGTTCTAGATCATACGTTCATTAATACAATATGTACTTTGGTCATGTACCTAAATGAAAATGTCTATTCAAATACACATTGTATCTGTTACCAACGAATCAGAATAAATAAAAAAACATTGTGCGGTTCGGGGGACCTCCGTCAGGAAAGGAGTTCCTTACATTTTTTCTTCAACTCCAAATGTAATTCGAAATCAAAATGATCGTGGTTCACTTTTTATGATATTGCATTAAAAAAGATATATCCCTCAATTTTTACCCTTCTACCATCAACAATTTTTTAATAGCGATATAAATCATTCAATAATTTTCACCGGTATCACTTCTGTTGACAATTAGTCTGTTAGGGGGTGCTTCTTTCGGGTCCCAGAGTTTTTTTGGGGCAGGACAACGACAACGATTTACAAGTAATTCATGATCTCGATTCATGCAAAAATTAACTCCCTTCTTGTTATTAATATTAATAATTGAGTATTGTAATATTTTGGTTTGTACTGCAAACGGTACGAAGATATAATTAGCATTTTCCAAGATCCCGTTTGAAATTAGCATTCTCATTTTCCTCAGCGGAAACGAGCTGACATGAGACAGAATTGAAGATTTTTTCTTTTCTGTTATATAAATCGGGGAAATCGCTTTCCGTTTTTTCAACTTTATATAAGTGAAAAAAGATATTTATTAAAAAATATTGAGACGCTCATAGCTGGGTGCGATCGGTAAACGATCGGTAGGTTAAGCAACTTTAGGCGCGGTCAGTCACTAGATGGGTGATCGCAGTGGTATTTCAACTGAGCGTCTCCGTGCTTCGGAGGGCACGTAAAAAGTCGGTCCCGGCTGTTATCAATTTGATGACTGTCGTTAAGTCAAGTCAGAAGCCTACGGGTGACCTGCACAACTCTGACACTAGGTTGGCCACTAACCCCTCGATAAGAATAAGAAGAATTAAAAATATTAACTTTTTTTTTTATTTCATGATGGTTGGGAAATAAACATACGGTCCGCCTGATAGTAAGCAGTCACAGTCAGTCAGTAACCTATGAACGCTTGCAACAATATACGTATTACATGCGTGTTGCCACCACAAGAGATAGGATTAAAGGGATGAGAAGGGAAAAAAGGAAAGGTACAAGAGAAATGGGAGATTGGGCTCCTTACTTATTTTATCTATTGTTAATATTAAAAATGCGAAAGTAACTTGGCCTGTCGGTCTGTCTGTGTATGACGTTTTCATGTCTAAGCCAAAGGACCCGATTTCGCTGAATTTGGTATAGAGATAGATTTCACCTTGAGAAAGGACTTTTTATTCCAAATAAAGTCTTGAAATAAGGGATGAAAGCTTATATGCGATCCAATTACTTTTATATTAGAGTAAAATATAATTAAGTTAATTAAGCATTCAAAATCTTTATTTACGCGGGTGATGTCGCGGGCAGAATCTAGTCTTAAATAAATTCACGATGGCATATTTAAGTCTGTGTTAACTAAACGGAGGAATTAGTAATCTAAAATTGGATACCTTATTATTAACTTGATAGTAGCTAAAATCAGTGTAAATACAGCTCCTATTTCCAACAGTTAATTGCCCATTGCGAATAAGAAACCCTTTCTGTAGCTATAAATGAAGATTAAAAGCTTAAGCCACGAATTTATTTATTATTTTGATGACTTTATTTAAGCCTGCCTATTTAAGCACCATTGGTCGCATTTCTTTAAAAATATGTTTGAAATTTTAAAAGAGAGGTAATAATTTTACAACTTTTTTTTAGAATATTAACAATGCTTTTTCAAGGCTTAACTAATATTCCTATTGCCCCTGCAAATAAGCTCGAAGCTTGCGCTAGGAGTGGGTTCGACAATAGCCCAAGGGGGTCAGGATCGAACCCGCGACTCTCACGTTGACGCATCAAAGTCGGCCCTTCTACTGAAGAGCTATTGAGGCTCCAGATTTTGACGGCATTATTTAAGGCTATCTACACCACCATTCATTTGTCGCAGTTTTTAAAAATTTAAATTTATTGAATTAATAATTGTTAAATTAAACACAAATTAGATAATTGAAAATGTTTTAAAATTATAAAGGAAGGTAATAAGTTATTTTGTTTTTTGAACGAAGGTCCTTGTCTTAGGTGATATAGGTAGCCTAAAGTAAAGCTTTGTGAAAGAAGTGTTAGGTACCTCGCAAAGAGGTGGCATGAGGTGGGGTGGTAAGGAGACACCAAAGGGTGGCAAATGGTAGAAAGGCGAGCGGTGTCAAAGGATGGTATGGAGTGGAGTGGCTAGTGGTGGCATGGGGTAGGCATTATATGAAATGATAGTAAGAAATAATCTTGGGAAATGAAATTAATTAGAAGAACTTTCTTCCTCCCGAGCGTCCCGTAAGTCATTTATTTTACTTTACCACTTTTTGTAGTCGAAATATACACCCTATCTTCTTTATAAATTATTCAATTCGTATGTTGTTTTATCCACACTAGATTAAATTTTTCTAATTCAGTGCAACCAATTCTCAGTTTTTAGGGTTCCGTAGCCAAATCCTTCCGTCCGTCTATCCTTCCGTCTGTATATCACAGTCATTATATACTCGGGAACTATTGGCCCTATCTATACGAAATGTAATAAATAGATATATTATAATTATGAACAGCACCGATTTTGTAGTGGAATCCTAAAATCCTAAAACAAATGTATAAAAAATTAAGGGTAGCAGTCCATACATGTAACTGAGGGTAGAAAAAAAAATTAATAGGTCTTTCCAAATGATAAGGAGGTTTGATTTTGTCTTTTTTCATGAAGTCAGTAGTTGTTGAGATATTAGCTCCTAAAGACCCTGGGGTCACATGAACATGGGTTCAGGACTGTTAAAGTGTTAAACTGGTGCAGATAACGCTAATAATCCTCTATTATTACGAGTGAGCCATTAGGATGTGAACTAATGAATTCGGCCGCTATCAAAGGGTTTAGAGCTAGATTAGCTCTGTATACTTTATGACGCTCGTAAATAATAATGGAATAATGTAGCTCAGAGTACTTTTTGACGTTTAAGTAGTCCAGTAGTATCATTATTATTGTTTATCGAAAAGTATATCGTTTGAAATTTAAAAAAAAAATTCAATATATAACTCTGGTATTTTGCCCAGTGGCTACTTATATACTCTTATCCAGATTTTAAAGGTTACTAGTTTTTTCATAGACCGATTGCCACCTGACCTTCGCAACCCTATGCGGGAACCTGTAGCACATTTGGTAAGAGTTTTTTCAAATTACCTATCAAGGCTTAAGGATTATTATCAGGTGTTGTGACAACAAGCGGGAGAGACAGCTTAATGTGCTCTCCGATGCATGATGGGGACCAACAAGGACAAATGTCCAGACTGAGACAGATCAATACAAATATCTGTACTGAGCGGGAATATAACCCACGACCGTTGAAATTAAGGCAGGCTCGCTACCAACACTTGCTACCAAAACTTTTTGGTTCTTACCTCTATTCCACTTTTCGATTCGATGGTCAATTTTCAATCTAGATATAATAAGTCACTATAAAATCTCTTTATTTAATAGAAGACTATACAACAGGCATAGAGTGTAAATCCGCGTGCTAGCACTATATAACAGTCTCTGTCAGTTTCCGCGCGTAATTGGTGTTAATAACATAAAAGCCTGATGTCATTTGCATTCAGTGTGATCATGACTGCCATAATTGTATTACTGCGAATGGTGTAAGGATATTTGGACGCAAAAAAGCAATACCAAGTCAACCCACACGAATGTCATTTCGAGAAAAACGCGCTTGAAAATTTTGAACAACTTGCTTTATATGATTTTTTTATGTATTGATCAAGTTTTTGGCAATTTCAGATTAATGTAAGTTATTTTACTTATTTTCACCAAAAATACGTACCCAAACTGCATATTTCGTATATAATATAACCCAAAACGATTAAAAATACATAAATTGCATGATTGAAAAATGGCTTTTTTAGAAGTTTTAAAGCTTAAAACCCTACAAATATTTAACAAAGGTGTTCTTCAGCCATTTACCAACACTTTTGCATATATAACTCAGTTTTTTAAATTTTTGACACGGTATTGCTTATTTGCGTCCAATTTTATGAATTGCTACTGTTTATCTGATTAGCTTTAGCAAGCGATTTGTCACCGCAAACTTTGAACGCTTGCGATACTTGAAGTATCACATGCGCATTGCCAACCTAAAGGATAAGAGGGAAGGAATAAGAATGGGAAAAAACGAACAGTGGGGTGGGAGATTGGGCCTCCGGCGCTTTCACTCGTCGCACGAAACGCAATAGTACCTACTGATACTTTACGCCGATTTTCTATGTGAGAGTTAGGAGCATGGATCCAATACTGCTAAAATATATTTTAGATTTGTATCATATAAGTGTTTCTTTTACGAAATATAGAAATCGCAAGTCTACTTGCAACGCAGCTCTTCTACTATAAAAAGATTTGACATCTCCTGTATAACACTGTCTGATGTGGCCTAAAAGTACCATTGAGCAAAGTTACAGGGTTGTCAAAAGTGCCTCAAGTCGCTTCGCAAAAAGATGTTATTGCTGTGCTCTTAGCTCAACTTGACGGGAGCACTGCCGTACCCCCTTATATTACACATAATATGAAGAAAATCTTATTACTACAACTGAATACAAATCCTTTCCTATAAAGTCAAAAGACATTTAGTGAAAGGATTTTAAAATTGAAACGTATAAGCTGTAAAGCTTAGATGAGACTAGTTTTTTCTTACTACTCTACGGCTGTCTCCTCCAGCATTTTGATTTTACCTTAACTATAACATAAAACATACTAAGTTTTGTTATTGACTCGTGAGGAGAGAATCGAAACACAAACTCCTACCCCTCTGACTCAAAACCTCAAAACTTGCTCCTTACTTTGTCTGAGGTACACACATACAATACACAGTGTATTTGTTAATGCTTCATTCTTCTTTCGTGCATTATTTCGGGTGTACCCACGGTCTGCTTATACGCTTATCCTGATGTTACACAGAGCGATTGCCATCTAACCTCCGCAGCCCAAAGGGCGAACCAGCGACTCATTTCATAGGAGCAAATTACTCATGAAGAGTTAACGATGGTTATCAGAAGCTATCATAACTAACTGGTAGCTTAACGTGCTCTCCGGGGCACGTCGGAGAGATCCACAAAGACAAACGCCGAGACCGAAAGAAATATTTATAACCAACATCTGTTCCGAGCGGAAATCGAGCCCGCGACCGTCGAAGCTCTAAACAGAATCACTAACCAGCACGCCACAACGGTCATCGCTTGCTTGCGAACTAATTTTATTAGAGAAAAATAATTTCAAACAAAAAAACAATAGTAGTATCTCGTTCGGGAAAAAGGAGTGAAAGTATGTACCTCTGACGCTCAAACACGCTTAGATATTGCCAATGTTTTGTGAGATTAGGTTGTTTTCCAATGAGTAGGCAATTTTTTTTTGGTAAGCAGAAGTATCAGATGCGCGTTGCCAACTCAAGGGATAGGAAGGAATAGACAAGAAGGGAAAATAGAAAGGGAGGTGATGGGAGATTGGGCCTTCGGCGCTCTCTCTCACAGCGCGAATCGCATCTGTACCTATTCATACTGTTACTTTACGACACTTTTCTGTGAAAGGGTAGTACTTCCCGGGAAAACGGGAGGCCCATTTTTGCTGGAAGGAGCTCACTACCCTTAAATGTATTTATAGTGAAAAATATAAAACAAACAAACAAACAATTTTTATATAATATCAGTAAGGATCGCACTTCAATTTCTTTACTCCCTAAGTCTGTCTAAGCCGCAGCGGCATTACACGTTTCTGTAGCTCCTCTTATCTCGGGGCTTAGAGCGATATTATATATTATACGAATACTAACTTTGCTGGGTGAGTGGAGTCTTATCTTTGTAACTAGTTTCACCGCCGACTTTATTTACTTAAAAATAAATAGAGTAAGGAATAAACTCTGATTGTATTTAATATCTTCTTCTTCATTATTCTCGGTATTATACGATTATTTTCACCAGGGACATTTTTTTTTTATCTGATGGTAAATGGTTGCCGTAGCCTATGAGCGCTTGCAGCACCATAAGTACGTGCCACTCACGCGTTGCCAACCTCGAGATATTGGTTCTTAAATCTCTTCTGCCCAGTAATTTCACTAGCCTACAGTGCCCGGAACACAGTAATGCCTAAGCACTACTATTTGGCCGCAGAATATTTGACACTGCGGTGGTACCTACCTAGCCGGCCTCTTGCAACAAAGACCTACCACCAGTGTGACTGACTGCACTGGTGGAATAATCTCTGCTATGACATCCTAACAGCGGGCGATGGGGTCTTATTACTCTTGTCTGGATTTGACATTAGTAGTTTTTACACAGAGCGATTTCCATACAGATCCGCAACCCTAAGGGCGAACTAGTAACTCATTGGATAAGAGCAATTTCCTTTTTCAAGAGTTAACGATTATTATCAGATTTATGTGATAACAACAGGGACCAACAGCTTAACGTGCTCTCCGAGCCACGAGGACAAACCCCCAGACTGAAATAGATATTTGTAACATCTGTCCGAGGGGGAATGAACCCGTAACCGCCGAGGCTAAAAACAGACTCGCTACCCACAATGCCACAATGGTGTGATTGATGGTTTGAAGTACTAAAACGGAAAGGGATCCATTGGTTAGGTAAAGTAACCCAAATATTATGATTAAAAAAAATCATAATTTTGACAAGCATTGAAACAGAACATAATAAAAAATTTGTCCGTAATTTAAGCCTTTCCCTTTAAACACCATCATCCGTTTAATAATTGGTTGATCAGCTTTTCCACCATTGATGGTAGCCACCGCAACCTATGAACGCGCGCGATACTTGAAGTATCATAATTATGCGCGTTGCCAACCTAACAGAGGGCGTAGGAGATTGGGCTTCCAGCGCTCCCACTTATCGTAGAAAACGCAACAGTAACTACTGATCCTGACACTGTTACTTTAGGTCGATTTTCTGTGAGAGGGTAGTACTTCCCCGGCCAAGCCGCCCTATTTTTGCTAAGAGGAGCATGGCTCTACTATAGTTAACCTACAGTTATTTTCAACCTTGTATTATAAAATAAATTCAGTCATAAAGTGGTATAATAATTTCGGTAAACAAATTATCCGTTTATATAAAAGTAGGCGTCGTCGTCCTCGTCAGTCAGACAGTAATTTACTTGACGAGACGTCACAACTCACAGCGTATGCGTGCGACTGACTGGGAGAGAGGTAATTGAATTTATATAAGCTAAAATAAGTATAATCCATACTTTCATATATATCTTGCAAAAAAATGTTATTCCGTCATAACAAGCAGACAATTTTATTTTGTTTTAAATGAATACAGTATTTATTATAATTAGCACATATTAAACCACACTATAATGATCAAAAGCATAGTTAGTATTATTACCGGTATTTACCCCCCGGTAAATAAAAGTCCGCTTATACTCTTATCCTGATTTGAAAGGTTACTGGTTTTTACTTATAGAGATTATGTCAGGTGAGGTAACCTCCGTAACCCTAAGGACGAACCAGTTACTCATTAGATAAGAGCAAATTATCTATCATGAGTTAACAATTGTTATCAGATGTTATGATAACAACCGAGATCGACAGCTTAACGTGCTCTCCGAGGCACAAGGACAATCGCGCAGACCGAAACAGATATTTATAACTAACATAACGTTCCGAGCGGGAATCGAACCTACGACTGTCGTGAGCAGGCTCACTACCAGCATGCTACAGCGGTCGTCGGGGATATTCTAATCTACTGAAGAAAAGGAATGATAAATTTAAGGGCTATGGGTAACCAGAAACAATTGCTGTCTCCGAAGAAATAACAGTAGGAACAACTCTTGTTCCAATAATTTCCGCTCTAAGAAATTACGAGCTCAATCGCCACTTGTTCGCTAGAATTAAAACAAATTGAAACTTAACGATTATTCGTCTAATGCCTAAATAAAATGTTTTATAGAAGGGTAATTAAGTTTAGGGCTCTACTTTTAGTGTACGAAAATATGAACTTATGACAAAAATTTTAAATAAAAGAATTAAATGTTTGTTCCTATATATATTCAATAGGCTAGGAGTATTCTACCTTAGATAAGATTTTTTTACTATAATAAGTCGGCAAGCAAGTATACATATAATATCTCGAGGTTGGCAACGCGTGAGTTCAAATGGTGTAGCACACGCCCATACGCTACGACAGCCACGTACCGTTAGGCGGGTCATATGCTTGCTTGCCAACTTAGTAACATAAAAAATGCATATTAAAGCATCAAATGTACTTAAATTAAAAAGTAAATATGTCGGTTTGTTCAGGCTAATCTCTAAAACGGCTGGATCAATTTTAACGGGAGTTTTACAGGTAGATAGCCGATGTTATAAAGAGTAACTAAAGTTACCTTGAAATTAAAAAAAAAATAGGGTTGCGTGTAGGAAAGAAAAAGCTAGTTTCAAAATATTTTTTTGTAAATGCGGATAACGCATTACAAAATCCCAAACTGATTCATAATGAAACAGAATTATGTATGTCCTTGGGCGGATTGGAATCATGTATAAAACACAATTTAACAAATAATAGCGTCCAACTAGCACTGATAACAGGCTATCTGGTTCAAACATTATTATCTACGTCGAAAATAATGGTCATATTATTCAAACAATAAATATTTTAGCAATGGTGAATCGTAGAATTTATATTTAAAGAGCGTTTCAAGATTTGGTACTTGAAATAATGATCGTTCAGTTGTATCTTTCACCGCAACGGAGGTAAGTCCTCCAGTTAAAGATCTAAACCGCAAATGTAAAGTGCGTGTTGGATTTGCACATAAAGGTTTTTGTACCTATGTACAGTAAAACATATCAATTTTATAATGCGACGTACTATAGAGATTTACTGGTGGTAGGCCTTTTATTACAAGAGGCCGGCTGTGTACCACTGCAGTGTTAATTATTGTACCGTAAAGCAGACAACTGTGTTTCGGCTTGTAGGACACTGTTGCTAGTAAAATTACTAGGCAAAAGAGATTTAAAAACTCTTGTTTATTGTTACTAGCACAAGGAACAAGAGGGAATGAATGAGAAAGCAACAGAGAGATTTTCCGGCGTCGGGATGTGACGACCTCATCGCCCGCTGTTGGGATAACCTCTGTCACAGCAGAGATTATTGCACCCGTGCAATCAGTCACACTGGTGGTAGGTCTTTTGTTGCAAGAGGCCGGCTAGGTAGGTACCACCGCCCCCCCCAACCCCAGAGGTCAAACTCTGCGGTACCCTGGGCTTGTCGTGCCGGGGGGGCTCAGTAGCCAGGAGTCGATTGTGCAGGTGGCACCTTCGACTGCCCGGTGAAGCTAACAGGGTCAGACGGTTCGGGCGTGGGGCGTTTTACGTCAGACCGCGCCTAGGAGGGTGGTGTCGTATGGGTCGCTCCGGTACTTTTCTGATTATCAGAATGGACTGCGAGCGGCTCCTGCGACACCGGTGGTGTTTAACCGGGGCCTTCAGCCCCGGTCAGGCGGAGGCCGAAAGGCCTTGGCGTATTTTATATATGTATTATATGTTTTCTGTGTATATATGGCGGCACTATGTTGCCGCCCCAGACGGGCCCTTCGGGGCAAGCGCCGGGGCGTCGCGGTTGAATGCTTCGGTGATCCCGCGACGTCCCACTATGGCGCCAGATGGGACCTTGGAGTTTTAGTGGGTAGGGGAGCTCGGCTCCGAGTCCACACACCTCTTGCGCCATTGCACCCGTCCCGGCGCTCGAGTGCGTAACTGCATTTCTCCAAGTAAAAAAAAAAAAAAAAAAAAGGTAGGTACCACCGCAGTGTCAATTATTCTGCCGCCAAATAGTAGTGCTTAGGCATTACTGTGTTCCGGTTTGAAGGGCACTGTACGCTAGTGAAATTACTGGGCGGACGAGATTTAAGAACTAATATCTCGAGGTTGGCAACGCGTGAGTGGCCCCTACTAATGGTGCTGCAAGCGCTCATAGGCTGCGGCAACCACTTACCATCAGGTGGGCCGTATGCTTGTTTACCAACTTCTAACATAAAAAAAGAGAAAGGAACGAAACGCAACAGTACCTACTGATACTATTACTTTACGCCAATTTTCTGTAAGAGAATAGTACTTCCCAGGTCGAGACGGTCCATTTGTGCTAGGCAAAGCATGGGCCTACTACTACTATATTACCTACCCTTACAATATTATCGTAAGTATAAATTAACACACCCAGACGGGAAAACATGCCTGTATGGCCAATACAAACATATGCTCCGAGCGGGAATCGAATCTGCGACCTGTGGCGTTTGCTACCGTTGTGCTACTACGTTGTCAAATACTGCAAAACACAAAAAAAAACGTACTAAGAAAGCGGAAGTAGTAAAAATGTCAAACATTTTGAAGGCAATAAATTCATCTAGTTACAACGAAATAACAGTAAAATTTACGTCAAACATTTCAAATACATCAACGATTTTAGCTTTAATTTTCTCATTACACAATCATTTCCATTTCACGTTAATATGAATTTATTAAACCGATATTGAGGGGTTAGCTCTTATTAAAATGTTCAATTCGTATTAAAATGCTTTAATAATTTATAGATACTTTGGCATTGTTTTATAATATTTTGACTGTTTAAAAACACTTCAACTGACCTTAAGCGCGCACTAAAATAGCTTCACAAGAACATTATGAATTCTGTGATTGCGGTTTATTTACCCTTATATATTTTTAACAGTCCCTTCGAATATCTCCAGAGTCCTTTCTTTTTATCTTACTAAGTTGGCAAGCAAGCATGCGGCCCACATGACGGTAAGCGGTTGCCTATGAGCGCGCGCAATACTATTATTAGTAGGTGTCACTCACGCGTACAACCTCCAGATATAATTTTTTTTTTTCTATTTATTATTTTAACGGGTGTATTCTATTGTAGAACATGTTACCCCCATAGTAACCTCGAGATATTAGATCTTAAATCTTCTTTACCCAGTAATTTCAATAGCCTACAGTGCCCTTCAAACCGAAACGCAGCCACGCCAAATAAACTACTGCTTTTGGTAGAATATTTGACACTGTAGGGGTATCTACCTAGCCGGCCTCTTGCAACAAAAAACCTACCAGTAAAAATGAGAAAATGAAAAAATATAAAATTTGTTAGAGGACCAATCTGTAAATATTTTCTTACTTCAAATTCTATACACCGTAACTGCCCCAGCGGGCGTGCGTGTAACCGGCTCAAGCATACGACATGCGCAATGAAGCGCAAACAAGCAGCTACTACTGATATTTCTTCTAATTTGAGAGGTTGGATACTGGTCCGGTCGAGCAGGTCTATTGTAAAGGCAAGGCTCTATCGTGGATTGCCTTCGATCCTACTACAATGTGAAAGTTGTTGTTCGTTATGCAAAACGGCTACGGGGATTTGGATAAAAATTGGCACAGAAGTTAAACAGAATAATTTGTTACCTGGAGCAGCACATAGGCTATTTTATATTTTGGAAAAATGTTAGGTTCTGTTGGATTATCAATAAAACTATTGTAGTGCGTTTGGAATTATGTTTGGATGCTTGTCACTAATGTAGACATAAACGGCTTAACAGATTGGAATGAAATTAAGCATACAGATAGCTTCTTATTTGAATTAACATATAGGATTGATAGATTTTTTCCTGGATATTCGGTTCCTGCGAGATTTTCAAAAAACATACTACATTTAATTAAAATTCAGTTAAGATGCATCTTATTTATTTACAAATGATCCATTTCTCTAAAGCCAACTCTAAAATCACGGCGGAAGAAGTCGCGGGATGATGCTAGTTGTATAATACGTATAGAATCGGTTTAATTTGATAAAGATTTCGTTAAAGACTTCAAGTTTAATTCAAAAAAGAATTCTTTGAAGACTTGATAAAAACTCTTGATGGTAACGTTTAAGGCGTGGATGTATCAATCTTTTGTTTACACTAAGAATCTCATGGAGCCATACCATGTTGCCGCTCTTGTGATGCTATTTCAAAGGAGATCTTGTTATCTTAGTCTGTTGCTCGTAACACTAATATGAGTAAAAGCTTTGAGCCCCGTGAGGATGCCCCTTTATCACGGCTGAGTCTCTGTACTCGGCCCCCGCCCGGTGACGCTGTCAAGGCCAGTAGGGCCAACAGCAATACATATTCCGAAAAAAAAAAGAGTAAAAGAAACAGATATATATATATATATATATATATATATATTACGTTAATTTTATCTTCTTTCTCTTTCTGCGGTCTTTTGTACCTAGTGTTGATTATCCAGTCAGACGTTTCAAGTCATGTGACATTCGATCCATCACTGTGTGGACAAACGAGTGAAACCATTAACGACTTTTTGGAGCTTTATACTAGTTACATGATAAAGGTTTTTTAAAGAGATTCTTTAAAAAGATGCGATGAAAGAGATCTCAAATGATCAATTGAGTGAGTACATTTTCACTAATGCTTTACCTTCCACAATAATATTCCACTTCGTAATAATAATAAACGATACACACATAAGCGGGTTTACTGGAAGAAAATGCCATAAAGCATTAAGTTCGCCTTATACGTTTATTTTATGTGCAATAAAGTATTAAAACAAAACAAACACAACAGCCCCCATTACGATAGTCATATCTTGTGTCGGGGTTACAGAAACGTACACAAGGAAAATGACAATCACACCCAGATTGGAACACGTGCTTGTATGGTCAATACAAACATCTGCCTCGATCGTAATTGTGGCCGGGCTTGACCGGGCGGGGTCGCGGGCTCGATTCTCGCTCGGTGCATAACATGTTTGTACTGACCATGCAAGCATCCTAATGGGGGCCGTTGATTGTGCAAGGTTTATTGTTTTTTTGGAGACACGATATTAACTACACGACAAAATCGTAGCAGAATCCACAAGATTAGGATCTGTATGGTTGATGTTTGTGTCTGCCATGATAATTTAGGTCGCCATAGGCGCTTTCTCGAAATACGATCATCCATGATCCCTCGAATAAAAACGCACCATGACAGATATGACGGATATCAAAAGCCACCAGCTTTACTTTATATCACAGACTACAATCGTCATGTCGTTTATATTGTAATAAAACATAACCTGCTATTAAAAATAAACTCTAACAAGCACACAGTCCGCCCGATGATGAGAAGCTATGAACGCTTGCACTAGTTGAAGTATCACATACGCTTGGCCAACCCGCCTTGGGTTGGAAGTAAAGGGATGAGGAAAAAAAAGGTATCAGAGGGGTGGGAGATTGAGCTTCGAGCGCTCTCCCTCATCGCACTAAATGCAAGAGTACTGACAAGTAATAAAAATAAAGTGTTAACTTTACGCCGGTTTTCTGTTAGAGGATATTAGTACTAGGTTGACGACTGCACAATAAGAAGAAGTATTGATTTATGGATCATCTCCTATAACTATTTACTGTATCGTAACTAGATATAGTGGCTCGGCGATTGGTTAGTTGGCCTCAAGCGCTCATGTTGCATACAAAATAAGCTTCCTTCTGATCTTGTAATACAATATGTATCAATTTATATTCCCGGCAGCGGTGCTTCCCGCGATCAAAGACGATTGAAAATGGTATCCGTTTTAAACATTGTGAGTTATGTAGTCTGCGTCTTTTTAAAATTTACAAGCTGGAGATTTCTATATTAACAGGTGTTATCCTAACTAATATTATAAATTAACGAAAGTAACTCTATCTCTCTGTCTGTCTGTCGCGCTTTCAAGCCAAAACTACTGAGCCGATTTCAATGAAATTTGGCACACAGATATTCTAGAGCCTGAGAAAATACATAGGCTAATTTGGAATACGAAAAAGGGTTGAAAGGGGGAATGAAAAGTTGTATGGAAGGATCGTCATTTTTAGTGCTCGGAGCGCGGAACTTGTTTTTCGGTTGTTGATTCGATATAAATAAATATGACATTCAAAGTTTGTAAAAGGTTGGGTTTCAGAGTTTGTATTAAAATTGTTATTCATGCGGGCGAAACCGCTGGCAGAAGCTAGTTATTGTATAAACATTCATTACCTAATTTCTTTTACTATTGTAATTAATAATATAAAACAAGAGTTAAGGTATTCTTGTGTGCCATTGTATATTTATTCGTCGTGACATCTTGGTTGAAAATTTTATAAAAAATATGTAAGGACAAACCACAAATACATAAATTTCTTTCATAAAACCGTCCTTTAATTTAATGTCATTTCTCTAGTCGCTGTTCTGAGACCCCATCTGTATACAAGCCGATATCTTCTATGATAATGTTAGAACAGCACGTGAACGATATATCTAACATTACGTACTAGGAACAAACTTTAACAAGCCTTTTTTGGGTTTAAATTTGAAAATTCAAAACAGAAGTTAGGTAGAATTCCGTACAAGAAGAAAGGGGTCAATTTTTGTTAAAAGAAGAACATGAAAGCTTTTAAATTTTTATATGATAGCAGAACTGTTAAGTTTGTAAATTACTATTTTTTTAAAAGAATATTAGTAATGCCTTGAAAAAGCATTGCCCTCCAAATAAGCTCGAAGCTTGCGCTAGGAGTGGGTACGACAATAGCCCAAGGGCTCAGGATCGAACCCTCGATTCTCGCGTTAACGTAGCGAAGTCGGCCCTTCTACCGTAGAGCTATTGAGTAAAATCCAAACGATGATGATTCAAATATTTTTTTTATTTATGTGATGACGGTTGGCAAACAAGTCAAGCCAAGGGCCAGCTCGATCTGGGAAGTACTACCCACCCATAGAAAATCGGTGTAAAGTAACAGTATCAGTAGATACTGTTGCGTTTCGTGCGATGAATGAGAGCACCAGAGGCCCAATCACCCACCCCGTGTGCTCGCTTCCTTTTTTCACTTATCACCCGTTCACTCCTGTTCTTTGGGTTGGCAACGTGCTTGTGATACTTCAAGTATCGCAAGCGTGCATAGATTGCGGTGACAGTTTACCATCAAGCGGACCGTATGCTTGGTTGCCAACCGTCATGATATAAATAAAAGAGAAAAAAAACAAGCATACGGTGTTGCCAGCTAGTAAACAAATCAGAAAAACCTTGTACACTTATATCTATCCTTGGCACCTATCGTAATTTTTGGATATTGCCATGTTTAATTAGTAGTTTAATACTTCTAGAGCCTTGATCCTCCCAGCACAAATGGGCGGGCTCTACCGGAAGTATTACCCTTCACAGAAAATCAGCGTAAGGACTGTAATAATGTCATTAGGTACTGTTGCGTTTCGTGAGAGGTGTGAAATCCAAATCTCCCAACCTCTCCGTTTCTTTCCTTTTTTTTCTTCCTATCCCTTGGGTTGGCAATGCACTTGTGAATTGGAAGCGCTAGGATAGGCTACGGCATCCACTTACAATCAGGTGGACAGCCACCTTGATATGTAATATTAATTTTTTTTTTGCGACTTATTTGGTAAGCAGGCGTCTGTATGCTTGCTACCAAATAAGTCGCAAAAATTAATACTACATATCAAAATTTATCAAACATCGACTTATTGGCACATGAAGTTCATAACTTTCGTTACAACAATATTCCCAGAATATCGAGTAACGTGAGACCCCGAGTTAACGATCGGGAGCCGCAAAGGGAGTTATTTATAGCTGGCGGTTTTAACCCATTAACCATTTCATATCACTTGGATTCTTATGTTAACTGTTAACTAACTAGTTATTTTATAATTTCATTGATTCGTTTTTCTTTTACCCAAATACACGGCCCACCATCTGCAGGTGTCGCTCACACGTTGCCAACCTCGGGATACTGGTTCTTAAATCTCCATTGCCCAGTAATTTTATCAGCCGACAGTGCCCCTCAAACCGGAACACAGGAATGCCTAAGACAATACCGCTCGGCGGTAGAATATTTGACACGGCGGTGGTGAATACCTAGTTGCATGGGTCAAAAGGACGGATCAAAACAGTGGATGAAAGTTTCAAGAACCATTGATTTCTATTGCAATAAATGGCCTCATCAAACGCTATTCAGGCGGGTGCAGTCACGGGCGCGGCTAGGATTACTTATAAATGTATCGAAGATTTCATACAGTCGTGACAGAAGGATATCTCACGTAGTAGATTGGGACACGCGCTTCTTGACACCATATATTCTGTAAGCTTGGGACATTTCCCAAAACACACTTTGATGTCATCGGAACGGCGACCTGTGGCGCTTTATGCAAGTTCTCTATAGCTCCAAAAATTATAAAATATGTATTTATTTTTTAAATATAATAATCCTAAATCCTCAGTGAGTCTTTTTACATTTTAAGGAGAACTCTCGCAATTTACAAAGATATTTTTTTATTATAAATCACAGAATAGAATTGACCCATAAAAATCACCTTGAAAAAGGGTATTTTCGTACAAATAGAGTCCACCAAAAATTAAGGCCACTCTACTGGCCGTCGCAGGTAAAATTGTAATTTATACACTTCGGGTACGTGGGACATCACACGTGTAAATCACACAATCTGCCCTTTTCAGATACCTTTATTCCAATAAAGACTTTTCACCGATGGCTGATCGATTCCCAGTTGCAACAGAAAAAAAGACAACAGATTTGATTTATTTATAATAAGTCACTGATTCGTCCTTAGCTTAAAATTAGCCCATTTTCTAACACCAAGATACCTATCTATTGCTGTGCTTATTATGCTACCGCAAAGCAGTAGTGTTTTTGGCATTACTGTGTTTTAGTTTGAAGGACACTAGCTAGTGTCAATGTCTCATAAAAAAGAGACTGTCAAATATTTGCTACCAGCTTGTCCTTCGCTATTTTGGTCACCTAGCGCGAACGCAGCCCGACAGCCTGGTCTCTGGTCAAGCTGATGGTGCTTGGCAAAGTGGACTGGAAACGACCACGCGGCCGATCCCCGACATGGTGGTCAGAAGTTACGAACCTCACTAGCCTCTAAGTTATCACAGCTCTGAGGAAAACCGAGGACAAGACTGACTGGTGAAAACTTATAAATGAAAAGTAGACTTCAGAACCAATATCAAGGTTGGCAATGGGTGAGTGACACACACAAATAAATGATGTTGCAAACGCTCGTGGGCTACGACAACCACTTATCGTCAAGTGGGCTGTATGTTTGCTTGCCAACTTTTAGTCCTATGAAAAAGGCATTCAAACTTATAAGCATGATACTCTTCTTGGATGGATTGGTTAGCGGAAAACCTAGTATCAGAGTAACGGTATCAGTAGGTATCAGTGTTGCGTTTCGTTCTATGTATCGTTTTTACTTGAAAAATAAAAGTAAAAGTAATCACATTCAGACACTTGTACCACTTCAAGCAATGTTAAAGTAGCACGTACAGACCTTACGGGGATCGTAAAGGATTACTGTTATTGCGAGGGGCTCTTAAATAAACGTGTAAAAGGGTTCCCGTATCAAATGTGGCTGATGGAAGAAACTATAACGCGTACAGATTCGGCCTACCATTGAATTTTTATGAATACTAAGTATGCTTATTTCTGGAATTCCTTTTATTACCATTTTCATATTACTTAACCTGTAACACATGGTAAAGTTTTTATTGCTATAAAGTCGGTAGACAGGTGTACGATAAGTTGTTTTATTGGAAATTGTTCCATATTTGCTATCAACAAATGTGGCGAGATGAGAACGGGGTCACTATTGCATAAGTTGCTAGCATTGTCGTCTGAGATTATGAGGATGTTAATTAAAATGATATATTTAAAAGCACTGGCGTGGTTTTATCAGTATTCATTTTGAATGTAAGGATAGCCTGGAGCCTATATGAATTTCATCCAAGTAGGTTAACATTATGAACAACTTATTGTAACTAACAATGCTTTTAATCCCTTTACTAGATTACACAATAAATTGCACAGCACTGTAACTACTACGTCGGATTTCAACGATTCGTCTGAACGTTATATGCGGTACGTCAATAATTTTCTGTATTGTAAAATATTGAAGTAACCATCATTGTGACGCTCCGTTAGAATGACTTCCTTTTCTAATCAAACGTATTAAATCGTTTCTATACTTCGTCATGCGCCAACATATTTTTTTCAGCCGTTGCAGAGCCATGCTCTTACCAGAATAAATGAGCCAGTGTGACAGGGGAAGTACTACACTTTTACAGAGCATCGGCGTTAAGTAACAGCCCACTGGCACTCGCTCACAGCGAGAGTGCCAGAGACCCAATCTACCACCCACTCCGTTCCCTTTTTTTCCTTCTCATCCCATCAGTCATTATTAATCTTTTGAATTATTAGTTATTTACTTATATATTTTTTTATATTTTTTATTTATTTAAAAAAACGCTACACACAACGGTCCCCATTAGGATAGTTATATCCTGTATCGGGGGTCCGGAAACATACACAATGACAAGTACAAGTACACCCAGACCGGAAAACATGCCTGTATGGTCAATAAAAACACGCTGCAGAAGGGGGAGCTGCGCTACAACAAATTAAATATTGCCGGATTGGCAATGTGCATGTAATTATTCAAGTATCGTCCATGTTCATTGGTTGCGGTGACTGCTGTGATGTGATGTGAGCATCAGACGGACCGTGTTTTTTTTGCAACCGTCATAAAATAAAAATAAAAATAGTTTCATATATTATCCTAGTTATAACTTCAGTCACTTGGAATAATTTTTTTCCGTCTGATCAATTTGATGTCACAGTAGAATAAAACATGCCTCATTTGCTAGCTTGGAATTTCAGCCACCGAACCGTGAAATCTGCGATAAAATCGTTGGAACCGTAGCGTTTTTATTTAAAAAACTAGACAGAAAATTCCAAACCTAGTTACCTTCTTATAAAATAATTAGCCAAATTAAAAACGTAAATTTTCTACAATAAAGTTCTACTTGCTACCAACTTCTGTTGAAAACAATTTTTATTTTTTTTTTGCTTTTAATTTATTTTATTTTTTTTTAGTTTTGAAATCGCTTTTTTTAATAATAATACACACTCAGCGGCCCCCATTAGGATAATAATATCCTGTGTTGGGGTTCCGGAAACATACCAGGACAAGGACAAACACACCCAGACCGAGACACATGCCTTATTGTTTAATACAAGCATCTTTACCGAGCGAAATTTGAACCCACAACCTGTGGCGCTTAAGGCAGGTTCGCTACCACTGCGCCACCACGTCGTCTAAAATAAATATTACCATGTTCTAAGTGTAGTGCAGCTTCAAGCAATTTTATAGGAAGCCTTTTTCTGGATGAAACCAGTGGCGGATTTACCAGCAGGCTGAGTAGGCTTGAGCCTAGGGCGGCAGATTTTTCGGGCGGCAAATTTGGAGACCGATTTTTTTTGCTACGTCATAGAAATCAAAAAAGGTTTCTGCATGACTGATTTCTGATGTTTTACAGGTATAAATCTGTAACAAATTTGCAGATGATTTACCTCTCTCACTTGCCATTGTACGTTCCTAGGTTCAGTATTCTAGAGTAAAACAGCCATTAACAATGTGGTATTTTTAACGCTATAATTATACCTAAAAATTATTATAAGTGCAATTGGAACGATTTTTTTATGTTACAAGTTAGCAAACAAGCATACGGCCCACCTGATGGTAAGTGGTTGCCGTAGCCTATGAAAGACAGAAAGAAACTAAACATAAACATAAAAAAGCATATATGAGCGCTTGCAGCACCATTATTAGGTGCCACTCACGCGTTGCCAACCTCGAGATATTGGTTCTTAAGTCTCCTCTGCCCAGTAATTTCTCTAGCGTACAGTGCCCTTCAAACCGGAACACAGTACTGCGGTTGTACCTACCTAGCCGGCCTCTTGAAACAAAAGACCTACCACCAGTGTTACTGACTGCACTGGTGGAATAATCTCTGCTGTGACAGAGATTATCCCAACAGCGGGCGATGGGGTCGTCACATCCCGACGCCGGAAATTCTTACATTGTGAAAATAATCTAGGACATGACAATTGTAGAGGCATGGGTGGCAAAAACCTTAGAGCTTATACCTCGAAAATTTGTAAATCCGCCACTGAATGAAACCAAACTAGGTCAAGTCACTGGTATGTATTTACATATTAACATTTCAGTATCACATAATATAATATTGCTCGAGTGAGTCCGTCTTTGTCACGTAAGCAATAACGTCAAATAAATCAACTCTGCAAGTTGACAGGCTGCGCGTGTACGGAGAGCCTTCTTTATCATATTACGTTGACGACGTTGTGGCGCAGCGGTAGCGAACCTGCCTTAAACGCCACAGGTCGCGGGTTCGATTCCCGCTCGGAGCATAAGCATATTTTCCGGTCTGGGTGTACTTGTCCTTGTCATTGTGAATGTTTCCGGACCCCCGACACAGGATATTACTATCCTAATGGGGGCCGTTGAGTGTGCAGCGTTTATTTATTTTATTTATTTATTTATTATATACACACCAAAATATGTGCCTTGTCTTCCATTTATTTTTTTACTACCATTGTGGTGAGTTGATAGTGACATGATTTTCAAATATTAATATGATGTTATTAAGATTTTATAGTTGAATAATGTTTAGTATGTAATTTGACTAAAATAATTTATTTAATAAGAAAATGATTTTACTTTAATAATAATGTTGCTGATTTGATTGAAACATTATGTAAGAGGACTGCCTAGTTCTAGTTAGTTCTCATCGGACGTTGAAACAAGAACGTTGTATTTGTTGTTTAGTGAATACATATTTTGTAAGTGTAACAGTTAATAATTATATTGTTACTGAAGAAGCTGTTTCCATTTAAGAAGGTGTTTTTCTTTACAATAGTGAGCCTTCCCACCTGGGTCATGGGTTCGAAACTTACAATTAATTTATCGGTCTGACCGTTGGTCATCCCGTGCCTCGAAAGCACGTTAAGCTGTCCGTCTCGGTTGTTATCATAACATCTGATAGTAATCGCTGCCTTGATTGGTTCGTATTTAGGGTTGCAGAGGTCTGATGGCAATCGCTTTGTGTAAAAATAACCTGTCAAATCCAGATAAGAGTATAATGCTAGGAAGAAGAAGCGATATTATAAATCCGATCCTTTTTGATACAAAGAGGCGAGTTTATCGTTTATATCCATGTATCTATCTGTGGCATCGTACCTCCCAAACAGCTGATCCGATTTTGACAAGAACCAAGAAACAAGGGTTTTTTAATTGTCAATTTAATTTTTCCACCTTTTTTTTTTTTTTTTTTTTGTTAACGGGGAGGAAATCTGCTACCAGATACCCGGCTTCCTGGGGAGGAGAACCGGGTTATGTGGGGTTCCATGACACACGTAACGTCATGAGGACCCACTAAAACCTCCTCGGTGGCCGACCTCTGTGCCATTGTCAGGTTACGGGAACTCTCGTAGAACTAACCAACGCGACCTGACAAGCACTGTGCTTCGCCTAGCGGAGCTCGGTCCCGGGGGGCGAGATGGTAAGCCCCCAGCGCTTCCCGCGCAAGCGCGTACGGCAGTCGGGTCCACATCGACTGCAGTCCTTCTCAAGGCCGCTCAATACGGACGCACAGGTTCCCCACCCTGTACGTCGACGACCCGAGGGCACGCCCTATTTATATAGCCCCGGGTAAAGGGGCTGGAGGGCCGGGACGGCTAGCAGCATCAGGTGGGCGACGCCGCCGCCGTCGTCGTCGAGCAGGATCGGCCCTTTCCCGATCCCGCTCGGCCGTCTCCTTCCGGACCATGACGGTCTCACAGAAGGAGACAACGGCCTCCCACGCCGATTCCCTGCCTAGCATCGCCAGTATGACTGTTGGCAGGGAGAGGTCACGTCCGATCTCTTGGACCAAGGCGCTACGCTCCGCGTCCCACGCGGGGCACACCTCGAGGGTGTGCTGTGCGGAGTCCCGGTCCCCGCCACAGTGGTGGCACATCATCGTCGACTCCCGTCCGATCCTACACAGAAACTCACCGAAGCACCCATGTCCAGTGAGCACCTGTGTAAGACGGTAGGTGACTTGTCGCCGCCTTACCATCCACGCTCCGAATACCGGCAGAATGGCACCGATGATGCGTTTGCGCGCATATCGCTCCTCGCGAAGGCGGTCGCGCCACGTCTCGAGCACGCAGACCCTCTCCTGCCGTTTTATTGCTTCGAGCGCACTTGGGGGTGCACTTTCGCCGCTCTGGCGGAGGGTGCGGATCCGGTCATATACCTTCGCGTCCATCTTCGCCAATAAGTCTAGCGGTGGAAAGCGCGCTAGAACGGTCGCCGCCTCATACGATATCGTACGATATCCCCGTACGATCCGGATACATCAACTAAGCGTCACCGTGCTTCGAAGAGCACGTATAACAGTCGGCACTAGCAATTATTTAGTTATGATAACCCACAAGTCTGATGTCCAATGAATATAATATTGGGGGCCAGGGGGTCATGAACTCTTATTACGATTCAAATGGCAACCTAAATTCATAATCTATTTCGTAATGTATATATTTATACCTCATGCTCAATGAAATGAAATGTGACACCGTTGTGGCGTTGTGGGTAGCGAGTCTGCCTTTAGTCTCGACGGTTGCGGGTTCCCGCTCGGGCAGATATTTGTTATAAATATCTGTTTCAGTCTGGGCGTTGGTCCGTTCACACCGTGCCTCGGAGAGCACGTTAAGCTGTCGGTCCCGGTTATTATCAATAACATCTGATAATAATCGATAACTCTTGATAAGTAAATTGCTCTTATCCAACGAGTTACTGGTACGCCCTTAGGGTTACGGAGGTCAGATGACAATCGCTCTGTGTAAAAACTAGTAACCTGTCAAATCCGGATAAGAGTAACAAGCAGACCCTGGGTGAATAAAATACCGGGAATAATGCAAAGAAGCTCATATGAAATGTGAATCGTTTTACTACCTGAATTGAATTGGATCGCAATAGAAAATTTACTAAAAGTTTATAGTATAGTAGACCCCTAGAACAACTTTGAAACTATGTTCCCCAATAACCACAAGTTAAAAAGGTTTCGTAGAACGAACAAACCATCTTTTTTTAAATTAGTAAATTATGGACTAATATTAGAAAGCCTCGTATACTCCTTTGGGACACGTCAAATGCGAACTGTATAGTTATATTAAAATGTCTGAAGTATTTAATAAAAGACCCTAAAATGATGGAGATAAGGTTAGTTTTGTATGGCTGTATTCAAACAATGTTATGTCTAGTTTACAAGACCCAAGCCTTAGTACGAAACCCTTAGTTTTCAATACATTTTATGTATGCCCGGAATGATGTAGAGGGTCCAGTTGAATGGTTGATATTATGACCGAAATCTGTTTTAACATTTCGTTAACGAAGTTTTTGATGATTGCATTTTGAAATAAAAAAATGTTTCCTCTCATAATATCAGAAACAGCAGTAACCATACTGCTGCATTACAAGATAGTCAAAACTTTCTTCTTTCCTTTCTATCTTTTATCTTTGGTACGAACGCAGATTAACGTCGCTAGTTTTGTATTGTATAAAAAGTAACCGTTATGGCTCAGTGGTAGCCCTACCTTAAGCGCCACAAGTCCATGGTTCAATTCCCGCTCGTAGTACCCATTTCTAATACTAACTAAAAACCATACAAGCAAGTGTTCCATTCTAAGTAGTCCTTTCGGCCCCCGACACAGGATATTACTATCCTAATGGGGTCGCAGACAGTGTAGAATAAAAAAGTAAGTCTATGCAGAAATAAATTTAAAAAAAAAACTAGACTATAAATTCATTGGAGTCTATATCACTCGCAATGTTGACACATTCGTCTTCAAGTTGTGTAGACAGTTCAGTTACGGTGGAGTACGGTCCGAGGTAGTTAGCCCTCGAGAGCATTCCAAAGACGATTTCCTTTCAAGTAGTACGACATGGCAAAATACATTAACTTGTGTAGTGCTATTTGTTCAGACTTCTTTAGGGCGATATCAGACCCAGACGTGGTTGTTTTATGTTGCAATATTATTTTATTATTTTAATTAAATTTAGGAAGACAATCGGTCACAAATAAGTTAAAGTAAGCTATACAAGAAAATATTGTAAGCCATTAAAATCTCTCTACTGTAGTATCATATTAATATATTTTACGGTTATATACTTAAGTACATTAAACTAACTATCAGTCATACTGGTGATAGGTCTTTTGTTGCAAGAGGCCGGCTAGGTAGGTACCACCGCAGTGTCAAATATTCTGCCGCCAAATAGTAGTGCTAAGGCATTACTGTGTTCCGGTGTAAAGGGCACTGTATGCTAGTGAAATTACTGGGCAGAGAAGATTTAAGAACTACTATATCGAGGTTTGCAACGCGTGAGTGGCACCTACTAATGGTGCAGCAAGCGCTCATAGGCTAAGGCAACCACTTACCGTCAGGTGGGCCGTATGCTTGTTTGCCAACTTGTAACACAAAAAAATAGCTACTGCAATAAAATAAAATTAGTTACTTAAATAATAAAAAATGAATTAATCCATTTTGTTCCTTATTATTAGTGTAATAAGTTACTTACTTTAAAGAACGCTGCTTGCGGGTTTTAATTTCCACCCAGACATAATATTTGTATTGGCCTATAATTGGGTCTGAGTGGTTGTTCTTGTGTTTGTGTGATTTTGACAAATTGATATGATCCTCTGATATCCTGATGTTCCGTCCGTTTGTGTGTAGTGTGATGTATTTATTTATTTTTAATTACTCTAACAACCTTAATTAAACACTAGGAACCTTAATTTTTTTACCTGCATTGTATTGTATGTGCATTATTTACTGTGGAAAGTTTACTGGTTTTGTGATATTTTAATGCTCCTATTTATTGTATCATAAACCTGTTTGTTTTCCTAATAAATAAATAAAAAAATAAACTAATTACTAAAATAAATTTTATCTTTTTTCAAAATTTGAAGTCACGAAAGCAAAACCCATCAAGTCAACTTATTGACTAACCCTGTCGTGTACTGACGTGCGATCGCCCATTCATCCCTCAAGTAACATTTACAAGAGTTAGGGATTTATCACTTTCATTTAAATCAAATGGCAAATAGAGTAATATTTAGGGTTTTAAATATATGTCTCAGAGAGAGATCTCAATGTTTAACACTTAGATATTATATTTTTATATAAAGAAAAGAGTGTTTTAGGAATCTGTAATTAATTTTTATTCTATTATCCTTACTAATAATTATTATAAATGCGAAAGTAGCTCCGTCTCTCTCTCTCTCTGTCTGTCTGTGTGTCTGTGTTTTTTAACAAAATTCCAGATTGCTTATTGGAACTGCCAATAAGCAAGTTCCAAATGTACATAAAAAATAAGCTTATCAATAAAGCCTATTATTCGTTAGAGGAATATTTTTCCGATAGGAATGCTTGGGACTCTTAATATTGCTGGATCTCATTCAAGAACCAAATTTTATATGACAGAATTCAATTGTAAAAACATATATTTCAAAAGAGTAACTGTCGAGTTTCTTGTCGGTTCTTCTCGATAGAATCAACCTTCCGAACCGTCGGTAGCGTTTGACTATTCAAAAGTACTTTTAAAAGTCTACTTGAATAAAAATAATTTTGATTTGATTTTTATTTTTGTCGCGCTTGCACGCCAAAACTATGGAACCGATTTAAATGAAATTTGGTACATAGATAGTCTAAAGCCTGAGAAAGAACATAAGCTATTTTTTAATGCGAAAAAAGGGTTGCAAAAATTTGAAATGAAAAGAAAGAAGATGAAAAGTAGTCTGCAAGTATCGTCATTTTTAGGATGACTCTATAGAAATAATAAACGCTAAACGCTACACACTCAACGGCCCCCATTAGGATAATTATATCCTGTGTCGGGGTCCGGAAACATTCACAATGACAAGGACAAACACAACCAGACCGGAAAACATGCCTGTACGATTAATACAAACATTAATAAGATATTCAAAGTTTGTAAAACAATGACGTGGTGTTCAGAATTTAAAAGGTTAGTTTATTTGGTTATGTTTCAAGCTTGTGACTACGAAAGGGCCTGTCCATAGTCAATAGTAAGTCTATAATACAATCATATATTACTCTTGTATGTATTATACTTATTAACAATAACATACCATATCTAATATTATATTAATATTATTAATAACAGTGTATCAATAAATATAACTGCCAGATAGTAAAATAATGGAAATTTATGTTACTTAGTGGGCGGTTATTCTTTTTCGTCATATAATATTTCCTGGCATATTTCCACTGTCTGTAAATTATTCTAATCCAGATATTATGACATCTCCCCAATTGTTCGCACATTACCATATAGCCTTATGTGTGTATACAAATAAATAAAATTTGCGTTATTAAATTAACAGCTTTTAGATAAATAAATGCGTTAGTTACTTAAAAAACCAAACAATTTTTGTCTGCCTGCCTGTTTTGTTCCGGCTAATCTCTGAAACAGCTGCACAGATTTCAGCGAGACTATCACTGATATTATAAGTAGCCTCACTTAGGCTACTTTTATTTTATTATTTATTATCGTCCAAAATACCTCATATTCGTGTATTTCTCAATTTTTAGCAATTTCAGGGTTTGCCAGTTCCGCTTACTCCTACCTCTCTACGCCCATGCTTCTACGTCTCTCAAATCTCTTTTGATTTATCTTAATTTATCTCCCATAGCTATGACTGGTCGAGAATAACTCGAAACAATGAAATCAACAAGTGACAGCTTCGTCAATAGAGTCCCTGATGACTTCGTAGCTCGTTGCCTTTTTCGTCATTTTTGATGGAATAATCTTACAACCGTTTTGAAAACGTTAGTATTTTTACTAAATATACGAAAGTAATCTCTAATATTTACTATTAGTTTTTGCTATTTTATTTATTTATTCATTCATTCATTTATTCATTCATTCATTCATTCATTCATTCATTCATTCATTTAGTCATTTAGAAAAACTTACAGCTATAAACATTACATCATATTAGCTTAGCTAAATGACGGAAGCCAATAACAAGCTTCACTTTTATGAAATGAAACAAAAGAATGTAAGTGAGAGTAACGGACACTATACAAAGGTAATTGTTGTTTTAAAGAAAAATTAAACTAAGTTTGGATCAAATTAATTGAAGAAGTTAAGGCCTAAGCGCTGCCTAGCCAATGCAATATTTGTTACAAATGGTTTGCTTTATTATTCTTCCGTTCTTCTTTTTATTCTTGTATTTTTTAAGATTATTTTTATAATTCTGCGCAGAAAACAATTGAATAAATAACGTATTATGGCATCTGGACTTAATAAAAGTGCATTGTCTCTGCTCACAAGGCGTATTTTTTTAATATGGAAGCGAATTTTATTTTTTAAAGTATTTCGTGGCAAAATCTGTATATTTTAGTATTGTTGTCTACACTTTTTGCAATTTGGCACAAATTTTCTAAAATTGATTGTAATTTAAAAGTTTGCAAAAAATACGCCAGAATAAAACATACGTAATAAATTACTGTATACAACAGTCATTTGATATAAAATTTTCAGACGAACGTAAAAAAACTAAAATTTCGCTCACATTGCTCGCAAATTCTATTTTACTGAGATTTTTAATGTATGAATATCTCGTAGAGATTTTTTTCTCTGTTTTCGAGGCTGTTTTTAACGAGAGTATGGATTCATGATTTTACTTTGAAAAACTTTAAATGAAATAGGCTAAATTATGCTCTTAACAAGATGGCCGCTGAAAAAATATTTAGTTTAAACGTCTCCAAAAAGCAGTACATAAAATTTTTGATTTTAAATAGTAGTGAGCTTTGCTTTGTCACCATGAATAGTCCGACTCGACCTTCCTACTGAATGAGAGTGTTATTTTTTTGAAAATGTTATTTAATGAGAGGCAATCAAGCTCGCGACATTATCATTTATCGCATATCGTAATTTTGTATGTCGAAATGGCGGTTCTTTGGTTGCTTCTACTCTAAGAAATCACGTCGGCGTATAGTTGGTAAATGTGGAATTTTTAAATTCGTCTTCACTCGGTGGCTGCCGATTCAAGAATGAGTCTTCAACCGACTCGAGCGTTAACTTCGACTCTTTCGGATGCGTGGTTAGCTTGTCGAATATTACAATGTAGTTAAAAAAGGTGAAACTACTCCCCATATCCTTAGTCACCGTCGTAAAGTCGCTTGTTTGTCGGTGTTGTATAGAATCTACTTGGGGAGGGAGCTGATGAGCTCCATAACCTCATACTGCCATCGCCATTTTACCGCGACACCAGGTGCACTGCATTGTACCACACATATCTGATCGATATACCTAACATTCGCACTATGCGCTTCCGATCATCTTTCATAATGCGCATGCCCAGGGAGTGGAATGCTCTTCCGGCGTCTATATTCCCGAACACATACAGCCTGAACCTCATCAAGGTGCGAGTACACAGGCTTCTTATGAGTAAGCTCACTCTACCGTAGACCTCATCTATGCCTTCATGCTTGATGGAGGACAAGAGCTTACCCATTTTTATATAATAATAAAAATTAAAAATAATTCCCGTTTCACATCCGCATTCATGAACACATACGTTGAGATCCTAAGTTCATGACCAGCTGCGACATGTAAGTAATACAAATATCTACAAGATAAGTGTGAATCAAAGCCTCCACCATCGCCTATGAAGCTCGTCTTTTCTTAGTGTAATAATGTCGAACTAAATGCTCTTTTCCAAAACAGCAATAAATTATTTATGAATTAAAAAGATAATTTAGACGATGACACTGTTTCCACCACTTTTCTTGCAACAGTGATTCAAACGCTTAAACTTGTACACGCATCCATAAAACACAATGAAATATCGTTGAAAACTACGCACATCTCACAGCTCTTAATACGTAAGCCATAAGTACTATTATCGTTTAAACATAACGAAGCAATTAAGAGTAAAATACATTTCAAAATAAACCTTATAGTTTCAGTAATTGAGTGCAAATTTTCTTAAATTTGATAGCACTAATACTGAACACCTTACATTAGAAATTCGATGTTGTGTATATATTGATAAGGTTGAAATTCAAATAATAGAGGTATCTGTTCATAATCCAGGGCTGGCGATAAAGCTAGGGATACTGTGGCCAGTGAACAATAGTGTATTGTTCCCGGAGGATAGAGTAGGGTTGTCGCAATGGGCGACGGGATTTTTGGAGTTTGACAGTTTATTTGAATTTCATGGAATGTTCGATGTTTGACGTAAACGACGGAGACTTGTAAGGAATTTTTTCATTAAAATAATTTGATGTTTGCGCGGTATGTATTTTACATAAAACTGTCGTAAATTTGGGGTCGGCCAATGTTATCAAATCAATCAAATTCACTTTATTTCGAATTCAATTTTTAGGCTTAATGTTTAGTAAACGATTTTGGGTCTTCTATTTATAGCACATGAAAAGTTTTTGTTACGATTTCAATTACGATTGGTATGAATGGTATCTACATTTGCGTTACTAAGCTCAAGAAGCTAATTATACGCAAAAAACAAAAGGAGCTAATTAATTTATAAAATGTTTTTTTTTCTGATACTATGTAATTAGGAATTAACAAGTATTTGTATAATTAACAAGTATAAATAAATAAGTATAATGCATATAATAATAATTCTTATAACAAAACGCTTTAAGTTTTAAGGGTCTCGTTTTAATAAAAATAATTTAATAACAAATTTTTCAAACAATTGAAAGTTTCAAAGTAGATGAACAGTAAATACGAGGACAAATTTGTCTCAGAAACAAGGGAAGATCAATTTTGAATTATTAATCGTGTAGTAATACTATTTGACGGAAATATTTACACACTCAGTGTCTGGTAGATCCCATGATAGATTGAAGTACTAATCCTTTGCTTAAACTACTAATCACTATTACATTATTAATTAAAGAAAACCATAGTTTTTTTTTTTAATTCCTATCAAAATTAATTAAAATTTACTTCGTGTCAGCCCTAACAACAATGAATGAACGAACTCACTTTATTCGAGATACTTTTGTTGCTGTTTTTGTATCATAGTTAATCGTTTTGACGTCTTTATGTTTGAAGGGATTTTATAATACAAGCAATTTTAACTCTTATTAAGTATAAAGTAAAGGTAAATATTGCTTGAATTTTACTATATTTTTGATACCGTGAAAAGTGTGTTATAGTTAAATCAGAGATGTAACATAAAACATCTCCTATATACTTTGCAGTAAAGTTGAAAATGCTCTGACTGGTTTTGGGGATTTTGTAAAGTGAAAAGTGTTTGGGAATTAAGCGGCGAGTAATTTCGTTTGAAGTTTAAGTTATTAATGATGTTTTAATTTTTATTGTTATCGAGTAGTGGATTGAGGATCTTTTTGTTTCTTCTGTATTTATTTTCTTAAGAAAATAATAATTAAGTAAATTATGACAGTATTATCCCGTGTCGGGGGATAGTTATGCAAAATTTCGATATAATCCGACGTTTTGTGTAGTGTGTGTATGACTCCCACCAACAGTTGTATGATTAAACAGTACTTAATAATAAAGAGGTTTAACAAACAAATCGTCTCCTCGTTGCTTGCTTCTCCACATGGGGACCCTGCAGAAGATTCCAGGCTCGAAACCTGACAGGGTCGCCATGTAATGTTGTACCCAGGAACGAATTAATAAGACGTCTGAACTATTGAAATACGTTTAATAACCGATGAGGTTGGATTGAGACATACTTATGTACATATTATGCTTAGGCTAGGTGCACACTACATTTGAAGGGGGTCAAAATCATGTTAAAATTTTTCATTACATACATCTGAAGCTAGTAAATAATAAAAAGTACATTGTTAAAAAGTCATTACTCTATCAGCTGGTAGCTTATAAAAAGGCAAAACCAAAATACATTTTTCCATATAAAAACTTCTTTAGAACTGTTGTATCGTTTGTTCCTCGCTTTGAACAATCAAGGATTTTTGTGTTAACGCTTCACAATCAACTGGTGAACCCGTTGTAAAAATTTAAAATAAAAACATGAGGGCTGTTATTTTGCTTCTTGTCTGTTATTCATTAAATTTAGTAATATTTCAAGCTTCCTATTAATGATGAAAACACTGTTTATAGTTTAACTTTTACGTATTATTTTAATAATAGTAAGAAATTCGACGATCGTTGCGGCGTGTTGTTACCAAACTGATTTGCCCTTAGGGTCGGTAATCGCTCTGCGCAAAAACCTGTCAAATCCAGATAAGAGTACTAAGCAGACCCTGGGAAAAAATACCGCGAATAATACTAAATAGAATAATAAGAAATTCGGTATCACTTGGCTGGGATTATCAGAATTTATACAATATACTTGACGTATAAAAAGTTCGAATTCAACAGAAACCTTGTGAGTTGCAAAATATAGGATAATCATGTCTAATGTGGGTACTTATATCGCATCGCAGACGGCGTTAGCGCTCCACATACAAGTACAATAAAAATAAATTTGTATTTTCCAAGGTTCAAAAATAATATCGAGTTTGTAAACGTTAAGTAAAATTATAAATGACCGATGTAAGTATACATAAATTGGAGAATATTCTTTTAAAGTCGGGAAGTATACTTAATTTCCAAATAAAAATAATTATAATTCCTCCCAGCACAAAATATGGAGTGGCTCGAACGAAGAAGTGCTACCCTCCTACAGAAAATCGGCGTAAAGTAATAGTATTAGTACTGTTGGGTGTTATGCCATGATTGAGAGTGCCGGAGGCCTAATTTCCAACCCCCTCTGTACCCTACCCTTTTTGCCTCTGTCATCCCTTCCCTCCTATCACTTGGGTGGGCAATGCACAATGCGCATGTGATACTTCAAATATCGCAAGCGTTCATAGGTTGCGTTGACTGCTTATCATCAGGCGGACCGTATGTTTGTTTGCCAACCGGCATGACATAAAAAATCTCCTAGGTTCGGATCTGTGATCGTATATATTGTATTAGATCGATACGACCTCATCAAATTGTCTAAACGAAAACAGTTAACAAATGTCGACTATATGAAGCAATAAAGCTAAAATATATAACATAAAAATAAGGATTCTTCTTCGATTTCAATAAAAATATTTATTATTCAACAAAATATTCGCATACAACTGGAGTCGTGAGGGGTGTACATTGTACAAGATACCTTGCTCGATCATCCCATCCCATGGAAAGATAAAACCAAATATCTAGGCGTCATACTCGACAACAGACTCACCTTTGAAGCTCATATCCGCAAGGCACGCGATATAGCAGCGTTCGTTTTGGGAAGATTGTATGCGATGTTGGGCAGGCGGAGTAAACTGTCCCTTAGAAATAAGGTGACATTATACAAAGCTTGTATACGTCCCATACTGACCTACGCGAGCCCTATTTTTTCGCACGTCCACGCCAGAAGAATAACTCAATTACAAATAATTCAGAACCATTTCATACGCATGGCCTCGTGCTGTCCGTGGTACGTTCGCAACGTAGATCTCCATAGAGACTTTGAAATCGATTCGATCCCCAAACATTTGAAGCGCTTATCGCAAAACTATTTCGATCAAACTACTTTCCATCCAAATCTCCATTCTATTGCCATCTGACCTCCACAACCCTAAGGACGAACCAGTAACAACATTGTGTTAGAGCAAATTACCTATCAAGAGTTATTATGACAAGTTGTCATAACAACCGGGCTCTCCAAGGAAAGGCGGGAAGGCCCACAAGGACCAACGCCCAGGCGAAGATAGATAAGAAGATAAGAGAAAATATTTAAAATTTCAATACGAATATCCATCCAAAGCGAAAATCGAACCCGCGATTGTCGAGACTTAAGACAGGCTCGCTACCAACACCCCCAACCGCAGAGGTCAAACTCTGCGGTACCCTGGGCTTGTCGTGCCGGGGGCTCAGTAGCCGGGAGTCGATTGTGCAGGTGGCACCTTCGACTGCCCGGTGAAGCTAACAGGGTCGGACGGTTCGGGCGTGGGGCGTTTTACGCTAGACCGCGCTTAGGAGGGTGGTGTCGTATGGGTCGCTCCGGTACTTTTCTGCTTATCAGAATGGACTGCGGGCGGCTCCTGCGACACCGGAGGTGTGCTCAGCCGGGGCCTTCAGCCCCGGTCGGGCGGTAGAGGAAGAAAACCTCTTTAAAAATAACGGCGGTCGGTCGTAGAGGGAAACAACCTCATTAAAAAGTTAGTCTCGGCGGGGGAGCCCTAGGACCCAGGGCTCCCTTGGTTGGGTTTGCCGGGGCCTTTCGGTCCCGGTCGGAGGGGCGCGAAAGCGCCGTGGAGTGTTTTATATATGTATAGTATGTATTAGTATGTATGTATGGCGGCAGTATGGTGCCGCCCAAGGTGGAGGCCGAAAGGCCTGGCGCGTTCGCGCGCGGAGTTATGTATTTTTATGTAAGTACTAGTATGTATTATTATGTATGTATGGCGGCAGTAGGTTGCCGCCACCGGTGGGCCCCTCGGGGCAAGCGCCGGGGCGTCGCGGTGGTATGCTTCGGCGATCCCGTGACGTCCCACTATGGCGCTAGATGGGACCTTGGAGTTTTAGTGGGTAGGGGGCTCGGCTCCGAGTCCACACACCTCCGGCGCCATTGCACCCGTCCCGGCGCTCGAGTGCGTAACTGCATTTCTCCAAGTAAAAAAAAAAAAAAAAAAAAAAAAGGCTCGCTACCAACACGCCAGAACGTTCATCAATGTACTAGGGCAGCATAAGGCATAAAGAGTTAAGTTTAAGTAACAGAGAGTGACAGTATCGAACCACAGATTAACTTGTAACGAAGACACTAACTACGTTACCTAAACCCGAAGCAAAATTCCAACTTGCTTAGTTTGCTTTGCTGCCGCGACTCACCGAATGAAATAAACCAACTTCTTTTGTTGGACAGAACTTATACTCAATAGTGTGTAGTACAAGTCATAAGCCTAGAACTAGCTATATGCTTCACCAGAAATGACACAAATAAAATCACTACATAGTATAAAACAAAGTCGCTTTCTCTGTCCCTATATCCCTATGTATGCTTAAATCTTTAAAACTACGCAACGGATTTTGATGCGCTTATTTTTAATAGATAGAGTAATTGAAGAGGAAGGTTGATATATATATATAATAATATCCATTAAATAGTGAAGGAAAAAAATAATTTTTGAGGTTTCTAATGTGATGTCGTAAATAATTACATTTAACGCGTGCGGGCCACGGTCAGTAATGAATAAATCAAAACTACTGGATCGATTTTAATCATTTTGCAGTGAATGACATAGGCTATATATTTTATACCCGTGCGAAGCCGGAGCGGGCTGCTAGTATTAAATAAAACAAATAAGCTGTCCACTGTTGTGGCGCAGCGGTAGCGAACCTGCCTTAAACGCCACAGGTCGCGGGTTCGATTCCCGCTCGGAGCACAATATGTTTGTATTGACCATGCAAGCATATATTCCGGTCTGGGTGTATTTGTCCTTGTCATTGTTAATGTTTCCGGATCCCCGACACAGGATATTAATATCCTAATGGGGGCCGTTGAGTGTGCAACGTTTATTTATTTATTTTCAACTGAATATTCATTGTGTCACTACTACCCACGCGGTGGCCGATAATTCATTTTAAAATCACCCTTCAAATAATACTCAGATTTTGTAATTTGTTACTATTCTTATATGATTTTTTTTATTGAAGAATAACTAAAAACTACTTCGTTTAATACTATTTTAGTTTATTATATATCTAAACTGCCCCTACTTTTTGTAGTGAAAAGAGAGCAAGAATTGATATATGTGGGATTTAGTGTGGTGGTAAGGGTGGCGTGCGGTGGCAAAGGGTGGTAAGAGGTTGCAAAATAGCAAAGGGTAGCAAAGGGGTGGCAATGAAATGTATTAATTGCGTTCCTACCGTGCGACACTTTTTTTCAAATAGCTTGACCCTCACAATCTGCAATATTTTACTATTAGATGCATTAAATCCCTTGCGGTATTTTAAACTAATTTAATTATGTATTTCGCACATACACCAACGAGCAATACGTTTAAGGCCTAAGTTAAGTTAAATAAATGTAAGTGCTATTCACTTATCGCTTGTACCACACACCAATCTGTGTCAAAGTTAGCCGTTCATAAGAAGTTAGCTGACAGCAAGTACTAACTTGTATGCAACAAAATAATACGTTAGGATTTTCTTTATTATTACATTGAAAATAGTTTTATCCAGTTCTTTGCGTGAAGTGTACTGAGTAATTAAAATTACTGCTAGTATATTATGGAAAGCCTTTTATGGTACTCAAATACAGCAAACAGTTTAAAGTTCACAAATTGGAGTTTTACTTCTTAGAGTTCGGATTCTTCTTAGAACGGATTACTAGGCCTACGCTGTGCGTCCGTCTATCTGTCAACGGACTTTATTTCACTGATCATAAAATATACACCGTGTTCTATAGAGGGATGCTTGGTGCCGATTAAAGGAATATTAGATAGGGGAAAACGAAAACGAAGAGGACAGCAGACTGGGAGTTTGGGCCTCCAACTGCAGCTCTTTTAACGAAACGTATGGGTGGAAAGTATAGGTATTGCTTTTTTACCTTGAGGTTTTGTGTGACACCGTACCTTTATTTTTGGTCTGAGCCAACAATACCAATAATTGCACCTATTCAAATATATATATGAGTTTTTAGTGTCTTAGTCCGACTCGCACTTGACTGGTTATCTAAAGTAAACTTCAACATTTTCAACCTCGTTCATCCTTCATCACTATTAGATTTAAAATATGAATCCATTTATTGCTATATCATGATTATACGCTATGATTCACCTGAAGACCGCTTACTCATCCTGCGCCTCGCCATTTTGCAGTCTCATCTCGTGGCCCAGGAAACTGTCTGTAGCTTTAAACTATTAATTATGATAGTGGAGCTTTGCAGCTTTTGGAATGAAAGAGCCAACTCGACCTAGAATGTAATATATACTATTAACTATTATTAACTGAATTTAATTATTAATAAAGAGCCAACCGTCCAGACATATTATTAACTAGATAAGACGGTAATAATGATTTTAATTCAAACTTTAAACCATTTCACCCCTTCAGAGGTGGAATTTCAGAAAATGTTACAACACGTATGTTAAAAGGCGTCGGGATGTGACGACCCCAGCTCCCGCTGTTGGGATAACCTCTGTCACAACAGAGATTATTCCACCAGTGCAATCAGTCACACTGGTGGTAGGTCTTTTGTTGCAAGAGGCCGGCTAGGTAGGTACCACCGCAGTGTCCAATATTCTGTTGCCAAATAGTAGTGCTTAGGCACTACTGTGTTCCAGTTTGAAGGGCATTGTACGCTAGTAAAATTACTGGGCGAACGAGATTTAAGAACTAATATCTCGAGGTTGGCAACGCGTGAGTGGCACCTACTAATGGTGCTGCAAGCGCTCATAGGCTACGGCAACCACTTACCATCAGGTGGGCCGTATGCTTGTTTGCCAACTTCTAACATAAAAAAAAAAGAACGTGTTTCTTTATCTTTAATCGTTCACCAAAAAACAAAGTTTCATGCTTTTCAAGTTTCATATATGACAGAAATCCTATATTCAAGCTGTTGCAACTTACAAGCCTTCTTCCTTCCTTCCCTTGAATTTGGAAAATTTGTTTCTTTCTCAATACTTGTGAAAAAAAACTATAACTTTAGACTGGGCGTTGATATGCCATGTATGAGTTTTCAAACATGTGTCAATATAAAATGTGACTTACATCAAAAGCACTAAAGAGTATTGATATAAACTTCCAAGCAAAATAACTTTCTTCCCCTTTTTAACCCCGTTATGTGATGAACTTCAATATAATAAAATAAGAAGTAAGTTTTTTATCAACTATGTTAAAAAAGGCCCCTTTATCACCCCGTTAGAGGTAGAATTTAGGAAAATCTTATCGGATGCCTACGTTTTACAAATACCACGCTCAGCAAGTTTCAGGTATCTACGATCAGCGGTTGAGGCTGTGCATTGATCCGTCTGTCATTCAGGACAAAGCATGTACATCTATCTATACATTTATTCTACATATATACATTCATTTATTTTACTCTATATTTCTTTATTACTTTTCATTAATTATGAATTCTGTCATAAACTTTGATTTTACATCTACAGGACCGCTCAAAAAAGTTATTTATTTATTGTAATTGTATTAAACTGCCAGTATAGCATATGTAGTTAGTAAATTTTACGTACTTTACTCAAATACGAGTTTTATAAAAGGAATAAAGTCCAGTCGGAAAAACTGGGTCTCAGTTCAATTTAAAGTTTGTATGAATTGGGGCCGTTTATTTTTAATATCCTTGTACGGTAAGCCTGTGTTTATAATCCAAAAGTTTCTAAACATCAAAAAAATGTTAATTTTTAAAAAATTCTAAGAGCTTCAAAATGTTGTTTTGTCAACTACAATAATAGTTTAGAAAAGGAATATAGTTCAAAATTTTACTTATTTTTTTATATAATATTTTATATACAAATAAATATAATTGAAATGTCTGTTTGTAATTCCAAATTAATTACTTTTTACTAAATGCATATGAAAGTATATACGATACTTATATTAAAAAAATCAATTTAATAATTATTAAAAAGTGACCAATTCTTAGAGTGTATCAACGTCGTTTAAAACGCTACGTTTATGACTTAAACCGCTACCCGATTGGTCAAAGTTAACTGCAGTATGCTGACAGTCGGTCCTTTTATTACTTCCATCTGCAATCGATCGAAGCGCAGAAACGCTGGCGAAGCGCGTGAGATACGGAATCTGCTACATTGGGGATAAACTTCTGATTGAATTATTTGTAATGTACGTGTTATAATAGTTCTATTGTAGTTTGTAGTAAACCATAGGGGAAGAGTTTGTTTTTTTCTTTTATCAAACTGCAAAGAAATATGTTAAAAACTTATGATTGGATAGTGTAAGCTTGGAGGATTTTTACTTTAGGCCGGTTTACAAATGACAAAAGAAAAATGAGGCCTACGTCGCTGTTACTTTACGATGATTTTCTATGAGACTTCCCCGACCGAGCCTGCCCATTTGTGCTGGGAGGAGCATGGCTCTACTACTAATAAATAATACCCTCGAAAATACCCATGTAAGCAGACCCTGTAGTCACATTCGATGTATATGCTTCTGATCCCGGAAGTGTCATTAGCATGTTACCAACCCAGCTATTACTAGTATAAAAAAATGTCGGTCAAATTCATACACTTAGTTCCGTAGAACAACAATATTTTTGACTTTTATATTTTTATTCCTATAATTATTTATCGTGATATTTTACCAGAATTAGGCCTGAATTACATATATCAGCATCGATCAGCATTCTCTCTATAGAAAATAGCTGTTTTGTATAAACATATACATGCGCATCAATTCTCATTTCAGCATCGATTCGGGTTTCGCATTCTTCTGTTTTAAATGCTTATAAGTGTAATACTCGATATAATACGTTAGAGTTCTAAACAGCCATCAAAGTTTGCTGAAGGATTCGTATGCATGCTTAAGGATGCATGCTTAAAGATGCATGCTTAAAGATGCTGAAGCATGCCTACGCGTGATTACGGATGCTTAAGCATACGATGCTCATAAGTGTGTCAAAAACTATCCAACTAAATGCTGGTCGATGATGATCTTGACGACGTTGTGGCGCAGCGGTAGTGAACCTGCCTTAAGCACCAAATTGGGTTTGATTCCCGCTCCGAGCAGTTGTTTGTATTGACCCTACAGGCATGTTTTCCGGTCTGGGTGTGTTTGTCCTTGTCTACTATCAAAATGTGGGCCGTTGAGTGTGTAGCGTTTATTAAAAAAATGTAATTCAGGCCTAAAAATCTTTTGGTTACGAAAGCCAACATAAAAAGTTAAAGCGTAGTAAACCATCTACATAACAGCGTCTTACAAAAAATTCTATAAGCTTAAAGTAAAATTTCTCAAGGAAGCTGATAATCTCGTAAAATATTTTACGATTCCTCCGCACCTATAACACGGTACCGAACTTACGTAATTTCCTTTACCCATGAATTAATTCATCCGAGTCATCTTTTTACCAGAAAACCGAAACTTTTCCCCCGATATCATCTGTTGGATGATTTATACAGAAGAGGAGTGTGGATAGGGTTGCCATGGGAAATAGGAATCAGGACATATTCCTAATAACAATTAGACTAATATAAACTTTTAATGCTTTTAGTTTTGTATTATGAAAAACGATTAGTAAATAAGCATAGAAACTTATACCAGAAACCTTTTAAGACTTTGCATCAATACAATTGCCATTAAACATCTGTAACTCACAATAAATTGGTCGGCGAAAAAAATCTTATTATAAAACAGTACTACAGTCGATATTAGAGATTACTGTCACCTAAATTGCACCAGGATACTCTGATACTGGCGAATTCATTTGGAAGCCATTAAAAGAGAAGAAGAAGAAGAACATTACTAATAATAAATACTTAGAAGGGAATAATAGCTTTAATAATAACAGATTAGAAAATCCACATGGAAAAAGCAAGTAACAAAAAGGATTCGACGACAGCAGAGATAACAAGCCCATTTAAATAGCACAGAAAAATAGTCCTAAATAAATAAGTAAATCTGAGTCACCCTACTTTCTTCGAGAACAGGGCAAAGGAAGTTGCTTGATGAATTTTCTTTTCACATGTTTATATTTATACGACATGTTCTAAAAACTTGCGAGCAATTCGAGTCATGAAAAATGGATTACGTCTCAACGTACTTTGTAATTTTCAACAGCGATTTATCTCTCTTGTTTCCAATGTATTGTGACAGCTGCTATTTGAGTAATGTACTGAGTACTCGAGCACTTTGTATCTTATTCATACTTCGGCCTGAAGAAAGGAAAATCTAGAGAAAAAATATTAGAAGATAGGCCTGTTATTGCCGACTATGTAGGAACCACCGTAGTGTTAGATATTCAACCGTAAGGCAGTATACTGTGTTTCGGTTTAAAGGATATTGTTGCTAGTTAAATTATTGGGCAGACGACGAGATTTAAGAAGCAATATATTGAGGTTAACAACGCGTGAGTTACACGTAAAAAAATGTGTTGCAAATGCTCGTAGGCTACGACAATCACTAAAGGTATGCTTTCTTGCCAACTAAATCGAAGTTAACAAAAGCGTAGAAAATCTTGTGACATGGAGAACAGAAGCTAGAAGCATTCATAACTCGACGGTAGAAGGGTCGACTCCGCTCCGTTAAAGCGACGTTCGATCCTGATGGCTCAGGATTGAACTATTGTCGTACCCACTCCCAGCGCAAGCTTCGGGCTTATTTTGAAGGGCATTAGGAATATTAGTAATGTCTTGAATAAGCATTGCCAATATTCTTTACAAAAAAAGAACGATCGTCTGACTCTCATACACACATATTACATACTCAGTTTAGCGCAACAATCCAGCTTTTACTACTCGAATGAAAGTCAATAAAATTTAAATTTCTTTCATAACAGTCTAGGCTACTTTCATAAATCAGAAGCAGTCGGAGCCAATCAAATTAGCATAAAGAACCATAATTAGCGGTCCGTTTATAGCTGACGATAATGGTTTCGGAAATTAATGTACCGGAGAGATTGCACTAACGGCCGTCGAAGGAACTTTTAAATATCTTCAAAAAATAATTTTACAAGTTTTAATAAAGAGCCATTTAGTTAATTTTTGTCTAAATCATATTTGTTGGCGAATGGTGAAGTGTTGAATCAAAATCAATACTGATGAAACCACAGGCATGCTTTTTATTGATTATGATATAATTCTAACACTCGTATCAGGATGAAAGTGTCGGAGAGTCGTTTATTCATATTTTTAAAAATGTCAGCACCACGTAAGCAAGGATCTGTCACTCAGCTATAATTAGGGTTTTATTTTATTTTATTTTCATCATTCATTTATTTATTTTAGGACAGCCAACATTAGACACATTAGTGCGACATTTAAATAAAGATTACAAGTTATTCAATAAATGTTCTACTAATTATAGGTTATCACATAATTCATTAGAAAGCATCACATTATAAAGTATAGTCAATTATTTAAAGTCAATAAAAATAAAAATACCTTATAATCATTAAAAATTATTAACAAATGTAGCAGCATCACCTACGTGCAGTTATAGGAAATAATTGTACGCTACACATCTTTTATTTATCTTTATTTTCCACGTCATCGTTCGGAATAGATGAACGTAGATAGCTCTGAAAAGAACTGTTTTTATAGACGCCTTCAAGGCGTGGTTTGGTATCAGAAAGAGATCGCTCTGAAAAGAGCGGTTTTAAGATGCAGATCCGAAGATCTACAGTTTCTTCTTTCTTCAAGCTTCCAATAAGAATCTTCACACAATACTACTTCAAGCAATACGCGACGCGGGAACCGAACACGGACAAGACGACCTCGCTGCACTCGGCGCTCGACGATTCTAAGGTGACGCCGGGTCGCAGCGGTCAATTATATTAATTCGCGCGCGTCCCTCCCGCGCGCCCCTCCCGCTTCAGACAGCGGCGTGCGAGGAGCAGGACGCCACCTATGAGAGGTCCGCGTATTAAAGTAGCCATTTTTATTGGGAATTAATTTTGTAATTTTATATTTTATTTTGTTTTATATTGTTCTATTGGCTGTTTACTTTTTCATTTTTGTATATATACCCGTGTTCATTTTCAATAAATTATTCCACTACATTCCACCGGAGAGTTTACTTATAACTACGAATCCTCAACAATATATAACCACTACGGCACAGGGTACAGAGGTTAAAACAAATTATAAAAATGATTATAATTATCAAATTTAAATTTCATTATAATATAAAGATTTAAATAATTTTAGGACGTAAAAATGTCTCAATTCTTGTAAATAAATATAATAATTAATAACTCACTGGGTCGATTATCAACTAAATAATTCACTGAGTTATTCATTATGAGGTAACAAAACAACATTAACCATTTATAGGTAATTTCTGAATTTTAAATGTCGTCAAATATAAAAGCAGACTGCAGTGAACTCCTCAAAACTAACTACACGGTGGAAAGTTGCCCCCACTGCTTCACTGACCAATAAGAAATAAAATACTACATACAATAGATATATTCATAATTTAAAAAAGTTGAGATAGCCTTATTTCCAGCCTATCATTTCCTTCTCATGTCTCCCTCTAAGAGAAAGGGCTCTTTGGTCGTCAACACAAACATAAAAGTACCCGTGTTGCAAGTATCCTGATATGGTGACCGGTCACCATCAGGCCGGTATAAACTCTGATACAAAATACATTACAAAGTTTCACTAATGAAAGGCCGCAGTAACTCCCGTCTATTTAAAAACGGGATAAGTTTAACGATCGTTGCGAGGTAATAAAATAAATTGCAACTTTGTTCATGTTGCTACGAATTCTTTCTGGCACATTCTTGTTTGTAAGCATTTGCTATCTACTACGAGAAATCTTGCCGGTGAATTCTGTAAAGGCAAATTTATTATACGAGATTTTCACTACAATATTACTTTATGTGGATTAAGAACTCAAACTTTTGAATTTATAAAAGACCGGGGGCTACTATGAACTTTTAATATACAATTATATTGCGATTCAATTCAGTTAAGGTCATGTCTAGTTTAAATTACTCGACGTAGCTTTAAAAAAATTTGAACGTATGTCTATAACTTCCTATTAATATATTCATTAATAATGAGTCGCTAGTAGGATGTCACGGTGCGAACTACGAAATTGCAATGCGTCTCAGTTTAAGTCGTAATTTGAATCGCAGTAAGAGTTGATGGTAGATCCCCAGGAAGGAATTCTCAGATTTATATATGTGGGATGAATAACACTATCACTATAAATAAAAGTCACTTACTGTTATAATGTTTATATTCGAGTCCACATTTTTATCAGAAGTATACAGATAATCACACAATAGTTTTACAGTATATTAGCATACAAGCATAAAGAATATAGCACAAGAAGGCACATTCATTTACGAAGAGGAGAAGAAAATATAGCAGGAAAATATGCAAAAACTCTTAAGCGTATATATATCGAATGTCATGCGTAAACAAAAGAATGCTCGCACCGGGCATGCGCTTTCGCACGGGGCCTAAGATGCTGCTGCCTGTGCCATTAAGAAGGTGGACGAGATTATTCCACATATATTTTAACAATTCAGAACGCAGACTATTATTGTGTTACGCTGTCAAATTCACACTTAAATAAAATGGGTAAGAAATTGAAACAATAACTATCAATCACAGTATTAGTAGGTACCGTTGGGTTTCGTGCGATGGGTGACAGCGCCGGAAGCCCAAGCTCCCACCCTTTCTGCTCTCTTTGTTCTCGTTTCTTCCCTCCTATCCCTTAGGTTGGCAGCACGCATGTGATACTTCAATCGCCCGCGTTCATAGGTTGCAGTGACAGCTTACCATCAGACGGACCTGACGCTTATTTGCCAACCTTCATAAAATAAATAAAACGTGCCTGTATGGTACGTCTCAGAACCTATGCGTCGCAGTGGTCGTCAAACTTACTGGAAGGAATGTAACGAGTATTTAACTGTTCCGTATAAAAAACTTTCTAATAACTTTTTATCAAGCATGTATGAGGAAGTTTAACGCCGTCGGCGATGCGACATTAATATACACATTAGACATTATTACGATGCAAGTTGCAATGGCCTTAGTTAAAGTACATTTATGAATGTCATTTTCCTCTCTTGTATCACAAATGACTTCATACTATAGAGTTAATTTAAATAATAAATTGTTCCAGCTCGAGAAAAATGTTTGTATTGACCATGCAGACATGTGATTCGATTAATGTATGTTTTGGAAGAGTGACTACGTCGTGGTAATTTAACTGTGCGTCGATGTGCTCCAGAAGGCAAGGCCACGTTTTCACCAAATACCGATGCGTAGCGCAGCTCCTGTGGAAACGCAGGCTCCATTTAGCCTTAAAGTCGATGCGTCAAATCAGGGACCTAAATGGGCGATCCGTACTACACTGACAAGTTTAGCTCTTGACCGCACGATAACAAAGAAAGTACCAGAATAGAATAAAACATAAGGAGTTTCTTTTTAACGAAGCTATCAGTCACAGATTAACTTGTACGGAAGCTTCTAACTACAATAACTAATGTCGAAGCCCAAGCCAAACTAAGCAAGACCGCCGCGACTCGCCGAATGAAATAAGCTGAGTTCTTTCGCTCGGCGGAACTCGGACTTAGTGCTTTGTGGTACAAGTTAAAAGATAAAATGTATATATAAAAGTAAATGTTATTTGCCAGGGAAAAGACGTCCCTGATATGACGACGGTTTTGGCGTTCATACACACATATCTGTTTCAGCCTGGCTTTTGGGCTGATGTTTGAGTGTGTCTACGGAACTCCGTCACATGTAATAGCTAATCATAAAGGGGCCTATGATAGTACATATATATAGCGTTTGTTTGGCTGTTATTTATATTTTTAACTTGTAAGAACTGTTGTAATCTTTCAGCTAACTATAACAATAATTATTGGACCTTGAATTTTTTAAGGACCTCCATGTCATTTCATACCATAATTTTGTGTATTAATTAAAATCTATAAAAATTAGACGGAATTCTAACTACATAATAATTATCGCATATTTATTGATATAGTTTTTGGAACTGATTTTAAAAATTTAAGAAATCCCTATTGTTATATCTGAACATCATATTTATAAGGTATTTATTTTATACTTTTTGAGTTACTTCAAGGTTTATAAGAAGAATAATTTAAATAGAGTAATTTTGCTCATCGCTTGTACCACACAACAATCTGTGTCAAAGTTAGCCGTTCATAAGAAGTTAGCTGACAGCAAGAACTTACTTGTATGCAACAAAATAATACGTTAGGATTTTCTTTATTATTACATTGAAAGTATTTATATCAATTGAATCTATCTTTATACAATCTGCCTCCATCTCCTATGACGTCCTTAGCCATGGTTCTGCTTCGCAGTAGGCACGGACGGACGGAATCAAATTTCGAATATCAGCCCCCGTGAGAGGTGTCCCTTTTTCACGGTCTCTGTAATCGACCCCCGCTCGGTGGCGCTATCAAGGCCAGTAGGGTCAACAGCAATATACATTCCGAAACAAAAAATCAATAAATATTATAAAGTTAAAGTCATCAACAATAGTGCTGTAGAATGCTAACAGCATTTTTTATGTTTATACTTTGATCGTTAAAAGGCAAGACATTTTGCTTATAAAACACATTTATTGGATTCTACATTATTAACGAAATAAGAATTATGAAGATTTTGGTTACAAAAGTAAAAAAGAAAAAGTACTCTTGGCAAAAGTTGTAGATCTCGGCAAATCCAATTTATAGTTTGTATAAATTTTGATTAGTTTTCTTTCCATGTTATTTGAATATCTTAATAATTTATATTTCGACTGTTTTCTTATGCAGTAAACGTCTTGACTAAAATTTTGTTAAAAGGTTTTTCTATGTAATGATGGTTGACAAACAAGCATACGGTCCGCCTTATAGTAAGCAGTCATCGTAACCTAAGAACGTGCGCGATACTTGAAGGTGTTTCAGAAAATCTGGTTTCTTCTAACATACGATTCTGTTTCACAGGAATAAGTTACTGACACACACGCTCATTATTAGCATGAAAATATGCTATTGATAGGCAATTGCTACTTAGTAGCATGTGTGTCTAGGCGTTGTTGGTAATGAACACGCTTATTTCGAGCTTGCTCAAAAATCAACAGTCGTTTGATTTTCTAGGATGCTACTTGAGATGCGGGTGGAAGGGGCGTCCTTCGAGCGCATCTGAATAGGTTTGCTTATAACAATTCTAGAAAGTAGTAGATAGTATCGATTTTATCAATGTGTGTGCTGAAAACTGGTATGCTTATTGCTAGATAATGTAATCAGATGCTGAGCTTGCCAGTTTTAAGCATACTTACAAGCTTGCTTCAATATGAGCATGTGTGTCAGTACCTTAAGAAAAGCCTAAAAAATTTATTTTTTGGACACTGTACGGTCCATACAAAACTCTGCACTAAGCAAGAATTCAACAAAATAGTAAGTGTTGATGGTAATATCATTACAATTACCGCGAAAACTCATAACATAAACAAGAAAAGTAAATCTTAGTCCCTTATACTCTCCAAGGCCAGCGCTAAAGAAGTTGTTTTAGGAATTTCCTTTTAGCCTGTTTATATTTATACGGCATGTTCTAAAACTTACAAGAAATTCGGCTCATGAAAAATGGATTACGTCTCAAAGTACTTTGTAAGTTTTCCACAACGATCTATCTTGCTTGACATTCGCTCTGTTTTCGAATGTGTTGTGACAGCCGCCATTACAGTAATGTATTGAGTGCTTGAGCACTTTGTGCGTAATTGCTACTTAGACATGACGAGTAGAAAGCAAATTTTGCTCAGAAACAATCTGCAGTGAACCTGATTTTATACATAATTAAAATATCATCTTGAACACATTTGAAACTGATTTTCACCAGGAAGAATTAGACGTTTCTAGTGATTTTTTGTGTGTATACAACGCCAAGTTTTTGTAATTTGTGATATTTATTTGTTCTATTTATAATTATTGTAAAATATGATATCAATATTATATATTTTATTTATTACAATCTCACTAAGAATTATTATTAAAATTTGATTTATCTGTACAGAGCAAACACTGCATAAATTTTTTTTTGTTGGCCTTATCCCTTAGGCGGTTGAAAATTGTTAGTTTTGTTTTAAACAGTCCAAATCTTTTATTTACTTTGTGTCACAATTCAGCTTAACGTGGCCTCCGTAGCACGGCGGGGAGACCCATAAGGACAAACGCCCAGACCAAGACAGATATTTGTGATGAATACAAATGTCCGCCCCGAGCGAAAATCAAAACCGCGACCTTCGAGACTAAAGGCTCACTACCAACACGCCGCAACGCACGTAAAAAACAACTTATGACGTAACTTATATTATTTACGTCATAACGAGTCTATCATGAAAGATTAAAAATTATAAAAAGCCATTTTAATTTCTCCCATGACAGTCGAGGGTACCAGGCTCTCATAAATCAGAAGCAGTCAGAGCCAATCAAATTAGCATAAAGAACCATAATAATTAGCGGTCCGTTTATAGCTGACGATAATGGTTTCGGAAATTAATGTACCGGAGAGATTGCACTAACGGCCTTTTATGAAGGGGACTTTTCGCTGGTTGAAAAAATAATAATATGACGTTACTTTGACAACATTGTTAACATGGAAATAAACGAAAATTCCTATTCCACAATTGTGTGGAAACGAGCTGCAAGTTTATACATGCGTTTGCAACTCACTAAGTTATAAGACTGTTGTTGTAAGCAACTGCAGTCTAGTGGAATAAATCTCGCTTGTAAATTGTGTTAACTTTAATTTATTTTCCCAAAATTGTATTGTATTTTAACCTAGACAATAAGGAGAAGCTTCTTTAATTTTCGTAAATGCTTTTTTTCCTACCGTGTTGATAAGTTTGCTTTTAGTCCCTGGTACGAGGGAGAAAATTGCCTGATTCCCTCCCTAGCAATCGTATTTTGTATCCATCTTTTAGCCTCGTACCTGAGGCTAAAAGTGAACTTTCCATCGTGGGAAAAAAATCGTACACGCATGACTGGAAAAGAAGGATATTGGCACCCGCGACTATCGCGATTGTCACTTCTATTCTATCTATATATATTCTACTATTTATCTTCGAAATATATATAGATAATCATTATTAAATAGTTGTAAAGATGTGGATTTGTTGTCCAATTGACTTAGAAATAATGGAAGGAAACTCATCGAAAGACGACTATAGACCTCCCACTAGGTGAACAGGCATTTTGAATTTTGAAAACACCCGTGGTTTGCAGTGTATATCCATAGGTTAGCGAGACAAAAAAAATCTAACATAAATATAAATAACAAAATTATTTAAAAAAAAATGTTTCAAATATGGCCCCAGGCTATAAAATTAGTAATTATTATAATCTTCCAAATTCAAATATTTTTATTTATTTCCATAATTTAGAATAAATAAATATAATAGAGTAATAAAAATTAAAAATAAAATATTACCAAAAAAATAATTCAAAAAAATAAAATGTAAAAATAAAACATTAGAAATAAATGGAAACTTTTTCAAAGAAAACATTTTTCAGTGAAATAAATAGAATAAGGTAAACAAAGAACCTATAAATTTTCAAACTTGTAATTTAAAAAAACACCGAGAAAAAGCATTAAAACGTGTAAAGAACAAACTTCAGAAGTTCTTTACTCAATAAGTATTGTAACTTTGCAACAAAGATAACCAATAGTTTCGAGCTAATAATGAGTCGCAACCGTTGCTGACTCAAAGCAACTGGAGAACTTTCGTGTACATTATATTAAACCTGAAACTGCGCTCTGTCACTAAACTTACGTCGTGTCAGCTGCTTTAATTAACGTGACATCATTTCCGTATACTTCGAATGTCTTCCAGGTTACAGATTTACGGATTTAGGAGATAGCGATCACAAGCCAAAATTCAATATAACGATTTTCCATATATTTTTGTAATTATGGTAAACGGTCACTAAAACTTTTGTTCAGGTTCAGATTGCCACTTGAAATAGGCGGTGGAAGTGGAAAGAAAACAGTATATTTTTATTTAGACACCTAACATTTTCATCATAACCGACAACTTCGCTCTTAGATTATTCTCAAATTTGAGCCCCTGTGAGGGCTGCCCCTTAATCACGGCTGAGTCTCTGTACTCGGCCCCGGTACAAAGACTCAGCCTTCGATAAAAAAAAAAAAAAGATTATTAGTTTAACAATTTGTTAGGTCAAATTTTGTTGGCACACTACTTTTTTTGTTATACTGACACGACTTTATCTTGCTAGTGCATTTTCTACCGAAGACCAAAAGAAGTTATTATAAAATATATATTTTCGCTCAACTGACAATTTGACGGCGACAAAATGATTTAATCCTTGAAATCTCGATAATATTAAAAAAAACCAAATTTGATAAAACGTCTAAAAACTCCAAAAAGAAGATTACCATTGTGTTTTATATCGCCCAAAACTTTTGCTACAACCATTACACCGAAACTTCTCACAGTTCAAGAGTTACTATACAAGTCAAAACTTTAACAATAACTACGGAAATCCTGTTTTTACAATTTCACAGAGGAAACCACTTCGTTCCTTTCATGGTCTCGTACGAACTTTTCAAACAAACTTCACCTATTTTATTTTTAGACTCCGACGGATATAGAATGCAAATTGGAGTTAATTGTTCTCAACTTAGCCCTCACTGTACTTATTATGCATGTAATTTACATGTTCCCTGGCTATACGCCGGCCATTTTGGTTATATTCTCATACATGCAAAGTAAACTTCTTGGTATAATATATAAAACGGAAGTGAAAAATTTTCGAGTTTTAATTTTACCATCGAAAAGCTATTTTTCTATCCCTCGGGGAGTGAACCTTTTTTTGACGTTGTGGCGCAGCGGTATTCGATTCCCGCTCGGAGCAGATGTTTTTATTGACCATACAGGCATATTTTCCGGTCTGGCTGTATTTGTCCTTGTCATTGTGTATGTTTCCGGACCCCCGACACAGGATACATCTATCCTATCTAATCTATCCTATATTAATGAGGGCCGTTGAGTATGTAGCGTTTCTTTATTTTATTTTATTCTGGATGAACCTTTACGTCCTCCTCTATACCACTGACCATTTGAGCACTTACAGCGAGAACACCTAAACATAAATCTCATCCCATCCTCATTTATTTATAACATATTTATGATTCTATCTTATCAGAAAAATCCAAAATAAAAAGGTGCGAAAATGTCTTTGAAAAGCCAGCGATACTTCTGCTATTGCAAAGATCAATCAATCAGGCCGTACGCTTGTTTGCCACCATCGTGGTATAGAACATTAGCATTGAAACTTTTTTTTTGTAATATAAGGAAGGTAAGGCGAGATAAGTGAACAGAATTGCATTATATTACAAGTAAGTTTAAGGGCCTGCGCCCACTGGTGTGATGGCACGGCAGCATATTTATTGTGCCAAATAAAACTTAAAACGCAGCATGAAAATAAATTGAAATCATTTAAATTTAAATATATTGACCAACTGATAAGAGTATATTTTCGTTTGCCTTCTTCTTCTTCTAGTGGACAAGCCTCAGACTTGTCTTTTCGACTATTATCAAATTGGTAACAGCCGGGACCGACTTCTTAGATGCCCTCCGAGACACGGGGACGCTCAGTTGAAATTCTAATATGCGATCACCCATCTAGTGACTGACCGCGCCTAAAAATGCTTAACCCACCGATCGTTTGTCAGTCAGTGAGCGCATCCGTATATGAGTGTCTCGTTTGACCTCGTTTGATTATGCTAGTGTTTCCTTAAAGTCTATTTTTATTACTTCATACATTGTTTTATGTTCATTACTATGTTTGTAAAAGGTATGAGTAAAATAATTAAATGCAACAAAATGTCTCAGTAATAGAACACAAAATATTTTTAACGTCTACTCAACGCAAACAACTACATATAATTCAGAATTAATCTGTGTGTTCATCTCCTTATCAGTACGGCAATGTATTATGCTTACATCACTAAACATAACACAGTATGATAAGATTTATACCCTATGACTAGAGGATAAGATTTATATTTAAATGCACTTTTATAGTTTTTACTTTATCCTGATTTTGAACCTTATATTTTTCAGAATAAAGATAAATTTCTAATGTTATATTCGTTTTTATCGTCGTATATGTTATATAATAACTATCTATCTATTTCTAAGCAATAAAGATGGTAAAATTTAATACTACTTTAAAGTTAATTTAAATTTCTGAAAACTCGTATTGCAAATCAATAAAGTTTATTCTCGTTTGACTACTTTTAAAGGTTTCTAATATGTATTTTGGACCTAAATTGTGTACAATATAAAGCTCAATTTCGCTTGTTTCACTATATGCAGGTAATTCGTCACGCGTGACAACAAGATGGACGGCTATTATTGCAACAAATGCTCGTATCCCGGCTTTGTTTGACATTATTGTTGTACTTTGTTTCATTCCAACACATTCTACAGTTGATATATACAATTTTATTTAAATGTATATTAAAACTACTGTTATCATTGACTTTCTCCGCATTGTAGTTATCAGCAAAGTCGAGCAAAGAGCAACAACTTTTCTAGATAGATTCTTCCAGACGCCTTATGTCCAAACCTCGTCTTTTTATTATTATCCTCGTCTCACACCCACTCATGTATATATTTCCCATACTGTTCCAGATAAAAAATACTAGACACCAGTGGTATTGTGAGTAAGCAAAAGTTAGTGTTATCGATTTTTTATGTTACTAAGTTGATAAGCAATCATACGACTCTCCTGTTGATATGCGTAGCCTATTAGGGCTTGCAACAACATTGAAGCAATCATACGACTCTACTGTTGGTATGCGTAGCCTATTAGGGCTTGCAACAACATTCAAGCAATCATACGACTCTACTGTTGGTATGCGTAGCCTATTAGGGCTTGCAACAACATTCAAGCAATCATACGACTCTACTGTTGGTATGCGTAGCCTATTAGGGCTTGCAACAACATTGAAGCAATCATACGACTCTACTGTTGGTATGCGTAGCCTATTAGGGCTTGCAACAACATTCAAGCAATCATACGACTCTACTGTTGGTATGCCTATTAAAGGCCTAGTTAGAACTTGCATGGACATTTATTTTATTTGCTGTTACGGACGAATTGCCAACCTCGAGATATTTGTTCTAAAATTTCATTTTCACAGTAATTCCACTAGCTACAGGTTCCATCAAACCGAAACATAGTATACTGTTGTGTGGTAGAATATCTGAAACTGCAATAGTACCTATCCAACTGTCTTGTTCCAACAAAGAAGTAAAGAAGGCCTATCACCAGAATAAAAGGCGTTCCATAAAAATAAGTATTCACATCGCCATTATGTAAACAATATCCGTCTCTAGACTAATTGTTAAGGAACCAATTAGTTATAATCGCAATAATAAATGATATCGCATTTCATTGCTTTTGAAAAACATGGTTTCTATTTCCAACCAATTTGCTTAGCGCCATTAAATTCATTAATTTTCCATTAAATTTCTAGAAATACTTTGTATGTAGTGTTCCTCTTAAATTACTTATTACTCCGTATGTAATTAAAACGGTAAATGAGTTTCCAATTTGACCGACACTCTCTGAGATTATTGTGTTCTAACTTACACAGTTTCTCTCAAATTATAATACTGATAAATATCATCACGTGATCACAACTTATATATCGATAGGTAACTTTGTGTAAACTCTGTGTCAAAACGTGTCTAATGTGTGTCTATGCTAATACACATAAGCAACTTTCTTCATTCTCTCGGTAATTTATTTTTAGATAAATAAAGTATAAATAAACGTCTCAAACTTTTAAGCCTCAATAGCTCAACGGTAGAAGGGGCGACTTCGCTCCGTTAACGCGAGAGTCGAGGGTTCGATCCTGACCCCATTGGGCTATGGTCGTACCTACTCCTAGCGCAAGCTTCGAGTTTATTTGGAGGGGCAATAGGAATGCTAATATTCTTTTAAAAAAAAAAAAACTTAACGGCCGCCATTATGATAGTTATATCCTCCGTTAGGGGTCCGGAAACCTACACATAGACAAGGACAAACATACCCAGACCAGAAAACATGCCTGTAAGGTCAAACATCTGCTCCGAGCAGGAATCGAACCCGCGACCTGTGGCGCTTAAGGCAGCATTTCATTCAGATTTCCATCAATTCAACACGAATGGGCCAGCTCGACTTAGACAGTACAGTACTTTAACATTGACGTAAAGTGGAACTAATCATTGTTGCTTTTCATATGATGAGTCAGAAATCCAAAATCCCAATCTACCTATCCTTTTTTCCCATCCATCTTTATCCAACTCTTATCCTACTGATCCAAGGGTTGGCAGCACGCACGTGGCACTGCTCTAGTCAGGTCAGGCGGGCTGTACGCTTATACGTCATAAAAATTAGACAGAGTTATATTACATCACATATTTAAAAAAAAATCCCAATATTTGAATGAGGATTTCAATATAATATCCATAATAAATTTTCTTTGTTCAACTAATTAGCTTTGGATCAGATTTCGCTACCCAACAGTACGGCTTCATTATGTATAAGGAGCTATTGTCGATAAGCGATGTCTATTGTTACCTTTAACGGAAACAAAGTCAGTTTAGTTGCCAACAATTTATAGAATTGTTTTGTTCAATCTTGTTTAAAGGTCGCAGTTCTGGCGAGCGGCCAGAACAAATCACAACTCTTAACTTGAAATGATATATGGTATTCTACGACGATAAGCAAGTAAGGTATCGCTAAGGAAGGAAAGATGATACTTAATATTATAACATTGTTCTTCCTTATTGAAAACCCGTCACATGACTTAAAAGTTTAGTATTAGTAGAAACATGCTTCTCTCAGCGCAAATGGCAAGACTCGACCGAGGCAGTACTACACACTCACAGAAAATCGGAGTGAAGTAACTGTAGGCCCAATCTCCCACCCCTCTGTTCCCTTTTCACCCCTTCACTCATATCCCTTGGGTTATCAACGCGTATGTGATACTTCAGGTATATCGCGTGTTCATAGGTTGCCGTGACTGCTTACCATCAGGCGGAATTTTTACGGATTATCGAAAAACTTACTACAGAGCTTTCGGAATTTTGTTTGGATGTTTGTTACTCAATCACGTATAACACACACACAGATGTATTATTTATTTACACGTACTCCAGGACGTATATAGATGTTTTATTTCTCTTTGGATGCAGGTTTTCTTTCGGGATCATAAGAGGACTCTTTCAAAAATAAACCGCAATGTGGATGCAGTGATCGTGGGTAATTTGAGCATTTGGCGCAGATCTGTTTTATATTTTCCCATTCCATCATCAGATCATGCTTTTACTTAGTCAACCCAGGGTGGTTCTGCTTAGAAGAACTGTTTCCTTCTTTGTAAGGTTTAGATTAAAATTACATATCAAAGTAAGATAAGCTCATTAGAAAGGTAAAAAAGGGAAATTTAATTAAAATAAATATTAAATACATAAGGTTTTTTCTTAAAGCTCTCCAATTCCACGGCCGGCTGCCTCCACGCACTCACTAGATTAACTTTATTAAAAATTTCCCTTGTAACAAAAAATTCACGTAAATGAAATTGAATGCTCTCCCAGCAGAAACCACCTTAATAAAAACACATTTTTTTTTTCAATTATTTATTTTTCAGTATAGGAGACTTCGTACACATTGCAATGGATACATTAACTGTACATTCAATATCAAAGTAAACAATATAATGTATATAATAATAAAATGTAAATATATATTATAATGATCTTTATTAATTATGTGTTGGCACCGATACGACATATCGTATCGTATAATGGACGCTAGTGTGAAACAACTGAATTAGATGAGTTAAAAACGACCACCCATTTCTTTGTAAAACAAAAGCTGATCACGGGTCAGGCAAATTTTGAGCACGTCAAATAAAATACATATATATTAGAGAAAATGTTTAACTTTATAAACTGGATCTCGCCATGAATATGCGTTGATATTCTGCAGGATATTTATTAACTCAAATGTTAATACATTATATTATTAAATTTGTTTCAGAAGAGTAAATATGGAATATCTCGGTGGCTGCTCTTTTGATTCCATGTTTATTATTACGACGATTTAAAGGTGCTTTTGAAGCATACGTACTTAAATAAATTTTATTATTTTAATTTGATTTGAATTACTATTTTTTTTGCATTTTTTAATTCAAAATATGTGTAAAGGACACAACAATATTGATTATCTTTTGTAAAAATTCGCTATGTAAAACATATTTATAGATAGCTGAAAACCTACAAAAAGGTAGATCCAATGTAAACTTTAAAGTTTATTCAAACTGTAATCAATCTCCTGATTATATTTAATGAAAGAACTTCAGTTTCCACAAGTACGTACTTAATTTTTATTTGTCGCTCGCTGTCGGCTTCTGTTATTGTACTTACATAACGTTTCTTTACATTTCGTTAGTTTCCATCAAGGGATACGCTAACATTTAGCCCCAATATTACATATTTACCACAGAACAATTATATTAAAGAGGTATATTTATATCCTTTATTGTACGATTGAAACAAATAGCAATTTGAAAACAAACATTTTTATAATTCTTATATTCTTCTGAAATACTAATAATACTTCGTTTTACAAAACCCAATGGAGGATGATAAAATAAATTAAAATGTATGTATGTTATGTTTCTTTCAAGTAATTTCGAGCCAAAGTAGACATACGAAAACGCTTAAAGAATTTTCGAAGTGCCAATTTTCCTAAAAGTGGAAATCCACTTAACGTGATTAAAATTCGAGAATGTTGGCGAAACCACATGCCACTTCAACATCGCTGGTCTGTGTTAACGAAATGGGTAGGTCGTTGATAAAATCATTATATAGGCAAGTATACATGTTTTTATAGAGGGGCGGGTGTCGCGGGGACTAAGCGAGGAAGGGAAGAGCCAAAGGTACACGTTAAAGACATGCCGTCCTCGCACAGCGGGCGTCGTGAGACCGGGGGCGATTAGACGACCTAGTATGTACTGAACTGTTTGAGACAGCACGCTGAGTCGTCAAATGCAATGCCGCGTTGAAATTTCTTAAATTGAAAGTATATAAGGCAAAACACACACAGGTTGAGACTACTCACGAAAATTTTATATCGCGTTTTTTTATAAAGTACTCTGGTATTCTTTGAGAAAAGTATATACAAATACATGAACTTATGTTGTTCTTACCATAAGCAAATGTGAGGTTCTCAGTTTTTTATTTTACGACGGTTGGCAAACCAGCATACGGTCCGCCTGACGGTAAGCAGTCACCGCAACCTATACACGCCTGTGACACTTGAAGTATCGCATGCGTGTTGCCAACCTAATGGATAGGAGGTAAGGGATGATAAGAGAAAAAAGGAAGTGGAAAAGAGGGGGTGGGAAATTGGGAAAACGCAACAGTACCTGATACTTTTACTTGACGCTGATTTTCTGTTAGAAGGTTGTACCTCCACGGTCAAGCCGGCTCATTTCTGCTGCTTATTACGTCCCTACATCATACATACAAATGTGTATCCCTTGTAATTTTTCCCAAATAATTCTCTACACCAGTTGAAAAGTATACGCGACCTGACTAATTCTTTGATATCATATTGGATGCTACTTTTGAAACGAGACAATGTTACAGCATGGATGAGATTTGACCTTCTATACTTTTATTATATACATCACTGGCCCGCTAAGAGTATGATGAACTCGATCGTGTACTAGACCTTGTGGTGTATGTGTTATCGATATGATAATCGCCCCGAAGTCTCCTCTGGCCCGCTATGGGTGGCGGTCATTAAGCGATCAATAGATTATCTATTCTTCTACGGAAAATTGATACGAAGAGACGTAAAGACAGGGGTCTACATATCTCCTTAACTAGTTCGGATTCCGCAATGGACGGATCTTTTCTTTCATGAACAGGTACGTAAAATAAATTTCTCATTTATCTGTCAAATTGACCAACAATTTTCATCGATACAAAAATACATTTTGCTACAATCTAACTTAACTAAACTAAGTGATTTTCTTACTTTTTTATCATATTTTTGTTTATTAACCCGCGACATCCCGCGCCTCCTATCACAATTCTTTATAACATTAAAGATTACACAATTCTAGTAACTAGTGTATGATGGATTATATTGACCGATAATTTCATTAGATAGAGTAAGCAGAAAAATGGACTGTGAAAAAAGAAGACATCTTAAGAGTGGTTATTAATAAAATGCATTGTTTTTCATAATCTCATATTTTGTTATATTTTTTTCATTTATATATTTTGAAGAAAAAAACAAGAAACCAGAGAAAGATCTCTAAAGAAACTAGAGAAACATCTTGTAAATGAGTCAAAGACTACTTTTCCGACGACTTGTCTTCTTCCCACCATGGAAGTATCGATGTAGGAGCACGGATCACTCTATCTCTTAAATCTTGATCACTCTATCTCTTGGATCTTGTTAAATACTCAGAAATGGAAGAATATTATAATTCGGAAGTATTAAATACTTACCAATAATGATTGCAGAGAATAGTCGTTTTGCCTTTCTATGGCTCTAAATTAAGATTTTGGCCTTCTCTGGGCCAAATGCTGGCTACGTCTATGCTTCCCACCATTCCAGCCTTAAATGGAATCACGCATGTTAAAAAAACTATAAAGACAATTAAAGAAGTTTTGTAAGCAGTGGTTTTCGGTCAATAAATCCATACTACACTAATACAGTACAGTTTCATCAGTAAAGAGAAAACAATTGAATGAAACCACCAACATTGAACGTTTGATAAAACCTTCGTCACAATAATTGAAAGTAGCAAATTTTTATTTCATACAAAAATCCGTCCGAACTAAACGGACATCTAAAATTGACATCGAAATTTACACGATCATTTTAAGCTATCATACACAATGTATTAGTTGACGAACTTGACATCTATATAAATATATTATAGATATATGCCGGAGCGGCGTTACGGCGGCACCAGACTAGCGATTGATACGAGCGTTCTTGTTTCTAGCATGATTACTATACGCGTATTTACCCAGGGTCTGCTTGTTACTCTTATCCGGATTTGACAGGTTACTAGTGTTTTACAAAGAGCGATTGCCATCTGACCTCCGTAACCCTAAGGGCGTACCAGTAACTCATAGGATAAGAGCAATTTACTTTATCAAGAGTTTAACGATTGTCAGATGTTAGACGCACAAAAGAAAACCCTAGTCTGAAACCGCCTTTATAAGGTATATACATTACGTCACACTTTATGAGCGATGACAAAGTCTGATAATTATGACGTGTCAAATAGGAAAACTTCTATAAATTCTGACATCAAATATAATCTTATGTCGCGACGTCATATTAAATGCTTACCTCCGGTTTCTCAAACGTCGATCAAACTCATGTTGACTTAACATAGCAAATACTAAACGCTCATTAGTTGTCAGTTGATCATCGGTTATCTTTAACCAATGAGCGTTCTATAGTTGGTATGTTAAGTTGACATGAATTTGATCAACGTACGAGAAACCGGGGGTTAGACGATTGTATTGCCATTGTAGTTTCTACAATAATTTTTTCTAAATATCTGAAGCTAAACGTAATAAAACAAATAAAATCACTGAATTTGTGTGACGCAATTTATATCCCCTATCTTATACAGAATTCGAAGTTAAGATAATGCTTAACCCAAATCCCACAGAAGATGTCTTAAAATTACCAATTACTTATAGAGTCTAAACATTTCTTTTGGTGTTCACATTGCTCTAAACATTCAGATATCATATTATACACGATAAAAATTAAATATATTTTAATTCACTTCACTTCCATCAATATAAGAAAAATCTATTACAAATATCAACAATTTGGCACATTCGATTCCTGTTTTAAACACTTACTAGAACTAAAATAACAATGACGAAGAAAGGAATGGGATAGACAACGGAAGAGCTATTGTCGGAGACAAAGAATAGACAGAAGATGCGTTCGTTTCAATACATTTGCATAACGTTTTTAAACGAGAACTAACAGAATGCTATTCTTCTCTAAACCCATTAAAAGCGATTATTATATTTTATAATGATGTTACTTTCTGTCCGTGGTTTTAGAATTTATTAAAATTATATGTGGTCTTATCGCCACATTCATTTATTGCACAAAGTAAAGTAACCTCGTTAAGCTTGTGTTGTTTGTTCTCTGTAGCAATATTTAATACAATTATATTTCTTACATGGTTTAAGGAAGAATAATGTTCACATTTTATTTAATTTTCCTCTATACAACGTTAATTTCAAATGTCACTCGCAACGAACGTGCCAAGACAGAAAGAGTTCCACTAAATACGTCTAACAAATTATGATTATATATATTATATAGGAGCACTACGATAGCTATACATGGACACAATTCTACGAAGATAGTGCACGCGATTTTAGTCCCTAAGATATTGGGACTAGTACACAATAAAGTCTAATTTACTGTAATATTTTTAACGACACAGATCGTTTACCCTCTATAATACAGGACGAAGATAATCGCAGTATATTTCAGCCATTGTTCTCAGCTGAGTATGGTTTTAAGTCGGATTCAAGTTATGTTTTAAATGTTACTAAATTGACTTTTTAAAATTACGATGTAGTTCCTAATCATTTATAGCTTTCAATGTACAAAATTGTAATCAAGTCACCGAGGCTTAACTATAAATCTTCAGTCATGTTTTTTTGGTAAGTTTTGAGAGTGAAGTTGCCTACGTTTCGACAAATACAACGAGTATGCAATAACACACAAAGCTTCCACTGCTGCATGTATCTACTTTATATTACGTTAAAAATAAAAATAAAAACTTAATTCAATAACAAAACATTACATTTTTTAAAAGATATATAAAGCTTAACTAATATTTGGTTAATATGATTAAAATATAAAATAATAGTTGATTAATACGATAAAAATAATAAATTTCAGAAAGGAGAAATTCCTTTCAATAACGTTAAAATAAATAATACTGATAAACCAGATAGTTTAGATGCGTTCGCGTGTAACGCTCTTACCGCGTGCCGCGCTGGGGACGGCGAAGTTTGTATCGATCTTCTGGGAAACACAGCGACGGCGCCTCCAGAAGACGACACAGCGACGCACCACACTTCGTCAGGTTCTGGCACGAGGAGAATTGCTTTCCAACAATGTTGTGCTAGATCTGGTGTGAGAATAGCCGGTGTTGATCTTCCTCCTCTAAACCAAATGACACGTAAATTGCGACCGCACGCTCCGCATTCGAGACGCCAACCATTAGGTGTATGCTCTGAACTTACTGCAGTTGCCGTTGCTCCACCTAAGGGTTGAAATATTTTCTGAATACTTCAGGTATTCAAATAAAAGTCATATACTTTCAACGATTAAAAACTTATTATCTGTTTTCCCCCTTTAAATCTGACTGCAAATTTTTGGCATCTTATTTTAAATAATATTTAGGGACATCAAAAATGGTTGTAAGTTTAATTACTAGTTTTTTTTTTTTTTTTCGGAATGTGTATTGCTGTTGGCCCTACTGGCCTTGACAGCGTCACCGGGGGGGGGGGCCGAGTACTGAGACTCAGATTAATACTATTTACTAGTAAGTATGAAAATTGGTATTCAGCATTTTGATTTGAATTTAAAAATAATTATTAGTCAAGTGCGTTGTGGACCACGCACAGTTAAAACTAAAGAGTTCCGCAGCTTAGTTATGAAGAATCGTAAGGGCTTAAAAATAATAACGAATTAAAATCGACCACAAAGATAAGCTGGTTATATCATAGTAATTAATAAAAGTAATATGAAAACAAAGATATGGGAACAGCTTATATATCTCTAAAAATTGTAGACCTTTTTCAAACCAAATGTGGTTGAAATTTTATTTGATGTCCTACAAGCAAATTTTTCCAGAATTTTAAATCCCATAGTTCAAACCTTAGAGGGGGGGGCACAATATTTATGACTTTACGAGCTAATATCTCAACAACTACTAACTTAATGAAAAAAGTCGAAATTAAACCTCCTTATCATTTTGAAAGATCTATCCAAAGATATCTCAGACGTTGCCATACATTGAAATTTTTTTTTCAACACTCAGTTACATGTATGGACTGCTACCCTTAATTCTTATATATTTTAAGATTTCATTACAAAGTCGTTGTGCGGTTCATAGAATACACCTATTTTTTAAATTTCGTAGAGATAGAGCCAATGGTCTTCGAGTAAAATGATTGTGACATACGAACGGACGGACGGACAGACGGACATGACGAAACTATAAGGGTTCCGTTTTTGCCATTTGGCTACGGAACCCTAAAAAACGAGATGTTTTAGAAGTTAGAAAAATGGAGTCACTCTTACTGATTATATTTGTTCTTTTATGAAGCGTTTAGAGGTACCTGTGACGCGCAAAGTGACTCTCTTCAGTTCCCTCAACCGCTTTAGATCAGGTGCGCGCGCTCCAACGCATCTGTATTCGCCTCCTTCCTCGTACAAAGCTTCTTTAATACCTGCGTGTTTTATAATAATATTAAACGACCATACTGAACCTGTGATATTCCCGATTTTGATAGCGTCTCTTGGCATATATTACTAATACAGATTCCCTTTATGGTCACTCTAAATAGTTTGGACTGCATCTTGCCATCTCAACAAACCTTACCTTGAAAAGCAAATACGAGTACATCTGTTGGTGCAGGCATTATTTTCGGTAATATATTTTCATTATGGTTGGTGTATTATACCTAAAGCTTCATGAATATTGGAAAACAATTTATTACAATATGTAGTCGATTTAAGATATCAAAAGTTATGCTTGCTAATGAAATATATATTTTCCAGCCGAGGATTTAGTTTTTAGTTTTTTTGGTAACTACCATATTATTCCTCATAAAACTACATTTATACATACCTAGAACCCCGTGTGCATGATGAGAACCAGCAGGTGCCCAGGAGTCACTCGCGTTACCAACCACCCGTCGCCACCAACAACCTACGCTACCTGTATTCAAATACATTTATTTTTTTCCCATTTATTTTCCATTTCATTTCTCAAGCATTTATAAACTCAGGTATTGTTTGACAAAGTAATACAGAAACGAGTTTGTAAATATAAATAAATAAATAAAATAAATAAATAAACGCTACACACTCAACGGCCCCCGTTAGGATAATTATATCCTGTGTCGGGGGTCCGGAAACATTCACAATGACAAGGACAAACACACCCAGACCGGAAAATATGCCTGTACGATTAATACAAACATCAGCTCCGAGCGGGAATCGAACCCACAACCATCGAGGCTAAAGGCAGACTCGCTACCCACAACGCCACAACGGTGTCAATGAAAAGATTCTATTTTTATTCCAAATATGAGTTTAGCTGATGATACCAAATTATTAGCAATCTAAAGTATTTTAGTATTGTAATAACGCTTAAGATTCTTATATATTTAGTAAATAATTTTATAATTTATTAAACGTAATTTACCTTTAGGACAATGTAGCTGTACGTTTCTTCCTAAGGGTACTTCAACTTTCTGAGTGTCAGGCTCCCCGTCGGTCGCGTCAGATTCTGATGCTGCTTGTTCACTTTCATCAGCAGCTGCTATTAAATAACTCGCGTTATATTGTTTATGGTATGAATTCATCTCCATAAATTTGTGATAAAAATTAAAATTAAAATCAATTGAAATACGAATAAGAAGGTTAAAGGTTTTAACTGGATACAAAACTTTTTTTTTTTTTGTTTATGTGTACTTATTCACCACTAAAAGTTTGGTGGAATATTAAATGGTAACCAGTATATTATTAAACTGGCATCTTAGAAGGAAAGTGTAATAATAAGCAAACCACTCTTGAAACCTGCAATTTTGGTAAAAATATACCAAAAAATAATAATATACGATAAATAAAATCGATTTTAACTGTTTTGAATTTCGACAATTTAATACTAGAGTATATAAGCCCAATCTACCACCCCTCATCATAATCAAAATTATTTTTATTCAAGTAGACTTTTAAAAGTACTTTTGAATAGTCAAACGCTACCGACGGTTCGGAAGGTTGATTCTATCGAGAAGAACCGACAAGAAATCCTTGCCCTACTATCCCTTGGATTGTCAATGCGCATGTACAAATATCGCGCACATTGGTTGCGTTGAATGCTTACCATCAGGCGGACCGTATGTTTGTTTGTCAAACCACCTGAAATATAAGATACATACGTAATATATTGAGGTAGTATCCAATAGACGAGTATTCGGTTTCCATCCACCTCGCTCTGCATCGGTACCAGCCGGCGTGCGACTCTCTCAGACGCACCCATCGCAACGTGGCCGAGCCGAGTGACGCACCATCTTCCGCGCCAACCTCCAGAGGTGTTGGCGAGCTAAGATAGATATGTATTAGAAGATATCTATATCTTCATTATTACATGTGGTTTTAACATTTCCAAGATGTGACTCCTATTCAAATTAAAATGATAAACAATTTTTTTTTAAATGTAATATTCACCCATTTTAAGTTATTTTATTTCTCCCTCTATTCACTCTCTCTCTCTCCCTCTCCTTTTTGTTAAATCGAAGGTTTAGTTAAGACACCACAAAAGCATGCTGTACCGTATCGTGTGATGTAACTGTTGAGTAATAAACATTACTTTTTTCTTCTAAAAGATTATATATACAAGTCTAAATGTATTAAACTTCAAAATGTATTGTGATACGAGTCGATCCAGTTTATTATTTGTTGAGGATTTGTTCGAAGATAATTGGATTGCGTTGTGTATTGGCACAGAATAAATACTGTATAAATACATAGTATTAGCCGAAGAACGTAAATTTATATATATTGTTGCTTCAAAGGTATACATTTTTCTACTCAACATATTTTTTCATTATTTCACTAGCGCTCGTTTTATGTTATGATATCTAAGAAACTAAATATCTGTTTACCATTTATTATCATATTTATTGAGGAATGTAATATGTTGTATAACATAACGCTCCTGTTCAGAGCTGTAATCATAAGCGTCACTCAAATGGTTAGCTAGTAAGCAAAGGTGGATTAAGGCCTTTTATCTTGTTTAGAAGAAGGATTAGAAGCTTCATCTATCACGCTAATCAACTACTATCATGTTATACTTCAGCTTCAACACAAGAGACAAGATCGAATAAGGAAATTAACTCTCAAAAACATAATAATCGCACCTTTAGAACGAAAACGTCACAATTTAAAAAAAAGTTAGTTATTAGCGTAAAATGAAATTCTCAATGCAACAATAGTCCAAACATTCTTACGTGTCAAACATTAGATCGTAAAAACTGACGCAAATAACCAAGAAAATACAATATACGGATTATATAATAGATTGTACAGGTGTCAATATTTTAAAACTTATTTTGTTGATTCACAATAAAATGCTTTTTTAAGTTGCGTCGTTTTCATCTTAAAGGTGCCATATATTACTGAAAATTCGCACGTTCAAATCTGTGTAATATAATACATTAAATTATCCATTATCAAGGTATACACACTTTACAATTTAGACAAACGGTTTGGCAAATATCGTCTAACACACACTAACTAAACACACATAGAGACATACATAAATAAACGACACACCGGCTTATATTAAGATGGTGATATCCTGTGTCGGGAGTCCGGAAACACATACGAGGACAGGGACAAACACCCAGACCAGAATATATGCCTGCATGGTCAATACAAACATCTGCTCCGAGCGGGAGTCGAACTTCGTCAAATATGACATAGCCACGCACACTCATACACTACCCAAGTGGACTCCTTGACCTCGCTCTAACGAGTCAGTAAATATATAAACTTTCTTAAGAAAATAACTCCTTTATGATGCACACTTCAATAATACATTATATTACTTTACAGCCGTACATGAATTACGCTTCAATAAATCTCTAAGCTGACGTTTCTACGCTATGAGACAACCAGATAAAACAAAATTACTAATAATTCATTCACCATATTTGCAAGTTTCTAACTCTCCTCTATCATTATTTACACATGAATTCTCTTGCTTTCATAACACCACACTTTTATGTAATTGTAAGCCTATTGAAAAAGTAGATTCCATAACTTACCTTGGCTTGAAAATAGATCAAAATTTCTCATGGAATCAGCATATAGATCTTATTTGCAATAAATTAAGAATACTTTTAGGTAAATTTTATCACTTAAGCTTCAAAATTTCTATTAATATTTTAAGATATTTATACTCGTCGTTAGTAGACTCCATATTCAGCTATTGTCTTGATTGCTATGGCTTAACTTTTAAAACAAACATCGATAAATTAGAAGCGCTTCAAATAAGATTTTTAAAATTACTAGTAAATAAAAAGACAAAAATTAGTTGTAAAGATAATTACAAAAAATTATATAAAATATGCAACATCTTACCAATAGGCTTAAAGCACAAATTTTTACTAGCAGTGAACAACCACGGCAGTCAAGAACATAATTTACCTATTATAAATAACATACACAATACTCGTTCTATCACTACCGGCAAATTTAATATACCCAGAATAGCTAATTACTTTGGAGACCGAACATTGAAAAAACGCATTCCATTTCTTTTTAATTCCTTACCAGAGAATATAAGATGTGAAGCTGATAAATATTCATTTAAGACAAAATTAAGAAAATATTTTTTAAATTTATGTAACGGTTAAAAAATCATTATAATTCTCTTTATTATTATTATTATTATTATCATTCTTACTCATAGTTATGTTACAGTTATTTGTATGTATATTAATTGTTATAATTCTAATTATTTTCTTGTTTTTTCTTAGATATAGGTACGTTATATTTTATTGTTATGTTAAATGTATAAAATGTTGTTGTTATTAGTATATTTATTTAACTTAATAGTATAACTTTAACTGATCTTACAGTCAAACCAATTGTCAGGTTTTGTAAGACTTTAGTATAAAACATATTGTTAATAAATATTGACTTAATAAATAAATCAAAATAAAATAAAGAGAGTAATATGTGACAAGCTTGAAGATTACCCAAAACCAATTTGAATATCATTAGATTATATGGCAATTGGCATAAATCGATCGCATTACGTATTCCATTAGATATCCGTGATATCGTACGCGATCATATGAGGACCCGTTACTAAGAAAATAGAATTTGGCATTTAAGTTACATTACAACTTCAAGGCTGGCTGCTGAGTCTTTTAACGCAGATCAGCATAAAGATCCAGGGGATAAAATAGCAGAATAAAAGTTCCCGGCTCGACCGAGAAGTATAACCCTCTCACAGATAATTGGCGTAAGGAAAAGTGTCAGTACTTTTTCCCATCCCATCCCTACCATCCCGTGGGTTGTCAAAGCACATGTAACACTTCAAACATCGCAAGCGTTCATATGTTGCGGTGATTATTTAACATCAGGCGGACCGTATGCTTGTTTGCCAGCTGTTATGAAAAGAAAATTGCCCAAAAATACACAGTGAAATAATAACGTTTAAAGTCTTACATAGACATTTAACGTTACTTATTACCCTTCAAAACTTGGTCCTCAATATCTTACGAAGATTATCATAAAATTCCCAAAGGGATCCTGCTCCAATATGTTATCAAATTCATACCAGCAGCAAAAGCTTAACGCAATATAGTATATGTTATGTATAAGAGATTAGGGCATTCAATTCAAATAGAATTTTCGCGGGAAACAAAACATATGGGAGTTGTAACATCGCCCGAATAAATAGAGTTGAGATTAGCCGAAATAGAACAATGCTTATAGTCTCTCTCTGAAAAGGTATAAAGGCAAATCCGTGCACGCAATTTTGGCCCTATTATCAACGGCAGTAAGGTTGTTAATGTATATGCAATTTACATCACTGTGTTATGAATTATTACAATAATTTATACGTGTATATGGTTAGAGGATCTGTATGGAATCTTTGGCTATATTTTCTAGGATGACGATTTTTAAATTAATGCAGTATTGACGCGATAGATTCTTATCGCAAAGTATAAGTAAATCTTTCTCAGCCCTGATGTATTGCCACAAGTACTTTACCGTAGATATAGTGAAAGTAAAACCAAATCTTCTTAGTGAATTTCAAGATTCCCGGTGTTATGATAGCTATGCTAGATTTAAGTATTTTTTAATATTTAATATATGAATGTTAGTCTGTAAGATATCTCTGTATGGGCCTTTTCACCTGATTTTAAATAAATAAATTGGATATTTAGAAAAAAACTATTTATGCTTTTAATGTGATATTAATTATGAACATATCTGTGAGTTAGACTGGATTCCATACTACAGATATCAAGTCCTATAGTTCGTTCGTTCGTTCGTTAGTTATCCCACGGGAACGTATCATTTTTCCGAAATGAAAAGTATCCTATGAGTTATCCAGGTAATAATATAGAGATTGAGTAACGAACATCCAAAAATACAAACTTTTAGTTTTTTTGTATGTAAACAGACAGTACAATTAAAATATGTAATTCATTATTATTTGTAATAATGACATTAATAGGATATTAGGTTTATTCATAGCCATTATTAAAAGTGAACTAACCTGGAAGGTGTATCAGAATCCCTCATCCAGGTGGCTCTAGCTGGCGGGTTCGCGTCAACATCACATCTCAAAGCAGCGGCTCCTCCAGCTGATAGTGATATCCCGAAGCCTGGCCATCTTGAAATCACAAATGATGGTGGATCTAGAACAAAATTAGGAAGTTAAAGATCTTTTATAAAAGAAATCCAGTTAAAAAATAAATAATAAATAAATAAACGTTAACTCAACGGCCCTCATTAGGATAGTTATATCCTGTGTCGGGAGTCCGAAAACAAACACAATAGCCAGGACAAATCACCCAGACCAGAAAATATGCCTGCATGGTCAATACAAACATCTGCTCCGAGCTGTGGCACTTAAGGCAGGTTTGCTAGCGCTACGCCACGAGTTCGTCAAATAATAGTTAAAAGATATATTTTAGAACCCACAACAATTTTTAAATAGCTAATGGTCGATCTACCTCGTTACATAATTTGTTTAGATGTAATGTCTAGACTGTCGCTATTCATGAACAACTGCAAATTAGAGAGAGATGTACGCCATAAAACTTGTAGACCAAATTTTTAAATAATGCCATGTTAAAATGGAAAGAAAAGAACGTACAAAAACTGTCGATTTCAAGATGGTATTAAATCCGCAAACATAGTACCAAAACTGCCAATTTTTGCAACGTTGCAGAGTTAAGTCATAGTTAAAATGCTATATAAGTTAATGATTATAGCATAAAAGGACCACTTCAAACAAGGAAATACTCTCGCAAAATGTCGAAGTGAATATAATAGCTATATTCTACTATTAATTATTTTTTATTTTAATGTAAGCACTGAAAGCTTATATAAGTAGCTCACGCTTCTTTGGTAAATCTTAAATTATACTTAGGTACGAATTAGATGGGTTTATAAAAGGGCTCCCAGTAATGGTTTTTCTCACAGAAGAAGGAACTTTAAAATAAAAGGAAAAGAAAAATCGGACTGGAGACATCTGGACTTGCACCGGAGTTTTCATTGGCTGAAGACACGGATAAAACGACATTTTCTAAAAATGAATCCTAGCTAGATCGATTTATCGCACCAACACCTCCTGCACACTAAGTTTCATATAAATAGTTGGAGCCGTTTCCAAGATTTATGCAGCAGATCATATGCATACAAGAACTTCGTATTTATGGGTATTAGATATTGTCACTTTCTTAGGATTTAATAAATAATCAAACCTTTTTACAAACATAAGTGGAAAATAGGGAAAGATAAAGTTGTTTTTGCAAATGAATCTACACGTCAACCACGTACTAGTACGTCTGTTGAATATTAAACAGTATTCTATCTCAGTCAGTCAGCACAAACAAATGTTATGTAAGAATGAGATGTAGAATTATTCCGCCACAACTTTTTATGGCACATTCCGATATATCTGTTTTTATTTCTGATTTCTTATATTATACTACATGTTTGGTAATATATGAAATGCTATCAAAATCTTTTAAATGGTTTCGGAGTGCCTGTTCCAAAACATGTAATTAATTTTCGAATTATTTCATGATTACATCTTAAAACATCTCCAGAAAGTTTTAGAAAAAAAACTCATTCTAAGATTGAACCCGGTTTTTCGTATAGAAAATATATATACAACCCAGAAAAATAATTAAAAGAGCTGAATTTTCTGAAAGGAGGTGCGGAGGGGCTTAAAAGAGTGACATATGGTTATTAGCCATTTTATAGTAGTCATATATTTCTCGGGTAAATAATATATCCGAGTCCGATGCTGAAACGAATGTTTTCCAAAACAAATATATTTATCCTACAATACCAATAAGTAAACATTTATCCTATACTAAAAATATTTATCCTATATTACATTTTTCAAAATTAGCACAATAAAATTGCTTGCCATCTCAGCCATTGCAAGTGTCTTACTGTATCCCTAATCCCAATATTTAACTGGCACAATCTAAACTTACAAGTAACGTGTATCTCCAGCTTCGCGGTGAGCACGTCGTGCGCAGGTGCCGGCGGTGTATCCGGTCTCCGCTGTCTCGCCTCGCATTGCAGCGTCGCGTTATGAAGTTCCCTCGCAGCTGTTACCACAACTCTTGACCACCATACACCCTCTGTTATAAGTTGAATCAGAATTAAGTAATAATTTATGATATATAATAATAATAATAATCCGTGATTGTTGATCAAGTTAGTAAAGAAAATAAATATCTAGTAAATTTATTTGCAATGGACAACCCTGATACGATAGCCCTGTCAAAAATATGATATAATATTCCATATTTAATAAGTTACTTTAATGACCATTACATTGTGCCTAATAAGGAAACATACCAACATTCAACATTACGTGTATAATATAATGATATCTACAAATATTTGCGGTGAAAATAAATCAATCTAAAATTACCACAAATTTTACATTACCACAAATTAATAAAATTACTACAATTAATTACCTGTTGACAGTCCTGGTTGACCTACCAGTTTTCCAAAAAATCTTTAAAAGAATAATAATAAATCCTTACCAATAGAGTAGTTAGTGTGATGCATTCGAAGATAAGGCCGATGGTCCAGAGCAGGTTCTAACGCCAACAGTCGCCATGTTAATTCTGGAGGCGGGATACCACCTTGTGGGCAAATATTAAGAATAAAAGTAAGCAAATCAGAAACGTGTTTATTAATATCTCAATTAATGAAATGATTAAATTATAATAAATAAATGGCCGACAGAATATATGTCTGTATATTTTTGACCTGCAAAATTAGACAGATGTTGCCTTCAGCAGGGACAGATCACATAGATACGAGATTCGTTTGCGACGAACAGTTAGCTCAGGTAAAGTGTTTTATATTTTAGTTTTATAAAATTAGTTTTGAGGTCAAAGACTATTTTATAGATATTTGATTTTACTAAATTACAGTTATTCACATTAATATATTTCTGAAAACATTCAAAAATTCTATGCTGAACAACAGACTATAAATTTTGAAGACTTTCCATCAAAAGATAATATTTTCAATACATTGACAATATGATCTGTTGTATTCTAGTTACCTCCACAATAAACAATAAATTGTTCATAATTGTATTCTTTTAAATGTTGTCTATTTCAGGATTTACCTAAGGGCATAACAAAGCTTTTTGAGTAGATAAAAATAAATACAACGTCGTCCATTAGACAAAAATAAAACATTTCGAGCATAAATAAATTATTTGTCTTCAATTTAATTCCTTTTCATGTCTTTTACTTCACACATAATTATTATTTGTATATAAAACCGAATAATGTGACCATAATTTATTAACTCATACACTTATAGAATTCCATCCTTCATCAGAGTCCTTTATTAAATCACAACAATATCTATATTTGTCATCAACAATATCATTTTAGAGGCATATCGCATAAAACAAAAGGCATTAACTGGTGGTATGCCTTTTATTGCAAGAGGCCGGCTAGGTAGGTACCACCGCGTAGATATTCTACCGCAAAGCAGTTGTATGTTTTGCATTACAGTCTTTCGGTTTGAAGGGCATAGCCTAGTAGTTAAGAACAATATCTTGAGGTTGACAACGCGTGAGTTAGAACTACAAAAGAATGTTGCAAGCTCACAGCCTACAATGACCGGTTACTATCAGGTGGACCGTATGCTTGCCAACTTATCACATAAAAAAACCATAACTCATCTATAATTTCTTAGATACTATGATGTACCAAAAAATATCACCAGAATTGAGATCTTTTTGAGGAGTCAATTTTAGTAGAAGAACTGAAAGTACACTCAATAAAATCTTTGAAACTTGGCCGATTTTACGCTCAAACCTATCAAACTGTTCGAATGGCCTCCATTCCGCTATACACGTCCAAAGACGATAAAAAGGCTTTTAAGAACTAGCACTGAAAACCGTTTGAAAGTTCAAACTCTGCCAAAACGCTACTTGTATTGCAAAACGGTTTTTAACTTCAGTACAAGTATTGCACACTTGAAAATGGTTAGAATTTTTAAACCGATTTTGGAAAATATGATTTATGCTATTTTGTTTATTTTGTCTCAACAGATTTAATCATTTAATTCCTAAAATTTCTATAAGTGAAAATATTTCGATTTTCAGACGACACGATTTAAATAATTTCAATAAATATCACGAAATATCAGATAAATTTTCAGTAAACGTGATTATTATAATTGTAGAGATCTGTTACTATTTAAACGTTAAATATTGACTATTATTAAAATATTAAATAACTTCAATTAGCGTCGACAAACATCACAATAATTTTCATACTTCAATTTTTTTCAAACAAATATGTACGAAAGAAAAAAATTATAAAGTATCAAATATTACCTTCAGCAACACATCTAACTTCTAGTACGGTTTTGTCCCTCACTGGAACCCACGTGTTGCCCGCGTCTAGTCTTCGTCCATCAACCGCCAGGTACACTGAGCGAACTGGTTCTAGTGACAAACATATCACATTACAATTCATACAGTTCCTCACGAGCTCCCAGGGCAGAAAAGATATAATATGATAATATAGACTACAGTATTTATTTAATGAAGTGTATGTATTTTATTTTTTAATTAAAACATTCAAAACTACCTAAAAACTTTAGCTACATAAAAGACTGGTAGTATTTTACTATTGAAGCACATTTAGCGCTTCTAAAATACTCGTCAATGGACTAATTGACTGGCTTCTAGGCTAAGATTAATTGATAAACTTACTTTTAATATAAGATTAAAAGTGAATAATGTCTTGGGTTCAGAGTGTTTGAAATATTATATTCTATAAAATAAATACTTCATCAAAATTGTACAGAAAATACCGCTTTCTTACCATATATAAGAAGTCTCGTAGGTTCACCAGTAACAGTTCTTCCCGATTTGTCACGGCCAGAACATCTCCAACGCGCCGCGTGACCTCGTGATGCTCTCGGGATCTCCACAGCATCGCCTTCTTTCCACGCTGATTCTCCACCACCAGGCGAAGATGGTAGATTGATTTGCTGTTACAAATTATTTGAGTCGTAAGATTTATTGTCAGTATCATACTAAAGGATAATTAATTAACCAGCTATTTCCAATAGAATTTACGTTAATCATTATTTTAATGAAATAGGATAGACAATCATCTATATCAAGTACAATACAGATTCATTCTTCTTCTTACTAGCCATTATTCCTTGTACTATACGACCAGGGTCTGCTTATTACTCTTTTCCAGATCTGGCAGGTTACTAGTTTTTACACATGTTGATTGCCATCTGACCTCCGCAATCCAAAAGGCGAACAAGTAACTTATTGAATAAGAGCAATTTACCTATCAACGATTATTATCAAACGTTATGTGATAACAACCGGCACCGACCATGCTCTCTGAGGCACGGTGGGGAGACCCACAAGCCCAAACACCCAGACTGAAACGTTTGTAAGATCAAAGAAAACATCTGCCCGAGCGGGAATTAACCGTCGAGGCTACCCACAACGCTACAACGGTGTTAAAATACAGATTCATTGTGAAATGTAATTTAAGTAAGCTGAACTTTATGTGACGAATACGTGAAATGACTTTATAAATTGTATTACCTCGTTGTCTTTGTACCAGCGTAGATTTGTGACGTTGACGAGATCACACAGTATTCGAGCGTGTGCGTGAGGCTCCACAAGCAACTCTCGTTCTTGTTTTACGGGCTAGGGGAAAGAAAGATATACAACAAAGACTCTTATTTTATATCGAGAGTTTAGCGATAATAATTATGTTCAAGCAGTTTACGTTCAATATAAATTAAAAGCCCTTATAAATAATGTGCCAATGTGTTCTTTAAAAGTATGACTTATGCACATTATTTTTGCATCAACAAATTCATTTTTACTGAGTACTAGCGGCTGCTCCGGCTTCGCTCGGGTATAAAATATATAGCCTATGTCTTTAACTGAAAATATTAAAATCGATCCATTACTTTTGATGTATTCATTACTGCCCGTGGCCCTACACGTTAAATGTTTATAAAATTTACGACATCGAATTAGAAACCTCAATTTTTTTTTCTCCTCTATTTGATGGATGTTATTATACACATAAACCTTCCTCTTTAATCACTCTATCTATTAAAAAAACCGCATCAAAATCCGTTTTAAATATTTAAGCACACATAGGGACAGAGATAGCGACTTTGTTTTATACTATGTTTTGATATTGATACAATATCATCGTTCCTTGAAAACACAACATTGAAATTAGTACATACAGTCACTATTATTGACTTTTAGTGTTATTGTCCGATCTGTAAGAAACCTAAACGCTAGAATGTTATAAATCGCTCAAGACTTAAATCCAATATTTACTATTCGATAAATCGAATTGGATGAGATTATATTACTCTATATTATAAAATAGAAATACGATTGCTGTATCTAAAAGAGTTTCCGATAAAAATATAAGATAAAATAAACTAACGGAATCGGTATCCAAAATCATTCAATAAATTCTAAGTCTCTGCACCAATCTCAAAACGTAAATACAATATAACATGTTGCAACCACGAAACCAGTAACGACGAAATTGAATTTAACTTGTCTATATTTATTTAGTCAGCGAAATACAAGATGACTTTGCAAAGAAGAAAAAGGAAGAGGCAAATTAAAATTTAATGTCGAATAACAGGCCCCCGTTTGAAGCGGTCTGTTTTGTTGGACGAGCGCAGTAATTAATTGGGTTTTCTTGGGCATAAAATGTTGACTACAAGATGGAGGGTATACTTAAGATATTTGTAATGTCTTTAGGTGAGCTTGGGAGTAATTTAGTATGGAATTTTAATGTACTCGTATACTTGTGGTATTTGATGTGTTTTATAAATAGAGTTCGTCATTACTTCTTTCTAATATTTGATAAATTTTGTAAAGTCGATAAGTGAAAAAATGTAAAATATAAATCTATAATTAAAAGTATCTACACAAAACAGTAAAATTTAAGAGCTTTCACCTGTGGAGGTGAAGCGGACACTCTATCTCTTCTGGCCTCTCTCATTTGATCTCTAGGCTCATCTCTCATAGCCGGTGCAGGTCGTATCACGAACGCATCCACGCGAGATGAAGCTCGCATGCCAGGGGCAGCGCCAGCGTCTCCTATAGCGTCTCGAACAGCTCCGCGGATATTTAAAATTGTGTCCCCAGTTTTTACTCGACGTGACTGTTTTTTAATATAAAATAAAACAAGTTAAGCTTTAAATACCACAACAAAACAGTTTATAAAATAGTTTAATAAAAATATTTTTTTATTGCATTGTTTTATAAAAAAGTAGTAGTCAAAAGCCAGCTTGGGTTCTGTGATTTAAAAAAATGGTATACTAAATTTTTCATACGGTAGGTTAACAAAAAAGAAGTGTCAAATTATATTTATCTAGCATTTTTAGCAGAGTGTACTTTTTATTTCTTTTGAGCCATGGCTGTCGAGCCACACAGATAGTAAATACCCTGACCAAAACAAAGTCTATAATGCGTTAAATTTAAATCTATATGTATGAGATCATTAGCATAGCAAGCAGTTCACGTTTATTACCTTAGCTGCTTTTTCCCTCTCCTGGCCGCTACTTCGTTTTACACGTTCTATATTATCTTCGCCAGAATCAATGTTTTGTTCGGACCTATTAACTTTTTCTTCTTTTAAGGAATCTTCAGATTCAAAGTATTTGTTTTCAGCATCAACCCTAGCCTCTTCAGCCATTAAAATTCTATTTAGTTCATCTATATTATTAGAAGCCGGCGCAACAATAAAACTATTCGATTCTTTAAATTCTTCATTATCTATAAAACTATTTATAGATTGATTAGCATCATCGGTTAATTTATCATCTTGTTCTGTTTCTACATCCACTTCAGCATCAGGAGTGCTTTCGGTAACATCGCCAAAATAAGGGGTTGATTTACTGGTATCTTTGTAATTAATATCATATTTATTCTTTTTTGGTGTAGAAATATAAAATATTTTATTTTGTGAGGTTATTCCAGATTCATCTGACACAGATTTTTCAGGTGTTACTGAAATGCTGCTGTCCTCAATACTTGTTTCAGGATCATCATATTCAACACCAGAAACCTCATTAACTGCGGCGTTTTCTATAGAATCGTCATCGTTAAACTCATTTGTGTCAAAAAAAGGTTGTAAGTTTTCATTGTTAAAATCAGTGTTTAAACTACTTATTGCTTTATCGTTGTTTTCTTCGTTGGTGCTTTTCATTAAATTGTCAGTGTCTACATAATGGTCGAAGTCACGTAGAGGAGGGTAGAGGGGGCATCACGTAGGAGCTCAGCCGCGTCTAGGGGGCGGGGAGCGTTCAGAACTAGTCCGGTCGGAGTATACAGCGGGAAGGAAGCCTGGGGACAAAAATTTGTTGATTAGTTCTCTTTAATTAACTTCATTTAAATAGCAGCTGTATCAATTGTGTGGACTTGGTTCATAATAATATTAAAGGGTTATAAAATTATTTATTAACGGCAATGAGTAAGGACTATGGTTTTTTATTTTAAATGTAACTAAACAATAAAAAAATTACCAACGTAAAATCATTAAATGTTATTGTTTCAATTCATAATAAGAATAATCTAAATAACAAGCAATTAAAAACAGCAAATTAATTTTCATCTTTCCGACGTCTCATTTTAACGACAGTTATAATTTGTTGTAATTTGGATAAAGTGATATTCATCCTTGTAAATTGTAAGAATTGCTTAAGACATCGCGTTGTATTGTACCGAGTGGTATTTCTTACTAATTTAAAGCGCTATCTTGATTTTTTGTTTTTGTTATTTTGGTTTGTGTTGTTTTTAAAAAAATTGTTTGTTAAAAATAAAATAAATTTCTTCGCCGTATGTTAGTATAATACGTGCTGGTGGTAGGTCTTTTGTTGCAAGAGATCGGCTAGGTAGGTACCACCGCAGTGTCCAATATTCTGTTGCCAAATAGTAGTGCTTAGGCACTACTGTGTTCCGGGTTTGAAGGGCATTGTACGCTAGTGAAATTACTGGGCGAACGAGATTTAAGAACTAATATCTCGAGGTTGGCAACGCGTGAGTGGCACCTACTAGTGGTGCTGCAAGCGCTCATAGGCTACGGCAACCACTTACCATCAGGTGGGCCGTATGCTTATTTGCCAACTTCTAACATAAAAAAAGAAAAAACGTAAACTTAATGTAATATTTTACTTTATTACCTATAACGTAAGGAATAAAATATCTCTCGCGCAACGAGTGTGTAAAAACTCAGTGAAAGTGAATGTTTCAATATCATTTGTATATTGATTTAACGTATGTATATATATATATATATTATGATAATATTAATTTGTCCTAGTCCTTACCATTAATTATTCGCTCTTTGTGTTACAGAGGTCAGATAACAAGACTCTGTGTAAACACTTGTAACCAATCAAATGATAGGTAAGTGTAATAAGCAGACCCTGGGGGAATATAATGCTAGGAAGAAGAAAAAAAAGGCGTAGTCCTTCTATGTAATGGGTCTTCTACACATTGAAATAGAATTAAGACAATTAGCTTGTTATTTACACAACAACTTTGACAATTAGCTTGTTATTTAACATTTTTAATAAAAGTTATTTGAAAACTCCACGAGTAATTTGTCTTTTGAATTCCTGAAACTTCCAAACCCTTTCTTATGGAAAAGGGATCAAAGCTAATAAAGATCATTAAGTCAGACGTGAATTTCTATTTAGTTCTTTAAAAGTTTCTGACGCGACAAAATTTTATTTCCCTTCAATTTTGAAGACCAGCTTTGTTCATTACGAAACTTTGTCTCCGGAATTTTACGTAAAAGGACGCCTCAGGCTGCTCAGCCAAGGAGTGTGTAGCCGGCAACATTCACTATCTTGTTTCCTCATATTTTAAAATTATCTGTCTCTTTCACTCAAGGCTAACATAGAAGTTAAAACAAGGATAAAAGATTTATTAAATTTGTTTAAAGCTCTGGGGATTTAGTTGAAAATGAGAATAAAATTGAAACATAATTAGAAATCAACTCCTTCAAATGCGCTAGTAAATTTAATTAATGTATTAAGAATTTGTAACTTGTATAGGTGATCAGGGTTATTGTTCAAAGGCAGGCTAGTTACAAGGGCAAGGCTTGACTCTAATTTATAGTAACGAAAACCTGTCATCAAAAACTAATTTTACTTGAATTTAAGTAATTTTATTAGCATAAAGTTAATATTGTAAAAGTTTGGTGTGTTGGTAGTGAGCCTGCCTAAATCTCGACGGTCGCGGGTTCGATTACGCGCGTGGCAGATATATGTATGTATATCTTGTTGGGCCTCGAAAAGCATGTTAAGCTGTGGATCATGGTTGTGGTAATAATCGTTAGCTCTTGATATGTTATTTACCCAATGAGTTACTGGTTCACCCATAGGGTTGCGGAGATCAGATGGCAATCGCTTTGTGTAAAAACCAGTAACCTGTAAAATCCGGGTAAGAGTAATGAGCAAACAAACGAAAAAGAAGAAGATTGTGATAAAAGTTTGTATGTTTGGATGTCACTCAATTACCCAAAAACGGCGGAAGGCATTTGGATGAAATTTGAAACACACATACATTGTTACCTGGATTGACACATAGGATAGTTTTTATCCCGGAAAAAATGTCAGGTGCCTGTGATATTAACAAATAAAGAACTACAAAATCTGAATTTCAATATAGACGGGTTTAATAGAAGCCAGTCGCCTTTTCGTGCCTAACCCATTTCATGCATTTTTGTCGCGTTAAAAATCTTGAAGTTAGTGAAATAGGGAATGAAAGTTTGTATCGAGACTAATTGATTGCTATTGCAATAATATGCTTCATCAAAATCGTTATTCCCGCGAGTAATGTACGTTCTTGTGATGGCCGATTTCACTAACTACTTCGATAAACCTTAGCGTTGCCTCGCGGGAGGCAACTGTACGAAAATAATTATAAGCTATTGTGTTAGTATAGTGAGGGTTTACTTAGCGATTGGCTAATATATTTTATATTTTATATATATTTTATATATATATTATTTTATATATATATTTATTTCAGAAGTCCTTCATAAAATTATAAAAATAATAATATTATTCTGTTAAACATAATAAATTAGTAAGAGCCTTTTAAAAATGTACAATCTGAAAAACCAAAATATTATCCTTTTAATATTGTCCTTCGAAATATTGTTTCTTGCCGCAGTCTATTTAAAAGCCTGTTAAAATAAATAAATATCATCAAGTGAAAACAACGAGGAAATTGAAGCTTTTATAAAAAAGTCAAACAAGAAATATAACAAAGTTCACTTCTAAGGTACGTGTACTTAAAAACCTTCACCAGATTTCCCGTTCTCATTTATATTTCACTAAAGATCGCCGACCTTAAGCCGTCTCATTACTTCTTGACGAACATCTTTTTAACTAAAGCCCTCTTTATACGATACAATATATCTTATCCCGGAGTTTCCCGCCTGATTTTCCTCATTTTTTATTAATCTGATTCACATTTGAGTGGTTTTAAATTGATTTTAAAAAAGAAGAGGTTCTTTATTAGAACGGTTTTTGTCTTTGTTTTTGTTAGATATTTCTTATTCTGATCTATAATATAAGTTTTTTTTGAGGTCTGTTCTATATAATAATAAACAAATAAATGCTACACACTCAACGGCCCCCATTGGGATAGTTATATCCTGTGTCGATTGTTCGGACACAATGATGACCGGAAAATATGCCTGTATGGTCAATATAAACATAGGCTAGGATTCGGTATCGAAACCGCGATATGTGGCGCTCGAGGTAGGTTCGCTACTGCTGCGTCACAACGTAAATAATAACTAAGTTGTAAAGATGAGTTTTACAAAGCATGTTATGGTAACAAGGCCTTGTTTTTTCAGCACGAACTAGCGGAAAGATTAAAAGCTATTTTCATACAAGAATATCATCAAAGCGAATATAAAAGATGTGATGATAGATGTTAAAACAGTACCCAGTAGCGTCACTCTTTATCAAACTTAGACTCGGTTTCGAGTGATAAAATTTACTTTAATAACGAATTTCAAAATGATCTAAACTCAATTTTTGAGTCGGTACGTAATTTTTCAAAAAATCGTTTGTCTAACTTTCACATCTGACAGACTACAGAATACAGAATTGACATTGACCACAAATTCAGATTTCGAGATTAAGACGATCTTACACAATGGTAATGCTGTACGCCGAATTGAAAGGGTCAGTTTTAGGGATAGGATAGGGATACAGTTTAAATGAAATTTATATTTTTTGGATTTGATTTTTTCATATTATTATAAAGAAAAACTGAAATGAAATGTATTGTGTGTACGCCTCATGTCATTGCTTTGTTTTTTACTTTATTCCAAGGTAGGTTAATTTAAAAACATTTCTGATTATGAAACTCGCAATTCAAATAAAGCCTCAATAGCTCAACGGTAGAAGAGCCGACTTCGATCCGTTAGCGCGAGAGTCGCGGGTTGGATCCTGACCCCCTTGAGCTATTGTTTTACCCACTCTTAGCGCAATAGGAATATTAGTACTGCCTTGAAAAAAAGCTTTGCTAATATTCTTAAAAAAATCAATGAAGCTAATTTGTTATTGTATATTACTATCGTGTAATAAATTCGATTTCAATTTAATTGAACTAAATTTAAAAATATGTAAGTCAAAAAATCAATCTTAAAGCTTTACTAATAACACCGTATCGTGTAAAATCATCCTAATCCGACCTCTTATAAATAATTCCACGTTCCTAAGATTAAGAGGTCCCTCGGAGACTTTTATGGAACACGGCGGGTAATAGCTACCTCGGGGGGTTTTAAAAACTCATCGCTAGAGGTCATTTCAACCCAACAGACATTCATAATCGTAACGTAAATGTTTCTGCTTCATTATATGTAAAGATTATATTAAAATTTTAATAGATTACAAAAACAAAAGCTCTCATAATTCCAAGAAGCCTTTTTATGATTTCTTAACTTACGCATTATACCGAGCTTCGTCAGAGACTCCTAAGTAAGTTGGCAAGCAAGCACACGGCCCACCTGATGGTTGGTGGTCGTTAGCCTATAAGCGCTTGCAACACCTTACATAGATCTCACTAATGCATTTCCAACAAGATATAATAGTTCTTAAACTTCATTTGGCAGTAATTTCTGTAGTTAAAGAGTCCTTAAAACTGAAACACAAAACACAGAAAGGAGTAATATACTACTGCTTTGCCGTAGAATATCTGGCAGTGTGGTGTTACCCATCAAGCCGGCCTCTTGCAATAAAAGCCTACTACCAGTAAATTCTAAATAAAGTCGCGACTGACTTACGTGCCTTCCTGATCACGGAGCCGCTGCTTTGTAACAAACAGCACTTACCCAACTGATCGTTTACCGACGAGTAAGCGAACCTGGCTATGAACATCTCAGAAATCTACGATAAAGTAACAAAATAGGTGTTTCGCTTTATATTCATATCGCCCGTCACCGGCGCCGTCCGATTTTAGCTGCTTGCACTTTGTAACTTCCATTTCCAAGCACCTACGGAACATAGCAATTTGTATGTATACTAAAATTTAAATTCATATGCGTTCCTTGCTTCAGCTTTAGCTACAAGATCTCATACATGGCACGTGCCGCGAATGGCAACTTCACAGTTATCCCTGTATACAGTATATATTAATTCAAGATTTCCTCTTAAAATTCTTACAGCGTCGGCCTTTTTGTCGTGTCAGCGTGTCGGCCATTCGATCTACTTAGCCGACATCGGTCGCCAACTAATTCAGTTTTCTTACATGATCAAAGAGGATTAAGCCACACCAATCTGTTTGCATCAATATATTTGTCTTCAATACTGATAATGTAATATTAAACCAATAAGCTTGTGGGTCTTATCGCCATTATAAACGCCCAGACCGTCACCGATTTTTGTAGAAAATAGAAGAAAACCTAAATGTCTAAAATCAAGAATTGTAATACGTCTTGAATTTTTAAGTGTGATAAGAACTACACAATTAACTGAGCGCGCGGAGTTAATTTTAACTTTGTACGTGCTTGCGGTAAAGAAAAACAGACGGAAACTCAAGTTGAGATGTTCTCAAGCGTGACGATGTCTAGTTTATTTTAACACGGTCCTTAAAAATTCACTGCTTTTTTGAATTAATTTTAGGATGTGTATATTTTATTTATGTTACTAAGTTGGCACGCAAGCATACGGCACACCTGATGATAAGCGGTTGCCGTAGCCGTAGTGAGTGCTATTCACGCGTTGCCAACCTCGAGATATTGGTTCTTAAATCTCCTTTGTCCAGTGATTTTACTAGCCTACAGTGCTCTTCAAACCGAAATACAGTAATGCCAAAGACACTACTGCTTTCCGGTAGATTATTTGATACTGTGGGGGTACCTACCTAGCCGGCCTCTTGCAATAAAAGATCTACCAGTTTGACTGATTGGAATAATCTCTGCTGAGCAGAGATTATAACAGCGGGCGATAGGTTCATCACGTCACGCCTATATAACAGCTGAGCGCAAAAATTACAACTAAGCGGTTGTAAAAAAGCGACACCTAAGAAAATAAAGGAGCTAAAATACAAAGTGAGTTCCTATAGTAATCGCAGGTTTATCTCTCCGCTCAACGTGTAACAGAGCCTTTAGTTTTTCTATTGTGTCTGATCCGATGACGGCAATAAAATACACGACAATTTTATTGAGCTAATTAATATCCTTCAATAAAATCTAATCTCAATGATACAGGACGAATTCTTCGTACGCAACCCAAAGAAACGAAGTTAGTCACAGGCTTGTAACATAACAAAATGAAGTTAGTGGGTGACTTCCGTTCGTTCCGTTGCGTTGGTGTTAGTCACACATAAATTCTTTATTTTGTATGGAAGGACCCGTCCATAATAATTATATATTAAGGCTGTGTATTTACACTTTTTTTTTTTACTCATAGAAAAATCTATTAAATATTTTCTAATCTGATTGTAATAGTGAAGGTCGTTAAAATCGTGAAGGAAATTCTGTGACTTAGTCATAGAAATTAAGTTCTTAATCTAGAGAGCAGGCCTTTTCCTTGTTGTTGCTATATAATTGGACCGGTGCCTTCAAGTTTTGTCACGAGCTCATAACATTACACTTTTTACTGACAGATTATTTTTTTTTCAGTTGCTCATATATTTTGCAATGTACATACTTAGCCTTATTGTCGCGCGAAAATCACAAAATGTAGTCAAATTATTATGTTAACCAAATTTTACAAAAATCATTTGAAAATTAGCTTTTATAAAACCAAAAACAAATTCATAAAATATATAACATCTAACGAATTGCTTACTTTGAACAAACAACAGGAGAAGCGAGCGATAATGGCCCGTATTACAATGACAATAAAGATCGTTAGTGCAACAACGACATAGAAAAACAAGCGATCATGAACTCTATTTAGATGGTAAGAAAGGTTGTACAGCTGTGTACGGGATGTACCACAAATTGTCGCTACGTGTCTCCCTCGGATGCTAATGACGGGTGATTACCAAGAGAGGGTCCATAGAATTTTGATCGAAGTTTTTGAAGCAGAAATTTGGAATGAGGAAGTTTGAAAATATGCTAAACATGTATAAAATAATGTTAGAGTACCATCAAATCTATACTCATAGCTATGGCTAAATAAACTGATATCAACTCATAAACTTAGACATTTCTTTTTTTTTTTAATCTTAGCAATGCTTTTGTCAAGGCATTACTAATATTCCTATTGCCTCTCCAAATAAGCTCGTAACTTGCGCTAGGAGTGCGTACTACAATAGTAGAAAGGGGTCAGGATCGAACCCGCGACTCTCGCGTTAACGAAGCGGAGTCAGCCATTTGGGCTATTGCTACATTTTATATTATTCTGTTTTTCACTTCAGAAACTTATTTCTAAAACCGTTCTTCTTTCGTGCGCCAATTGTAAACATATTCAGGCTATTTTTAAGCTCGTATTAGCTCTTATCATCAACACATTAACCAGCCTTAACCCTCAAAGAATTCTAATGTACCTAAAAAGACATGCTCATTCAAATCCCATTAGATGCTTTGCATGTTATATCATGGCAAGCAGCACTTCATTGTCCACTAAAAGTTATCGATTCTGTTGTTAATATAACCCGCCAACTGCCTTTTCAGCTTGCTTTCACGTGTAATGTAGCTTTAGTTCAAATCAGAGAAGCTCCAAGCAATCCCACTGCATAACTGTATTCACCATTGCTTCTTTGTGACGACGTCTGGCAACGTGCTAAATGGCGACATGGCAATATACTGTATTATCAACATTGAAAAATAATGCTACATAGGCTTTGTCATCTACCATTTTGTACACACTCTGTCCTAATAAACTTCTCCTTGACGATAACGACGACATAGCGATAAGTATGAACGCCGGAGGCCCGATTTCCACCCCCTCTTTTCCCTAAGATGTATGATTACTCCTTAATTTCGCGAAAACTGCCATTTTTTTGTAATATAAAATCTATGAAATTTTGTCTCGTTCTACATTTTAAGCCCAAAGACCGTATCAAATATAAATCATTACTTCTACGTCTAGCGGCTTAGGCTGGTACAGACTTATAAAATGATACAATACATTGAAAGTGGAATACAAAATTCGTTATTGAACTTTTATTATTTACGATGAAAGCTATTTTTCTTTAGTATTTATTTTGTGAGTTTTGTAATGAAGGAAATTTTTCGCAAACAAAATTATTTTATTTATCTTTTCTTTTTTAATATTCTAAATTGATAGAATAGATGACATCAGTTATAAAATTGGTTTGTTGCGGCTGATATCTTAAAGGACTGGACCGATTTTAACGGAACCTTCACTGGCAGATAGCTGATGTTATATAGAGTATCTCAGTTACTTTTATTTTAGAAAAATAATTAGGGTTCCATGCAATAAAAGCGAGCGGAGCAGGCGCAGCTAGTTGTATAATACAACGGCCGTTAATGTAGAAAATTGAATTCAATTGAAGTATATAACATTAATAGAAAGACAAATATAAATAAAGTCATAAATAAAATCTGTCCATAAAATAAATGACCTAAGGAGAGCTATCAGGAGTAATTTGGTAAGATTGTTCGGTCTGATCCCCTTTTATATCGCCGAGTTGATTGAGACTCGTAAAACTGACGGACTTACGAATATATATATATATATGAACGTACAGAAAGATAGTAATATAATTAGGGATGTCTCCGATCTTTATTACATAACTTATATAATAACATGTAATTCATATATCTTATACTAATATCATGAAGGTTTTTTGGTTTTTAAATTTAAGTCAAAAGAAGCAAATCTCAGCTGATGAACCAATAGGTTAGGTTAGTAAGGTTAGTATATATGTGTGTGTGAAAAACGTTCTACATAATGAAAGACTTATTATAATATTCAAGCCTTCTTTTACAAAATGGCGAAGCCGCGAGCGAAAATTAGGTATTAAATATATATTTCATGTCAAGGAAGCTATTCTTAATCAATGAATAAATATATATGACGACTTTGTGGCGCAGCGGTAGCACTTGCCTTAAGAGCCACAGGCCTAGGGTTCGATAACCGCTCGGAGCAGATGTTTGCATTTACCATACAGGCATTTTTTCGGGTCTGGGTGTGTTTGTCCTTGTCATTGTGTCAATGTTTCCGGACGCCCGATACAGGACATATCTATCCTAATGGTTGAGTATGTAGCGTTTATTTATTTACACCTCAACAGAATGCTAATATAAGCTCCATATATTTTAAATAGAGATAGCGATATAAACAACAAACAAACAATCATACATCGCCCCATTTAACGCCAATGGTTAAAAGACCCTCGTAATATAATTTAGAATGCCCCTTCTCCATAATTGCCCCTCTTATGTAATTAGCTCTCGACTTCTGCAAAGCTTAGTTGTAATTGAATTACAGCAAATACATTACGAGTATGACTTTAATTGATATGACATGAACGTTACAAGAGGCTTTAAAGTGACGGTTAAATTTAACGCATTAATTTTATATCTCGTTTAAGAAATTAATCCTTTTAAGTACCTCGGAGGACCGTTGTGGCTTGTTGGTAGCGTTGCCTTAAGTCTCTACGGTTCCCGCTATGGCCACATATTTTTATTAATGTTATAAATATCTGTCGCGGCATGGGCGTTTGTCCTTGTGGGTCTCCCCACCGTGCCTTGTAGAACCCTTTCAGCTGTCGGTCCCGATTGTTATAACATCTAGTAATAACCGTTGACTCTTGATAAGTAATTTGCTCTAATCCAATGAATTACTGGTTCGTTCTGAGAGTTGTGGAAGTCAGATTGGCAATCAGTCTGTGTAAAAACTAGTAATCTGTCAAATCGGATAAGATTAATCAGCAGACTGTGAATATGGAATGTCACGGAATCGTTTTCAGCTCGATAGATAATTGTATTTACCATATAGGCATATGTTCCAGTCTGGATGTGCTTGTGCTAATGTTGTGTGTGTTCCTCCACAGGATATTACTGTAGTGTTGAGTGTGTAGCGTTTATTTATTTATTATCATATCAGCATTTGCCATAGTTATTAGAGATTCAGAACTCTCGAAAGATATGCCATAACAGTCTATTCTCTGCCGTCTTCACTCAGCCAATACTACATACAATCTTCTAAGAAGGTCAAACCCTAGATCAGACAATTGTTTTCAATCTTGGTTCCAGAACTCATATCAGAACTACTTATAGTTAGTTAGGCCTCCGAAATTCTTTAGTATATTTATACAAATTATTAAACTATTGTACTGAAACGGTACCAACGACATTCTATTTATAAGTATCTGACCTTTCTTCTTGACTGGGCGGTATAATAGAAACCGTAAAAGTGTCTGCCTACAGTTAATAATCAAAGAATAAGTGCATCTATAAAATAATAATAAAAACTCCAAATCTGATGTATAATGTTATTTTTGACAAAAACCTTAAAATACTCAATTTTATTGGAACTTAAGAGCGCAAATATACTCTTCCAAATCCCTAAATTGTATCAAAATTCATTTGAAAAAGGTGACGAGAAATAGACAAAGGCAGAATAGTCAGACTTTGAGATTGTACAGTTTTATATAAATCACGATTTCGCTGAAAAACTACGCAATAACTTTTTTAAGTCGTCATGACTTAGCTGGCAAACAAGCACACGGTCCCCCTATTGGTAAGCAGCCACCGCAACCTATGAACGCGCGCGACACTTGAAGTATCACATGCGCGTTGCCATCCCGAGGATAGGAGAGAGGAGATGAGAAGGAAAAAGGAAGGAACAGGGAAGTGGTAGATTAGAAAATTTAAAAATAAATAAATAATAAATAAATAAATGAGGCCTGCAGCGCTCTCACTCATCACACGAAATGCAACAGAATCTACTTATGTGGGCAGTAAGTACTTCCCCGATCGAAAAATAAAAATATAGTAACAATAAATAAAAACACACTTTATTTGGCAAAATACCACTAATATCATAAAATAGATTTTATCAGCGACGTTTTCAGACGGAAGCGGATTTACATTAATGTATTCATACCGGGGTGCATAACAAGCAGAGAAGGAAAAACCTCCTCGTAATTACGACGACAGATCAAGAGTATTGCGGGATTTGATGGTCTTGTCTTTATTTGGATTCTTAGAATTCCAGCTTAAACCCTATTTTTGTGTGTAGGTCTCACTGGTCGGCCTCTCCAACCAGTCAAGGCTAATGAATTTAATATCGAGGTGATTTCTTTTCCCACTAACAAAATTAATTATATAGTAATTTTTGGTCCATGTATAAAAAAATTGCAACTTGACAAATGCCCAAGACGGTTCATATATCCCATATGAACCGTCTATCATAACCTCTAATTAATTTAGTTACTAATGCATTGTAGAAACTAAAAGGTTCCGCAGCTTGATGAGGAAGAATCTTTATAACTTTTTCTCTTGTTTGCCATGGTACTCTGATCTGTTAGGATATATTCGGAAAAATTGTTTTGACATGTGGTCTGAATACTTCGATGAAAGATCCTTAACCAAAGGTATATGGTACAAAACTATCCAGCCTAGGCTCTTTGGGTCACCATGGTTTGATAAAGGCAATCTGAAACGTGAGGATATTGTTATCTCTTTGAGGCTCCGTTCTGGACATATGCCACTTAATAATTTTGGCTTCATGATGAGGAAGGTAACTACGTCTGATTGTGTTTTATGTGGTATTTTAGAGGATGTTTATCACATTTTGCAGGAGTGTGAACGAGCAAAATTAGAAAGACATGTCACCTTTGGTCAACGTTCATATAACTTAGGTTTTTACAATTCTATTTTAGCCTTCCCATTATCAGAAAGGGCTAAATTGCTTTATAGTTTAATTAAACTAATTCTTAAACGTAGGAATATGTAATTTGTGTTTTCTATTCGTTACTATATATAAAATTTTATTAGTTTAAGTTCAGTTATGTTATGTGTTGTTGATTGATTAATTTGTATGTTACTACGAGGGTGACATATTCACTTTGTGAAAAAACCCTTTATAATAAATAAAGAATTAAAAAAAAAAAAAAAAAAAAAAATCTTTATAACTTTAAATATTAAGTTATAAATCATTAAATTTGCATATTAAAAAAAAACAAAGTTAGGGGAAAACTTAAATTTAAAATTTGTAGACCTGTGTTCTTCAAAATAAATATAGTTGACAGTTCTTTTGACTTTCTACAAGCTCATTTTTTTTAGTTATTTAAAGGTTCAAAATTTTGAGAGGAGACGCCATTTTTATGACTTTAATTTTTAATATATCGAAGAAATAATAAGGGTTCCGTTTTTGCCATTTGGCTACGGAACCCTAATAACTAAGGATTACCCAACATTTTCTTTATTCAATTGAACAATTGTTTCTAATTCTAAACAAAGCTTGACCTCTACTCCAAATCTGTGGCTCGACCTGTCACCTTATGTTCACAGAGAGCTCTTAATAAAGATTTTTGTTTACACAGCGGGTTTCATTGGAGAAATAAAAGGATATTGCTTTTAGAAAGTAATTTATATTATTAATAAAAGTGTGTATTTTACCAAAAACTACCTACGCCCGCGGCTCGGCTCCCGTGGTGTACCGATTTTTCTTTATTGCTACGGAACTCTAATTCTTTTTCTAAAATAAAAGTAGCTACTACCTAAGATAATCCTTCTAACATCAGCTATTTGCCAATGAAAAATCAATTAAAATCGAGCTAGCCGCTTCAAAGATTCGATGAAACAAACAGGACCAAAAAATTTTGAAAATTGATTTTTTATGTATGTTCCGTATATACTTTTATATGCATCTAGTGAAAAGCTGTTAATTTGGAATTACAAAAAGACACTGCAATTTTATTTATTTGTATTGTATAGATAATTTTTACTTTCGAGAACATTACTGAAATATGGTATATTGTTACGGAGAACCTTATCACAGGGGAATAAGGTTCAAAATCGTAATCTCTTTGTTTATTTCCTTGACCGTCGCGTGGGCTCTTAAAGATGTATACTCGAAACATGTAGTAGTTTCGCGGACGGAACTTTCTCGAACTCGTGTTCTGCGTTATATAAGCGATCCGGCGCGTCGGCTGATTCATTCGGTTCTGAGCTACGAGCGAAGAAACTACAAGTGATACCAGTGAACAATTGCGATAATTAGTGGCCTCGGCTATTCTTTTGGACTGTTATTGACCTGCGTTTTGGACCTGTGATTTGTGAAGTTCTGTGTGTAATCTAGACCTCAATAAAGTCTTATTTAGAGCCATCAGGTGTTTGTTTCCAAATCACCGAACCCCAGCCCGTAACAATATAATAAATCATAATAGGTATTGGGGCCGGATATTTTAAATAATACATTATTTACAATATAATTGTAAAGCGATAATTAAAAGGCAAAAGATTTATACGTTTTACTCTGGTTTCCCAGAGTTAAAACGATTAATTACAAGCTAGTGTTAAATATTGCTGAGTCATTTAAATTGTATGCGATATTGTGTTACATTATGACTCTAAAATGTAATTTTAACTCGAATATAATATTAATTAAAATTAGGCTTCATTCAATAATGAGATTTCCGATATTTGAAAACTTTCATTATTAAATTTTATTATTTTCATTACAAACTATAATTATACCAGAAAGATGGTAAACTAGCATACAACCTTCCTGACAGTAAGCGATCACTATAGGTTGAGGATATGTATAGAGAAAGCAATACCAGAACCATCACATAAATACAGCTTGTGGTAAGTCTTTTATTGCAAGAGGCCAGCTAGGTAGGTACCACCGCAGTGTCAGATATTCTACCGCAAAGTAGTGTGTTTTGGTTTGAAAGAGACTGTAGGTAGTGAAGTTACTGGATGACCAATTAAACCAATACCTCAATAACGCATAATGCATGAGTGACAGCTACAAATGAATGGTATTGCAAGCGCTCATAGGCTACGACAACCATTTACCATCAGGTTGGCTTCATGCTTGCTTACCTACTTAGTTGGATAAAAAAAACCGAGAGGTAGAAAGGAGGGCGTAGGTTGAGTTATACAAAGAACAGAGCAAGCATTACAAATACGAGGACAAAAAATGTGCTACGATAATGCTACGAGTGCTACGATAACGCTACAAGTGCTACGAAACAGAACAAATGGATTCCAAGTTTACAGTAATACAACTGATATATTATGACTGTCATCAAACAATGCCTTAATGTGGTTTATCACTATGATGTCATTAAAATTAATTATGGTAAATAATTTTTAAAAGGCTAACCACTGAACCAATTTTGATGTATTTTGGTATAGATATAGATGGGACTATGGAGACGGTTATACTTTCTGTCGTGAAAACAAAACTTGACAGAGGTGATATAGGAGATGATTGTACGGGGAAGTAAATACTTCTATCTAATTATAAGTTAGTCTACTATTAAAAAAAATTCAAAAGCAGGCAAAAGTATTCAAGAACCTAATATCTAAATTTATGTTTTTTATATTTATTAAAACATCTAAAATTCAAAGGTTGTTTTATGACCTATTTTCAGATGTAAATAAAAATATTACTGCGTCGAGATGAAAAGGGAATAAACCGAATTCATATTAATATTAATGAGCCTACCTGACTAATGACCTCCGGAAAACAAGACAATGTTTACAAAACGACGACGGCTCACCGAGATATTATTATATTTAAAGCTTTCATATTTCAATATTTATTTAAGTATTTATTGAAGAACCATACCCTACTGTACTTTAAAACATCATATGTTTTACTGGCGGTAGGTCTTTTCTTGCAAGAGGCCAGCTAGGTAGGTACCACAGCAGTGTCAAATATTCTACCGCAAAGCAGTAATGTCTTTGGCATTACTGTGTTTCGGTTCGAAGGCCACCGTAGGCTTGTGAACTTACTGGGCAAAGGAGATTTAAGAACCAATATCTCTCGTTGGAAAAATGTGAGTGACGCCTACAAATGAATGATGTTGCAAGCGCTTGAGTGCTAGGCTACGGCAACCGCTTAACATAAGATGGGCCTTGTGCTGGCTTGCTAACTTAGTAACATAAAAAAAAACAACATAAGCCTGATCTTTCTCATGTTTATTCTCAGGTTTGTGATAAATCTTATAAAGATACTGCACTGCCCATAGAAATCAAATAAGGTACTAGAAGTCGAATATTGACGTGACCTTAACGCCATCATTATGACTTATGAGCCACGAGCGGTGCGTTCCTACCGTAGGAACCTACCCTTTCAGGTTCCGAAATAAGTTTCTACAATAACGACCAGCAAATGACTACCAAAGGACGAATTAAAGTTATTATTATTGCATGCGTCACTGTAATAAAAAAATTAATATAAAGTTACGACTTTGATTTACCTGTAAAATTCATTACATTTGGACAAAAATAATTTATATCCACGATAAAAACATCCGAATTTCGTTGGGAAGTTTTAAAATACGCGCTTGTTTGTTTCCATTGTGAGATGAATGATGGTTTCCGTTCGCATGGATTGCAGTACATTTTGCACTTTTATTAAGCAAATTGTATTGAATTTGAAACTTTATGTAGTTGTAATTAAGGTTTACTTTGCATTGAATATTTTACTATTTTGAGTAACTTTTAAATGTAAAAGACCCGTCATTGAATTTTGATCTCTATATCGCTATTCCCAAAGTCTGTAATAAAAGGTTGTGTTTAAAAATTTTGTGTGATGAAGATGTGTTTAAGGAATATGAAGCTTACGTCTTTACATATAAAGTATATGATTTCACGTAGGCGTTAGATAAACGATTTTATTTACCGAATAACTTTGCTGTTTAATATTCAGGTTGAGTTTTCGTCTAGGGATGTTTTAGATGGAGTCTACACTAGTTTGCGACGAAGGCTCTGGTTGCCTATTGATTTGGTTTAACCCCTCTATTCATTAAATACACAGACATAATATATATGTTTACATATAACAAGCTAGACTCAAAGTTCCGTCTGTATACCACAATCTCGAACTTACTCCTTTAAAATTTACGTAAAATTCTATTTATAATTAAAATTGTAATAAAAAATATGTATTTAAATATTATTAATGCTGTTGTTATCATTCCTGTTTCTCTCGAAGTATTTAGTTTGTGTTAGAAGTGGGTATGAAAATAGACTAAGGGACTCAGGATCGAACACACAACTCACGTTATAACATACTCGGCCCTTTACCTTTCTTCGAAAAAAAAAGGCTATCAAGTAGTTGGTAAATCGAGTCAAGAGCTACCAATCAATTGTTGTGACTGAGGTTAAAGGTTATTGCTGAATAATATTACATCAGAGAAAACCCTTTAACAAATCATAACCTTTATTATTAGATTAGTATTGTATGAAAATAAAATACATTCTTGTCGATTTCTCGACTCAAACTAAAAATATCACAGAATATATTTTGTCAATAAGTTCAATTGTTAAGAGGGACGCGTCCGGATCAATGGCTATCCCGTTTTCCTTTATTTCTGTTTCAGTAGCTCGGGTACGGCTTCGATAACTGGGTCAAGGAATTTGGGGAAGAATTAATTAAGTCGGATTTTTGGTATTCACGTAATTTTTGGATGATCTTAGTAATTAGATTTCTGAGATAATAAATTTTCTGGACCAACGGTCACAAATTATAAAATTGATAACCGCTCAGATCAGGCGTAATGGCAGTTAGCTTCGGTCCTTTTATCGGGGGTTTTATTTCCGATGGGCCCAGATGCTCTGACCTGATTCAGCCAGATTGCAAACCTTGTGGGCTACCTCACTGGACCATAGGAAAAACTTAATTAATTTTAATAAAGTGCTAAACTAGACTACTAATCTCCATTTTTGTCGGAGAGCACTTTATTAAAATTAATTGTCGACATAAATATTAAATTTTAAAACATTGATGTCATTTTAAAAGATAACAGCTTGAATCTCTTGTCGACATAATTATAGTGATACATTATATATCTTAATCGGTATAACCTCTGTATTGTATCGAGCAGGTAACATTTGATCTACAAACAATTACTACAACGAAACAAGCAATCAGTAGAATCAATGAATCGAAATCGTAACTGCAATTGTAACGTGCCTTTGTATGAAACGAACGAAACAAAGTCATTATTACGAACGGCTTTGTACAGGAGCACAAACGTAAGGGCGTGGGCCCACCGCTGCAACGGAAAGGCTGCGTATGTGTTAGCTTGGCTTTGAAAAACAATGTTGTAGTGTAACCCCGATGGAATTTCACCATCGGACATCGCGACAAAACTCGAAATTCCACCCTCACCACCTCGATGTTTGGATATCCACAAGAGGGCGATTTAAAAGACATTTTCTTTCGAACTGGGAACAGAAGAGCCTATTATTTCCTTTAAAGGTCGACAACGCAACCGCATGCCCTCTGGTGTTGCAGATGTTCATAGGCGGCGGTGATCAACACAACAGGTGAGCCTCCTGCCCGTTTCCCCCTCTTACATAAAAAAAAACCACGAACACGCTACGCACGTAATAAAGAGAGACGGAATGGATGGGGATGATGTTAAAATGCGTGCATCGCATTTACCGCAGTGGAAACATAGACTCACGTTGTCAAACAAACGAACCCTTGCAACTAACATGCGTCGAGTGGCCGTGCACAGTGTGTGCAGTGGGCTGTGCCTTTAAATGACCGTTCAGCGTAGCCACGTCGTTTGTGCGACGTACGAGGTATATTTGATGTTCTAACCATAATGTTAACATAACAATAATAATGGATACTCGTTACACGGCACAACACAGTAGAGTTTGTCTTATGTAGGTCATTTCCCATCGAAGTTGATATTTTTGTTTGTAAAGGTATTGTTTGTCTGATGTGAATACTATTATTTGTATTATCTATATTATTGATCTCATGAACTTTAAAATAACACAAGTAAGAGGAAACAACCATAAATATATCCAAACACATACACGAAAACAAGTATAACTACCCAGACAGGGACACTTCAATGGTCTTTATGGTCTATATAAACAACTCAAACCCGTAACCTCGATGCAAATAATCGTCAAACAACTATACTTTTCAGTTTGCACTGAAAGATAAAAGTTCTACCAGCTGTGTAAATTATACAACGATTGCTCGACGGTAAAGACATGTAAATAGCGGAGATCTAAACTGGCTACCCCAGCCCAACACAGCTCCTATCACACGCATGCTGTCGACCTGAGGGTGAGAAGACGTGATAGGCAAAGAATAAAAGGCGTAGGCGGAGTCCGAGGGCGGACCTCTAAGGTCAAACTCATCAAACTAAAAAGTAAAGCTGTAATTTTTGACGTCGATTTTGTTTGTAGTAGTAATTATCCAGTCATACTATAAATAAAATTGAACCCACGCGAGTAGTGCCGAAGGCAATACAAAGAAAATAAGTATACTATTTATAAATTTTCTTTAATGATACAAATACAATTGGATAAAAATTTTAATATAAATTCCGTTCAGTTGAATCTCAAAGAATATTAAAGTTAAAAGAAATAAATCAAAAGTAAAGTATTGAATAATACTTATTGTGAACCAATAAATATGTCAGCGACAGATCTCTTCAAAGCAACTCCATCACTATAACAATAGCTTTGGAACTATTATTGCTTACGTCTATAGTCACTGGTATCATGCAGTATATACGCTCTTTATTGTAATATGAACCGTGTTACGATGGTTATAAGATAGCAATTAGCCTGCTCGGGTCTCGAATTGTAATTGTGCAATAAATGCAGGAGCTGTTGTTTGAAACTGCAATTAAAATTATACCAGTCTTGATACACAGATACGCTTGCGGGAATAACGTTTATAGCTCACTATATATTTGTTAATTTGATTTAATTAATAGGAAGATAGGTAAAATTTACTGTATAGCGACTGTATCCGTAGATACGTTCATGTGGACTGTAGTGTTATTAATAAAGGTGCATTACCGACCTTAAAAACGCTACTGATATGTGCTGGCTGATCTCGAAACGCGGATTACGTGCAGTCAATTCACAAGTTTTTCACCAATGTACTAGTGGTAGCTAACCAGGTAACCATTTAAACCCCCTTTTTTGGTGACAGGGAGGAAATCTGCTACCACATGACCGGTTTCCTGGAGAAGAAGGACGTTATGTGGGGTTCCGTGACAAGAAGGTAACGTCGTGGGGATCCACTAAAACCACAACTATCAAGGGATTGCCACTAGGAAATTATATGTCTTAGAATTTATTCTACAATATGTAGATTTCTTCAATATGATTTCCTTCACACTATGGCACGAGGTAAGTTTGATTGAAGATTGAAACACAAAATAAGCACTTGAAGACTCAGAGGTGTTCGTTCTATCCCTTGGGCCATCTCGGCTTAAAGGCTTTCTAGTTGCTAATGTAGTCGATCATCATGAAATGTTTAACGTTACCTCTAATCCAGAAAAAAGTTTGATCATCATTTTTAAGTCGAAGAAAAATATAACGAAATAGATTAGACAGTAATCAATTTATGGCCGTTGTGTATCTCCTTCATAAACTCGAACAAGCCGAGTGACCTCACGGTAGTGCCGGCTGAAGTGGCTTCGGAGCGAGCTCACAAAGGGCCCTAATGAACGACACACTGCGCCGTGACCGCAATAACACGTGCTACGGGGGACGTAGTTAAGTGGACACACGGAGGGTTACTGGTGAAAAGTTTAAATGATTTAATGGAGATGCAATTAGGTTTCGGTATTCGGGAAAAGTTATTCATGTTTTATGAGTTAGATGGAGACTTAAGTCGAAATGGTCAGTTTGTTTAGTATTTCGTTACGTCCCTACGTGTCGCTGACTTTGGTAAATGGGTGAGTGGGTTTGTGTTGTGATTAAAGTGAATGTGTGGTTTTGTAATTAATTAATTGATAAAAGAACAATATAAATGAGTTAAAGTTTTCCGAATAAATTTAATATGACTATTCTCTCATGAAACAAGTAATACAAAATAATTTTTAGGAAAACCGACCGACCGACCTTTTAAATAAATATTTTCTTTACAACAGTCAGAAAAACATAGCCAAATATAGATATAGAGCTCGGAGCAGAAGTGTGTATTGATCTTACAAAATCTGTTTTGTTCGCCTCCCTGTGCCTCGGAGAGCACGTCAACCAGTCAGCCCCTGTTGTTACCATAACATCTGATAATAATCCTTATGTCTTGATAAGAAATTTGCTCTTATCCAATGAGTTACTGGTTTTCCTTGCGGAGTTCAGATGGCAATCGCTCTGTGTAAAAACTAGTATCCTGTCAAATCCAGATAAGAATATTAAGCAGACCCTGGGTAAAGTACCAGGATAATGCTAGGAAGAAGAAGATTTTTTCGTTTGTTTTGTATAAAACTGTTTGGATTAAAACTGTGGGGCTATTGAATGCTTAATAAAGTTTTGCAATTGCCACTATAGTATTTACGGCATTAGAATGAATGCCGTTAGTATAAAACAAATCAACCTTAACTAGGTTAGGTAATCAGTACCGAGGGCAGGAACATAAACATGAGTCTGGCTACTATCTGAAACGAGCTACAATCAATATTTGAACTATTACTCACTACTCGTTAGATGTATGGGTAGTGGTTAGTAGTGGGAGGCAGTTAGTTATCAGTTTGATAACAGCCGGGATAAAGTTTTTACCCTCCGATATAGGTAACCAAAGGATGTTTAAGTAAAATTTACTGCCACAGTACATCCATAGACTAACCCAGAATTAGGCCTCTTTTTTTATGTTAGAAGTTGGCAAACAAGCATACGGCCCACCTGATGGTAAGTGGCTGCCGCAGCCTATGAGCGCTTGCAGCACCATTAGTAGGTGCCACTCACGCGTTGCCAACCTCGAGATATTAGTTCTTAAATCTCGTTCGCCCAGTAATTTCACTAGCGTACAATGCCCTTCAAACCGGAACACAGTAGTGCCTAAACACTACTATTTGGCGGCAGAATATTGGACACTGCGGTACCTACCTAGCCGGCCTCTTGCAACAAAGACCTACCACCAGTGTGACTGATTGCACTGGTGGAATAATCTCTGTTGTGACAGAGGTTATCCCAACAGCGGGCGATGGGGTCGTCACATCTCGACGCCTTTAAACATCCCGACGCCTTTTGGAGAAGGACCAATCGCTCCGGGTCGATTTCATTTTCAAAATCAAATACGCGTGCGATGTCAATCAAAAACGGTAGGTGACGTGATATTTCGAAGGTTATTTCAATTTTCATACATTTCTGAATCTAATAGATAATTAAATATGACTCTGTCTAGGCCTTCAGGTCTAAAGTTGCTTATCACACTTTTTTATATCAGAGGAGGGTGTAAAGTGATCACCGCCGCCCAGGAAGATCTGAAACACCAAAGGGCATTAAGGTGCGTTGCCGACCTTTAATAAAGGAATAGGCTCTTCTCTTGAAGGTTCCCAAGTCGTATCGATTCGGAAAGACCGCCGGTAGAAGCTGGTTCCACAGAGTGGTTGTGTGAGGAAGAAAATGCCTTCTGAATCGTGCTATAGTGAATTCCCAGACATCTATCATCGGGCATTTATCAGTGACTGCCCTTGACTAGAAAAGTTTAACTAAGATAGTAGATTAACTAAGAATGTGGCAGTGAATTTATTAAATGCATAATTCATACATAAAAGTCTCGTGAAAGTCGATAAATAGTTTTTAACAAAATTAAACCGTGAGTACGCTACGAGTAGGTAAAGAATCTTATAATTGGAGTTGCAATCTTAAACGGATTCAAAATCTTTTTGTCAATTTTCCTTTCATAAGACAAAAATCGTTGACAACTTATCAAATTTCGCTTTCGTATTTACATCACAATATAATTGTTTATTATTTATTAGGAAATCCTCGTCAACAGGATCGGGTCGCTGCGAGATAAGACGAAGAGCCTTGCAGAGAATAATGAACTGCCGACGAGATACCCCTCGGTTATAATTTTGATACAAGCTCTCGAGATTAGACAAAATAATTTCGCAGATTTTTCTCTGACAAAAGATTTTATGAAACACCAAAATCATCTTGTTAATTTTGTATTACAGCTCCAGGAAGCTACATTCTTTGTTATATTGAAATATTCTGTCCTTTATAACCGTTTTTTTTTAAACATCATTAATGACAAAGAAAGAGATCGCATGCTTGATCAAAAGCAGTGACCGAAGTTTTCAAACAACAATAAAGGCATTCTTCTTATCGAGTGGTTAGTGGCCAACCTAGTATCAGAGTTGTTCAGGTCGCCCGTATAGGCCTCTGACTTGACTTATCGACTGTTGTCAAATTTTGAACAGCCGGGACCAACTTTTTACGTGCCCGCCGAAGCACGGAGACGCTCGGTTGATATACAACTATGCGATCACCCATCCAGTGACTGACCGCGCCTAAAGTTGCTAAACCTACTGATCGTTTACCGATCAGTGAGTGCACTGTAATAAAGGCATTAATATACGTGCATTCCAATTGAGATGATGGGTGGGTGAGTGAGATTAGGAAGGATGGGGAAAACTTAAAAGAATACTGGGCTAGTTCGAGCTCTGGAAACCTAAATCATTAAGTGAAAGGCAAGAGTACGAATGCAGCTACACAATCATAGCGATATTCTTCGTACTTTCTTAATAGTACCTCCTCTCGAGACGATATAATTATATGTGCCTTTGAAAAATAATTGGATTTCCTCTTCGCTTTTGTTCCCATATTGCTATACATAAATAAAAAAAACAAACCCCCTTTATTGAATTTACCGAGCCGTTTAAAATATAAAGAAAAACGGGCTGTTTTATGTGCGCTATTTAGTTTGTAGAACATGCCTTTAGTTTAAAATCTATTACAAGCTATGATGACAACTCTTCTTCTTCTTCTTAACAATATTCCGGGTATCATACGAGTATTTACCCAGGGTCTGCTTATTACTTTTGCCCGGATTTTTGCACAGAGCGATTGTCACGTGACCTAAGCCCTAAGAGCAAGTCAGTAATCTTATTGGATAAGAGAAGTTTACTTATTAAGAGTTATCGATTATTATCAGACGTTATGTAACAACAATTGAGATCTTCAGCTTAATGTTCTCTCCGAGGCTCGATGGGGAGACCAACAAACCCAAACCGATACAGATATTGGTAAGATCAATCCAAACATCGAGGTTAAAGGCAGACTCGCTACCCACAACGCCACTACAGAGTCTATTATGACAACTCATCGTTTCTAAACAAAGGAATCTAACGAAAGCAGCTTAGCTTCTTACTGTGGCCTATATTCTCTAACAGCCGTTCACCATTCGTTGCTGTCTGTTAAGAAGAGTCCAGGTGTAGAGAGTTGAGGAGGAAATATAAAGATCAAATAGGATGGAGTTTTGGCATCTACCACTTACATTCTTAAAACGAAATAACAGTACCTCCCCGTCGTGCAGTTACTGATGATAGCCCTTTAGTTGCCAGAGGCAGGCTAGGTAGGTAACACCACCGGGTATTCAGTAAAGCAGTAATTTGTTTTGCACTACTGTGTTTCGGTTTAAAGGAAACTGTAGTTAGTGAAATTAGTTGACAAAAGAGATTTTTATTTTTATTTTATTTATTTTATTTATTTAGATTACCAACAAAGTACTCACTAAAAATAGAATAGACTCATTTAAAAATAACAATGTAAGCAGTACCTTAATTATAGGTAATAACGACAAGTAACATGCAACAAACAATTAAGAATAAGGTAAAAAAATATAAAAAGGTGTGTTCTTCTTTAAACATGGATAATGCAAGACAATAAGCAAAACAATAAGCAAAACAATAAAGATTTGAAAACCTTGCAAGCGCTCATAAGGGGGTCGTATGCTTGCATGCCAATTTAGCAACATAAAAAACTAAACTCCAAACTTCACACACATAAAATAATTGCTGACGCTTCTGTCCTTTAAAACGGTAAATCTATTAAATATATCGTTTTATCTATAATTATATAATAGCAAAGCCATATGAAATAAGTTAATAGCTGAGAGCACAGCGCTTATGTTAGGATTTCATTACATACATACGCTGTATAGTCCCTGCGCAGTAATTACAGTGGTTGTATTGAAACCGCAGCTATAACTGAAGTAACGCGGCGTGAACAGCTCCTAATGCGACGTGCGCCACGTGGCTTGTGAAATAATTCAATTGCATCACAAAAGCTCATAAGCGCGTTAGCTAACTTGAATATGGAATTTTGGACAACGGAAAATTTCAATATTACATTTTATTAAGTAATTAATTTAATACTATAATTTTATTAATTAATTAACAGGTACTTTTTCATCATTATATTTTATTTGAAAACAGTCATTTTTTCTGAAAGAAATAAATGCTGTTAGCACTAGCCTTGACCGGGTGGTGGTGGGTGGCTAAATAAATTTTGAATAATTAACGATGTTGTGGCGCAACGTAAACTTCTTAAGCGCCATAGATTGCGGGTTCGATTCGCGCTGCAAGCAGATGTTTGTATTGACCATACAGGCATGTTTTCCAGCCTGGGTGGTATTTGGTCTTATGTATGTTTCCGGACTCCTCCACACAGGATATAACTGTCCTAATGCCCCCATCAGGGGGCTGTTGTGTGTCATGTTTATTTATTTAATAATATTCGCACAGCGCCTTCAACGTTTGTAACTGTAATATTATAGTATACTAGCGGGCCCGGCAGACGTTGTCCTGCCCGAAAAAATCTGGGACCCGCTAGCAACGCCGTCTACCCGACTCTAGAAGTGACACCGGTGAAAGTTGTTGATTTACTAATATGGCTATTAAAAATAGGGGTTGATGGTAGGGTGAAAATTTAGGGTTGTATATATTTTTAACACCCCACCACTTTTAACATTTAGGGGTTTGAAAACTAGATAATAGCCGATTCTGAGACTTATTGAATATGCATATAAAATTTCATAAACGTGCAAGACGTTTCGTCTTTCAAACCAGTTCGGAGGAGTGTGGTAACTAACATTGTGACACGAGAATTTTATATATAAGAATTATTTTTCAGGTCAGTATTATTTTAGGCCGGAGCAATGATCAGCAATTAATAGAAATGGGCAGACCAAAAAAAAGTGAACATTATTATTTCAATGGTTGCGCATACAGGGCAACAAAAATTTAGCAATTCAAAAATAATAATTTGATGGTAAATTAAAAATGTCCTTATTAAAACAATTTTATATCTGCATTTAGTCTTAGATGTGCGGAGATGAAACCATTATTACTCAATTACATCGGCTTCAAGGAATTGTTTCATTAGGTACTGTTGCGTTTCGTGCGATGAGTAAGAGCGCCGGAGGCCCCTACCTCCTAGCCCTTGGGTGCAAAGTCCAAGTGATACTTCAGGTATCGCCCGCGTTCATAGGTTGCAGTGAGTGCTTACCATCAGGTGGAACGTGTTCTTGTTTGCCAACCGTCACGAAACAAAAAAATCAACCGTGTCAATATGTTTGAAATCTCTTGATCATGAGAAAGTACCTATCATTAACCTAATCAATTGCAAAGTGTGTTCTGAACAAACAAGACAAGAAAACAGCTTACAGTTAATTTAATAAAAAGCTGTAATAGTACCAATTTCACTACAAAATAAAAATATCGAAGAAAAATGTTATACTTTTTTATAGTTAAATTAATATAGTCCATTTATATTAATAACATTGGAAGAACTAAATAAATATCAATTTCACTGCTCCATCGATTACTTGGATGGAACAATCGTCTGCGTAAACACGACGATATTGGAAAATTTAAAAACGATTGTAAAACGGTTACAATCCAGGAATCGTTTGCCGACAGAGCTGCTCCCGATGCGGCATCCGATAATTGACGAACCGGGAAACAAAACCTATATATATAAGCTATCGCTGTCTAAAAGAACTCCAATTATAAATAAAAAATTAGCAGCCAAGCGCGTTGCGCAGCTTGGTTATGAATTATCTTAAGGGCCTTAAAAATAATAATGAATTAAAATCGACCGCAAAAATAAGTGGGTAATTTCATAGTAATTATTACAAATAGTATGAAAAACAAAGTTATATGAAAAACTTAGATATCTTTTAAATTTGTAAACCTATCTTCTTCAAACTAAGTGCGGTTGAAATTTCATTTGATTTCCTACATGGAAAAATTTCTGTAGAATTTTAAATACTATAGTTCAAAAGTTAGAGGGGAGGGGGGAGGACACAATTTTTATGACTACTGACTTAATGAAAAAAGCCAAAACGAAACCTCCTTATCCTTTTGAAAGACGTGTCCAAAGATATCTCACACGTTGTCATATGTTGAAATTTTTTTTTCAATCCTCAGTTACATGTGTGGACTGCTACCCTTAATTCTTATATATTTTAAGATTTCATTACAGAATCGTTGTGCGGTTCATAGAATAGTTGAAATAGACGGACAGACGGACATGACGAAACTATAAGGGTTCCGTTTTTGCCCTTTGGCGACGGTACCCTAAAAACGCTACATACTACAAACGTCAATTCAAAATAATAAAGGTCAAGTGCTTCTCTTATGTATTTGGTAAAAATCAATTTTTCATAATTTTCTTGTTGTCATGTCTTTAGTAGTCAACCAAGTGGCAGAAAAAGAGTTGTTAGGCCACCCGTTTCTTATAACTTATGGTCCGACGTTTGACGTCCTCTCTGCTTCAGATATGCTCTGCTCAAATACCACTTTTCGGGCACCAATCCATGGACTGACGGAGCCTCAAAGCTAATTACCTTTAAGCTGTAACTTTTTTGACACATCAATCTACACACGGCAGACACTGGATCGAAACAATAGGCAAACTCCCTTATCCGAATTTGGTAGAGCCAAATTGGTCATTTCGGTCGGAAGCAATTGTGATGTTGTTTATTCGAATTGTTCAACGATACGGCCCATTTGTTGCGCCCTTAGTATTATTCTGAAAGGGTTGATTGCTACCTGATGATAAAGGATTGTAAGGTCAACCTTGTTACCATAATCGCTTCGGGGTATATTATCTTTTATCAATCGAACGCTTCGGGTTTCGGTCGTAAAATTTTGTGTCCAATAAAGATAACATGATGTCTGTATCTGAATATAAGGCTCTTTTCAACCAAAATGGCTTTTTAAATATATTTACAAAAGTCTAATACATGTTCAATTATTTATTTTTAAATGATTTCTTCCAAACTTATTTTTTATTAGATTACATTACGTGAAACTTTCACGATCTTTTCATCAATTTAGTAATTTTTTTTATTTGAATAGAAAAAGCTTCTTTGATACTCCCATATAATGTTACGATAGTAAGATTAAGAATTCTAGAAATATAGAAAGTCATACATTTTATCTATGTACTTATTTATAATTATAATTTTTCTAAAACAGTCCTTTAATGAAATTCATTGAAATACAAATTAATTATTTCTTTTCGACTTTCAAACAAGTAAAGGAGAAGCCTCCGTAATTAATTATGTACAAAACTTTATCTGACTGAAGGACATTAATTTAAAGACCAAACAGCTAAAGTTAGAAACTTGGAGAGAATATGATAAAAATTGTGGCGTCACTTAAGAAACATTTAATTGTTAAATTTTCTCATAAAACTTACAAAGATTCTCTAGTAGTAGGCTGTCCACCTTATCCCCAACTGTCACTCGGACCTAACCCGAAGACAGAGGCCTGCAGCCAGCTTGCGTCACTTTTGTATGCCTGCTTTCTCCACGCTAAAGGAGCTACGTCAGAGAGTGCATTTAGCTCCTCGGCACGTCATCAAGGCCGGAGAGGTCTTTGCAATACCCGGGGCACCATTTCGGCGACGATGTCTGTATAGGCAGGGTGTCATGGTTGTTTGTGCAAGCGACTAACAGGCGGCCGAGTCCTACACTATCACTTCCTTCCTTACTTGACGTATACACTACGTAGAGTGGTGTGGTGGTCAATACATTTCTTAGCGAAAAAAGGCCGTCCACTTTATAACAACTTGAACAGGGGGTACTATTCGTACTTTTTCGTTATATTCGACGAGCTTGGACATTTCTTCCCCCACATGTCGAATAGCAATGCAGTGACGCTTCTGGTGTTGCTTGTAAATATAGTACTACACCTCTCCATCACGCAGACCATACTATGAATATTTGTCACTTCTAGTAATAAAAAAAAAGATATCAGACTATTATAGTAAACTAAAAGAACTAAAATTAACTACGTATAGTAAATTTCAAAATAATGTGAAATTTATTTCTAAACGAAAGTCATATAAAACCAATATATTTTCAGTATCTTGAACTGAACTCAGGCCAGGTCAAGCGTAAATTGAACAATTCCCTTCTCAAATAATTACTCCACAGTTTTAAGTCTCAGCTTAACGCCGGAATACTTATTGCCGTGATTCCCTTCTGAGGATTAGCGGATATTAAGATGAAATATCTCGTATATTAATAACTTTATATTGTAAGACGTATTGCTTACATAATTTTCTCATGATTAGGTTATTTTTGATAAGAATGAATTCCTTTTAAATTAGATTTTAAGAGATATTTTTATTTATCCTGAAAATACTTTTCTTATTTAAGTGTACGTTTCTTGTTTAAGTGATGTTGATTATATTTTGTATACTTTTTTATTCATTGTAAATTATCATTATTTGTAAGCAAAAGTTATATATAATTTGAAATTGTGAAATATCAACACGGTAGAACAGATTCCTTGCGCCAAAATTACTAAACGTTTTAAAAGAAACAAGATTGATCCACGTTGTTACGAACCAGTTCTATCGCTGGACTGCAAAATAATATTTCATTTCCTATTGACGAAGAAGTCAAGGCATTTGAAAATAGCGAACCGACATGCAGTTTCGTGCAAGTCAATAAACACGCGTCGAAAAGACATTTATTACGAAACTTTGGGAGCGCGTTATGTAAATAAGCACGATTTTCACAAACATTAACAAGAGACGTAAATTACGATACAAATGAGCCGATACAATGCCGACGAACATCTGATTTATTTTTGGCGCAATCGAAAGTACCCCCGGAGGTACCAAAAGTATCAAAATCAGTATCAGTCAGCGGCGCGATCTTGTGCTGAGCAATTGTAGTCCCGTCCGCTCCGTAGTTTTAATTTATAAAGTAGTGTTGAAATTGTTATATCTTTAAATTTATTGTGTTTAAAACGTTTCTAATAGCTAAACATTGTACTTAGTGCTAAAAAACTCAAAAAATCAGTTAGTTCAGTGCCTCACTTGAGATATTAAAACATAACATTTAATAACTTCATAACATTGTGCGTTGTCATTGTGCTCGACCTTGAATGCAGTAGTCAATGACCTCAGCTAATGGATGATACACCTATGCAATAATAGTACCAGTGATTCGCCACATAGAGTAAATTCGAATTGGCCTAGTGGCTAATAGCGCTGCTTATACTGCAACGTAATCCGGCTGTCCTGGATTCCAATCTACGACAGTTCACAGACAACTTAAAAATAAAATTTTATTTATTAAATTTACTATATTTTAAATATGAAGTACGCGTGTTGCAAGTCGACCTCAGGCGGCACCACCGACCTCATTACTTGCAGCAAGTGCAGGCAAAATTATCATCTTCAATGCTTGTACGCAACCGAGGATAAAAAGAAATTAAATCTAGAGTTGAAAAAAACTTGGATATGCCCTGAGTGCTCTTTATCCGTACCTAAACAAACTTTTAATAACGATAATACTCCAATACGTAGCAGTGTAACTAATAAGTTAAATGAAAATATAAATTTTAAAAGAGTAGGCACGTCATCTAGTATGATGCAAGAGTCCTGTGACGAAATAGAAAGAAATACGTACGTAATGGAATTAATTAGGTCGGTTGTTTCTTCGGAAATTTCTAGCTTAAAAGCTGAATTCAAGCTATCGTTTGTTCCACTAAAAGAAGAATTAACATCGATTCGTGAAGACTTTAATAGTTTTAAGGAATCTTTTGACTTTTAACGCAAATTTGATAATTTTAACTCACGTATAGATAACTGTGAAAAAGAATTACACCAATGGAAGGATAAGTTTTCCGAGATTGATGAATTAAAATCTACAATGATGGCAATAGTTACTGAGAACAACAATCGTGAACAATGGGCTCGACGATCGAACGTGGAAATATATGGAATTCCAGAGCAGAAAAATGAAAATTTATTTTCAATTTTTTCAGAACGTTATTGGTAAAATGACTGTGAAAATCGACCCTTGCACTGACATTGATTTTATAACTAGAGTTGCAACTAAAAACAAAGATAGTAAAAAACACAAACCTATTATAGTAAAATTTCTATGTCGTTGGAAAAAGGATGAATTCCTGGCACAGGCTAGAAAACTAAAGCTAACGTGTAAAGACCTAGGGTTCGCGACTAATCATAGAAATGTCTACTTCAACGATCACCTCACCAGTACGAACAAGGACCTGCTGCAATCTGTTAAAAAATTAGCCAGTGAAAAAATTATAGATTTGTTTGGGTAAAAACTTTGCAGTATAATGGCTAGGCGTTCCGATGATAGTGCTGTTCTGAACATATCCAGTGTTAGTGATTTAAAAAAAATTGTATAGGAACCATTTATTTTACTGCCTGTGGCTATAGCATGATATTATCTTCATTTTGTTATTTAAGACTATATTATAATTTTTACATGTCATTATTAATTGTTTACTTTAATGAAGGCATTTGTGCAAAAAAACTAAGTTTGTTAAGAAATAGTAATTGTGGAATTTATTTAATGAATTTTATAGTCCTTATTATTTATTTTAATGATAGCGCATATTTATGTTTTTAAAATTATTATTTTTTGGAATGTTGCGATTATTTGTTGCAAATTTTATAATGTTTTATGTTATCTGTGTTTTTACTTTCTGCTATTTTAATTATGGAATGTAATACATCTATTTTTATCAAAACGTATGCAGGGCCTACAGAACCAAGACAAATACATTTTTCAGAGCAATGATGCAGGGAGACTATGATATAATCTGTCTTAGCGAAACGTGGCTGCATGAGGGCATTTTTGATTCTGAATTGTTCGATTTTCGATACACTGTCTATAGATGTGATAGAAACTACAAGGAACGTGGCGACTCAATGGGTGGTGGTGTACTTATTGCCGTGAAATCTAACCTAGCTGTTACTTCATCAACATCTATATATTTAGGTAGCTGCGCGGCTGAAATAATTAAGGTTACGCTATCCTTAGTATTTAATCGATCTACTTATTTGTTTCACATTTACTGCTGCTATTTTCCATATAATAACTCTCATTGTGACACGCTTATTGACTTTTTTGAATTAATCTCCGATGAAAAGCTATGTTATCCAAATGATAGTTTTTTAGTTTTGGGTGACTTTAATATTCCAGCTGCACAGTGGATTAAGGAAAATAACGTTATGATCCTGAGTGGTCATTATGAGGGCAATAGTTTGGTTTACGCTTTGGCTAACTTTATGAATTTCACCATCTTGAAGCAATTCAACATAAACCACAATGTTAACGGCAGAATTCTCGATCTTGTTTTTTGTGACCGTGACTGTATTGTAAGCCGTTGTTCTCAACCACTAGTTAAAGAGGATGTACACCATCCTGCTTTGGATATAGTATTTGATAAACACAACATTCGATTAATTGATCCTGCTCCCAGAGTCATACTCCTCTATCACCATGCCAATTATGTGGAAATTAATAATGCGTTATCTAAAGTAGATTGGTTTCACCTACTTGGCGATCGTGATGTCTCAGATGCTGTGGATGTTTTTTATGAAACCATACATAAAATTGTTTCCGAATTAGTTCCAGTTAAAACTGTAAAACCAAATAATAACTATCCTTGTTGGTATTCTAAAACTCTTATCAATGTCATTAACAATAAATTAAAATTTCACAGAAGATGGAGGATTTATAATAGGACTTCTGATTACGATGCCTTCAGTCTTTTCCGCGTTCGTCAGAAATGTTTACAAACCAAATGTTATGATCTTTATATATCAAATTCTGAAAATAAGATCCAGAAATGTAGTAAATTTTTTTGGTCGTTTGTCAGAACAAAAAAGAGTTCTTCCTGTATCCCTGAGTTTATGCATCTTAATGAAACCACGGCATTTAGTGGTAATGAAATTTGTTCTCTTTTTAGTGGTTATTTTGAATCTGTTTATGAGTCACCTTCACTACTTAATACTAATATTCTTAAAATTATCCCCAATACAAATAATCTTGCTAGTATAGGATCTATTTCGCTATCACCTGATATTGTACACAAGTACCTGAGTAAGCTGGATGTAAATAAGGGGTATGGACCTGACGGTTTGCCTCCTGTTTTTTTGAAAAAGTGTCAGGATTGTCTTTCTTTTCCCATTTACTTATTATTCAAAAAATCTATAAGCAGTGGTACGATGCCGCAAATATGGAAAAAAAGTTTCGTAGTACCCATTTTCAAATCAGGTGATAAGCATAATGTGAAAAATTACAGACCCATATCTAAATTAAATACAATTGCAAAACTTTTTGAGAAAATTGTTTATGACAGTATTTTTCCCATCTTAAGATCTATTATGATTCCTCAGCAGCACGGTTTCATGAATAAGAAATCCACGGATTCTAATTTATGTGAATTTGTTCATCAGATTAGTGTTGCAATGGATGCAGGATTTCAGGTGGACGTAGTGTATACCGACTATTCAAAGGCCTTTGACAAAATCAGTCATGCCATCTTGATTCGGAAAATTGAAGAGCTCGGTATACACGGCGACCTCCTTCGTTGGCTTACCTCCTACCTCAGGGAACGAAGCCAAGCTGTTACAATTAAAGGTTATTGCTCTACATTCGTGCCTGTTACTTCAGGTGTACCCCAGGGATCTCACCTCGGACCTCTTTTATTTAATTTATTTGTTAATGATATTGCTGGAGTATTTAAAAACTCTTCAATTTTTCTCTACGCCGATGACATGAAGCTGCTTAATGTAATAAGTAAACCATCCGATTGCAATTTACTACAGGATGATTTGAATAAGTTGTGTGAATATTGCAGTGATAATCTCTTACATCTTAACAGTAAAAAATGTAATGTCATATCATTTTCCCGCAAAAAAAAATATCATTAACTTCAATTATGTCCTAAATAATAATATTGTTAAACGGGTTTCCGAGGTGAGAGATTTGGGCGTTTACCTTGACTCTAAGTTAACCTTCAATATTCACTATAGACATGTAACTGAAAAAGCCTATCGTCTGCTTGGTTTCGTTCTCAGAGTCTGCAGGGACTTTAAAAATATTTCTACTTTGATTCTCCTTTTTAATTCATTCGTTCGTCCTGTTTTAGAATATGGTTCTGTCATTTGGAATCCTCAGTACAATGTTCACATCCAAGAAATAGAGAAAATTCAACAAAAATTTTTAAAGCACTTAAAGTTCAGATGTTCCATTCTAGGTCAAGACATTCCTGATTTAGTCTCTTTGGAACGGCGTCGTAAGGCTAAGAGACCAAATATTTTTAGTTAAATTGCTACACGGTATTATTGATTCTCCATTTTTACTCAGTTGTCTTAATTTTCGATGTCCCAGACAATCGTCGCGTAATAAATCCTTATTTCAACTATATGTTACCCGCACTAAATATGCACAAAATGCCTTCATTTATCGTTCATGTTCTAAATACAATAATGATTTCAATTCAATCGATTATTTTACAGGATCCATACAGAATTTAATTAAACAAATAAATGAAATTGTCTTAAATTCATAATTTAAATTTGTGTTCATATATACCTATATTTTAATTAATTGCATTGTAATAATAATAATAATACTGTATTTTATCATTGTTAATATAATTTAATTTCAATTATTTTCTTAGTGTTATATAATTTTAACTTTTATAGCTCGCACTATATGAATGATTTACTCGTTAAACTTTGTTGGTCGATGTTTTAGTTTTATGTTCATTTTTATATTGTATTTACTTGTACTGTTTGTTTCCCTAATAAAATAAAATAAAATAAAATAAAAGTTTTATCTTTGCTTCATTAACTCGTACGATTTGTGAGTTCGATTTACTTTAAATACTCAACTTATCTTACCCTTCAATGATTGATTCTATTACATTTAATTTTTTTAATTTAAATCAGTTTATTATTTGCAAAGTATATTAACAATGCTTTTTCATGTCATTACTATCACTCTTATTGCTCTAAATAAGATCGAAGCTTGCGCTAGGAGTGGGTACGACAATAGCCCAAGGAGGTCAGGATTGTACTCGCAACTCTTGCGTTAACGGAGTGGAATTGGCCCTTCTATTATTGAGATAATATTTATAAGCACTACACAGTTAATAACCCCACTAGGATAACAATATTTAAGCATTATAGCATTATAGACCGATGTAACCAACCGACAAAAGTAAGGCGTCCAAAACACGTCCTGCAAGACCCTTACGATAGGATTACATTAGAAAATGCCCCTTACACAGCACATACACGCACACAACACCGTCCTCGCCGGCGAGGACGAGCTCCTTTGTTTCGCACGTCGCGTCGCGCTCACACCGTCGGGTGAGTCTATCGTATAGAATGCGCTCGGAGCGCTGCCTCCATCTCCGATGACGTCCTTAGCTGTAGTTCGGCTTCGCAGGAGGCACCCTAAGGACGGAATCAAATTTGAGCCCCCGTGAGGGCTGTCCCTTTATCACGGCTGAGTCTCTGTACTCGGCCCCCGCCCGGTGACGCTGTCAAGGCCAGTAGGGCCAACAGCAATACACATTCCGAAAAAAAAAAGCATTATAGTTTTAGTTTTTGCAATCGGTTAACTATTGCAGAAACAAAGAAAAACAACCAATTATATTCATACTTAATTTACGTAACACATTCAAATCTCCCAGTAACGTCGAGTGGTCGGTGCAATCGATTAATTATTCGTTTACTTTAGCCGATATTCATATTGCAAATCGACTGTTGTATAAATTATGCTAATTTGCGTTCACTTCCCTTTGTTGTTGGAGCTTTAATGAACTTCATGCACTCGCATCGAATACCCTTCTGAGCGCACTCGATAATTTTATAATAACGAGAACTCTTTGAGTGTTATTAAACTCAGTGCTGTGCTAATTTCAAAACGGAGTTTTGCATAACAAAGAACCGGCACCCAATCTATGTACTGTACGTTATATAACAAACTTGTGAATACAAAACCGAGGAAACGATGAAAGAAAACAACAATAAAAGACTTTTCTATATTGCACGGAACTCTAATTCTATTTTTAAAATCAAAGTAGCCTAAGTTTGGCCTTATAACATCAGCAATCAGCCAGTGAAAGTCTTGTAAATATAGGTCCAGCCGTTTCAGAGATTAGCTTTAACAAACAGACAAAAAAATTACAATTGATTTTTTTGTGTAAATACTAAATATATACTTTTATTTCCATTTAGTGAAAAGCTATTAATTTGGAATTACAGACAGAGATACAGTTATTTATTTATGTAGCTAAGAGAATTGTATTGTATGTAATTCTGTCTAACAGATTTTTACGGAACCGTTAATCTCGCATTACAATGAATGAGACCTTTATATTTTATGCTTTCCGGTTTTTTTCTATAAAATACAAACTGAACTTAAAAAATGAGTAAGTATTTTACCAGTTACCTATATAGTTATATTTATGGATTATATAAATAGTTTACTACCACAACACTTTAGTTAATAGTAATTATCTAAGTATTCGAATGTTTTAAACTACCGCGATTTATTATACATATAATATATATTATGAAATTTATAATTTTTATAAAACATTAAGGGAAAAACATTAATATTAACTGCGATAAAACCGAAAATTAAATGTACTGATGAATGTTCACAGCCGAACTATTTACAACATTTGATGTAATAGTATTATTTTACTTTTTATTCTATGTATTTGTTTATGTGATCTCCATGTAATGGCGCAGCGGTAGCAAACCTACCTCAAGCGCCATACGTCGCGGGTTCGATTCCCGCTCGGAGCACATGTTTGTATTGAGGTGTGGTTCTAGGTGTGTTTGTCCTTATCATTGTGTATGTTTCCGGACCCCGACACAGGATATAACTATCCTAATGGGGGCCGTTGAGTGTGTAACGTTTATTTATTTATTTTATTTATGTATCTCGAAACAATATTTGGAATGTCCACTTGAGGAGTTGCGTTATTATGCTTCTACATTTAAGGATTGATTTTCAATGAGATCCGTTTAACTGCTCTAACTGTTCTATTGTTATTTACGCTCGCTGTTTACCGGAAACTAATATGTGTCTTGTCGTAATTGTGAACAAAACATAATCAAAGTTTGTTATATGAGTTCATTATGAGATTGTTACAAGGTTGCCATTTCCATTTTATCGTGAGAAACTTAGTGGCCTATTTAAAATAAATAATTAATAGAGCTGGTTTATTTTGTTTTGTTTCAAATCGTAGCCTGAAGGCTATATATTCTGAGAAAGGTCCAATCCTTTTGCCCATCGAACCTACTGGTTCGATTATTCTGTAAAAATCGTGTAGTATTTTTCTTAAATCAATATTTTATTTCTTGGAATGTAAAATATAATATATTAAATAAGTGTAATAGATAAAAGAAAATAGTGTGCGTGTTAACGAGAATATTTTATTAAATTTTCTTTGACAAATATATTATATTTAAGTAGCTCTGCAATGCTTATCAGACCCCGAACTGCAACCCTTTGGAAAGATCCAGATAATCTCCGTCTCGACATTTACAGTCACAATAAAATTAATCCTCGTAGAATTCGTAGCACTCGCAGATTTCGTAGCTATCTTGTAGCGAAATGCTACGATTAAAGTGCTACGTATTCGCTTCTTTCTTAGACAATTGAGGGTAATATTTTCTATTAAATAATAAATTTATAACTCAAATTTGATAATGAAAATGAATAGTGTTACATTAAAGATAAATTACCGATTTAAATGAAACTTTTAAATTATTTTAATTACATCAAATATTCCAAAAATTATTTTTTGATAAAAATGTTAAATTTTTATTTTATTAAAACTAGAGTGATATAAAATTAATATTATTTAAAAAAAAAATAATATAAAAATATTATTTTATACGAGAGTGATGACAAACAAAGATCTTGATTGTCGTAGTTAGTTAGTTATTTTGTTCCTTTTGTCGACTGCTTACAAATCTATTCACTTGTATGTCGAACACCATACTGTTGTTATTTAAAGCCGCAAAAATCGATGACAGGACCAAGCATTTACAGGCTAATATACGACAACGTTCTAAGACCCTATGACTTTCTACCCTACGCCAGATCTATAGTCGTCGATAATACGTTATAAAGTTTCGTGTCTAGAAAATTTTGAGCTGAAAATTAAGATACTATCAATGCAATATTCTTAGTAAAAATAAACTCTTTCTTATTTGATCAGTATTAAATTTCATTATCTAAATGAACGTTTAAAGTTCAGACGAAGCAACTTCCCAAATAGCCTCCTCATCATCAACTTCCAGAAGTTATCAGCGGAGGGCTCGAGGTAAAGTCGTTCGCGTAATATATTCATGGTTTGAGATTAAAAACCGAAGCTGCCCTCATCAATATTGAAGGGAGCTGTAATTATTCATTATTGTTCTCATTGCTTCTTCACTTTCCTAAATAAATTCCATGTTAATTATTGTTTCGGAACTTCCGATAATGTTTTAATTTACGCTCCAAATAACTTTCGATAAATCTACTTTTAGAACACAATGATCGACTTTAAATTTAAACAACTTTTAGAAACATTAAATGACAGTTATTAAGGTGGTTAGATATTTAAGTTAGATATTGTATAATAGATAGATAGTACGATTTTTTAAGACCATTGTGGCGAACCTCGAAGGTCGCGGGTTGGATTCCCGCTCGGAGCAGATGTTTGTTATATATATCTGTTTCGTTCTGGGCGTTTGTCCTCGTGGATCTCCCCATCGTGCATCGCAGAGCACATTATCATAACATCTTGATAATATTCGTTAACTCTTGACAGAGAATTTTCTCTTGCCAAAAGAGTTCCGAGAGTCTCTAGACTTACACATGAAGGAATCAATAAAAATACTCTTACATATTCAAGAACTGAAAATCTTCTTTTTCGCAAAATAGGTTATATCAATAGAATGCTTAAGTTCCAATAAACGTGAATTAGTCGCCGGGTTTTTTGAGCTCTGAGGTCCTCGGGTCCTTAGGAAAAAGGTAAAGATAATCAGGCCATACGGGTTAACAAAGAAAAGAAAAAATGGTAATTTTATTTTCAGTCTTCAGTTTTTAGAATATGATAATAAAAACGAAATATTATGAAGTCTCAAATCGAAACTAACATTTTTTATGTATATAAAATACTGACGATATGTTTACAATTCACTTACATATTTGTTTACAACGTAGAAAAAAACCGATTATAAAAGAATAAGTTCGCCTTTATTCGTTTATAATTTTTTTAATTTTATTTAAAAACGTATGAAATTTTTATTGTACCTAATACAGTACAAAATCTAAAGGAAGCAAATGAGTAAAATCTCCACGCCTCCCTGTTCATAAATGGCTGCTCCAGAGGAGCAAGACCATCTCTATATGACTCATGTCGATATTCCTTAGTTGCTGGATCAGTATTACGTTTAGTTAAAAATAAATTCCCCCTCCCTTTCCTCTCCTCCTCCTGTAGTGTTGGAATACGAAGTGACTCCACTCCGTCAAGTGGAGTATGTTGTTGGAATATGGAATTCAATATTTACCGGCGTCGGGATGTGACGACCCCATCGCCCGCTGTTGGCATAACCTCTGTCACCGCAGAGATTATTCCACCAGTGCAATCAGGCACACTGGTGGTAAGTCTTTTGTTGCAAGAGGCCGGCTAGGTAGGTACCAACGCAGGAGCAACCGACTGTTGCCTCGAGGTTGGCAACGCGTGAGCAGCAGCTACTAATGGTGCTGCAAGCACTCATAGGCTACGGCAACCACTTACCATCTGGTGGGCCGTATGCTTGTTTGCCAACTTGTAACATAAAAAAATACGGTAAATGGTTTCAATCACGCAGGACGTGTGCTTTTTTCGGCACCTTAGTGGTACAAATATAAATTGTTCAACGCTTATTCCAAATACTATAATATATATTTAGTAGTATTGCGTACAAGATGGCCGCCGTGACCGCCTAGAACGTGTTCTGCAGACACGCTGCAAATAATACTACGAATAGGCGTGTTTGAACAGAGATTAAGGATTGAATAGAACTGACTGAAAAAAACATCCCACGATAATTACAATAATAGTTTTTCTATTTTTTTCTATGTTCAGTAATACGCGGCCACTTATTGTGCACTTCACAGATAATCTCAATATAATGTGCACACATAAGGTGTATTGTATTTGTTAATCAGCGCAGCATTCATAAGATACAACCATTTTTCTATTGTCTGATACGACGCCGGTTCAACGACGATGTACTCGACTGATTAAATGCAAAATCAATAAACTTTTTGAATAAGAATAAACTACCATCGGACTATGTTTTTATATGAAGAATATTAGCAATGCTTTTTCACGTCATTACTAATACTCCTATTGCCCCTCCAAATAAGCACGTAGCTTGTGCTAGGAGGGAGGATGACAATAGCCCCCGGATCCTAGATCAGGATCAAGCGGCGAAACGGAGGATCTTTAACGGAGCGCATTCAGCCCTTCAACCCTTGAACTATTACTGCTCATATTATGTAATTTGAGAATGACTACTAGAATATTCAAGTAATGTAATATAATAATTTAATAGTTAGAAGCTAAACTAACACTATTTTATATTATATTATGTTAAAAATATTTAAAAAAACTTTCACATTTTCCTAAAAAGAAATGAAATACACGAGGCTGATAATTAAAGCAAAGAGAACGTGGTATTGTAACGCTATCAAAGCCCGCGGGGAAAGAAAATATTTTAGTAAACATTTCGTTTTATAAGATTAGAGATGAACGAAGCTCTTAGGAATATTCAACAATAGCACTTCTGCCACATTTATTCTATGGCTGGCGAGATAGGGGCCATGGAATTCTGTTGATTGTACGGATTAGACTATATTGTACGAGACAAGCGAATTTGATATCAAAATCCCGAGGGACAGAGTCGGTATTCATTTGTAGAGGGGTTCGGAATACACGATTTCCGATAATAAAATAGGGTATGTGTCTTTGTAAGGCAGTTTCGGAGATTGCGGGATTCCCAGTTGTTTTTTTCGATGCAAATTACGTTCAAGCACCGGCTTTGTGGAATGTTTTAACGGATAAATACGCATCTATAAATCGTCTGGCAAGTGCAATCCGCTTTGTGTCATTAAATTTGATTGTTTTGATTAAATTAAAACTTGAAAGAAAACACAGCGCGATAGGAACCTGTGATGACACTACCTATGTGAAGTTGGCAATAGAATCCAAAGATTATTTTTATGACTGCTTTTTTTTTCTAATAATTATGTTTGTACCGGATTGCACAAACGATACTGTCTTTTATACCATATTAATATATTCGAACCCCTATATCCTTACCTCTTTGAGGTAAAAATTATTTTAAAAAAAATATTAGTTATTATACTTCCACCTTGCCACCTTCATGTAGGTGGTGACGCTGGTGGAAATACTAAACAATAACTTTTTTTATAAAGAATATTAGCAATGCTTTTTCCAAGGTTTTACTAATATTCCTATTGCCCCTCCAAATAAACTCGAAGCTTGCGCTAGGAGTGGGTACGACAATAGCTCACGGGGGTCAAGATCGAACGCGCGACTCTCGCCATAACGGAGTGAAGTCGCGCCTTCTACCGTTTAGGTATTGAGCCTTCAATGAAAAAGTTTTTAATTTTTTTTCCTACTTTTATTTAAGTTTGAAGTCTGAGCTATTTTAAAATAACGCTATCACTGCATTATGCTTTTATAATTAATTTATATTAGCGTCTGCCCTTGACTTTGTCCGCGGAGACCTTAGAATTTACTCCGGATTCCTGAAATGAATCAATTGTTGGGAAATGTTTTTCCACAAGACACATCTATACCTATTTTAAATTGAATACATCCTGCAGCATATTTTTTGACAACACCACGGGAACCTTACAAAAAAAGTATCTTATGTCTTAATCCAGGTAACAATCTATATGTGTGCCAGATTTCATCCAAATCCGTTCAGCCGTTTTGCATGATTGAGTAACAAACAAACAAACATTCAAACATCTGAACATAGACACTTACACATTTATAATATTATTACATATTGCTTATTCAGTTCATATTGAAATATTGCTTGAACGCTTTTATATCGTTTGACTTTTTTTTCTGATCAATTAATTTTAAATTGAGTAATTTTAAGGTTTTGGATAATTATACTACGACGCTTAATAACGCAGCAAAGCAACTTTGAACGGCAATCAATTGAGGGGTGGAGACGCGATGACTACCGTCATGAGACATCCTAATAGACATATAACATTTAGTTAATTAAAACTAAAGCACGCACAATACAGCGAACATTTTGGTGAAGAACCTCTCTATACATTTACCTATATAAATTGCTATTATTAGCTTCCATTATCGTATTACCTCAAGCCAAAATAATCCTAATACTCTTGTTAATAATATGGAAATTGCGTTCACGGATTTGCCTTTATAGATTTCCAGAGAGAAATTATAAGCATTGTTCTATTTTGGGTAATCTCAAGTCCATTTATTCGGACGATGTTACAACTCCCATATGTTTTGTTTCCCCTGAAAATTCTATTTGAATTAAATGTCCTAATCTGTTTTATATACAATAGTTCGTTGAACCTTTTCGGGTATTGTGCTCGTTCGCTAAATTCAAATATATAAACCTTTCCAGGCTTATTTAATGACTGTTCTTATCTAGAATACTTACCTTACCCTACCCCAGGTGTCTATATTTAGACTATATATTTTTAGACTATAATGTGTTCGTTTGGTGCATATGATATGAGCTTATTAATTGTGTGTGTGTTTTTATTATATTCTTATCCTACCTAAAAAAGTACATGTTATATGAAAGAAAGAAAATAAAATTATATCTACATAGTATATAATGTAGTACATGTACCAGGCAAACAGAACGTTTGAGGCGCTGAATCCTATGGTATGGTAATTCAATACGTTTCACAGCACCTTCAACTTACGTAGACGAGCTCGTACAGTCCTCCAATATGTATGGGCTCCTAGTATTTATATAACTGTAATAATTTCATATATTTTGTAAGATATCCCAAATTAATAATATATTCTCGCAATACGATAAAATCAAACGACGCATAAAATTCAAACTTACCAAAGTTCCGTGGCTATGCCAGCAACTGATTTAGTTCCGTCTTCAAACAAAATCATGTAAGAGATACCTAAACGAAAGCGAAAGCTACCTTATTACAATTAAGTTTGGTTCATTACCCCTCGCAGTCGCGCAGAAAATTATCTAAAGCCATTATTACTATTCGCTTTAAGATTATATAAGAGATTACGTGGTTGCGGATCCATCTTAGCAAATGTTGATGTGACGGTATCCAAGTTATATAATGTTTAAGATCTATTACGTGAGTCAGTGAGCACGTTTTCCATTTTCCTTATGACAGGAAAGCAATCGAGAGTTTGATTACAATGCATGAGCGATTCATTCACTTAAACTAGTGATTTGTTAACATGCTTCTTGGAATGAGAATTCATTGCCAACGTATCGCTTGCGACGTCGATTTGGCGAGAAGTCATCGACGACCGGTGTAGCGACATCTACAAGCAACAACACAAATGCAACGCAATAAAAGACTAGAACGTCACAAATATTCCTACGTCACCAAAGGCACAACAAAGCATACAACCCGAATGAAAAGCATGTACCGAAGCCTACTTTTACTAGCAACACCAAAGGCATCACTATTTGTTGTCACTTGTTAAAGTGGGAAGACGGAGAAAGCAAAGGAGGAAGACAAAGATTCTTTGATTATATAATACTACTAATATAATAATTCATACAGTAGTAGTATACGTCCACGTCACGTGAGCAATATTCAGTCATTCTATAGGTAACTGAAGAAATTTACCGACATTTTAGTTTCATATGTGTTGCTTGACAAGCTGAGAATAATTTGCAGTGATTACCGATTTATGTTATTACAAATGTACAACAATTTTCATACAAACCATGTTGTCGGTATTTATGGAGTTCATATTAATAGCGGAGTCTCACATGCGGAACCAATTCGAAGATGATGGATCTAGCTGCTAATGAAAAGTTTAAAATTTTACCGTGATAGATAACATAACATCACTAATTCACTATGAACAATTTCTTATTCACCACCATCCATAAAAACCAAAAAAAAATCTATATAACATTTACATTATTGTTTGGTAAAATTTTAGTAAAACTAAGTAACAGCTTTCAGTAATTTCCCTCTCCTCGGCAGAGGCCTGTGAGCAGAGGGATTAGGAGCCTAATCCCCTACGCTACTCCAATGCGGATTTGGGGATGGATATATGTCTTAGAATTTCTTCCACGATATGAACATTTCCTTACAATTTTTTTCACCACTAAGCGCAGATAAATGCGAAACACCAATTAAGCACTTCAAAACTCAAAGGTGCTCAACCAGATTTGAACCTGCGACCTTCGGTTAAAGTCTACATTTTCATGCATTGGACCATCTCGGCTTTAACAGTTTGTCGATTTTCTTATACCTATAACTACTCTAATGAACTATGTAAATAATTAACATCGAAACACTGACAAAGAACCGTCTTTTGTGATTGGATCCATAAAATATTTATTAAATTTTCAATCTAATTGATTCGTAAAGTGCTTCAGAGTAGTAGCCATCTCAGTAAATAGGACTTCCGTTCGTGAAACAGCCTATTTAGGTTATATCCCGCTTATTTTTGAAGACGTTGTGGCGTAGCGGTTTCGTACCTGCCTTAAACGGCACAGGTCGCGGGTTCGATTCCTGCTCGGAGCAGATGTTTGTATTGACCATACAGGCATTTTTTCCGGTTTGAGTGTGTTTGTCCTTGTCATTGTCAATGTTTCTAGATACACAGGATATCACTAACCTAATGGAGCCGTTGAGTGTGTAGCGTTTATTTAGTTAATAATCTTTGAAATAAAAGGTTTTTCAGAAAATTACTTCGAATAGGCAATGCTTCCGGTACTGTTGTGTTTTGTTCAAAGAACAGTGCACCGGAATTTTCTATTTTATGTTTTAATTTAAAACACTAACGTTCGGCAAAATCTACTTCTACTTTGCGAATGTATTCTAAAGCGTAACATAGATGATTGAATCGGACGTCGCATTGACAGATTACTGCCGAGTCGACTACACGAGGGGAGAAGTTTCTAGAACGGCGACCTCGGAATACATTAACTTTATCGGAAGTGGTATGAAAACTATTTTAACCAACATCAAAAACGAGAATGTTCTTGATTCAGCGTGTCGTGTGTTATTGTATGTAGGTATGTTTTACGATTAACAGCTTTACTGTAACTTGTGGTTATTCTAACATAAGGGTGCATTTTTAACTCTGCGGTGGCTGTGTTTCACGCACTAGCAAAGCATTACATTATGACGAATAAACGTGTTTTTTTGTGATTTCTAATTACATACTAATATTGTCAATGATCGGGCATAAAAAGAAATACGAAATACATTCTGTATCATAAAAGGCATTATTTCTTTTTTTCTTTTAACTCGCGTTTTAAATTATGTTAAAATTTATGACTTAGGTACGTAACAAGATTCTACAAATGAGACAAACGAGCGATGTACGCAATTACTAACGCACCTACGCTCTATAGCTTCGCACTTGTATTCACTCGTCACCCAACCGATCATTCCATCTTAGTAGTCGTCAACTAAGTTTCGAGCTGGTGCCACTTCTACGGACCGTTCTTAGTAACGTAACGAGTGCCCCAGTTGCGTTGAAACATCGGCGAACGCAAATTGCTGTATTAGAAGTTCGAGTGATAAGTTACATAAATATACATAGATAGGTTCAAATTAGAGGTTTTCGCGGTGTTACAAGTCGATGTGTTAACGGGTACTAGATGTACTTTCGACATCGATCACATGGATTATTTAGTTGTAGCATGTTAACCCAATTCCCGCTTGATCTAGATCAGTGAAGCTGTCGATCCCTGGTACTATCACGTAATCTATATATTTAAGAAGAAGACCTGACTGACATGTCAAGGCGCAGCCTAAATCCTTGGACATAGAAAGCTGTTTTTTGTTCACAGGTGTTGTTTTTCAAAGGTAGAGGAGCACTAAGAAAAGTTTTTCGGAAATTCAACGCTTACGGGGCAACGAAAGGGTTGAAAGTTTGTATAGAAGTCTTGAACTCGAAAAATTTTATCAATATAGATAATATAGGAGATGAAATTAAATAATTGATAATGTAATTTGTATCCTAAATCAATTCGCCAGCTCGTATCAGATAATGAATTGAATCCGTCGATCCGCTTTGACCATGATTTAATTACGCTCGGATGGTATCATCCTGAAAGCTACATTACAAGGTACGTATAGGTACGATATTGGTAGAGATTGGATTTAATGAAGGACGGCTGTACGCTTATTCATTTCGGATTCGCTTACTAATTGGTTATAAAATAAAGAAGGTAATATCTAATTAACAATCATCTTTCCGAACCGATACGACCTGGGAACCTTTAAGAGAAGAGCCCATTCTTTCCTTAAACGTCGGCAACACACCTGCATGCCCTCTGGTGTTGCAGATGTTCATGGACGGCGGTAATCGCTTAACATCAGGTGAACCTCCTGCCCGTTTGCCCCTCTTACACAAAAAAATTAAATTGACTTCTTTAGCATGTTCCTGGTATAAACTCTTACTGTTTTCTACTACTCTCCTACTTACTTAACTAGCCCGCATCGCAATGCAGTCTATCGGCTTTTCTTTCTTACACCTATGTGGTCCTCTTCGATAACTTATTTGATTTTCAAAAGTTGGCAAACAAGCAAACGGTCAGCATGTTGGAAAGCAGTGACCGCAACCTATGAAGGCGCGCGATACTTGAAGTATCACAAGCGCGTTGCCAACCCTTGAAACTGGAGGGTAGGGCAGTGAGAAGGGAACAGAGGCAGTGGGAGGTTTGGGCTACAATGCTCGCCCTCATCGCACGAACACCAACAGTATAGATACGTTTACTTTAAGCAGGCTCGGAGCAGCATAGCTCTGCTACTACCAGAAGTTCAAGATACAACACACCTGCACAAACCTGCTTGTCACCAAATACAAAACCATATACTACTAACTTAATAAAATTAAAAACAATTAAAGGTATCAATAATAATTATAAAATCTAATATTATTCCCGTTATTAGTACTGTGTACCTGATTTCATATTGCCAACATAAATAGCATGTAAATAATAATACAAAAATCGAATAGTAACCTTTTCATCACATCATCTCATTAGTCTCCTCAGCGTGTGTACAACCAGGTTTTAATGTATCAAGTCGCATATCACCTAGTCCACACGCTGATCTGTTCCTATTAATTTAACCCCATTCGTTCTTGTCTCACTTAGGTTAACAATGATACGTATGTATAGCTGATTATGCGAATAAACCAAATAATAATAATAAAAAAGTACTTACCAATAAGAGTGGTGCAAAAGAGCGTGGCTAGAAGAACGCGGCGCGGCATCGTGCGCGCGGGAGGGGGACGGGGATAGTGCGAGCGAGACGGAGCGAGGACGCGCGCGCGCTCATCTCCACGGGCGCTGCATCTGGTCACAGAGAAACATCACTCATCATATTGTACTAGCCGAGGCCCGACTCCGCTGTGTTAGTGCGAGAATTGCGGGCTTGATGATCCTGGCCCCCTTGGGCTATTGTCGTACGCACTCCTAGCGCAAGCTACGAGCTTATTTGAAGAAGCAATAGGAGCATTAGTGACGACTTGAAAAAGCATTGCTAATATTCTTTATAAAAAAATTAATTCAAAATAAAGAACGGTTCAAAAGAGTTGACCCACTTATTATATTCTTTACAAATCAATAATAGTCCATTTAAACATCTTTAAGTCCAAATTATAAATCTCTAAGTCCAGGCACTTAGAGAATTTTAAATTATAGTCAAAAGTCACTATCACTGCGAATATTATTCATCTGTTAGGTAACTTAAACTAAACATGAATAGCTGTCTATGTATGATGTACACATTATATACTCCTAGAACCTTCGGGTAAGTTTCAAGTTGATTAACATAGCACCATCCACTTCGGTAATTCGAAGACACACAGAACCCGACCCATCTAAATATACCCACCCTGTCGAACGTAGAGTTATCGTAACTAACCCACTATTAACAGTCGCGTGATAATTTTTATTCCATACGATAGAGACTCTTTAGTTAACAAAATGATAATTCTTAGATTTTTTTTTTTAAATAACGCCGGAGGGCAAATTACTCTACTCCACCTGACGGTAAGTGGAAGTGGAGTCCGCACACGAGGGTGGCTAATATGGTTGTAGAAGGCGAACTGTACTAGCCGCCCTCGCCCTGCCTACCCGCAAGATGATGATGAAGATGTGCGACAAAAAATAGTTGGCAAACTTCTTTGTTCGCTGTGGAATTGATGCCACAGTTAGTCGGAGACATCGAAGACCGGCACGCGTAATTCTTGAACGGAAGGGGGAGGGATGGATAAGAGAAAATAATTCCTCTGAACACTCGCCGTGGTATAGTCTATAGAAAGCGCTGAGGGCGGCAATCTCACAACGTAGTTGTAGAGGTTCGAGGGTGTTAGAGACCTCTACATCACCAATAATTCAATAATAATTGGATAGGTTTTACCAAAATGTCAGATATTCTACCACAAGTCAGTAGTTTGTTTCGCATTACTGTGTTTCGAGTTTGAAACCATAGCTAGTGAAATTACTGGAAAAGGCTATTTAAGAACCAATATCTCGAGGTTGTTAACGCGTGAGTGACACCTACAAATGTATGGTGTTGTAAGCTCTCATAGTTTACGACAATCGCTTAGCACCAGGTGGGTCGTATGTTTGCTTTCATTAGTAATCAGTAGTTTTACTCTTTATGGGGGCTTCATGCTTGATTGTCATATTTTTGGTTATTTTTAAATATTGAAAATCATATCAAAATAAACTTTATAAATAATAAAGTTAACGTGAAATAAAGAAAAGTTCACACACAAATAACGTTCAGAAAATGGCCTCGCACAGATTTTAACGGAAAAATCTAATGTAATGGCGGTACAAATTAAAACGGGGGAACAAAATGTTAACACATCTTAGTATTTTAATATTTCTTATGAAACAAAACTTACCCGAAGATATTGTAAGATATATCAAAAACTAGACAAATTGGTCCAAAGAGAATAGAACTAACATGTGATTTCAAACTCTATTTCCTCTCGACAAAGAACAGTTTTACTCAACACTTAATAGAGCTACTGGAAATTAAATTTTATATCACTGACCTAAAGCCGATTTTCATTTGTATTTGCTTTGAATTCACACTTGAGTTAGACGCTATTTTCTATTCCCAATGGACTTCAAGTCTTATCGCATTACGATAGGGTATGTATTTATTTTATGTCTCCTTCAGAGTTTAGGAATTATGGAAGGAAGTGTTTAGAGTGCTTCCTGAGAAAGTCAAGAACTTTCCTATTGAATATGGGTAGAATATTAATAGTAAAACTTTGTGTCACCAGCCTTCGTGAGTCTGCAATCTACATACTATCTGTATCTATCTGTGCATCGCTATTACTAATAAAACTTAGTAGCTAAGTTACTCTCTATGTATGTGTGATGGATTTAGACGGTTGCGGATTTGTTTCCCACTCGGGGTAGATGTTAAAAATAACTGTTTCGGTCTGACCGGTTGTCCTCATGGGTCTCCCCACCGTGCCTCGAAGAGCAGTTAAGCTATCGATTCCGGTTGCTATCACATAACATTTGATAATAATCGTTAACTGTTTTTTTGGTCGCGGAAGTCAGATGGCAATTGCTCTGTGTATAAACTAGTAACCTGTCAAATCGGGAATGAATAATAAGTGGACCCTGAGAAAAAATACCGGGAACAATACAGGAAGAAGAAGATAAAAATTTCGTTAGGGTATAAGTAAGCAAATGAGTATAATATACCAAGTATCTATTTTTTATGGACGAAATTCTATTTGCCAAATACCGCCGCAGCGAAGCAGCGTGGAGTTAATTAAACTCGTAATCCTTCTCTTTATCAGGACAGGAGGCCTCCAGCGCTTCGCCCAGCAGTTAGAGATTAACAACTTCTTATTTTACGTGCCCATCACTTCGGCTACAACAATGTTTTATTAACTACAATTCTTTATTCATTGCAATATAATTATACATATTTTTTGAATTTTTCGCCTGCGGTTGTCCCGCATGAATAACGTTTTGTTCTCATCCCTTATTTCTTATTGTTATTTTACACTCTTGAGGGTAAAACTTTTAATGTCTTATTTATTTACGTCGAATCAACAGCCTAAAAAATAAGTTTCAAGCTTCTAGCTCTAGAAATGAAGAGACTTCCATGCAACAGACAGACAGAGTTACTTTCGCATTTATAATATTAGTAAAGATAAATAGCCACCACAATGATATCTTTTGATGCTTTGTGTTCTTTTGATCGCTAAAATAATCAAAGTAATATTTAGAAATGATTTCTTAAAAAGTTAATTAATCTACGATTCAAAATGAGTGAAACGTAATCCGAATGTTATAACAAGCAGACAGACGATATCTTCTATGAACAGACTTTTTGCGACGGAACGGAGAGTTCTACACTCAAAAATAAAAATAATGACTTAAATAGTTACATAATTATTATGACAAAATAGCAAAATAGGTGCATGGTGTCAATAGTTATAAATATTCATGAAATATAGATATGAGTAGAATGAAAGAATTATCATTTCGATAATGTCTTAAAACCTAACCACCCTACGCTTTTTTTTACAATATATATATACGCTAACGCTTTTTTTACAGTATATGTATATATATATATATATATATATATATATATATATACAATAAATAGATTTTATCTCATTCCTTTTTTTGTTGTATTTTCTATAAAGACCTATTTTTAGTTCTTCTCTAACTATTATTTATTTTTCATTTTGATTGTGTTTCATACCGGAGTGGAGTGATTTTTTAAATTTAATTTTATTATTATTTTTTTAATTTTAAATAGTCCTATATATAAGTATGCAAAATTTCGATTTAATCCGAAGTTTTGAAGGAAGGCAAACTCATGTTCTAAGTTTCCGTTACATACATCTGAAGCTAGTAAAAACGAGATTAAAATGCGAATTTTAAGCAATCGAAATATAATTTAATTTGGTTTATAGCAAACTGATCGCTCCCCATCTAATTTAACTAACGTTTCAATCGTTTCTCAAATTGTTCTATTTTTCAACTATTCACATAAAAAAATAACTTTCAACTAACTAAATAAGGTAGAAAAAACTTTGATCGTTCTAATAAATTGCGTACCGAGTAGTAATGTATTTCTGTTCACACCACTAAGGTTGTTATTCCCTTAAACAAGATAATCGCCGCATACATAGTTTGCCGATTAGATGATATTGTCAGACAGAAATGAACTCTACACCGTACATAGAGATGACATATTCCTTTTAACATGCAAGCCCTCAGTTGTAAATTGTCATTCAATGTGCCAAAATCAATGCTATATAATAAAGAACTGTATATAAACGCAACAGAGTTCATATTTCTATGAACAAGCTAACCCTCGGTTGATATGTGTTACAATAAATCAGGGTTTGATTAAAGAGTCCTTCAACAGGGGTTAGATGATTGCTCGGACACGCGGCTTTGTTTGTGCAAACTACTTTACGAAGCTGTTAAATTGAGACTTCAGACTTCTGTTTATATCGAGATTTAGGGTTCAAAGGCAATAATTATTAGATTTTAATAGCATCGAATGTGTTAATTAGAGGGTGAAGGCGGCGTTTCTTTCAAAGTGTGTAATTTCCGCAGGTATTAACTGTCACCCCCTCTCTTTTGCCTCCTTGTGTATGTGTGTATGTACCTCCTACCCTGTTCTTTATCTCAGATGGCTACACACTATCATATCCATAAGCTACCAGGCGAGACATGCAATGAAATGTAAAATAGCTGAAACTCGCTTGTAACTACAAAGTTACAGTCGACAAATTGTTTTCCTAATTAATTAGGCATAAGAGTCACTTTTTAAAAACGTTAAATACAAGAATTTGATTGATTGCGCAAAATCCAAGTTATCAATATCTTCCAATTTCGCGCCTTCGCTTAACGAGTAGTAATACACAACATTTACACACACACACCCAAGACAAACACAACATACAAGCCCCGCACACAATAAAATAAAATCACACTTAATATGCAAAAGAATAGATAAAGTACTAACACTAGGGCTTAAATTAAGCTCAGGATGCCTCCAGAGGGAGTTGCGATAATGAAACGGACCGCGAGAACAGAACAGACTTCTTCTAATTTAATTGTAAATGAAACTTTAACTCACTTCTGTTAGAGAACAAACTGTGGTAGGCTGTTAAAATTCTCAGTGATGCCTAGATACTTGATTAATAGTTTTCCTAATATGACCAAAGTGACTAACAATTATATGTCATGTCATGCCTAATGGAGAGCAGTTACCGTAAAGTATGTTCACAATCATAACTTGATAATTGACTTAGGAAAGAGTCAGAGGTAATAACTATTTTTAATTAAAATATACATGCACAATAAATATATAACTCATACGAGTCGATCCACGGCCAATTCCAGCTGTTAATTTAATTACAAAAAAATCTCAAGTAACATTTAATGGCGAAGCAACTCTGCCAAGACACACTAGCTATGCTCCAAACATTTGGCAAGCGCTCGTCATTACTACAGCGCTATCGACCGTGATAGAACGTCCCCCAACTAAAACAAATTATTTTGTTTTGCGGTAAATAAACAAATTTTTGTATTTTATATCATATGAATATTTTATGGGACATTAACGATCGTTGTACGGTTCTGGTGGTGAGCCCGCTTTGCTCTCGATTCTCGCTCAGAGAAGATGTTTGTTAAATATATCTGTTTCGATCTCTGTGCCTTTCCTTGTGGGTCTCCACACCCTACCTTGGACAGCACGTTAAACTGTCGGTTCCGGTTGTTATCACATAACATCTGATAAAATAATGATCCTCTTCATAGGTAATTTTCTCTTATGAAATAAATAACTGGTTCACCTTTCGGGTTTCGGAGATCAGGTGGCAATGTTTTTGTGTAAAAATCAGGATAAATATATAAACAGATCCTGAGCTTACATCATAAAAAAAAACATCAAAATTAGTTAAAACAAATAAAAATTTACACACGTTACAGTGCTGTTATATCATAAAAAGATAACGAAAGATATTTCTTGAAAATCTATGATCCTAAGACCCTTCTCAATTCTTAGAGGGGAAAAAACGTCGGTTCGAATAAAACCTAACCGATGAAATTAATAATTAAGGAATGAAATGAATTATTAAGGAGACAGATGAAATTAACTGGACGTAGGTTACGAGACCTCCGGGGAATGTGAATAATGAGCCGACGTCCCCGAGGCGTTTCCGACGAAGCTGCAATTTCAACGAACTAGATTTTACAAACTCCGCCATAAAAAGTGTTGGTCTTGATCTTTTCAATGTCCCGATTTACTATGTCCCGCGCGGGACAGCCGAAGGTTTTCGAATCTTATTTCAATGTAGAAAAGAATATTGAAGAACAGTTTATAACAGTTTTACTTGCATATGCCCGTGACTTCGTCCTTGTTGGCCTTATAATTGTGGCGCAGCGGTAGCGAACCTGCCTTAAACGCCATACAGGTCGCGGGTTCGATTCCCGCTCGGAGCATAATATGTTTGTATTGACCATGCAAGCATATTTTCCGGTCTGGGTGTATTTGTCCTTGTCATTGTGAATGTTTCCGGACCCCCGACACAGGATATTACTATCCTAATGGGGGCCGTTGAGTGTGTAGCGTTATTATTATTATTATTATATTATTATAATTGGTTCCGTAGAAAGATTAAGCATTTGTATTTACCTAATGCTCCATAAGATACATCTACAACACATTTTGGGTGAATACGTCATGTAGTTAGTTAATTTGATAATCCCACACGAACTTAACGTTTCTTTTGCGAAATTTCATCCAAATCTGTTCAGTTGTTTTTGCTTGATTGAGTCCCAAACATCCAGTCATAAAAACTTATACATTTATAATATTAATTACAATTCTTTGTTACGAGATGTCCCGATTTATCAACGAAAGAAAGCCTAAAATGATAAAATAAATGTATGTGTTAAAAATTCCCACAATTGAGACCATTTTAATTTTGATTAATTAATTAATTTATTATCACAAGAAACTCGAGATTTTAAAGAATGATAATAATATTAAAAATCAACGCAAATGGCATATTACCACTGAAATGCTTTTTCTACCTATAGCAGAAAATTAAAATTTCTATACAATTATCATCTAACTTTAATTTTTGTATATTATCTATATTATAGGAAAAATTATAAGTTAAAAATGCACTTCTCTGATTCATCACAGCTTAAACGATGTTTTAAAATCGATACAAGACTTTGTTTATAATAAAAAATAAGGATTAATGACAATAAAGAGTTTGTCCCGATTTACTCACGCTGATCAAAAGTTGAAGTCAGAACAGGGTTAACAAGGCTATTTGTTTTATAACTAGCTGAAGGCAAATTAAAAAGAATATTATAAGTTTTATCATCAGAATAATTTGTTTTACTATTTTAATAGTTAATATATGTATATCTATTTACATTTACATTATTGTTTCTGAAATTGCATGTAAACTAGTGCCTAATCTTATGAAAGGGTTGTCTCAAAACATTAACATAGTAGTACATTAAGTTACAGTACAGTGAAGTTTCATTTTGTGTATTTATTGTTTTGGACTTCTACCAAACGTAGTATTTATTTCAAAAACCAATCTACATTTGATTTTGTTATTTGAATATCGAACTTCCAAAAAATTGGCTTTAATATGTGGTAGGATAGGTTGGGTCGGACCGTTTAGAGAGCCGACGGTCCGTACGCCAAGACGCAATCGTTAGAAATGAGTGAAGATACTAGGCTGCATGGCTATTAATAGAGAGGTATAATAGTCTGTTAAATGTAAGTTGAACCCTGCGCAGTTACACGTTCTCGGGTCTCAACCGTATGCGGTATGAAGGGGGCCGCGTTTAGTACACTCGCTCACGGTTGTTTTAGTTCTTTAATAATAAATTATTAAAAATTAAAATATAAATTAGTTTTGTCAAGTGTGTTAACATTTATTTTAAGATACACCTCGACCACAATCAACTTTAAGGAGACGGTAGAGAAGGATGCTATTTGACATTTATAGTTATTTTTTAAAAGAAAATAATATAACAAATTCTCTGAATAATACTGCGGAAGATACGAAGAACTATGTCTCACTATTAATAATGTACATTAACTTTTTTTTTATATACAGGTACCTTTTTCTATACTATTTATTTGTTTTATTCTATTTAAGTAATTAATAACGATAATAAATAAATAATTGATTGAATTTAGAAGAAATAAAAACTATATTATATACTTAATTCCGTTTTCCCACTTTATAAAGAATCGATTTAAATAAGACGAAACCAATATTTGTGTCTAACATTATTGTCCATTATTGTACCTGCGCAGAAACGGCCATTTTGGTTCAAGTTACATTTAAGGAACTATACTGACAATTAACAAACATTTGATATCAAACTGCCGCAGTTTTTGTCTACATAAGATCGAATGTGTAGTTGATATCGAATATCTAACTACTCCTGACTGTTCAATGCTACTTTATTACAAAATAAAAAATAAGTAAATTAAATTAAATGGAAGCAATGACAAATTGCTAGTACATTACACGAGTAAGTTCATTTAATATATTTCTTAAAAGGTACAAATTGCTTTACGAAAAATCCAGCCCCCAGTGTCTTGGGAATATAGAGTAGGGGTCGGTCTCGTCGGTCGGTGATATTACGTGCACGATTACACATTACTTCTTTATTTATAGTGTATAAAACAATTACCTATCACATATGCATTACATTAAAAATAAGTAAATAATATAAACAAACTCTTCACAGTCAACGGTACTTAGCTTACTGATATCCTGTGTCACGGGTCCGGAAACATATATAAAGACAACTACAAACACACCCAGACCAAAAAATGTACATTATTTAGTACATAAGAATCATCAGATAACTCCCAAACCACTTTTAGTAACGCCTTCACGAATTTCGTTTTTCTTTTTAGGTCGACCTCTTAATATTTATCGCGGGTTCTGATCAAGATCAACATACATTTCCCCGAACTTCCTCCATAACTACAAAAGAATCGGTTGCTCTCCGCTGCTGAGAGGAGATTTTCATCTTAATCTAAATTGACCTGTTCCGTGGGGTTGATTAAAAATACAGGTATCGTTCATTCCAATAACTGAAGCTACTACTTAGGAATTATTGGACCGTTATGACCTCGACGGTTGCGGGTTCAATTCTCGCTCGGGCAGATGTTTGCATTGATCCTACAATATCTGTTTCGGTCTGGGTATTTGTCTTTGTAAGTCTTTACGTTTGTGCGTTTGTATGTCTCCCCAGCGTGCCTCGAAAAGCACGTTAAGTAGTCGGTTCCGGTTGTTATCATGTAACATGTGATAATAATCCTTAACTCTTGATAAGTAAATTGCTTATATCCAATGAGTTACTGGTTCGCCATTATTGTACCGCAACCCTATCATCGGACAAAAGTAATAAGCAGACACTGGGTAGTAGTAGTGGGTATAGTAGTGGGTATAATGCTCGGAAGAAGAAGAAGACTACTTAGGAAGTATTTTATAGACAACACATATAATATAGTGAGCAAAGAATATAATATAGTGAATCATTACTTAATATTATAAATGCGAAAGTAACTCTGTTTGTCACGCGTTCACGCTACAACTTGTGAACCGATTTAAATATTATTTGGTACGCAGAGGGTCTAGAGACTGAGAAAGGACATCAAAATATCGTCATTTATGAGCTAGAAGCTTGACACTTATTTTTTAGACTGTTGATTCGATAGAAATAAATAAATTCAAAGTTTGTAAAGGTTTTACCCTCAAGGGTGTAAAACAACAATAGGGAATATGAAATGAAAGTTTGTATGGATTATTGTGATTTTTTTAAAGCGGGCGAAGCCGCTGGCAGAAGCTAGTATTAGATAATTTTCGTATTGTCCTAGTCGTAAGTACGGGAAAAACACACCCTGAAGCTTAAGAATTGTCCGCATTGTAAAAACAAAAAACATTTCATTATGGTTTAACCCAAATTAAGGAACCAAATGATTCCCGGAAAATTACTCAAATCCTCATTACTTTTGTTATGGTAATCCCAACAAAAATTTGTTTATGTACAGTAAAAGAATTTCTTTTATTCAAATAAAATTTTTTTTCAAGGCAAGCGAGTTAACGTCTTCATAGGATTTCCAATTTCAGGCTCCGCAGATTGTCAGCTGTTTGCGACAAACGACTCGGGAAAAATTTACGCAATAACAAGTTACGGGCGAGGAATTGGCGCTAGGAATTTCATTATTTATTATTGTGCTACAAATGTTAGTGCTCTAACTTGACAATTGAAAATAACGCTCGTATCTTTGCAATTTTGTATACAATTTCGGCTTTAGCTTCGTGATTCATCTGCTTAGTGAATAATTTTTGGTTTTATTGTCATATTTCTGTTCCTCGTCATCATCATGAGATAAGACATTATGTATAAATCTGTATGTCTGTTCATAAGCTTAAACAACAAAGTAGTCTTTTGTTGACGGGCAGGAAATGTACACTCAGATGGTTTCGTTAGAGAAGTGGGTTTTGTGGGGATCCGTGACACGATGGACATCACGGGAACCATTAGGGCATATCACAGGTTCGGAGATTTTTCGCAGAGCCCGCAAACGGTACCTGCCAACCACGGGGCTGACGGAGCTCAGATCCTGGAGGGCAATGAAAACTGCCTACGTAACAAAGCTCACACAACAGTCCAAATGACGTCAAGTAGCTAGTTAGGTAGCTCAGGCTCAACCTCTTATATCATGTGTATTTATGAATATAGATCTAACCAGCAAGTGTGAACGTACGCATGATTACCATGTATTCAATAATATACAAAAATAATAATGCAAATAATTCTGTTCAGATTGAAGCCGATCTTAGTTCGTCCATTTTATCTTCAGTAATCTGATAAAAATAACTCAATTACTATCACCGAACTACTCTTGTACGAAGTCGTAATACAATTCAGTCACGGATCTTCAAGGACCTTCTAATTTATCGCTGAAGTGACCCTCGAGGCGGTGTTTTAGTTTTATTTGCCGATTTTAGATATAAAGACGATTTGTTTCTTTTTATCATTCGCTATCGGCATGTAGTACATCTTTATATTAATCAGATGTTTTTTATACTTTTGTCTACGGCTTGGCTCGCGTTAATGTAGTTAAATCTTAATGCAAAATAAAAACATTCAAGCATTTTTAGCTTTGTGTATTTGTTCGTGTTTTTGCTTGTTTATGAAACAGTAAAAATAATATTTCTGAGATTGTTTTGTTGTTATGTGTGACCGCCAGAGCCCAAACAATTCCATTTTAGACCGTCATTCTCTACTTCTTCCAAACCTCCCAGCCCCCCAGCAGGCAGGTCGTTTGCGAACTATGGTGGCATGTAACTACAATCAAGTCAGATATTTCCGATGCTACAGTTCATTCGATAAAACTACTGCCCAGCTCTATGGACCTGCACATTTTTTCATCATCACATTTTGTTTCAATATTAACAACACTTTTCAAATCATTAGTCATTCATCAAATCAAGCCCAAACTCTCGAGGTTGCAAATAGTAGGTTCTTTCATTATCAAACCATTGAAGTGTTATGAAAACACGAATATATTTAAACAATAAAAACTTGTAAATGGACGTAAAAGATTTTAAAAATAATATAAATAAAATATTTAGGCGGCAAAATTCAATTCAGATTGTGTCAAAAGTTAGGAAAACATAAAAAAATCGTTTCAAAATTATTATAAATTGAAATGGTGTAAGATTTTAAAGCTCAAGGAGGAGGCAGAACTCTTTATAAATTTCACCTTACTTTTAAGTATTCATTCATTCACTCTACATTCATCCATTTAAATATTTATTTTATTTAAACACAATAAATTATTTTAAAGTTTTTTTTTATAATTTAATTTGTTTAAATTAAATAGAGATCTCTATTTTAAAACATAAAACGAAAATCTATACAAATATTCTGCTCTTCAAATATTACACGAGCACAGAGTGGCTGATTACACGTTTTAAGTTAAAAAATCTACAAGATCACCACAAATACGGCAACCCAACGATCATCCATTTCGTATTAAAGAAGAATTATTGAAATCATTTCATACTTTTTGGAGATATATCTAAAATTGTAAAAAAAATATATAAGTAAAGGAAGTAACACCGTAAATCGCATAAATACCCATTACTATATTTTACACATTACGTTATAATGAATTAACATGTGTGTAAATAAAATATAATAATATCTTACCTCGATACGAAGGATTCTAGGCACACCCGGAACACGCCTACGCGGTATGAACGTCGCGCCACTACTGACGGATTCCCCTCCCTTAGTGCACCCGTGGGTAAAGCGATCGGGAGACGACACGAGACGGCTACGACACTATATATCACATCTTTAGCATATATATCTGACTGCATATTTGGTAATTAATTTACGTCTTTAAAACAAAATTAGGTTCGTTTGATACCCTTACCTGATTATCTTGCTTTTTCTAAGGACCTTAATAATGAGAGTACCAAATATAATGAGAGTTCGAAGAAACGCTTCGACAATACAGTTGTCATATTGCAAGCCTAAACTAACCACAAATACCAACTTACACACATCAGAAAAATTTCCACGAACATCTAATTATTACTTAAAAGTCAGAAAAGTGTGTGATAGACACAGAAAAAAATAATTGAATTCAGGAGATTCATCTATTAAAAGTAAGTTAAAAATACTGAATATACATGTTAGCGATATTAAGTTTAGAGTGTTTAGTTGCCGAACATACTGGCATAATATCATACAAAATATGCTTAAACCATTTAACAATTATTGCTTTAAGAAAATATTATGATATACTCGAATGTGGCTGATAGAAAAAGTATATTTTCTCATAAAATGACCAAAAGTCAACTCTATTAAATCTTTTAGTTCTATATTGTAAATTGAAACCTAATTGGAGGAGCCAGGTTTGAACACCATTTAGGTGTTGTGGGTAGCGAGTCTGCTTTTGGCCTCGACCTTCGATCTTACAATTATCTGTTTCGGTCTGGGCGTTGTCCTTGTGGGTCCCCCTACCGTGCCTCGGAAAGCACGTTAAGCTGTCTGTCCCTGTTGTTAGAACATAACGTCTAATAATAATCGTTAACTATTGATAAGTAAATTGATCTTACCTTATGAGTTAATGGTTCGCCCTTTAGGTTGCGGAGGTCAGACGGAAATCGCTCCGTGTAAAAACTAGTGACCGACCGAAATTTCGGTTTCGGTTTCGGTTTCGGCCAGTTTCGGCCAAAAATCTAGTTTCGGCTTTAGTTTCGGTTTCCGCCAAAACATAGCTGAAACTTTCGGCCTCGCCGAAACTCGAGTGTTCATGAGTTTTCGTGCGTTGTTCGGTAAACTTCGCAGCCAACTCGTGACCGATCGCTGACGCGGCCAAAAATCTCCAGAAATAAGTATTAGATTGATCTTTAAAATATTGTGAACACAAGGTATTACTAGTTAGTTATGTACCTAGTATATATACCTACAAGTTGTTTCTTATTTTAAGATTACTCCCAATAATAGTAAGTCCTGTATATTCATTACAAAAAATATGGTTATGACTTTAATTAATTTTTAGTTTTTATTTTATTTAACTCTATTTAACTGTCTATATTATATACAGTGATAGTCAACTAATTAGGGACATTGATACAATAAGAATAACATTTCTTTTTTATAAATATTCCGTAATTTCAGTTTACATGAAGTCTTTATTACGTTTTTTAATGTTGATCTGATCTTGATAATTTAACCAATGTTTTCTTAATAGAATTATTAATTATTGAAATGGATTGTAATTAAAAATAACAACAATTAAAATTCAACTTTACTTCTCCTTCGGTCTAATATAACTCTGGACAAATAATTAGGGAAACTTAAGAAAACATTAGAAATAATGAACGCAGAATGTAATGGTAGAGAAAAATGTATATTTATTATTAAATTAAATTCATCTAAAAGGAAACATTTTCTATTCAAAATTTATATTAAATGTAATTGCCATTATTAGCTATAGCCATATCGACATCGGCGCGGCATCGACTTGATCAAATAATAACCAGTTTCGTTAGTGAAGTTCTTCCAGGCGTCTTTGGAACTACTATAGAGTTGGTTTAAATTTCCAGTTTGTTGTACCACAAATGTTCCAAAGAATTCATGTCAGGCTTTGGCGCCTGCCAATTTAAAACTGATAGTAGTTCACCGGCTAGAAATCATTTCATGAACAGTTAAGTATATTTTGAATCGTTTTCGTGTTAAAGCGCCCATGTAACTTCGCCACTAAGTTCTAGTCCAAATATTTCTCTTTTAATAATTACAAAGCCCACAAAGGGAACTTTTTATAAAGCTATTTTACCAGTCTGCGATCTAAACTGTTTTCTAGGTACACAGTTTTAGTAGTTTTATGGTTTGAAAATATTGCAAAGCGTTGAAAACCATACTTTGGAGCAAATCAAATGATAAGCTATTTTACGGTATGGCCATTTACGTTGAGATAAAATTGTTTTCGTTTGGTCGTTTCACAACTTAAATAAGTGACCCATGTTTAAGTAATAAATTGTTATATTCATTTTAGAAATCAAAACTATAAACTAAAAAATGACGCCAAATACTAACACAAAGGCTTTCCGCCTTTGTATTTCAGGTTTATTTTTAAAAATCGAAAATAAAACACTAACTCTTGCTGTCCCTAATTAGATGTTCAGCCAGTAGTAAATTCCTTTTGTGAAAAGTAAAATGTAACAAACAGGCTTAGAGCCCACCTGAAACCTAATTGGAGGAGCCAGGTTTGAACACCATTTAGGTGTTGTGGGTAGCGAGTCTGCTTTTGGCCTCGACCTTCGATCTTACAATTATCTGTTTCGGTCTGGGAGTTGTCCTTGTGGGTCCCCCTACCGTGCCTCGGAAAGCACGTTAAGCTGTCTGTCCCTGTTGTTAGAACATAACGTCTAATAATAATCGTTGTCCCTAATTAGATGTTCAGCCAGTAAATGAGCAATGTCGATGCAAGAGATTTCTTTTTAAATAAACCACCACAAAATATTCTTAGCTTCGAAAAAGTACACACCAATGAACAGTATACTAAAAAACCATAAAATTAAACTTTAAAAATATTTAACCAAATTATTTTCCGTTCTTAATTAGTTGACTACAAATGTATACATGCAAATAAATTAAAAAAACTTGGAATTCAAGTTTCAGTAAAAAAACTTAATTTTAAATATTTTTTTAAAAGTTTCGGTTTCGGTTTCGGCCGAAACTGAGAGGGAGGCCGAAAGTTCGGTTTCGGTTTCGGCCGAAACTGAGAGGGAGGCCGAAAGTTCGGTTTCGGTTTCGGCCGAAACTGAGAGGGAGGCCGAAAGTTCGGTTTCGGTTTCGGTTTCGGCTGAAAAACCAGTTTCGGTCGGACACTAGTAGAAACCCCTGCTTAAAAAGAAAAGAGTAATTAATTGATCTAAACGCAACCGCTTGGACACTGCATCGTCATGTTGGTATTATGTAACAGGATATTCCTTCCATGAATGAAATGGACTGTTCATACCGAATACTCTTAGCTTGTTTTAGACATAATATTATGAATTTTTAATGAAAATGACGTCTCAAGAAGAACTTGAGTAAAGGTTTTTATAAAAATCTTTCCATAAAGTATAATTATTACCTATACATATGCAGCGGCTTATGCAGAGTCGCTGATATATTATGTATATTCTATTAGTTGCTTAAGTGTTATCGTGCTTTATATTTTATATATCTTAATATTTGACGACGTTGTGGCGCGGCGGTAGCGAACCTGCCTTAAACGCCACAGGTCGCGGGTTCGATTCCCGCTCGGAGCATAATATGTTTGTATTGACCATGCAAGCATATTTTCCGGTCTGGGTGTATTTGTCCTTGTCATTGTGAATGTTTCCGGACCCCCGAAACAGGATATTACTATCCTAATGGGGGCCGTTGAGTGTGCAGCGTTTATTTATTTATTTAATATACATAATACTTCTGTCCGTGTGTATGTGACTGAACACCACCTAAACGGCTGAACTGGTTTTGATGAAATTTTTGTGTGTATTTGGGTGAGCCCCTGGGTGACTTAGATTATCAATTGGACCCAGTAGGAAACGGAACGCTGATATTGGATTACAGATTTGTTTAAATTTTTAGTGCAAAACTCTGCCGGTCCCGCTAGTTTACTTATAAAGCAAATTATCACATTTGCATTTAGAAAGCAACAAGTCCGCCTGACATAATTCTTTCATTTTAGTATAGAGATAAGTTATAATGATGGTAATGTTTCAATATAAGTAAAGTACGATGCGATCCTCGCGGCCACTTAGCCTTTACCTTTAATTCGTTGCGCTCTCGTTACACCATACAATGTATTAAACTAGAGCAAGGCACTTTATTTTTATGTTAATATGACAATAAAGGATGCATAGAACATTATAAACAAGGTAATCAAGACTTTGCTTTTAGAGTCAATTTTATTATTTATTATCTAAGATTCAATTAACTTTTCAAGGTACGTACCAATACGTACGTACGTACCACAGAACTCCGGAGGTCTAACCGTCTTCTTCCTTTTTTCTTATATATATTTCTCTTCCCTTTTTACAAAAAATACAGCGTCCATGAATAAAATATTAACTTTGTTTCGTGCTTATTTCATTTATTTTAAACCCAGAAAAATTACTAATAAAATCTCTATTTTTTTAATGTAAAAACTATCAAGACTTCCTAACATACTGTCTTCATAAATAATAATACATACAATAAGTATTGTTTTCTCTATCGCTTATACTATTTAAGGAGAGGTATCGTTCACTGATCTACAGTCGTCAGTCGTCAGCTAGTCGTCAAGATGTCGTCCCGCGTTGTGTCATGGCTCCCAAACTTCGTTCTCTTACTGCCTGTCCTGCTGATGGTAAATATACAATATCTTCTATTTTTTCTTTTTTTCCTAACACGAGAGACAAAAATTAATTTTCTTGCTATTAATCAACCCTTTAAGTTGTAGTTTGGTAAGCATAAAAATTACTATGGTTTTGTAGGTAGTAGCGAAAACTTCAGTAATAAGGCTGTGTCACGTTACTGTGGCGGATTTACACAAAAACCGTTTGATAAAATGATATACTGACGTAGCGAGTAAATCGTTACTAATAAAATAATTGTAATGAGAGTTTGTCTATTTGTGTGTTTCTACGCTTTCCTGCCTTAATTACTCAACCTCTCATCAAGAAATCTATCGGTACAGTAGACGATGTAGGGACCTTTCTAAAGAAGTCTAGTTTCCGATGGTTAGTAAAATAAGTTTAGACGGTCACAGCAACCCTGACATGAATCAATTGGAACGTGATGCTTAGAGTACAAAACCTGTGCTTCTTCGAAAATTCTGTATAATTATATTCCGTTCAGCTGTTTGAAGTGTAAGCTGATTAAGTTACCGACAGATGCCATAAATATGTATAAGCATTACCATAAGATCTTACTTATTTTCTTTCTTTTTTTTACTCCTTCCAAAATAGTATTTCTTAATATAGCTTTCCTTTGCTTTCAGCTCTTTTCCGCTGTGAACGGGCAAATGTAAGTATGATCAGTCAAAAAAAGTAGACTGTCCCATGGTAGGGTAACAAGATTTAAAATATTAAAGTTATCGTTTTCACAATTTTGTCCGGGCTCTTAGACAATAAAATGTAAATAAATGTCTTGTGTTGCTTTTGTTTAAAATGAGAAAACATACTTATTATAATTATGATCAAACGTTGACTTAACGTTAGCGGTCCTACTCATTCAAACTATTGAACTAGAAATTCTGTAATCGCAGCCCTCCCTCTACAATAAAAAAGCACCGGATTCTTCACGTACGCCGTAATATTTAAATTTTTCATCGACCTCAAAAAAGGTCTGAGCCGCAAAATCGATTCTTCCGCAACTAAACAAATTAAATTCACGAAATTATAAATTTATGAAATTATGATAGCACACCGGTGCTCATGCTCATAAAGCCTGATGGCGCTGATTAAAAACACATCTATTTTTTCTTTTCAGCTTAAACGGCACGTCGCTCCTGTCAGCTCTTATTATAAATAAGATCGACAGATGTATAGACAAACTGAATGTCCTCTCCGAAATAGTGGGTCTGTTCGGTACAGGGACGGGTACGTAACATTATCTCTCTTTCTTGTCACTAATTAGCTCCAAAACTTGAATTACCTTTTAAATGCTTTTCGTTTTGTGACTTAGTAGGCAAGCAAGCGTACCTGGCCTGATGGTAAGCGGCTGTCGGAGCCTACGAGCACTTGCAACACCGCAAATTTATATGTAGAGTACGAGTTGCCAACCTCGATATATTGGTTCTTAAATCTCCTTTGCCCAGTAATTTTACTAGTTACAGTGTCCTTCAGACCGAAACCGTATACTGCTTGAATAGCCGGCCTCTTGCAAGAAAAGGCTTACCAGCAGTTTTTAAATTGAAAAAATTACACACACCTAGTACCACCCACCCACAAGTATTTGATGCAATATATAGTATCTTAATCCAGTTTTACGGACTTTGTTTATATAGCAGTGCTAAAAAACAAGGCCTGCTGGTATGTGATCACCTTAAGCTATGAGAATATAAAATGCTTATTTCCACAGACTGAAGACTTTTTATTAGCCGGTTATCAGCTAGATTCGTTTCTAATCACTGCGATTATTCATACCAATATGAATAGGTTTCTTAGGCTAAAGACTGGTCTGACTGAGAGACGTGTAGTTCGCGGAAGCTCATGAAACTGTCTAATGTTTTTCGGTCAATCTATGTGCAAATTTTTTATATAACTAATATATTTTTATTAGCCTCTTATATCAATAAAATGACATAATTATGAATAATAAAATTATCAAATCGAATCAAATGAAAATAGTAATGAAATGGCTATACCTGTATGAACCATTTAATATTTTGATTATTTTTATTACTTTCAGATAATTTGATATTAATAGTACTAGTGTTCGAAATTCAACTATGAATGAAAAAGTCTGTTTTTATTAAAAATGCAAAAGCTCATAAATAGTTGCTAAACAGAAATAGACCATCGGTTAATGAACAGAGGAGATAGAGGTACTGAACAGTGTTGCCTTTGTCCAAGTACCTACTCATACATGACTAGCTTCTTACAATATGCGCCGGTATTTTTCACGCGTTTTGTATTGACCATACATAGTGGCGAATTTACCAGCAGGCTGAGTAGGCTTCAGCCTGGGGCGGCAGATTTGGGAACTATTTTTTTACCCATTTTGTAGAAATCTGCAACAAATTTTTGATGACTTCCCCTCTCACTTGTCACTGTACATTCCGAGTAGCAAACTTCCATAACTTTTATATTAAAAAAGCTAGTTCGCCGCTCCTCAACCAGTAACCGGCCTCTACGCCCAATGCACACACTTTGCATGTGGGAAAAGAGCGAAATTGTAGAAAATGTATTTCCCTCTTCCCATTATCAACCACAGGCAAGGGCGGCGAAAACCTTACAGCCTATACCTTGAAAATTTGTAAATCCGCCACTGACCATACAGACTTCAGTTTCGGTCTGGGCTTAGTTTTTTTATAACCATCCTAGTGGAAATCGCTAAACTGTCATAGCTATATTATTTTATGTAAAGTATGAAAATCAAATAAATTTATTAATAAATCAGTCTAATAAATGAATTATTTGTATACATAAAATGTCATAAAATTATTGTTTTCAACGAAGGTACTATTTTTTGTTGCTTAGGGTTATATTATTAGATTTGAAAAGTTTAAGAGTAACGACATCTGTTGATATTGTAAAGAACTATACTGTTTTTAATAATTCTCCTTTGTTTCAGATTACATCGGATAGATGGCGCTGTTTGTGAATGAAATTTTCTGTATTGTATGAAAATTGAAATTTACAATTTATGAATAAAATATTTATTTTTTTATATAATGACAAGCTGTATAGGATAAAAAAATTGTTGTTTAAAAAACACTGCCATATTAATAAATTAATGAGAAATTACCTTTTTTTGTATTTTTATTACACCCTTTTACAATTTTACTTTTAAAATAATATTATAATTTCTATAAAATTTTAATTAGGTTACACAAAAGATTAATTTATTAGTTAAATCTAATTTTAGATCTCAGCTAAACCTTGCTGTTCAATAGTATAGTGAAAATATGGAAAAGTAAAAAATAAATGTGGTCCTATACATTACACCTTTATTTTGTTACAATTATAGATTTTCAAAAATAATAAAGAGGTTATCTCACCAAATATGGAGATTATAATTATGGAATACTTTGAATTTATAGACACATCTTTATTTTATGCAGCTATAAATTGATTATTTAATATTGCTGCTGCCGATAAAATACTATTAATTCTTAAGAATAAATTAAACCCTTAAATTAGTTCTTCCCGACCACAATAGCCGAACCGCTTGTTTCATTAGCACTTGAAGCATCAGTAGCTCACCGGCTAAAGGGGCGACTCCGCTCAAGTCACTAGTAATGACTTGAAAAAGCATTCTTAGAGAGGGAAGGGCAGAATAAAAAACGTACATACAGCCTCGATACGACAAACGACCATCCACTACCTTATACAATATTGCAGTGTCATGCAGCCACGCAGCGCTGTCTCATTCACTTTGGGCTCTTAATTTCTGTTTTTGTCGTTGCTTGTCAAACAAGCACATGGGCCGCCTGGTGGTAAGCAGTCAAGGCAACCTATGAACGATTGCTATAGCTCATTCGGCGCTTTACTTTACACCAATTTCCTGTGAGTACCAATAGTACTTTCCCGGTCGAGACCATTACCATTTGAACCGATTATTTCAATAATAGCAGATCCTGCAGGACGTTGCTATGGCAACAAAGGATTTATTGAATTGAATCAAATGACAAACATATTTAAGTCGATGTTTTCTTATATCTCGAGGGACGGCAGTGCCCCCGCCCAGTTGAGCATAAAAGTGGCACGGTTATACTATCCTTTTCTCGAAGCAACTCAGGCCATTTTCCACCCCCGACAACTTCGTTGTAGATGAAATTAAAAGCCTCAATTTTCAATTACCAAGCAGCCATTGTATAAACACGCTATATTTCAAATTTTATTCAATTTGAACCAGTAGTTTGAGTATTATAACTAGTCAAAGTTCTTCATTATGTCACTCACTGCCTGACTGATCATCAAAATTCTAAGGCACTTCAAACGAATTGAGGATAAAATTAGTATTTAATATAGTTAGTGTGTATTAAGTATCAAGGAAAAACTAAAATATTTTGTAATTTCGGTCCAGTTTTGTAGATACTTCAACTGCATAAATATCTTTTTAATCTCATATTAATGTATAGAAATACAAAGTAACATTTGCAGTTAATGAATCAGTGTACCTGTATAGTATATATACAGTGTAATGAAATAATAGGTGTAGATAGATACCTAGATAATATACTATTAAATTCAAGAATTAAAAGGAACTGGAAAATAAATAATATAATTATCAGTCAAGTGCGTTATGGCCCACGCACGGCCGAAACTAAAGGGTTCCGCAGCTAGATGATGCAGGATTTTAAGGACTTTAAAAATAATAAGGAATTAAAATCGACGACAAAAAAGTTGCTAATTTTATAGTAACTATGAAAAGTAATATGAAAAACAAAGTTATGGGAAAAAAGCTATATATTTCTAAACTTTCTAGATCTATCTTCATTTTCAAAATAACTGTGGTTGCAAGTTCTATTGGAGTTTTATTTTATTTGTAAACCTTCAGTTACATGTATGGACTGTTACCCTTCATTGTTGTATATTTCAGAATTTCACTACAAAATTCTGTAGCTGTTCATAGAATACACCTATTTACTAAAATTCGTATAATCGAACCTATAGTTTCAGAGTAAAATGACTGTGACATACGGACAGACGGACAGACGCACCTGATGAAATTATAAGAGTTCTGTTTTTGCTAAGGTTTTTGCTAAAGGTTGCCATTTGGCTACGGAACCCTAAAAAGTAGGGTTATCTACAAAAAGATTTGATATCCCCGTCAAGAACATAAAATGTAAAAAATCCAAGTCTCGCCACGCAGTTCTTCGAACACTAAAGTATTTAAATGAGTTGCCGTACAACTGCTAAGTTTTTTTTATCACTACATTTTCACTTATTATGCACAGCAAAGTTATTGAAATAAAAATAAAAATGAAACTGTTACATTTCATAATATTCAACTAGCGTCAACTTGCCTAGTTGTTTCGCCGAACGTTCATCTAAAATTTATTTTTGCATCCCTCAGGGAATTGCACTTTTTATTGATGAAATGTACCCTATGCTTTTTCCTGTACCTGTGACAAACGTGTATGCAATATTTCATGACATTAAAACAAAGAAACTCACATTCTCAGTTATAATATTATTACTCACAATGAACAACCTTAGACTAGATCCGGTCGTTAGAAACAAAAGTAACCAGCACAAGGCTTTACATTTTTATGGAAATAACTCTTTTACACTATTCCAACAATACAATATTATTATAATTATAATTAAAAAACAAATCGTAATATATAAAGATTGACTTCATTTGCTTCAACCCAGTCGTAGAACCTCCGCTAGAACGATGTGTCTCCGCGTTGTCTCCGCTTTTGCTCTCTCTGTATTTATATTATTTACGGTAAGGAGAGTTTTGAATTTATACAAAGATTAAACCCTAAGATGGTGACGATCACGGGTAATTCTATATCTATCAATTCTAAATAATTAACATCAAGTCCATAACCGAAACACAACTACAAATATGATTTACTGAAATCGGTTCACTGAGTTTTATTTGTTTTACATATTTTAACATATTAATTAATGATCTCGAAATTGTATTACATACTTCATAACAAGCGATTTGTTACCATACAGTCACATTCGTGGGGCGCCGCGCGCTGTGCTATCTGAAGGCTTTCAGTTATTAATTCTATATTTCATTATATTTATTAACAGTTTTTATTTTTATTATTGTTACAGATTAATGCTGGTGTGGAATGCCAATTAGAGTAAGTTATGCCATAAACATAAAATAAGAACTATGAACTTAAATAATATGAACGTGAATAGCTACGAAATGAATAACTGCCGCCTTATATACACTAACTAATAATATTATTATGTTTGTGCATTTGTGTATATAGTAAGAATTCCAAATTTAGCTATATCATCAGTTTCATAAAACTTATAGGAAATAATTTTGACACCGCAATAAAATAATTGCTATAACAAAACCCACAAACATCCGAAATTGTTATACTATTTGGCATTGTTTCAAATGTTCACTTCCCAGTGTCGTGACGAACAGCTCATCGCTGCTGTCATCGCTGATCATCAGCCACCTCGAGCACACGATCGACAGTTTAGGCACGTTTACAGAAATGGCTTCCTTACTTGGAGGCGCTGCCGGAGGTTTGTACTGCTATATAATTATAGTCTAGAGAGTGATCTATATACAGCTTGTTATATTTCTTTATTGAAATCACAAAATGGCCGCTTTTCTAAAACTATATTCCGTATTCCTCTTGCACATCTTTCTTCTTCGTCCCAGCATTATTCCCGGTATTTTACCCAGGGTCTGCTTATTACTCTTGTCCGGATTTGACTGGTTACTTAGTTTTTACACGAAGCGATTGCCATCGGACATCAGCAACTCTAAGGGCGAAGCAGCAACCCATTGAATAAGAGCAATTGACTTATCAAGAGTTAACGATTATTATCAGATGTTATGTGATAACAACCGGGACCGACAAATAAAACAACAGACAAACGCCCAGACCGAGACAGAAATATAAACAAACATCTGACCGAGCGGGTATCGAACTCGCAACCGTCGAGATTAAAGGCAGACACGCTACCCACAACGCCACAACGGTGTCTCCGCTTGCACATCTTTCATATAATTATTAAATTTAACTATGTACCTATACATAATAATTAATTTTGATAAAATGTTGACGAATGCTGTGGCGTAGTGGTAGCAAACCTGCCTTAGTTACCGCTCGGAGCATACGTCGTTTGTATTGACCACACAGTCTTGTTCCAATCTGGGGGCAATACTTGTGTTTGAATGTATGTCTGGACATCGCATCGTAATAAAGACTATTCATTATTATAAAAGTTATTCTAAAACCATTTAAAATTTGTTTACACCTGCAGGTATGGCTGGCTAGGTGGCGTGCTTCGCCAGTTATTTTGAAGATGAGATTTTTTTTTTTTTAAATTGGTTTCACTGTTCCTATAAATTTTTGAAAAAATAATAAAAGAAAATATAACTAACCTGTGTTTATGTTTGTTATTAAATTTTACTAGCTTGTTATAGCTTAAATAATTGTAAAGACCTACACACCTACCTACCTTACCCACTTTACTAACGATCGTGTGACTGGGGGGTGGATGACACCGCCCAGCACACGTTAGAAGAGTGTCCGGCGTGGACCGTGGAGAGGCTGCGGCTTATTGCCGTAGTTGGGACGGACCTCACATTGCCCGAGACCATCCGGGCAATGTTGAGCAGCTGGCGTACGTGGGCGGCGGTCTCCGAATTCTGCGAGACCGTCATGTCCCGCAAAAGGGAGGCTCAGCGCCTCAGAACCGACGATCCGTTGGCGGAGGCGTCGAGGCGTAGGAGGATAGGGCAGCGTAGGAGGTGGTTGCACTAGGCTACGCTGCCGTAGTGGGTGGCCTGCGGACGAATGTCGCTGGGGCGACAGGAGTCCGCATTGCACAGGCCCCCGCGAGGATGAGAGCGAGCCTTATGGGTTTCTGCTCGCTCTCATGCCCAACAGGGCGAGGAGGGTCTGCGTCCGTTCTTGACGCAGACAACGCTGCGACGGCCAGACGGGGTCAAGTGCACAGCACGAATGCCCCCGGCCGTCGCCCGGCGTAGAGACGAAACCTGGTGGAGTTTTAGTGAGTAGGAGTCTCACATAACACCGGCAGCCCCAGCTCCGGGGTATCCATGAGGATTTCTCCACCTTAAAAAAAAAAACCCACTTTACTGACAAGGTCTACAGAATTATTGTTTAGTTATTTTGTAAAACGCGGAACCTGTCGGAGGTCCTTTTTCAAAATAAATTGAGTTGTAGTTGTAAAAGTGTCAAACCAAATGATGCTAAATACAAAAGAAGATGATAATAATGTCGCGGGCGGTCGTGAGGTCTCGAATACGTCTTAATTGGGAATTTGGAATTTTGTGTTTAGTCCGCACTTCTAGCAAGTCAACGAGGTAAACGTTTTTTAGTCACGTGCTGTAAATTTAAATACTAACTATAATGCCATCGGTTATATTTTTTTTTTTAATTAGCAGTCAAGTGCGTTGTGGACCACGCACAGTTGAAATTAAAGGGTTCCGCAGCTTGGTTATGAAGGGGCTTTAAAAATAATAAGGAATACAAATCGACTGCAAAAATAAGTTGGTAATTTCAGAGTAATCATTAAAAGTTATATGAATAAAAAAGTTATGGGAAAAACTTATAAATCTTTTAAATTTTTAGACTTATCTTCTTCAAACCAAATGTGGTTGAAATTTTATTTGACGTCCTATAAGCTCAAATTTTTTCAAAATTTTAAACCCCATAGTTCAAAAGTTAGCGGGGGAGGGACACAATTTTTATGACTTTAGGAGCTAATATCTCAATAACTACTGACTTAATGAAAAAAGTCGAAATGAAACCTTATCATTTTGAAATACCTATCCAAAGATATCTCACGCGGTGACATACGTTGCAAATTTTTTTTACAACACTAAGTTATACGTCAACATGTAGTTGTACGTCAACTTATTCTACTCATACAAATACTTTTAGATTCGTAAAACTGCCAAGTTTCAGGCGTAGTTATATGTAGCAGCATCACCTACGTGCAGTTATAGGAAATAATTGTACGCTACACATTTTTATTTATCTTTATTTTCCACGTCATCGTTCGGAATAGATGAACGTAGATAGCTCTGAAAAGAACTGTTTTTATAGACGCCTTCAAGGCGTGGTTTGGTATCAGAAAGAGATCGCTCTGAAACGAGCGGTTTTAAGATGCAGATCCGAAGATCTACAGTTTCTTCTTTCTTCAAGCTTCCAATAAGAATCTTCACACAATACTACTTCAAGCAATACGCGACGCGGGAACCGAACACGGACAAGACGACCTCGCTGCACTCGGCGCTCGACGATTCTAAGGCGACGCCGGGTCGCAGCGGTCAATTATATTAATTCGCGCGCGTCCCTCTCGCGCGCCCCTCCCGCTTCAGACAGCGGCGTGCGGGGCGCAGGAGGCTTTTATTGGAAATTTATTTTGTAATTTTATATTTTATTTTGTTTTCTATTGTTCTATTAGCTGTTTACTTTTTCATTTTTTGTATATATACTCGTGCATTTTTTCAATAAATTATTCCACTACATTCCACTGGAGAGTTTACTTCTAAACTTACTACGAGTCCTCAACAATAATTAACCACACCAGCACACTGGTTAGAGTGGTTAAATTATACATGAGATCTCACCACTATTTGTAGTAGAAGAACTGCTTTGCGAGACTGGCAATTTTTTTACATTTTATGTTTTTATGGGATCTCATATCTTTTTGTTGAAAGATCTACTTTTTTTACCCACTTCTTGAATTTAATCGTATTTTATCTAGGTACCTACACCTATTATTTCATTATATTGTGCATATACTATACAGGTACACTGATTGATTAATTGTAAATATAACATTGTAATTTTATACATTTATATAGGATTACAAAGTTATTTATGCAGTTGGTGTATCTAGAAAACTGGAGCGAAATTACAATTTTAATTTTTCCTTTATTTATACACTAAACACTAATTATATTCTAAACTTGAAGCTTCAATGTCTGCTAGAAGTGCCTTAGAGTTTTGATGATCGGTCAGTCAGTGAGTGACAAAATTAAGAAATTTGACGAGTTCTATTTCTAAAACTACTGGTTCAAATTGCATGAAATTTATACGATGTTTATACAATGCCTGCTCGGTTACTGAAACTCAGGCTTATAGCTTTATCCACAACGAAGTCATAGAGCGTCGAAAATGGTCTGAAGTGCTTCGAGAAAAGGATAGTACGGCCGTGCCGCTTTTTGCTCGACTTGGCGGGGGCACTGCCGTGCCCCAAGATAGTTTAATATAGTTTAATATTCATATAATTCAACAATTTTTTTTTTTTTTTAATAAACGCTACACACTCAACGGCCCCCATTAGGATAATTATATCCTGTGTCGGGGTCCGGAAACATTCACAATGACAAGGACAAACACAACCAGACCGGAAAACATGCCTGTACGATTAATACAAACATCTGCTCCGAGCGGGAATCGAACCCGCAACCGTCGAGGCTTAAGGCAGACTCGCTACCCACAACGCCACAACGGTGTCAAATATAAGATAAGAACAATATATTATAATAAAAGTATTGTTCGATTCCTAGCCATGTAATATGTTTAATGTGAGAAAAATATAAATTTTAAGTGTCTGTACCTACATCTCAGATTCTTATAAAAAAATGTTGCTCGGGACTAAAAATAAATGATGAAATATAATATATTTATAATTTTTGCAAATGTGTGCCTGTTTGTCGGCTCTCCGCACTTCTTATCCACTCACGCAATGCTGCAAAACTGAAATTTTTAACTTAAAAGTCAGCAAGGAAATGATAAAGCATATTTTCGAGTAACATTTAGTTTTGTTTCGTAAAAATAGTTTCACTCTATCAAAAATTATTGCAATTTTGATTAAAACATGAGCCAAGTATAATAATAATAATAGTTTTTATTAGGAGCAACAATGACTCAATTTGTTAGTAATACAGACTTATTCTCTATGTTACTAAATTGGATTAAATTAAATTCAAAAACGTACATATTGTTATTAAATTCATATTACGCAATTAATTACTGCGCTCCTCCATTAGAAACAGCGCAGCAATCACCTACGTAAGTGCAGTCCATCCAGCTTACAATCATTTCAAGAATGCTGTTGGTGCTGCCACGTAGTCTGCGCACCAGGGATCCACACCTCTTCCGCATTTATAGCATAAAAACAATCAACAACTCGCGCCGTGGCGAACATCCCTGATGCGCTACAAAAACGAGGGAACCCCATCTGCATCCTGAAGGCATTGTTATACTGTATACTTACAGCATTGTAAGATTTTTGGGAGTATCGACCCTAGATTGCACGTGTAAAAAGTTGTACAATAAGCTCTGAACAAAGTAACTTTAACGCGAACTTGATAAGAGAAGAAAGAGTAAGAAAGTATTTTTTTTCAAGTATTTTCACGCAAAAGCTGCTGATCGAACTTTGATGAAATTTAGCACACAGCTAAAACCCTGAATTAACACATTAGATACCCGAAAAAAAATGTTAGGTTCCCTCGGCACTATCAAAAAACCGACTGCAAAAATGTTTAGATGCTTAACGGATTGGAATGTAACTATGTTGAAGGATATTTTAATTGAGTGCGTCGACGTCCGGCGTAGGCGTCTGCTCGCCTGTAGCGCTGCGCGGTGACTGTGCGGGGGACAGGGATGGGAGATCGGCTATCGACTACCTATCGGCTATCTATCGGCGAAGCTTCGTGCGCCGGCGGCTCGCGGCTGACCGAGCGCCATCTAGCTCTGTTGCTTTATCTGTGCAACTTCACACAGCTGTCACTCACGTACATTGACAGCTGTGACGGGAGCGAGACACGCACGCCCTCACCTACGTTCTAGACAGAACTAACTACTTGAGAACACTAACTAATCAACGACTTCAAATAATAAGACTTTCTTTTTATCATAAACAATATATTTAACAAATTAAATGTTGCTATTCCAATACGCCCTCTCAATGTTTAATTTTTACAATATACGATTCCCCAAGACAAAACTTGACCTATGAGCTATGACCCATGGTACTGGCGTTACAAAATTTACTCAACGGATTTCTACTTGACTCTATATAATCCAAAGTTACATCACCGTTAGAGACCTTTTTATTTATAAAATAATACATTATTATCTGCTATCTCGATTACACTTTGGTTGTCTCCTGAAATGTTAATATACATATTATCACAATTAAAATAATTCAACAATGCTTTCAACCAGCACGTTTCATTATTGGCCAGAGCCAATCCAACATACTCTGCTTCTGTAGATGACAAGGAGACACTGAGCTGCTTCTTGGAATACCATGAAATAGAACAATTAAAAAAATTTAAAAACATAACCTTTGATGTAGACTTTCTGTCTGTTGCGTCACCAGCTCTATCAGCATAGCAGTATCCCTGTATAATTTTTTTTTTTTCGGAATGTGTATTGCTGTTGGCCCTACTGGCCTTGACAGCGTCACCGGGCGTGGGGGCCGAGTACAGAGACTCAGTCGTGATAAAGGAGCAGCCCTCACGGGGGCTCAAATTGGATTCCGTCCTTAGGGTGCCTCCTGCGAAGCCGAACCACGGCTAAGGACGTCATCGGAGATGGAGGCAGCACTCCGAGCGCATTCTATACGATAGACTTCTCCCTGTATAATGTCATCATTATATACATTATAAACATTATATATAAAACACAGGTCTAATGTACCTTTTATATATCTTAAAAACCTTTTTTAAACATTTAAACGACATATCACTTGCACATTTCTGAAACCTGCTTAATAATTACTAACTGCTAATCATATTAACATTCTACACAACTTCTCAATGTCAGGCCCTTCATATTTATATCTCTTATATATATATCTCTTAAAAATATTTAAAATATTAAAATAAAAACTTTGTTCTATAGGGGATTATTAATGCTCTTACACTCTGACATGTTATAAATTAAACAAGTAATTCCTTTGATGTACTCCCATAATATTATCACTATTATTCTGTTCAATCTGAATATCTCTAGGTCTTTCATTTTAAAATTTTCACACAATGATTTCTTAAACTTAATACTTAATATTTAACCCAAATATTAATAATACATCTACTACATAACAATAAACAGACATGAAACCTTCACCCCTTTTTTTTTTTTTTTATAAACAGAAACATTGATCTATAACTGACCTTTTAAAATTTTCCTTAACATAAAATCACTGAATTTTGGTTCCCATATTTTGGAGATGCCTAAAACTTATATTGAATTCTTAACTTACATACCCTTTAGTTCATCTGGTAAACTTATATAAAAAAACATACTTTAAATTACCTACATATAAAACGCACCAGTACCTAACTACTACTATCTCTCAGAGCTACGGAATGGAAAGTCTTAAGAATGTTCATTTTGCTACCCGGGGCGTACGCGTCACTATCAGTCCCTCTGTTCTCACTATTCACGAAACTGTCTTTCACTTTAAATTAACCATTTACTGTTTATCACCGTCACTCGCACTGACACTTTCTGTGTTTTCCTTTTGATTATTTTCAATATCCACCATCATTGCATCCTTTTCACAGCCACTTATATATTATTCAGTCTTGATCACACACTGTTGACTTTATGAAAATGACATCCTTTTTACTTCAACATCACCCTTTTGTGGAACGTAGACTCTATAACCCTTTACATTTTCATCGTAGCCTACAAATATACCAATTTCTGACTTGGCATCCCACTTTTTTCTCTTTTGCTGAGGTATGTGTACTGCTACCTTTGAACCGAAGGCTTGAAGATTATTATGGAAGGTTATCTGTAGTATACTCGTACTTCTGTAAATGTCAAATTATATTATGAATGAAAATGTACGTCAAGAGAATGAAAACGCCATCTATTAGTACTTAGTAATTGTATTATGTAGCCTTTATAGCTCAACGGTAAAAGGGCCGACTTCGCTCCGTTAACGCGAGAGTCGAGGGTTCGATCCTGACCACCTTGGGCTATTGTCGTACCCACTCCTAGCGCAAGCTTCGACTTTATTTGGAGGGGCAATAGAAATATTAGTAATGCCTTGTAAAAGCATTCCTAATATTCTTAAAAAAAAAAATGTTGATTGTATTCATTATTTTTTTTAAAAAGTTGATTGTATTCATTATTATATTAATTACAACAACATAATTTTATTTTTTTTTTTTGGCTTGCAGCGCCATCTATCGATGAATCAAGTAACTATAATAAACTAAACAACATTCTCGTAATAACGACATCTATACGCGGCATTAGGTAACACGACGTACCGCGATAAGTAGACAAGATCGTTAAATTTTAAGCATCAACTAATAGAAAGATAAAGCGACATCTAATTGTTATACTAGGGACTAGTTCGTCTAAATTCTATATCGCGGTATCAGAGTTTTTAACGAAGTTAACTATATATAGAACATCCCAACGTATGCCATCGTAACATAGGTAGGTAGGTAGGTAGGTAGGCAGGTGGGTAGGTAGGTGGGTAGGTAGGTGGGTAGGTGGGTGGGTAGGTGGGTGGGTGGTGGGTGGTGGGTGGGTAGGTAGGCAGGTGGGTGGGTGGTGGGTGGGTAGGTGAGTGGGTAGGTGGGTGAGTGGTAGGTAGGTGGGTTAGGTTAGGTTGGGTTAGGTTAGGTTAGGTTAGGTTAGGTTGGGTTAGGTTAGGTTAGGTTAGGTTAGGTTAGGTTAGGTTAGGTTAGGTTAGGTTCCCCCCAACCGCGGAGGTAAAACTTTGCGGTACCCTGGGCTTGTCGTGCCGCGGGGGCTCAGTAGCCGGGAGTAATAGTCGATTGTGCAGGAGGCACCTTCGGCTACCCGGTGAAGCGAACAGGGTTGTCGGCTTCCCGAGTCTTCGGACCAGACTCGGGAGTCGGCCGGTGGGGGCCGCAAGGCCCACCCGCGCTTGCGCGGGCGGTGTACATATGTATATAGTGGAGGTATACCGACTTCTTGGGCTTGCCCTGGAAGTCGGCCGGTGAAACCGTAAGGCCTCAGAGTTGTATATTTGTATATTGTATATTTGTATATGTTTGTATATATTGGGGTTTTGCGGACTTCCTGGGTTTTCCTGGGAAGTCGGCACCGGCGGAGGCCGCAAGGCCTGAGCGCGAAAGCGCTAGGGGGTTATTTGTATATTTGTATATATGTATATATTTGGGGTATCGCCGGCTTCGTGAGTTTATTGAAAAATAAACTTCCCGAAGCCGGCCCAGGCGGAGGCCGAAAGGCCTAGGCGCGTTAGCGCCAGGGTGGGTATATCTTTATCTTTATATATGTATTAGTATGTATTTTATGTATATATGGCGGCACTATGTTGCCGCCCCAGGCGGGGACCGAAAGGTCTGGGCGCGTAAGCGTCAGTGGGGGTGTTATTATAAGTTTATATATGTATTCGTATGTAATAGTATTTATATATGGCGGCAGTAGGTTGCCGCCCCAGGAGGGCCCCTCGGGGCAAGCGCCGGGGCGTCGCGGTTGAATGCGCAAGCGATCCCGTGACGTCCCACTATGGCGCTAGACGGGACCTTGGGGTTTTAGTTTGGGTATGGGGGCCAGGTCTTCTAAAGACCATTGCACATGGCCTCGAGTCCCACACTCCCCGCGCCACTTTTACCATCTGTCCCGGCGCGGGGGTGCGTAAAATGCATTTCCCCAAGTAAAAAAAAAAAAAAAAAAAAAAAAAGGTTAGGTTAGGTTAGGTTAGGTTAGGTTAGGTTAGGTTAGGTTAGGTTAGGTTAGGTTAGGTTAGGTTAGGTTAGGTTAGGTTAGGTTAGGTTAGGTTAGGTTAGGTTAGGTTTATTGAAAAATAAACTTCCCGAAGCCGGCCTAGGCGGAGGCCGCAAGGCCTAGGCGCGCAAGCGCCAGGGGGGTTTATATATATATTCTTATATATGTAATAATATGTATTGTATGTATATATGGCGGCAGTAAGTTGCCGCCCAGGGCGGAGGCCGAAAGGCCTGGCGCGTTCACGCGCGGCGATATATATATTAGTATATAAGTATTTGTATGTAATTATAAGTATCTATGGCGGCACTAAGTTGCCGCCCCAGGAGGGCCCCTCGGGGCAAGCGTCGGGGCGTCGCGGTTGAATGCTACGGTGATCCCGCGACGTCCCACTATGGCGCTAGATGGGACCTTGGGGTTTTAGTGGGTATGGGGCCAGGTCCTATAAGGACATTGCACATGGCCTCGAGTCCCACACTCCCCGCGCCACTTTTACCATCTGTCCCGGCGTGGGGGTGCGTAAATGCATTTCCCCAAGTAAAAAAAAAAAAAAAAAAAAAAAAAAAGGTTAGGTTAGGTTAGGTTAGGTTTTTTTTTTTTTTTTTTTATATTGGTTTGTGTGAGATCTCCCCTAACATTATCAGGGCCCTTTTTTGTTTTTATATGATTAATTACATTTAATTTGTGATATTTTTAACATTTTCTTTTCTATCAAGTTTTATATACAAGGTTATTTCGGTTTTTAACTTTTATGGTAATTTTTACAATATTTTACATTACATTTACTTTTGCTAATTTTTATACATGTTGTTATACATTGCGTTGACTACTATATAGTAGAATACTTTATAATGATATATTAAGTGTGATAATTTTTGACATTCCAAGAACATAACATATAGAATAATTTGACAATAGAAGAATAGTATGAAATTTCAATAATATCTAAAAGTATAGACAAATAGACAATTCAATGAGACTTCAATGACATATAATGCGATATAAGTAAGAATACTGTGAAGATAATACAGGTAGAATATAAAGTATACAATAAAATAATAATAACAATTAATCTAATAACAATGCTATTCGCCAATTATTGCGCTTCTCAGATATGATTCATTGAAAAATGTTTTTTTTTTTTTTTTTTTTTTTTTTGTTCCTTCGTCTTCTTTTCTTTATGCAATGTTATAGATTTACATTAGTACTTAATTCCTATGAATTTTACTGCACTTAATTACACACCAATTAGTAACAGTTTCAGCGTCTTATTCTATACTCGAGTTTTGTTTCTTGTATACCCTCTTTTTTAATATTAAAAACGAAATGTATACCGACTCTCTCAACAATTAGCCAGACTCGAGCTGATGTTTCAATGGATGTGGGAGACGTAAGTTATGTAAGTATTGTAAGTAATGTGAGTGATGTATGTGATATGGGTGATGTGTTTAATAGGGTGAGATTGGGTGATGTGATACTTTTGATCCATATATGGGGCGCAATGCGGCTTTCCAGCACTACATACAGTCTATATAAATATAATACATATAATATATATTTATGAAATAAGTATAAGATTACATATATAAAGTGATATAAAACAAAAATAATATATATATATAGTAAAATGTAATATATAATAATTAAAATGTAAGACCTATATATGTCTAATACATATAACTTATAATTATAAAATGAGTTTAGAGTTACATATATAATTTGATATAGAAAGAAAGTAATAATATATATATATAATAATGTGTGATATATAACAACTAGCATATATACAATCGTTTTAATTTGCCTAATTTTAGCAGTACGCGACTGAGGATCGCGCCAGTGCGTCCCACTTTGCCCTGATGGGGCATTCCTCGCTGTATGCTGCATGTTCCGTCTTTGGCAGTCTCTCTCTCGTGCAGTTCCTGCAGGTGGGCCCACGTCCAGCCGAGACCTGGGGACACTCTGTTTTTCGGTGCTCGCCTCCGCAATGGTTGCAGAGGTCCGCACTTTCTTGGCAGAGCCTCCTACCGTGGCCGAACGCGAGGCACCTGGAGCACTGCACGAGGGGGGACTGGTCCTCCACTTTAACCCGTTGGAGGTCAATATAAACCCTGCCGGCGGACGTAAGCCTCTGCCACAGCGTAGGGGAGACCCGGAGGACGACGTGGGACTCTAACTGGTTCCTCGCCCTCCTCCGGTACCTCACCTCGATGTCAGCCTCGTCCGCCGACAGGTCCCTGAACAGGTTCTTATTTTGCTCTGGGAGAGCCGACTTTATATCTTCGTCCGAGTTGTAGCTGAGAACGTTTCTCAGTATGACGAGTGGCCTTTTATTTGTCGCGGGTTCGACTCGCAACTGCTCATCCTTTGTGAGCAGCTCTTTTGCTCTCCCAAGCTCTTGTTCAGAGGCGCAGCTTAGGACCACCTTCCCCTCCTTTACCTTCCTCAGTCGCTCTACCTGTATTCCATTTTTTCTTGCGTTTATGCTGGCCCTGATTTTCTCCACCACTTCACTACTAGTGTCAATACCGGAAGTAGCTGAGACGATTACAGAGTAGGTCCGCGGGGGCAGCGTGACAGATGTTGGTGTCGGCTGTGGTGCAGGAGCGGGTGGGGATCTCTGCGCGACGGTCTCGGCGTATGTTGGGGTATTGTCCCTCAACTCCGATACCGTCCCACAGAGTCTCCCCGTCTGGGTCTTCCACTCCAGCACGTTATTAGCCAGCTCGTCGTTGGCAATTTTTGCCTGCTTAGCATGCCCTTCGACCATGGCGGCCCACGCTGCCACCGTCTCAACTAGATTCTGTCCTTGCCGTTGCATTTCTATGGTGCTATTTAATCCGCTAACAATCATTTGATTTGTTTCATGGGACTTTGCGATGTCCTGGCGCAGGTCCGCGACCAGAGCGGAGAGGAGCCTAAGTTCCGATCCGCCCCCGTCCGGGACCCGCGCCACTCCATCAACGTCCACTTTCCTAGCAGAAGACCCCGGTGTCTTCTTATATTCATTTTCAATGTGCTCGACTAGCCCGACTAGCTTGTCCAGCATCGCGAAGGCTGTGGTCTTTAGCTCCGTTTTTAAATTACGGGCCTCACCTAACGCTTGTTTGGCCTTCGCGCTGTATGAACTCGCTTTGTCGAACCAGTTTTTTGAATCGATAGCACCAGCGGCAGATTTACCTTTTGAGATGGTCGCTTCGGTCTTGGGGCTGGCCATTTTGGGGGTCTCACAAACGAGGGATGTAAAGGTCCCGACAGCAATATGTCTGTTATTTCTCCGAGACGGGTGTAAATTGCCCGCAACGGTTGTGGATTATAAATCTAAATTATTAATAAATTAAATTGCAAGTTATAAGTAATAGTTAAAATTTGTAGTTAAAATTTTTATTGTAATTCTTTGTTAAATAATATTTCCAATTTTAGTTTTTAATAATATTTTAGTTAAAATAATGAATTTGTATATAATAAGATATTTAAAAGAAGAATTTTTATTGTTTTAATTTCCACTGAGATATCAGACAATTTACTGTTTTATATATTTTAATTAAATTATACGATATTAAAGTCAGATAATTATATTTAAATGCAGGCAGCAATAGCTGGTCTGCCTTGTCTAAGAATTTTTTATAAATATAAAAAGTCAATAATACATTTAAACTTAAAACTATATTATATGGCAATCTTATCGATTAGCCGTCTACTTCGCAGCCTTAACGACCCTGTGTCTTAATTTAATTCGCAGGAATGGCCTATGCCCTCAGGCCCCCCGTAATTACCATCCAGTGCGCAAAGCGCTTAGTTGTCAATACAACATGCGCCTGCTGCACCGGAAAAAGATAAGATGGGTGGCCGTAGCGCACAAACCGCCCTCTGCGGTTTACTCTTAATATTAAAGTCCTGGCGTTACTTTCCGTCACTAGGTGGCCCTATTTATGAATATCTTATATATATATATGATATATTAATTATAATTAAATTCTAATATATATTGATAACAATAAATACAATTAATATTATTCCAACTATTGTTGTGTGTTTTATAATTATTGTGTTTATTATATATATTCCTATTTATTTTAATAAGTATATATATTTAATATTTGGTCTATTTAACCTATTTGTCCCTAGTGGGCGCTTTAATGTTGTATTTATTTGTCGCTAGATGGCGCAAATATTATATTCTTATGATAAATAATTATTATTTATATATATGTCTATTTTATGTTTTAATATATAATTATACCGATAAATACAAATTAACTACTTTGTGTGTTTTAATTATTATGTTTATTTCATATATATACCTAAATATTTATAATAAATATATATTTTAATATTTGGTCTATTTAACCTATTTGTCCCTAGTGGGCGCTTTTTAATTTTGTATATATATTTGACACTAGATGGCGCAATTATTGTATTTTTATAATAAAATAAATATTATTTATATATTTGTTTACTTTATATTTTAATCAATAAATACAATTTAATATTATACCAACTATTTTGTGTGTTTTAATTATTATGTTTATTTTATATATATATGCCTAAATATTTATAATAAGTATATATTTTAGTATAGTCTATTTAACCTATTTGTCCCTAGTGGGCGCTTTTTAATTTTGTATATATATTTGACACTAGATGGCGCAATTATTGTATTTTTATAATAAAATAAATATTATTTATATATATGTTTACTTTATATTTTAATCAATAAATACAATTTAATACTATACCAAATATTATTATGTGTTTTATAATTGTTATGTTTATTATATATATATCTAAGTTTTGTAATAAATATATATTTTAATATTTTCTATTTAACCTATTTGTCCCTAGTGGGCGCTTTAATGTTTGTATCTATTAGTCGTTAGATGGCGCAATTATTATATTTTTATAATAAATAAATATTATTTATATATATGTTTACTTTATATTTTAATGTATAATTTTACCAATAAATACAATTTAATATTATACCGAATATATTGTGTGTTTTATAATTGTTATGTTTATTATATATATGTCTAATTACTTATAATAAATATATATTATAATATTTAATTTAAACTATTTGTCCCTAGTGGGCGCTGCCAAGTTTGTATCTATATATCGCTAGATGGCGCTATTATAGTATTTTATAATAAATAAAATAAATAAAATAATATTATTTTGTATGTTTTATATTAATAATTACATATATTTATATTGTAATTACAATAAATAGTTAAGTATTTTATATATCTATTTACTTATATACATATATATTACTAATATTTTCAATAATAAGAAAAAGTGTAACTTCTTACCGCCAGAGGGCGATATCGATTATGAATCTAGAAAGTTCCAGAACTTAGTTTTAAATTTTAAGGTTTGAAAATAATATATAAAATGTCTATTTGCCACTAGAGGACGCTATTGTTATAACCTATAATAATAAATATATAGAATATAAGATTATAATTATTTTTAAACTATTGTATATATATATATATATATTGTAATTAAGTTATAAAGTATTATTCTTATATGTATAACGTTTACTTATATACGTATATATAACTATTACTTTAGTGAAATATATAATAACAACGTGTTTTTATTTGAAACTTTTTACCGCCAGAGGGCGATATCAATTCGTAATGGAAAGTTCCAGAACTCGATATTTATTTAATGGGTTTTACGAGATTTTGAGTGTAGCTATTATACAAATCTATTTATAGGGGAAATTAGGAGTGTAGATGAGCTGTATGTAGTAGTTTAGTATTTGTTTAAGTTTAGTGTTTTATGATAATTCTTCAAAATTAAATTTAAGTAAATTTTTATTATTATTAGTTTGGCTATTTGCCGCTGAGGTCGCTGTTTAGATTTCTACCATTACTTCATAAGCCCCGCCCACAAGCGTGGTTTATTTAAATTTAAATTAATAATAATTTTAAGTTATTTGTCTAATTTGTTCTATAATAAGAGTTAAATAAAGGTTATATATAATTGCAAATTATACAGAGTTAATAATATTATGATATCAATAATATAATGGAATTTTAAAGTTTTACTATAAAGTTCGGCTTTTTGCCGCTAGGTTCTCTTTATAATTTCTACCAACGCTATATAGGCTCCGCCCACAACGTGGTTGAATTTAAATTAAGGTTATGTTTTGAATTTTAAAATAAGGGCCCTGATTTATCTTATAGTACTCTAAACAGAAGTAAATATGTAAGTGCAATCTATATGGAATCTACTTTTTATAAATTATTATATAATATCAAATAAAATGATAAATTTACTGTTTGACAATATAGTTCGGCTTTTTACCGCTAGTTTCTCTCACATAAAACCTACCAACGCTATGTAGGCTCCGCCCACAATAGTAGGATTTAAGTTAAGTTAAGTTTACAATTCTATTATATTTATATTGATTTAATCCTATTAAATTACGGGTTTATCTTTAATACTACTTTAAATTAATTATCGTATATATATAAATACAGTCTATACAAATTTCAAGTTTTTATTTAATTAGTTTAGGAGATATGTGTTTGTAACAATACTACTAACAGTTTCTACACTTCTTAATTTTTTAAAAGTTTAATATAAAATGTTAATTTAATAATAGATTATTACATGAGAAAGATTATTTGAAATTTGTTATTATTATTGTGAATTAAACTAATAAATTAATCTTAAAACTTAGCTGATCTCTTGTTTTGGCTGCTTGCCGCTAGGCGCCGCTGCTCCACCAACGCCTCTTTTACTTAATTTTTGGTGCGGTTTCTCGCCGCTTGAGACCGCCACCAAATCGATGTTTTATTTCGGAAACGGGCCCCAGTTTTCCTTGCCGGAAAAATCCAATTTTTGCAGGGGGTAAAGACGCGCACAAAAACTAGATTCCCGGCGAAAAAAGGGGGGGTCGTCGCTTTAGTTTTCCTGCTAGCGTGGTTGATAGATTTCGACCGCGTGTCACTTTTATATTTTTGATTATAACTTCTTTAATTATGAACCGATTTTTGAGATCTATACAGATTTGGATAGGTCTCGTCAAGACGCAACTTTTGATATATAACACAGGTTTCTAACTTTAATTTTGAAATTCACTATGGCACTATTGACTTTAGAAAAAATTTTATTACTCACTGTGGGGTTGTCCAAAAAATCCAAATTTTTGCACTATGATAGGGGATGACACAACGCACACACTGACACTAAAAAACCCGTAGGTCACCGCTGAAAAACAGACGGCGCACGCGGGTTTGTGTTTCGACGATTGTTTACCTCAGGTTTTTCCTTAATAAAACACTCAGTTTTTCACTTTTCGCGAAAATTTTTTCACTGTTAGGTTCAGTGTCACAGCGCGCACAAACTGTGTAATTTTTACGATTTTAGCGCGAAAAAATACTATTTATTTGATTTTTGTACTACGGAGCGACTTAGAAGCGCTGGCGCTCGGTCGGCGGTGAGAATGCGACTGGTTAGGTTAGGTTAGGTTAGGTTAGGTTAGGTTAGGTTAGGTTAGGTTAGGTTAGGTTAGGTTAGGTTAGGTTAGGTTAGGTTAGGTTAGGTTAGGTTAGGTTAGGTTGCCACATTTATTTAGGGAGTTTTCGTTGTTTTCGGTGCGTTCTTGGTGTTTTGGATTGGATATTTTTACGACTACTGCTTGTTCTTGGATTCCGATTCTCTACACACATGATTACACCCGGCGTTGCTTATTGGATTTTTTGATTTTGGCTTTTTTTTTTTGATTGGTTTTGTGTTTGTTTTTGTTTGTTTTGGTGTTGGCGACTGAGTCCTGATGGACTCGGACGCTAGTGCCGAGACTGATGTCTCGGTGGGGCGCAAGCGCGCCAAGGATCTGCCTCCCTTGGGGAGTCCCGCCTCGGATGGGGTAGAGGCCGGCGTGTCCGCGAGGGTTCGCAAGTCCCGCAAGGGCGTTGGTGGTGGACGTGTATCTGGCACGGGCATTTCTCGGGCCCGTGCTGTACTGCGCCAAGAGGAGTCGGAGGCTCGGGAACAGGCTTTCGAGAGGGCCCTTTCTGCAAGGGCCTTTAAGAAGAATGTTCCTCAGGTTTTTGAGTTTGGCGAGTCTTCGGCGCAAGAAGAGAGAGGTGTTGAGAACCTCAACGCAGAGGAGCTGCGTGCTCGCGCCGGCGAGAGTGTTGCCGCGGTTTTGGAGGTGGCCAGGAAGTCTGGGCATCTGCAGGGCCCCATGATCAAGCAGCTGAAGCTGGCAGCGGGGGCCCTTCAAGAGATCGTAGAGACGTTCTCAGAAAGGTCCGCCAGCGCTGAAATGCGCAAGATGACGGCCGACAATCGAAGGCTTCGGGGGGAGGTAGAGGCCCTCAAAGGAGAACTGAAGGCGCACCGCCAGCAGTTCTCCGAAATGAGGAGATCGGCGGCCTCGGAGGCCAATGGAGGGCTCGAGGAAATGAGGGCGTCTCTCTTGGCGTCAATCGGGACACTGATTGACGCCAAATTTGCCGGGATCGAGGATCGCCTCCTCCCGGCAAGGAGTTCCCGCCCTGCTTTGGCGGCTGACGCTAGACGTCTCGAGGAGCCTTCTACTCCGGCTGCTCCAACCACTCGCAGGGCCACGTCGCCAGTCATCCCTCCCTCGGTGACACCGAGGAGGAACAGGCGGTCGCAGAGGGAAGCGGCCCCAGTCCCAGTCCCGGCTGCTGAACCTGCCCTGCCCACATTGACTCCTGTGGCAGGTCCTAGCCGACCTGCAGAGGAGAACTCGTGGGCCACGGTGGTCAGGAAGGGAAAGGGAAGGGAAGAAGTCCTCCTCCTGCTGCTTCTGCCGCCCCGTCAGTCCCAGCACCGAAGGTGGCACCGCCCAAGCCGAAGCTTCCTGCCGCACCCAAGACGATAGCTATCGCTATCAGTCTTCTGCCTGCGGCAGAGAAGCGAGGGGTCACCTTCGCACAAGTACTGGCGAAGATGAAGGCGGAGATTGTCCTGGCCCAGTTCGGAATCGGACCGGGGGTGACGATTCGTCGGTCTGCGACCGACGGACGTATGGTGGAGCTGCCGGCCGGGACCTCCCAGGAGGCTGCGGAGGGCCTAGCGGATAAAATTCGCCAGGTCCTCACCGAGGAGGCCTTAGTGTCCCTTCCCTCTGTGAAGGGCACACTTCGGGTAACCGGGCTTGACGACTCAGTGACGTCGGAGGGAGTTGCTGAGGCGGTTGCCCGAGCCTGCGGTTGCCCAATTGAGGCCGTCAAGGTTGGCGACATCTCCGAGGGCGTTAGGCGGATGGGTGTGGCCGTGGTCCGATGCCCTCTTGCGGCGGCGAAGCTTCTGGCCGAGGCAGGCCGACTACTTGTCGGCTGGTCCTCGGCCAAGGTTCAGGTGTTAGAGCAGCGCCCTCTGCGCTGCTACCGCTGCATGGGCCTCGGCCATACCTCGCCCACGTGCCAGTCGAGAGTCGAGAGGGGCCTCCTGTGCTACCGCTGCGGTGGCGAAGGCCACTTCGCCAGAGCCTGCAACAAGCCACCGCGTTGTGCGGTATGCGCAGACGCCGGACGCCCCTCGGGGCACGTAATGGGTGGGAGGGATTGTTCCCCACCCGTCGCCAAAGGAAGGGCAGCTCCACGGACCGGAGCTGTCCCTAGCCGTAGCCGTCAGGCCCAGGAGGAAACAGTGATGGAGCAGTAATGCCAGGACACCTCACTCGTTTCCTCCAGGGGAATATCAACCACTCGGCCAGGGCGCAGGATTTGCTGCTGCAGTCCATTGCCGAGTGGGAGATAGATCTGGCGGCGGCCTGCGAGCCCTACTACGTCCCGCCCCAGCCAAATTGGGCGGGCGACGTCGGAAGCTCCGTGGCCCTAGTGACCGGGAGCAGCACCGGCCCACCCCTCTCGGTTATCGAGAGGGAACCGGGACTTGTCGTGGCGAAGTGGGGAGGTACACAATTGCTGGTGTGTACTTCTTCCCCAACCGCAGCCTGGCCGAGTTCGAGGACTTCCTCGACTCGGTCCGTGCGGCGGTTGGCAGACAGGCGCCGAGTGAAATCATCGTACTCGGCGACCTGAACGCCAAGTCCCGGGCGTGGGGTAACCCATCTACGGACTGCCGTGGAGAGGCAGTCCAAGAGTGGGCTCTACTCTCTGGGCTGTCCCTTCTAAACGTGGGGTCAGCTTTCACGTGCGTGCGGCAGCAGGGGGGTCTGTGGTGGACGTAACGTTCGCCACCCCTGCAACCGCACGTAGCGTGATAAACTGGAGAGTAGAGGAGGAGGTGGAGACCCTATCGGACCATCTGTATGTCCGATTTGAGGTCTCCACCGATCCGGTGCAGGTGGTCCGCCCCAGGGGCCCCCTCGGAGTCTTCCGAGGTGGGCGTTGGGCCGGCTCGACGTAGAGCTGGCCAAGGAGGCGGCCATCATTGAGGAATGGTGCTCCCGGGGGTATGAGGAGGGAACTATAGAGGACCAGGCTGGCCGCATGCGCGATTCCGTTACGAGGATCTGCGATGCGGCCATGCCTAGGTCCCGGAGGCGCCTCAGAAGGAGGCAAGTGTACTGGTGGTCACCCGAAATTGCACAGCTTCGGGTGACCAGCAACACGGCGCGGCGCGCTTATCTGCGCTGTCGCAGGAGGCGCGGCCCGGACTCTGGCGAAGAGGGCGAGCTGCAGGAGGCCTACAGGGTGGCGAAAAAGGCTCTGCAGCTCGCCATAAAACGGGCCAAGGAGGCGGCCCACGAGGAACTTCTCGGGGGCCTGGACCGGAATCCGTGGGGGCGCCCATATAGAAGCGCGCGGGATAAGCTCCGCGTGCATGGCGCCCCGGTCACGGAGACCATGCCTCCGGACAGCCTCTTACAGCTGGTGGGGGAGTTGTTCCCAGAGTCGTCCGGACACATCCCTCCGGTGATGGCTCCTCCCTCGTTCATCGAGGAAGAGGAGGAGATTCCCCATCACCGAGGAGAATTTGAACTGGCCCTGGATAAGCTCAGGGCCAAACGGACGGCTCCAGGTCCGGACGGCATTCCAGGGCGAGTTCTGTGCATCGCCCTGGACCGTCTCGGGGGAAGGCTTCGGAGATTGTTCGACTCTTGTCTGCAGAGTGGGCAATTTCCGAAGCCGTGGAAGGAGGGAGTATTATGCCTGTTGCCGAAGGCGGGTCGTCCTCTAGACTCGCCTTCCGCATACAGGCCGATCGTTATGCTGAGTGAGATGGGCAAACTCTTCGAGAGAATTCTCTCTGCCCGTCTCACTCACCATACAGAACAGGTAGGACCGAGTCTTTCAGAGGCTCAGTACGGGTTCAGGGCGGGCCGGTCTACAGTGGACGCCCTGAACGCCCTGAAGGCTCGGTCGTTGGCCGCAGTGGAGGAGGAAGGCGTGCTTTTAGCCGTCTCGTTGGATGTGGCCAACGCCTTCAACACGCTGCCGTTCGAGACTTTACGAGAGGCACTTCGGTATCACGAGGTGCCTCTCTATCTCCGGCGCGTGTTGGACGCCTACCTGCAGGACAGGCAGGTGTTGTGGATGGGGGCAGATGGGGTGGTTGGTCGACGACGTGTCGGCTGCGGGGTTCCTCAGGGGTCCGTTCTCGGGCCGGTCCTGTGGAACCTCGGTTTCGACTGGCTACTTCGGTGTCCGCTCCTCCCCGGGATGGGTGTCATCGCATATGCCGATGACACCCTCGTCACGGCCCGGGGGAGGAATTACGAAGAAGCGGCACGAGTAGCCACAGTCGGCACCAACCTGGTCGTCGACCGAATGGGGATGCTGGGCCTGAGGGTCTCCGTATCCAAGACGGAGGCCCTCCTGTTTCGTGGCCCACGCAGGGCTGCCCCCGCAACGCCTGCCTGCGCGTCCAGGGAAGGATGGTGGAGGTTCGGGCCCAGATGAAATATCTGGGCCTGACCCTGGACGGTAGCTGGACGTTCCGCGTCCACTTCGCCCAGCTCGCGCCGAAACTGATAGGCGTCGCCGCGGCCCTCGGCAGGCTTCTGCCGAACGTCGGGGGCCCTGGATCTCCGTGCCGACGTCTCTATGCCGGCATCGTGAGGTCCATGGCACTGTACGGTGCACCCGTTTGGATTGACGCCCTCTCCGTTGCCAACAGGGCCCACTTGCGTCGCGCGCAGAGGGTCCTGGCGGTGAGGGCGATACGGGGGTACCGTACAGTGTCGTACTCGGCGGCGACGCTCTTGGCGAGCGATCCGCCCTGGGAACTCCAGGCGGAGGTGCTCGCCGAGATGTATCGGTTTCGGGCGCTCGAGCGGGCGGTCGGAGGACGTCCAGCGAGGGAGGGAGTCGCTCGGATCAGACGCCTAGCAGACGAGGCTCTGATCCAGCGCTGGAGGGCTCATCTGGAGAGCCCGGCGGCGGGCCTGGCGACGGTGGAGGCGATTCGCCCCCACCTAGATCGCTGGGTCAAGAGGCGGCACGGAGTCCTGACGTTCAGGCTGACACAGGTGCTTACCGGGCATGGCTGCTTCGGTAAGTACCTGTTTCAGGTTGCGCGTCGGGAAGTGTCGCCCCGGTGCCACGAGTGTGATGCGCCCGAGGACGCTGCGCATCACACTCTGGCGGAATGCGCCGCTTGGGCTCCCCAGCGCCACGCCCTGATGGCGGTAGTGGGTGGAGACCTCTCGTTGCCGAGCGTGGTGGGGGCCATGCTCCGCGACGAGAGGTCCTGGTCGGCCATGGTCTCCTTCTGCGAGGCAGTAATCTCGCTGAAGGAGGCCGCGGAGAGGGTCCGCGAGGGTGATGCCCAGGCGGACCCTCTCCGTAGAAGGAGACCTGGAGGCAGGAGGCGCCGTTTTGCGCGCCTGCTTCCTCCACCCTAGAGGGGCTACGGCGGAGGGACAATCCTAGTCCCTCCGCACGCCATCGGGGCGGGAAAGGGTGCCCTGCGATACCCGGGGTACCCTTTCGGCGACGGTGGCCCGCATAGGCGGGCCTTCCGCCGGGGCGTCGTGGTAGTTTGCGCAAGCGACCCCATGACGCCCCAATATGGCGATGAGGGTTCCGCAGAGTTTTAGTGGGTATTACCGCCTGCTTCACAGGTGGTCGAGTCCCACACTACCACTCCCTAGTGTACTCCTCGGAGTACACTAGTCGAGTGGTGTGCGTAAATGCATTTCTCTGCGAAAACAAAAAAAAAAAAAAGGTTAGGTTAGGTTAGGTTAGGTTAGGTTAGGTTAGGTTTAGGTTAGGTTAGGTTAGGTTAGGTTAGGTTAGGTTAGGGTTAGGTTAGGTTAGGTTAGGTTAGGTTAGGTTAGGTTAGGTTAGGTTAGGTTAGGTTAGGTTAGGTTAGGTTAGGTTAGGTTAGGTTGGGTTAGGTTAGGTTAGGTTAGGTTAGGTTAGGTTAGGTTAGGTTAGGTTAGGTTAGGTTAGGTTAGGTTAGGTTAGGTTAGGTTAGGTTAGGTTAGGTTAGGTTAGGTTAGGTTGGGTTAGGTTAGGTTAGGTTAGGTTAGGTTAGGTTAGGTTAGGTTAGGTTGGGTTAGGTTAGGTTAGGTTGGGTTAGGTTAGGTTAGGTTAGGTTAGGTTAGGTTAGGTTAGGTTAGGTTAGGTTAGGTTAGGTTAGGTTAGGTTAGGTTAGGTTAGGTTAGGTTAGGTTAGGTTAGGTTAGGTTAGGTTAGGTTAGGTTGGGTTAGGTTAGGTTAGGTTAGGTTAGGTTAGGTTAGGTTAGGTTAGGTTAGGTTTTTTTTTTTTTTTTTTTTTAGGTGGAGAAATCCATCATGGATACCCCGGAGCTGGGGCTGCCGGGGTTATGTGAGACTCCTACTCACCAAAACTCCACCAGGTTTCGTCTCTACGCCGGGCGACGGCCGGGGGCATTCGTGCTGAGCACCTGGCCCCGTCTGACCGTCGCAGCGTTGTCTGCGTCAAAATTGGACGCAGACCCTCCTCGCCCTGTTGGGCATGAGAGCGAGCAGAAACCCGTAGGCTCGCTCTCATCCTCGCGGGGGACCTGTGCAATGCGGACGCCTGTCGCCCCAGCAACATTCGTCCGCAGGCCACCCACCAGGGCAGCGTAGCTTGGTGCCACCACCTCCTACGCTGCCCCGTCCTCCAACGCCGCGACGCCTCCGCAAGAGGGTCGTCGGTTCGATGGCGTTGGGCCTCCCTTTTACGGCACAATTGCCACCTCCAACCGCCACTCCGCTATGTGCTGCAGGAGAAGGTCCTGTGCGGCGGCGCAGCGATTTGGATTCGCCTGGATGACCGAGCGGGCCGCGTTAGGCATTATCGACGTTCATCATTTCCTCGCGGGACGTCCGCTCGGTCACCGGAGCCGCCTTCGGCCCAGCACCTCTTCTTCCTCCTCGCTGCCGTTGAGGGGGCAAGCACCCTTTGCCACCCACACGATGCTTCGCTGGCTTGCCCTCTGCGGCACACACCACACAATGCGGCGACTCCATGCAGGACGTCGCCTTGTGGCCGGCCTTGCCGCAGCGATAGCAGGCGTCGCTGCGGTCTTCCTTTTCCTTGCAGGCCGCTCTGGCGTGCCCCAGTTGAAGGCACCTGAAGCAGCGGAGAGGGCGGGGCTCCAGCAGCTTGATCTGCACGGAGCTCCACCCTATCAGCAGGCGGCCCTCCATCAGCGCCGCTGCTGCCGCCATCGGCACTTGGGCCCAAACCGACCCAGTGCCTCTGGAGCCGACTTTTATGACTCCCACCTTTATGTTCTCCGGCGGGCAGGACCCCTTTGCGGCCAGTGCCCTTTGCACGTCTTCGCCGGAGATGGAATCGTCCAGGCCAGAGAGCCGGACGTCCACCGACTTGTGTGGCCGGACGACTCTCATCGTCTCCGGGAGGGCCATCTTGATTCGAGCCGCCAGAAGATCCGCCTTCTCGGTGCTCACGGCGGCTGGCATTTCTAGCAGCCGCGCGCCAGATGCCGTCGTACGGAACTTGAATCCGCCTTCTATACCCAATTCGGCTAGATTCACCTTGTTCCGTACGTTCTTGAGCACATCGGCGTAATCAACCTTTTCTTCTGGTGGCGCTGAAATCACCACCGCCTGGGTGCGCGGTGGCTTAACTGTCCTCTTAGATTTAGGCTTTTTGAGCCTTTTCTTGCCCTTTCTTTTTGCCTTCTGCGGTGGCTGGGCAGATGGTTTCTGAGCCGGCTTCTTCTTCTTCTTGCCGGCGACGAGGGTCCAGGCCTCTTCACCGGCGTTGGAAGTTGAAGGTGTTGCGGCCTTCCGACTTTGGGCACCCTTGTTCTTGGGCTCAGCAACTTTCTTCCCAGTGGAGGTGGAAGGCTGTTTGGCCACAGTTTTTGATGCCTTGGCATCGGCGGCCAGCGGCGGACGTATTCGCTCCGGAGGCAAGCTAAGTCTCGCCTCCAGAGACTCGATGCGGGCGTTCACCATGGAGCCTATCTCCAGCATGGCCGCCCGCATCCACTCCTCTCTTTCTGCCGGTGAAACCGGCCTCGCGCTTGAGCTCGACGCAGGAGCTATCGCGGTCTCCATAGGAGTCGGTGGTGCGGCAGAGACTGTCGCCCGCACTTCCGACCGGAGCTGCGCAATTTCCTGGCGCAGTTCCGCCACCTCTCCTTTGAGACGAGCATTCTCTCGGAACACTCGCCTCGTTTCCTCCGTTGAGGTCAGGGAGGCCAGTTCTGCTGCCCTTTCCTTAATGGAAGCGACACTTAGTTTAAATGTCCGCAGAATCTGGCCTTTTAAGTGGGAAGACTTCCCTGCTGCCTCCGCTATGAGCCCGCACTCCGCCTCGATGGCGTTGTGCAGCTCCTCTGATGTTGCGCAAGTGAGCGGCTGCTCCTCGCGCGGGCACTCAGTGCGCTTGCCCTGAACCGTGCTTCGAGTCGCGTGGGCCTTCTTCTCTAGGCTTTTCACAGCTTCTTCATATTCCGCTGCGGCTTTCATTCTCGCTAGGTCTTGTTTTGACTTTAGAAAGCCAACCCATTTGCCTGTGGTTGGAGGCCTTCCCCGGCCTCTTTTCTGCTTGGGGACATCTACCTCGGTCTCCAAGCTGGTGTCTGAGTCGCCGTCACTTGTTCTTAATCTCGAGCGAGACCGCTTGCGAGGTCCCCGCTCACCTCTCTGTGTAGCGTCGGAGTCGGTGGTCGTCTCCGACAGGAACGAACGCTCCTCTATCGTAGCATCGCTACGTACTCCCGTTGGTGCGGTCTGGGCGGATACCGCCTCCGCACCCCGGAACTACAGCCCCTGGCTCAGGCCACCCTTGCGGGCGACCGAATGGCGAAGTTTGCCCCCTCCAGATTCGGTGGGGCAGACGGGGCCCGTGGGCCCCGTGAGGGATTCTCCGGCTAGGCCGGTACCCTCCTGGAGTATATGTACGCTTTTATGACTTGCCATTGTTTTCATTGTCCTTTTTAGGGTGAGGTCCCCTCCGCTAATGACCGGACACCCTCCGGCCATTCATCCCATCGGCGCGGGAGACCTTGGGATTAGGGTGATTTTTACCGAGGTTTTCTTCCTCCCCATTTCCCCTGAAGAACACCCCCATACCCCTGGCAGTCGTTAGCCGTCGTCGGCGACTATTCCGCAGAGCGGGCGCCGACGCCGTTTCCAGGGTGCACCACGAGGAGGTGACCGCCTTGCACCCCAGGTTAGGTTAGGTTTTTTTTTTTTTTTTTTTTTAAGGTGGAGAAATCCTCATGGATACCCTGGAGCTGGGGCTGCCGGGGTTATGTGAGACTCCTACTCACTAAAACTCCACCAGGTTTCGTCTCTACGCCGGGCGACGGCCGGGGGCATTCGTGCTGAGCACCTGGCCCCGTCTAGCCGTCGCAGCGTTGTCTGCGTCTATTCGGACGCAGACCCTCCTCGCCCTGTTGGGCATGAGAGCGAGCAGAAACCCATAGGCTCGCTCTCATCCTCGCGGGGGACCTGTGCAATGCGGACGCCTGTCGCCCCAGCGACATTCGTCCGCAGGCCACCCACCAGGGCAGCGTAGCTTGGTGCCACCACCTCCTACGCTGCCCCGTCCTCCAACGCCGCGACGCCTCCGCAAGGGGGTCGTCGGTTCGATGGCGTTGGGCCTCCCTTTTACGGCACGATTGCCACCTCCAACCGCCACTCCGCTACGTGCTGCAGGAGAAGGTCCTGTGCAGCGGCGCAGCGATTTGGATTCGCCTGGATGACCGAGCGGGCCGCGTTAGGCATTATCGACGTTCATCATTTCCTCGCGGGACGTCCGCTCGGTCACCGGAGCCGCCTTCGGCCCAGCACCTCTTCTTCCTCCTCGCTGCCGTTGAGGGGCAAGCACCCTTGCCACCCACACGATGCCTCGCTGGCTTGCCCGCTGCGGCACACACCACACAATGCGGCGACTCCATGCAGGACGTCGCCTTGTGGCCGGCCTTGCCGCAGCGATAGCAGGCGTCGCTGCGGTCCTCCTTTGCCTTGCAGGCCGCTCTGGCGTGCCCCAGTTGAAGGCACCTGAAGCAGCGTAGGGGGCGGGGCTCCAGCAGCTTGATCTGCACGGAGCTCCACCCTATCAGCAGGCGGCCCGCTGTTATCGCCTTTGTTGCCGCCATCGGCACCTGAGCCCAAACCGACCCAGTCCCTCTGGAGCCGGCTTTTATTTCTCCCACCTTTATGTGCTCCGGCGGACAGGCGCCCTTTGCGGCGAGTGCCCTCTGCACATCCTCCCCGGAGATAGAGTCGTCCAAACCGGAAAGCCGGACGTCTACCGACTTGTGTGGCCGGACGACTCTAATCGTCTCCGGGAGGGCCATCCTTATTCGATCCGCCAAAAGATCCGCCTTCTCAGCGCTCACGTTAGCAGGCATTTCGAGCAGCCTCGCGCCAGACGCTGTCGTACGGAACTTGAATCCGCCAACTATTTCCAAGTCGGCTAGATTCACCTTGTTCCGTACGTTCTTGAGCACGGCGGCGTAATCAGTCTTCTCTTCTGGAGGCGCTGCAATCACCAACGCCTGCGTTCGTGGTGGCTTCACCGTCCTCTTTGATTTGGGCTTTTTGAGCCTTTTCCCATTCTTTCCTCTTGCCTTCTGCGGCGGTTGGGCAGATGGTTTCTGAGTCGGCTTCTTCCTCTTTTTGTTGCCAGTGACGATGGTCCAGGCCTCTTCACCGGCGTTGGAAGATGAGGGCGCTACAGCCTCTGAACTTTGGACACCCTTCTTCTGGGGGCCCGCAGCTTTCTTCCCACTGGAAGTAGCAGGCTGTTTGGTCGCAGCTTTAGCCGCCTTGGCATCGGCGGCCAGCGGCGGACGCACTCGCTCCGGAGGCAAGCTGAGTCTTGCCTCCAAAGACTCGATGCGGGCGTTGACCATGTTGCCTATTTGCACCATGGCCGCCCGCATCCACTCCTCTCTGTCTGCCGGTGGAACCGGCCTCGCGCTTGAGCTCGGCGCAGGAGCTGTCGCGGTCTCCATAGGAGTTGGTGGTGCGGCAGAGACTGTCGCACGCACTTCCGCCCGGAGCTGCGCAATCTCCTGACGCAGTTCCGCCACCTCCCCTTTGAGCCGAGCGTTCTCTCGGAACACTCGCCTCGTTTCCTCCGTTGTGCTCAGTGAAGCTAGCTCAGCTGCCCTTTCCTTGATGGAAGCGACACTGAGCTTAAAGGTCCGCAAGATCTGGCCTTTCAGGTGGGAAGACTTCCCTGCTGCCTCCGCTATGAGTCCGCACTCCGCCTCGATGGCGTTGTGCAGCTCCTCCGACGTTGCGCAAGTGAGCGGTTGCTCTACGCGCGGGCACTCAGAGCGCTTGCCCTGGACCGCAATCCGCGTAGCATACGCCTTCTTCTCTAGGCTTTTCACGGCCTCTTCGTACTCCGCGGCGGCTTTCTTTTTCGCCAGGTCTTGTTTGGCCTTAAAAAAGCCGACCCACTGGCCCGTTGTAGGAGGCCTTCCCCTGCCTCTCTTCTGCTTCGGGACTTCGACCTCCGTCTCCACGCTGGAGTCGGAGTCCCCGTCGCAGGTTCTCATCCCGGAACGGGATCGCTTGCGAGGACCTCGCTTGCTTCCCGCCGTCGCCTCTGAGTCCGTGGTCGTCTCTGAGAGAAACGACCTGTCCTCAACCACCGATGGTGCGGTCTGGGCGGATACCGCCTCCGCACCCCGGAACTGTAGCCCCTGGCTCAGGCCGCCCTTGCGGGCGACCGAATGGCGAAGTTTGCCCCCTCCAGATTCGGTGGGGCAGACGGGGCCCAAGGGCCCCGTGAGGGATTCTCCGGCTATGCCGGTACCCTCCTGGAGTAATTTATCGCTTTTAAGACTTGCCATTGTTACTTTTTCCTTTTTAGGGTGAGGTCCCCTCCGCTAATGACCGGACACCCTCCGGCCATTCATCCCATCGGCGCGGGAGACCTTGGGATTAGGGTGATTTTTACCGAGGTTTTCTTCCTCCCCATTCCCTGAAGAACCCCATACCCCTGGCAGTCGTTAGCCGTCGTCGGCGACTATTCCGCAGAGCGGGCGCCGACGCCGTTTCCAGGGTGCACCACGAGGAGGTGACCGCCTTGCACCCCAGGTTAGGTTAGGTTAGGTTAGGTTAGGTTAGGTTAGGTTAGGTTAGGTTAGGTTAGGTTAGGTTAGGTTAGGTTAGGTTAGGTTAGGTTAGGTTAGGTTTTTTTTTTTTTTTTTTTTTTTAGGTGGAGAAATCCTCATGGATACCCCGGAGCTGGGGCTGCCGGGGTTATGTGAGACTCCTACTCACTAAAACTCCACCAGGTTTCGTCTCTACGCCGGGCGACGGCCGGGGGCATTCGTGCTGAGCACCTGGCCCCGTCTAGCCGTCGCAGCGTTGTCTGCGTCCGTTCGGACGCAGACCCTCCTCGCCCTGTTGGGCATGAGAGCGAGCAGAAACCCGTAGGCTCGCTCTCATCCTCGCGGGGGACCTGTGCAATGCGGACGCCTGTCGCCCCAGCGACATTCGTCCGCAGGCCACCCACTAGGGCAGCGTAGCTTGGTGCCACCACCTCCTACGCTGCCCCGTCCTCCAACGCCGCGACGTCTCCGCCAGGGGATCGTCGTCTCTAAGGCGTTGGGCCTCTCTCTTGCGCGACATGACTGTCTCGGAGAACTCCGAGACCGCCGCCCACGCACGCCTGCTGCTCAACATTGCCCGGATGGTCTCGAGCAATGACAGGTTTACTCCGACAGCGGCGTAGACCTGTCATTCAGCGGCGTCCGCTCAGTCACCGGAGCCGCCTTTGACCCAGCACCTCTTTTTCCTCCTCGCTGCCGTTGAGGGGGCAAGCACCCTTTGCCACCCACACGATGCTTCGCTGGCTTGCCCGCTGCGGCACACACCACACAATGCGGCGACTCCGAGCAGGCCGTCGCTTTGTGGCCGGCCTTTCCGCAGCGGTAACAAACGTTTTCGCGATCCTCCGCAGCCGTGCAGGTCGCCTTAGTGTGCCCAAGATGCAGGCACCTGAAACAGCGGAGAGGTCGGGGCTCGAGCAGCTGCACCCGAACCGAGCTCCATCCTATCAGTAGACGGCCCTCCGTAATCTGCTTGGCCGAGGCCAGCGGCACTTGGGCCCAGACCGTCCCAATGCCTCCCGAACCGACTTTAATGTCGCCTACCTTCACCTTGTCGATAGGGCAGGAGCCTTTTGTGGCAAGAGCCCTCCGCACCTCCTCTCCGGTTATGGAGTCATCCATACCTGTAAGTCGGACGTCTACCGTCTTGTGTGGGCGTAAGACTTTTAACGTCTCCGGCAGAACGCTCCTTATTTGGGCAGCAAGCATGTCTGCCTTTTCTGCGCTCACCGACGCCGGCATTTCTAGTAGCCGCGCGCCAGTCGCCGTTGTGCGGAACTTGAATCCGCCCTCGAAGCCCAGCTCGGCCAGATTCACTTTGTTCCGCACGTTCTGCAGAACCTCGGCATAGTTCGGCTTTTCTTCTGGCGACGCGGCGATCACCACTGCCTGATTTCGTGGAGCCTTCACCACACGCTTATCTTTGGACTTTTTGGGTCTTTTGCCCTTTTTAGCCTTCGGCGTTGGTTGCGCAGCCGGTTTAGACGCCGGCTTCTTCTTCTTTTTCTTAGAGGTTACCACAGTCCATGTCTCCTCGCCAGTGTTTGACACTGGATCCGCGGCAACCTCCAAGCCTTGGGCGCCCTTTTCCGTAGGGTGCGCAGCTTGCTTTCTGCTCGTGGTCTTCCTTTGCAGCGTAGAACGCTGGACCGCTGGATTGGCCACTCTCGAATCAGCGGCCAGCGGCGGACGCACTCGCTCCGGAGGCAAGCTGAGTCTTGCCTCCAAAGACTCGATGCGGGCGTTGACCATGGTGCCTATCTCCAGCATGGCCGCCCGCATCCACTCCTCTCTATCTGCCGGTGGAACCGGCCTCGCGCTCGAATGTGTTGTAGTCTCCATCGGAGTCGGTGGTGCGGCAGGGACTGACGCCCGCACTTCCGCCCGGAGCTGCGCAATTTCTTGGCGCAGCTCCGCCACCTCCCCCTTGAGCCGTGCGTTTTCTTTAAATACACGCCTCGTCTCTTCCGTTGACGTCAGTGAGGCCAGTTCTGCGGCCCTTTCTTTGATCGACGCTACGCTCATCTTAAAGGTTCGTAGCATCTGACCTTTGAGATGCGACGACTTACCCGCTGCCTCAGCGATAAGACCGCACTCCACCTCTATGGCGCCGTGAAGTTCAGCCGCCGTAGCGTTGGTGAGCGGCTGCTCTTCTCGCGGACGCTCAGGACGCTTTTTATTAATCTTCGTCCGTGTTTCGTTCGCTTTTCTCTCCAAGTCCTTTACGACGTCCTCGTACTCGGAGGCTGCCTTCTTCTTGGCCAAGTCCTGCTTGGCCTTCCAAAGGCCGACCCACTGACCTGTGGTCGGAGGCCTTCCCCTGCCTCTCTTCTGCTTCGGGACTTCGACCTCCGTCTCCACACTGGTGTCGGAGTCCCCGTCGCAGGTTCTCATCCCGGAACGGGATCGCTTGCGAGGACCTCGCTTGCTTCCCGCCGTCGCCTCTGAGTCCGTGGTCGTCTCTGAGAGAAACGACCTGTCCTCAACCACCGATGGTGCGGTCTGGGCGGATACCGCCTCCGCACCCCGGAACTGTAGCCCCTGGCTCAGGCCACCCTCGCGAGCGACCGAATGGCAGAGTTTGTCCCCTCCAGATTCGATGGGGCAGACGAGGCCCGAAGGCCCCGTGAGGGATTCTCCGGCTAGGCCGGTACCCTCCTGGAGTAATAAAACGTTTTTAGAACTTGCCATATTTACGGTTTTTCCTTTTTAGGGTGAGGTCCCCTCCGCTAATGACCGGACACCCTCCGGCCATTCATCCCATCGGCGCGGAGAGACCTTGGGATTAGGGTGATTTTTACCGAGGTTTTCTTCCTCCCCATTTCCCCTGAAGAACCCCCTTCCCTGGCAGTCGTTAGCCGTCGTCGGCGACTATTCCGCAGAGCGGGCGCCGACGCCGTTTCCAGGGTGCACCACGAGGAGGTGACCGCCTTGCACCCCAGGTTAGGTTAGGTTAGGTTTTTTTTTTTTTTTTTTTTTTTAGGTGGAGAAATCCTCATGGATACCCCGGGAGCTGGGGCTACCGGGGTTATGTGAGACTCCTACTCACTAAAACTCCACCAGGTTTCATCTCTACGCCGGGCGACGGCCGGGGGCATTCGTGCTGAGCACCTGGCCCCGTCTGACCGTCGCAGCGTTGTCTGCGTCAAAAATAGACGCAGACCCTCCTCGCCCTGTTGGGCATGTGAGCGAGCAGAAACCCATAAGGCTCGCTCTCATCCTCGCGGGGGGCCTGTGCAATGCGGACGTCTGCCGCCCCAGCGACATTCGTCCGCAGGCCACCCACTACGGCATCGCAGCTTGGTGCAACCACCTACGCTGCCCCATCCTCCTACGCCTCGACGCCTCCGCCAAGGGATCGTCGGTTCTGAGGCGCTGCGCCTCCCTTTTGCGGGACATGACGGTCTCGCAGAATTCCGAGACCGCCGCCCACGCACGCCTGCTGCTCAACATTGCCCGGATGGTGTTGGGCAACGTGAGATCCGTGCCGACCACGGCAATAAGCCGCAGCCGGTCAACTGTCCACGCCGGACATTCCTCCAACGTGTGCTGGGCGGTATCGTCCACCGCCCAGTCACACGAGCGGCACACGGGGCTCGACTCCCTGCACACAATAGTATGCAGGTACCTGTCGAAGCACCCGTGTCCCGACAGCACCTGCGTCAGGTGGAACGTAAGGGAGCCCCATTTCCGCTCGACCCATTTCCGGAGCGACGGCTGGATGCCGGCAATAGCCCAATGTCCAGCCGTCGGCTCAAGGAGCGCTTGTGACCACCCTGTCAGTGTCTCCTCGGTGCCCCTCCTCTTCCACCGCTCCAGATCGCTGGGGCGGAACCCTCTTCCGGCGTTGCGCGCCGTGCACCTCTTGTCATACAAGAAGGCAGAGAGTTCCGCCTGGAGCTCCCACGGGGGTGTTCCCGCTAAAGCGCAGGCCGCCTCAAAAGACACAGTGCGGTATGCTCGGATAGCCCTGATTGCCATCACTCGTTGAGGACGTCTCAACAAGGCCCTGTTAGAGGCGTTCAGGGCACCGACCCACACTGGTGCGCCGTACAGCGCCATTGAGGCGACCACGCCGGCGTATAGGCGACGACACGTCGATCCCGGTCCTCCGACATTCGGGAGCAGGCGGGCGAGACCCGCCGCTGCTTGCACCAGCTTTGGGCCCATCCGCCGGAAGTGCTCACCGAAGGTCCATCGAGCGTCGATGGTGAGGCCCAGATATTTAATATGGGGCTCTACTCCTATCCGTACTCCCCCGACAGTGATGTAAGAGTCGGGAGGAGGTCTCCTGCGCGGCCCATGGCAACACACTGCGCTCGTCTTCTCAAGTGCAACATTGAGCCCCAGCCTTCTGATTCTGGCCACCACCTGAGCTGTTCCAGCAGTGGCCAGGATCGCCGCGTCCCTGTATGTGTCTCCGCGGGCAACTACCAACGTATCGTCGGCATAGCATACTAAGTATAGCCCGCGGAGAAGAGCACCTCGCAGAACGACATCATAACCTATGTTCCACAGGAGTGGACCGAGAACCGACCCCTGTGGAACGCCACGACACACCCTATGCCTCATGAGTCGGCCATCCCTGTTCTGATATAGGACAACACGCTCCCGTAGGTAATCTGCAACTAGCCGCTGCAGATACCTGGGCACCCTGTGGAACTCCAGTCCCTCCAGGATGCACCGGAACGGGAGCGTGTTGAAGGCATTGGCGATGTCTAAAGACACCGCCACGACTGTGCCACCACGGGAGGTCGACTCGTTACATAGACCCTTAAAACGCATAATCGCGTCTACCGTGGAGCGACCCTCACGAAAGCCGAACTGGCAATCCGCCAGATCCGGACCCACAGTGCGCAGGTGTTTAACGATGCGGGAAGCGACCACCCTCTCAAAACACTTCCCCGCCTCGTCCAGCAACACTATGGGCCGAAACGCCGATGGCGAATTGTCCGACCGGCCACTCTTTTTGGCTAGCACCAGTCTGCCCTCCTTCCAGCACGCTGGAAACTGCCCTGACCGGAGACTGGTATCGAGAAGCGCCCTGAATGGCGACTCCAACGCAGCCTCTAGCGCGAGCACCAGCACTCGAGCATGTACGCCATCCGGCCCTGGGGCAGTCTTCTTGCCACGGAGCTTGTCGATTACGCCGGCATACTCCCCGTCCGAGACGGGCGGAACCTCATGTTCGGTCCCGTCCGAAGCCAAACTCATAGCAGGAGGATTCATTTCTAGCTCTTGAGCGGGGAACAGTGTGGCCACCGTTTCCTGCAGCCGCTGGGGGTCCAGGACTTCCGTAACGGGGACGCCGCGACTGCGCAAGCGATTGCGTATCGCGCGATACGGTCGTCCCCACGGATCCCTGCTAAGGCCCTCCAGCAGCTCCTCCCACGAGCGCCGCTTCGCCGCTCTTATGGCCGCCTGAAGATGTTGTTTGGCGGCCCTGTAGGTATCGCTCAACTGCTGTTCATCGGCCTCTATTCGGACCCTTCTCCGTCTGTACCGGGCCACGGACTTCTTTGCTCTCTTGCAATCGGCGCGGAGAGCGGCGAGTTCCTGCGACCACCAGTAGATGGCCGTGTCTGGCGGAGGTCGCCTCGCGCGAGGCATCGAGGCATCGCAGATGCGAGCCAGTGCCTCGCGGAACCATAGGGCCCTCTCACTTGCGGCCATCGCTGGGGCCGAGTCAGCCTCCCACGCTTGCACAGTCGCGGCTTCAGTGGCGACCTCTCGGTTTAAGCGCGTAACCGCCCACCGCGGGAACACGGGTTCCACTCTACCACCGGATACGGAGACGCCACAGATGGAAAATCGGATGTATTGATGATCCGAAAGCGTCTCCGTATCCTCTAAGACCCGCCAGTCCCTTACCCGTCTTGCTGTCCCGGGAGAGGCAAAAGTAAGGTCGACGATTGATTCGCCCTGTGGCCGAACGCAGGTAGGTGCACTGCCTCTGTTGAGCAGGGCCAGGTTCACAGAGGCCGCCCAATCCTCGACTTCGCTGCCACGAGGATCAGTCACCGGGGATCCCCAAGTAGGGGACTTAGCATTAAAGTCCCCGGCGACGATAATTTGCAGCGGAGCAGCGCGCTGGACCGCGCCTCCCAATTCCGCCAAAAGGCCTCCAAATTGAGCGAGGGTCTTATTGGGGGAGAAGTACACTCCTATGAGAGCGTACTCTCCCCACCCCGCAACAATGAAGCCGTCGCCCCGCTCTCGCAGGGCGATTGGGGTCTTCGAGCACCACGCTCCGACCACAGCCACAGAGCCCGACCGGTCTGCGAGCCAATTGTGGCGGTCTGGAACCGTGTAAGGTTCCGCCACAATTGCCACCCCCAACCGCCACTCCGCCATGTGCTGCAGGAGGAGATCCTGAGCAGCGGCGCAGCGATTTAAATTCGCCTGGATGACCGAGCGGGCCGCGTTAGGCATTGTCGACGTTCATTGCCTCCTCGCGGCGCGGCCGCTCAGTCACCAGAACCGCCTTTGGCCCAGCAACCCCTTTCCTCCTCTGACGTTTCGGTGGCGAACACCCTTTGCGACCCATTATATGGTTGGCCGGTTTGCTCGCCGCTGCGCATACTAAGCAATGCGGCACCTCCAGACAGGTCGCCGCTTTATGGCCGACCTTACCGCAGCGATAGCAAGCATCGCCGCGGTCTTCCGCAGCTGTGCAAGCCCCCTTGGTGTGCCCCAGCTGCAGGCACCTAAAGCAGCGGAGAGGGCGGGGCTCAAGCAATTTAATTTGTACAGAGCTCCACCCAATCAGCAGGCGGCCCTCCGTCAAAGCTTTGACCGCGGTCATGGGCACTTGGGCCCAAACCGCCCCGATACCTCTAGAGCCGACCTTGATGTCCCCCACTTTTATATGTTCTGTGGGGCAGCCTCCCTTTGTTGCGAGAGCTCTGAGCACATCCTCGCCGGTTATAGAGTCGTCCAGACCGGTGAGTCGGACGTCCACCGACTTATGTGGCCGGACGACTCTCATTGTTGCTGGGAGGACGCTCTTGATTTGCGCCGCAAGCTGGTCCGCCTTCTCGGCGCTGACTGCCGCAGGCATTTCCAATAGCCGCGCGCCGGTCGCCGTTGTGCGGAACTTGATCCCGCCCTCGATGCCGAGTTCGGCCAGGTTGACCCGGTCCCGCACGTTCTTTAATATGTCGGCGTAGTTCACCTCCCCTTCCGGCGGCGCGGCTATTACTACCGCTTGTGTACGCGGCGGCTTCGCATTTCGTTTCTTTTGGGCTTTTAGGCCCTTTCCCTTTTGTTTTGGCGGTGGCTTCTTGGCCGCCTTCTTTTTTCTGGCCACTAGTGTCCAGCCAGCCTCTTTGTTGGCCTTTGGGACTGAGGGCTGCCACCTGGCTGCCTTCTTTCAAAGGACCCGCACCTTTGCCTGAGGAGCTTTACTCCCTTCCCACTGAGACGCGGCTGTTGCTTCGCAGCGGTATTGGCCGCTTTGGCATCCGCTGCCAGTGGTGGACGTACTCGCTCTGGCGGCAAGTTTAGTCGCCCCTCCAATGATTCGATGCGGGCGTTAACCATGTTCCCGATCTGCAGCATGGCCGCCCGCATCCATTCCTCCATATCCAGAGGTCGACCCGGCGTCGCGCCCTGAGGCACCGCAGGGGCGGCGTCGGTCTCCATACGACTCGGTGCGATGGTTGGCCCCGTAGTCGTCTTCATTTCATTTCGGAGCTGCGCGATCTCTTTGCGCAGTTCCGCAACTTCCCCCCTGAGTCGCGCGTTCTCGACAGCGACTCTTCGAGTCTCCTCCGAGATGGTCAGCGAGGATAGCTCTGCTGCCCTTTCTTTTATCGCCGCGACGCTTAAGTTGAAAGTCCTCAGCACCTGCCCTTTGAGGTGCTTGGACTTTGCCGCCGCCTCTGCGATCAGCCCACACTCTGCGTCGATGGCATTGTTCAGTTCTTCGGCCGTTGCACTGCTCATCGGCTGAAGAACCCCTGGACACTCGACTCGCTTTTCTTTGATTGCGGTACGTGTGTCGTATACCTTCTTCTCCAGATTGCTTACTGCCTCTTTGTATTCGGCGTCAGCTCTGGCCCTACTGTGCTCCTGTTTCGCCTTTAAGAAGCCGACCCATTGCCCCGTTGTAGGAGGCCTTCCCCGGCCTCTTTTTTGCTTGGGGACCTCGACCTCCGTCTCCACGCTGGAGTCGGAGTCCCCGTCGCATTTCCTTAGTCCTGAGCGGGATCGCTTGCGAGGTACCCGCTTGCGTCCCACTGTTACGTCGGAATCGGTTGTCGTTTCAGAAAGGAACGACCGTTCCAATACCACCGTTGGTGTGGTTTGGGCGGTTACCGCCTCCGCACCTCCGGAACTGTAGCCCCCTGGCTCAGGCCACCCTTGCGGGCGACCGAATGGCGAAGTTTGCCCCCTCCAGATTCGGTGGGGCAGACGGGGCCCGAAGGCCCCGTGAGGGATTCTCCGGCTATGCCGGTACCCTCCTGGAGTATACGTTCGTTGTTGAGACTTGCCATTATTACGTTTTTCCTTTTTAGGGTGAGGTCCCCTCCGCTAATGACCGGACACCCTCCGGCCATTCATCCCATCGGCGCGGGAGACCTTGGGATTAGGGTGATTTTTACCGAGGTTTTCTTCCTCCCCCCCATTTCCCCTGAAGAACCCCCCCATTCCCCTGGCAGTCGTTAGCCGTCGTCGGCGACTATTCCGCAGAGCGGGCGCCGACGCCGTTTCCAGGGTGCACCACGAGGAGGTGACCGCCTTGCACCCCAGGTTAGGTTAGGTTAGGTTAGGTTAGGTTAGGTTAGGTTAGGTTAGGTTAGGTTAGGTTAGGTTAGGTTAGGTTAGGTTAGGTTTTTTTTTTTTTTTTTTTTTTTTTTTTTATTCTTACATTTGTTCCTCTAACATGATTAGAGACTTTATTAGGCTGTTGTACAATGTCAGACTTATATATATATTTCTCATTCCGAGTACCTCCTACAGTCAACAATATATATACTATGCTTCTTATAATCAATATATATACATTAATTCGTTTTATTCTTCTATATACTAGACTTCTTTGTTTTTATATACTATCTTATCCTAGGCTTAATATCTATATACTATTAACACAATAATTTTTTTTTTTTTTTTTTTTTTTTTTTTTTTTTTTTTTTCTTCTTAATCTATGTTCACAATCAATCATCTTACCTTCTTTGTAATTATTTTTATGTCTTTGTTATTTGTTTGTGTGTAGTTCATTGATATCTTTTGTTTTTTTTTTTTTTTTTTTTTTTAAAAGTAAATCTATAATAACAATGACTATATACTACGAACTATATTACTGTTTATTTCTTTTATTTACACTTTGCACAATTTTAGTTGCTAATTTTATAAACTCATTTCTATTTTCTTTTTCCAGGGTTTTTGACAAATTCGATTCTTCCAGCCGCAGTCCAGTCGACATTTCAAATTTGAAGCGTTCTCTTCCGTAGGCGGGGCATTCCAAAATCAGGTGAGGTACAGTTTCATTTTGACCCGGGTCACAAACGCATGCAGGGTTGTCTTTACATTTAAATTTCGTTAAATAGTCCGCAAAACCACCGTGTCCCGTCAACAGCTGCGTCAACTCCTTCGTCGGAGTGATTTCACGGACCATTCTGTAAGCGTCAGTCACGTTCGGTAGGAAGAGCTTCGTAATGGACGCTGTTTGTTCGCTTTTGTACTTCCTATCCCATTCGTCAAGGGATTCCATTCGGATTGTTCTCTTGACGAATGAGATCGGGCATTTGTCGTAGTCCATACGCGTTTTCAATTTTAAGGCAGCTTCTTTCGCTAACATATCAGCTCTTTCATTGCCTACTATGCCCACGTGGGCTTTTAACCAAAATAGATCGACAATTTTTTCTTTGTTGTGGCAGAGACTGATAGCCGTTCTTGCCTCGACGGCCAAGGGATGGAGGGTGGCACAATTTGCGACTGACTGAATCGCCGATCTCGAGTCGCTATAGATTGCGATGGAGCTTTCAGGTCTGTTTGAAGCCTCGTCTGCAGCCTTACATATGGCCAACAGCTCGGCCTGGAAAACGGTGCAGTACGGGGACAGGGCGAGCTTACGGGCCCGTATTTCCGTTCCACCTTTCCACATGGATACGGCGGCTCCAACCCTGCCATCGATTTTGCTGCCGTCGGTATATATACGCAGGGCGTAATCGGCGTGATTTTCATGTTGTTCGTCGTTTTCCAGGCTTCGCCACTCCAGATCTTGCATTTTGGACGGGTGAGGAGCCTCCATCGCAGAGACCATTTTTTCTACCTCTCGGTCTCCTATGAAATCCTGCGGTGATTCTCGCTTCGCTTCAAACAATTTTTGCGCCTCCTGGATACGAATATCCAGGGGGAGAATCCCGGATATAATTAGGGCCGAGTTGTAGGATACTGTGCGGTAGGCTCGGCACATTTTTTGTGTAAAACTGCGTTGTATGGAGTTCAGCTGTTTCTTTACTCCCAGCTTTCCAGCGGCAGGCGCCCACGCACTTGCTGCATATAATATGATCGGCTCCACTGCCGCTACATAAATGGTGCGGATCACCTCCGGGCTTAGGCCCCAGCTGACGCGAGCTGCTCTGGCTAGAAGTTTATATGCCGCTATTGCTTTTTTGCATGCGTTGGTGATATGCTTATTGAACGTTAACTTCGCGTCAACCGTGACTCCCAGTATCTTGATCTCCTGCACCATTTGAATATCCGTCCCTCCCATCCTCAGACGTGGTGAGTCAAATTTTAGCCTTCGCGTGACCACCATTGCACAAGTCTTGTGCGGCGCGAATTTTAGCTTATGTTTGACGCCCCACGCCTGAACATGTTCGAGGGCAGGGTTCGCCTGTCTCTCTATTCCGAGGGCCGTGTCCCCTACAAAGGCCAGGACCACATCGTCGGCGAATGCGTGATAATAGACGCCTCTCTCATCTAGCTCCCTCAGGAGCGAGTTCAATAGAAGATTCCAGAGGATCGGCCCGCTTATTGATCCTTGAACGCATCCTTTGGTTGTTTTCCTGACGCTCTCTTCACCTCCGTACCTCACCTTGACTGTTCTCTCGCTCAGATAGTTACTGATCACTCGCCTCAAATTTGCCGGACAATTCTCCTCTACCAGTCTCGTCTTTATAGCCGGCCACCACGCACTATCGAAGGCTCCTTCGATGTCTAATGATATTAATGTGACGATCTTCTTGTCCGCCAGGTTTGTCCTGACATGTTGGACAAGAGTGTATAAGGAGCCTTCTGTGCTTCTTTGCGGCATAAAGCCGAACTGTCGAGTACTTATACCGGGGTAGAGGTAGAATTTAAGGCGAGCGACCAGCATCTTTTCGTATATTTTGCCGAAGACAGGCAAGAGCCCTATCGGCCTATAGGACTTCGGCACTACGTATGAGTCTTTTCCCGGCTTTCTTAACACCACTACTACGGCTTCTTTCCAGGTAGTCGGAAAGTAGTAGTGTGACAGGCACTTGTTGACTAGTGCCAGAAAGTATTCAGGGTCGCACTCTATCGTTTTCAAGCAAATATCAGCGGTAAAACCATCGGATCCTGGTGCCTTCTTGGGGTTAAAGGACTTTGCCGACCGTTCGAGCTCGCTCTGGGTAAAAGGCGGGTCGTGTTTTTCTCCATGGCTCCATTCGTCTAACTCCTTAGCTCTTTCCCTGGTTTGGCGATGGTCAGCATTGTCCTCTTCCTCACGATCCTCAGGGTAGAATACCTCGGCTAGCCACTCTGCCGACTCCTTGGCACTGAGAGTTTTCCCTTCTTTCTGGAGTGGTAGGTCTTCCTCTCTCTTCCCCACTTTGTTCATTACTCTATATATCCCCTCCCAAACTCCCTCTCTGTCCTGTTTCCCACAAAATTCTTTCCAGCTTTCCTCTTGTGCTATCCTCGTCTCTAACTCATACTTTTCTTTCTGTTCCAGGTACTGGTTTACAACCCACTCTCTTCGGGCCGGCGCTGCGTTCCTGATTCTACGTTTTAGGGTGGCGGTACGCTTCTTCATCTCAGCAAGCTCCTTCGTCCACCAAGGCAGGGTGAGTGTTTCTTTTTTACTTTTCAAGGGCATGGTATTTTTACAGGTATCGGTTACGGCTTGTGTGAATTTTTTAACGATTTGTTCGAGTTGTTCGGTGGTGGTTAGGTTAGGTTAGGTTAGGTTAGGTTAGGTTAGGTTAGGTTAGGTTAGGTTAGGTTAGGTTAGGTTAGGTTAGGTTGGGTTAGGTTAGGTTAGGTTAGGTTAGGTTAGGTTAGGTTAGGTTAGGTTAGGTTAGGTTAGGTTAGGTTAGGTTAGGTTAGGTTAGGTTAGGTTAGGTTAGGTTGGGTTAGGTTAGGTTAGGTTAGGTTAGGTTGGGTTAGGTTAGGTTAGGTTAGGTTAGGTTAGGTTAGGTTAGGTTAGGTTAGGTTAGGTTAGGTTAGGTTAGGTTAGGTTAGGTTAGGTTAGGTTAGGTTAGGTTAGGTTGGGTTAGGTTAGGTTGGGTTAGGTTAGGTTGGGTTGGGTTAGGTTAGGTTAGGTTAGGTTAGGTTAGGTTAGGTTAGGTTAGGTTAGGTTGGGTTAGGTTAGGTTAGGTTGGGTTAGGTTAGGTTAGGTTAGGTTAGGTTAGGTTAGGTTAGGTTAGGTTAGGTTAGGTTAGGTTAGGTTAGGTTAGGTTAGGTTAGGTTAGGTTAGGTTAGGTTAGGTTAGGTTAGGTTGGGTTAGGTTAGGTTAGGTTGGGTTAGGTTAGGTTAGGTTAGGTTAGGTTAGGTTAGGTTGGGTTAGGTTAGGTTAGGTTAGGTTAGGTTAGGTTAGGTTAGGTTAGGTTAGGTTAGGTTAGGTTAGGTTAGGTTAGGTTAGGTTGGGATTGGGTTAGGTTAGGTTAGGTTAGGTTAGGTTAGGTTGGGTTAGGTTAGGTTAGGTTAGGTTAGGTTAGGTTAGGTTGGGTTAGGTTAGGTTAGGTTAGGTTAGGTTGGGTTAGGTTAGGTTAGGTTAGGTTAGGTTAGGTTAGGTTAGGTTAGGTTAGGTTAGGTTGGGTTGGGGTTAGGTTAGGTTAGGTTAGGTTAGGTTAGGTTAGGTTAGGTTAGGTTAGGTTAGGTTAGGTTAGGTTAGGTTAGGTTAGGTTAGGTTAGGTTAGGTTAGGTTGGGTTAGGTTAGGTTAGGTTAGGTTAGGTTAGGTTAGGTTAGGTTAGGTTAGGTTAGGTTAGGTTAGGTTAGGTTGGGTTGGGTTAGGTTAGGTTAGGTTAGGTTAGGTTAGGTTGGGTTAGGTTAGGTTAGGTTAGGTTAGGTTAGGTTAGGTTAGGTTAGGTTGGGTTGGGTTAGGTTGGGTTAGGTTAGGTTAGGTTAGGTTAGGTTGGGATTGGGTTAGGTTAGGTTAGGTTGGGTTAGGTTAGGTTAGGTTAGGTTAGGTTAGGTTAGGTTAGGTTAGGTTAGGTTAGGTTAGGTTAGGTTAGGTTAGGTTAGGTTAGGTTGGGTTAGGTTAGGTTAGGTTAGGTTGGGTTAGGTTAGGTTAGGTTAGGTTAGGTTAGGTTAGGTTAGGTTGGGTTGGGTTAGGTTAGGTTAGGTTAGGTTAGGTTAGGTTAGGTTAGGTTAGGTTAGGTTGGGTTAGGTTAGGTTAGGTTGGGTTAGGTTAGGTTAGGTTAGGTTAGGTTAGGTTAGGTTAGGTTAGGTTAGGTTGGGTTAGGTTAGGTTAGGTTGGGTTAGGTTAGGTTAGGTTAGGTTGGGTTAGGTTAGGTTAGGTTAGGTTGGGATTAGGTTAGGTTAGGTTAGGTTAGGTTAGGTTAGGTTAGGTTAGGTTAGGTTGGTTAGGTTAGGTTAGGTTAGGTTAGGTTAGGTTGGGTTAGGTTAGGTTAGGTTAGGTTAGGTTGGGTTAGGTTAGGTTAGGTTAGGTTAGGTTAGGTTAGGTTAGGTTGGGTTAGGTTAGGTTAGGTTAGGTTAGGTTAGGTTAGGTTAGGTTAGGTTAGGTTAGGTTAGGTTAGGTTAGGTTAGGTTAGGTTAGGTTAGGTTAGGTTAGGTTGGGTTAGGTTAGGTTAGGTTAGGTTAGGTTAGGTTAGGTTAGGTTAGGTTGGGATTGGGATTGGGTTAGGTTGGGTTAGGTTAGGTTGGGTTAGGTTAGGTTAGGTTAGGTTGGAGTTGGGTTAGGTTAGGTTGGGTTAGGTTAGGTTAGGTTAGGTTAGGTTAGGTTAGGTTAGGTTAGGTTAGGTTAGGTTAGGTTAGGTTAGGTTAGGTTAGGTTAGGTTAGGTTAGGTTAGGTTAGGTTAGGTTAGGTTAGGTTAGGTTAGGTTAGGTTAGGTTAGGTTAGGTTAGGTTAGGTTAGGTTAGGTTAGGTTAGGTTAGGTTAGGTTAGGTTGGGTTGGGTTAGGTTAGGTTAGGTTAGGTTAGGTTAGGTTAGGTTAGGTTAGGTTAGGTTAGGTTAGGTTAGGTTAGGTTAGGTTAGGTTAGGTTAGGTTGGGTTAGGTTAGGTTAGGTTAGGTTAGGTTAGGTTAGGTTAGGTTGGGTTAGGTTGGGTTAGGTTAGGTTAGGTTAGGTTAGGTTAGGTTAGGTTAGGTTAGGTTAGGTTAGGTTAGGTTAGGTTAGGTTAGGTTAGGTTAGGTTAGGTTAGGTTAGGTTAGGTTAGGTTAGGTTAGGTTAGGTTAGGTTAGGTTAGGTTAGGTTAGGTTGGGTTAGGTTAGGTTAGGTTAGGTTAGGTTAGGTTGGGATTAGGTTAGGTTAGGTTAGGTTAGGTTAGGTTAGGTTAGGTTAGGTTAGGTTAGGTTGGGTTAGGTTAGGTTAGGTTAGGTTAGGTTAGGTTGGGATTAGGTTAGGTTAGGTTAGTTGGGTTAGGTTAGGTTAGGTTAGGTTAGGTTAGGTTAGGTTAGGTTAGGTTAGGTTAGGTTAGGTTAGGTTAGGTTGGGATTGGGTTAGGTTAGGTTAGGTTAGGTTAGGTTGGGTTAGGTTAGGTTAGGTTAGGTTAGGTTAGGTTAGGTTAGGTTAGGTTAGGTTAGGTTAGGTTAGGTTAGGTTAGGTTAGGTTAGGTTAGGTTAGGTTAGGTTAGGTTGGGTTAGGTTAGGTTAGGTTAGGTTAGGTTGGGTTAGGTTAGGTTAGGTTAGGTTAGGTTAGGTTAGGTTAGGTTAGGTTAGGTTAGGTTAGGTTAGGTTAGGTTAGGTTAGGTTAGGTTAGGTTGGGTTAGGTTAGGTTGGGTTAGGTTGGGTTAGGTTAGGTTAGGTTAGAGTTAGGTTAGGTTAGGTTAGGTTAGGTTAGGTTAGGTTAGGTTAGGTTAGGTTAGGTTGGGTTAGGTTAGGTTAGGTTAGGTTAGGTTAGGTTAGGTTAGGTTAGGTTGGGATTGGGTTGGGTTAGGTTAGGTTGGGTTAGGTTAGGTTAGGTTAGGTTAGGTTAGGTTAGGTTAGGTTAGGTTGGGTTAGGTTAGGTTAGGTTAGGTTAGGTTAGGTTAGGTTAGGTTAGGTTAGGTTAGGTTAGGTTAGGTTAGGTTAGGTTAGGTTAGGTTAGGTTGGGTTAGGTTAGGTTAGGTTAGGTTAGGTTAGGTTAGGTTAGGTTGGGATTGGGTTAGGTTAGGTTAGGTTAGGTTAGGTTAGGTTGGGTTAGGTTAGGTTAGGTTAGGTTAGGTTAGGTTGGGTTAGGTTAGGTTAGGTTAGGTTTGGTTAGGTTAGGTTAGGTTAGGTTAGGTTAGGTTGGGTTAGGTTAGGTTAGGTTAGGTTAGGTTAGGTTAGGTTGGGTTGGGTTAGGTTGGGTTAGGTTGGAGTTAGGTTAGGTTAGGTTAGGTTAGGTTAGGTTAGGTTAGGTTAGGTTAGGTTAGGTTGGGTTAGGTTAGGTTAGGTTGGGTTAGGTTAGGTTAGGTTAGGTTAGGTTAGGTTAGGTTAGGTTAGGTTGGGTTAGGTTGGGTTAGGTTAGGTTAGGTTAGGTTAGGTTAGGTTAGGTTAGGTTAGGTTAGGTTAGGTTAGGTTGGGTTAGGTTAGGTTAGGTTGGGTTAGGTTAGGTTAGGTTAGGTTAGGTTAGGTTAGGTTGGGTTAGGTTAGGTTAGGTTGGGTTAGGTTAGGTTAGGTTAGGTTAGGTTAGGTTGGGTTAGGTTAGGTTAGGTTAGGTTAGGTTAGGTTAGGTTAGGTTAGGTTAGGTTAGGTTAGGTTAGGTTAGGTTAGGTTAGGTTAGGTTAGGTTGGGTTGGGTTAGGTTAGGTTAGGTTAGGTTAGGTTGGGTTAGGTTAGGTTAGGTTGGGATTGGGTTAGGTTAGGTTAGGTTAGGTTAGGTTAGGTTAGGTTAGGTTAGGTTAGGTTAGGTTAGGTTGGGTTAGGTTAGGTTGGGTTAGGTTAGGTTAGGTTAGGTTAGGTTAGGTTAGGTTAGGTTGGGTTAGGTTAGGTTAGGTTGGGATTAGGTTGGGTTGGGTTAGGTTAGGTTAGGTTAGGTTAGGTTAGGTTAGGTTGGGTTAGGTTGGGTTGGGTTAGGTTAGGTTAGGTTGGGTTAGGTTGGGATTAGGTTAGGTTAGGTTAGGTTAGGTTAGGTTAGGTTGGGTTAGGTTAGGTTGGGTTAGGTTAGGTTAGGTTAGGTTAGGTTAGGTTAGGTTGGGTTAGGTTAGGTTAGGTTAGGTTAGGTTAGGTTAGGTTAGGTTAGGTTAGGTTAGGTTGGGTTAGGTTAGGTTGGGTTAGGTTAGGTTAGGTTAGGTTAGGTTAGGTTGGGTTAGGTTAGGTTGGGTTGGGTTGGGTTAGGTTAGGTTAGGTTAGGTTGGGTTAGGTTAGGTTAGGTTAGGTTAGGTTAGGTTAGGTTAGGTTAGGTTAGGTTAGGTTAGGTTAGGTTAGGTTAGGTTAGGTTGGGTTGGGATTGGGTTAGGTTAGGTTAGGTTAGGTTAGGTTAGGTTAGGTTAGGTTAGGTTAGGTTAGGTTAGGTTAGGTTAGGTTGGGTTAGGTTAGGTTAGGTTGGGTTAGGTTAGGTTAGGTTAGGTTAGGTTAGGTTGGGATTAGGTTAGGTTAGGTTGGGGTTAGGTTAGGTTAGGTTGGGTTAGGTTAGGTTAGGTTAGGTTAGGTTAGGTTAGGTTAGGTTAGGTTAGGTTAGGTTAGGTTGGGATTAGGTTGGGATTGGGTTGGGTTAGGTTAGGTTGGGATTAGGTTAGGTTAGGTTAGGTTAGGTTAGGTTAGGTTAGGTTAGGTTAGGTTAGGTTAGGTTGGGATTAGGTTAGTTGGGTTAGGTTAGGTTAGGATTAGGTTAGGTTAGGTTAGGTTAGGTTGGGTTAGGTTGGGTTGGGATTAGGTTAGGTTAGGTTAGGTTAGGTTAGGTTAGGTTAGGTTAGGTTAGGTTAGGTTAGGTTGGGTTAGGTTAGGTTAGGTTGGGTTAGGTTAGGTTAGGTTAGGTTAGGTTAGGTTAGGTTAGGTTAGGTTAGGTTGGGTTAGGTTAGGTTGGGTTGGGTTAGGTTAGGTTGGGTTAGGTTAGGTTGGGATTGGGTTAGGTTAGGTTAGGTTGGGTTAGGTTGGGTTGGGTTAGGTTAGGTTAGGTTAGGTTAGGTTAGGTTGGGTTAGGTTAGGTTAGGTTAGGTTAGGTTAGGTTGGGTTAGGTTAGGTTAGGTTAGGTTAGGTTAGGTTAGGTTGGGTTAGGTTAGGTTAGGTTAGGTTAGGTTAGGTTAGGTTGGGTTAGGTTAGGTTAGGTTAGGTTAGGTTAGGTTGGGTTAGGTTAGGTTAGGTTAGGTTAGGTTGGGTTAGGTTAGGTTAGGTTGGGTTAGGTTAGGTTAGGTTAGGTTAGGTTAGGTTAGGTTAGGTTAGGTTAGGTTAGGTTAGGTTAGGTTAGGTTAGATTAGGTTAGGTTAGGTTAGGTTAGGTTAGGTTAGGTTAGGTTAGGTTAGGTTGGGATTAGGTTAGGTTGGGTTAGGTTGGGTTAGGTTAGGTTAGGTTAGGTTGGGTTGGGTTAGGTTGGGTTAGGTTGGGTTAGGTTAGGTTAGGTTAGGTTAGATTAGGTTAGGTTAGGTTAGGTTAGGTTAGGTTAGGTTAGGTTAGGTTAGGTTAGGTTAGGTTAGGTTAGGTTAGGTTAGGTTGGGATTGGGTTGGGTTAGGTTAGGTTAGGTTAGGTTAGGTTAGGTTGGGTTAGGTTAGGTTAGGTTAGGTTAGGTTAGGTTAGGTTGGGTTAGGTTAGGTTAGGTTAGGTTAGGTTAGGTTAGGTTAGGTTAGGTTAGGTTAGGTTGGGTTAGGTTAGGTTAGGTTAGGTTAGGTTAGGTTAGGTTAGGTTAGGTTAGGTTAGGTTGGGATTGGGTTAGGTTAGGTTAGGTTAGGTTAGGTTAGGTTGGGTTGGGTTAGGTTGGGATTAGGTTAGGTTAGGTTAGGTTAGGTTAGGTTAGGTTAGGTTAGGTTAGGTTGGGATTAGGTTAGGTTAGGTTAGGTTAGGTTAGGTTAGGTTAGGTTAGGTTAGGTTAGGTTGGGTTAGGTTAGGTTAGGTTAGGTTAGGTTAGGTTGGGTTAGGTTAGGTTAGGTTAGGTTAGGTTGGGATTAGGTTAGGTTAGGTTAGGTTGGGATTGGGTTAGGTTGGGTTAGGTTAGGTTAGGTTAGGTTGGGTTAGGTTAGGTTAGGTTAGGTTGGGTTAGGTTAGGTTAGGTTAGGTTAGGTTGGGTTAGGTTAGGTTAGGTTAGGTTAGGTTAGGTTAGGTTGGGATTGGGATTGGGTTAGGTTAGGTTAGGTTAGGTTAGGTTGGGTTAGGTTAGGTTGGGTTAGGTTAGGTTAGGTTAGGTTAGGTTAGGTTGGGTTAGGTTAGGTTAGGTTAGGTTAGGTTAGGTTAGGTTAGGTTAGGTTGGGTTAGGTTAGGTTAGGTTAGGTTAGGTTAGGTTGGGTTAGGTTAGGTTAGGTTAGGTTAGGTTAGGTTGGGTTAGGTTAGGTTAGGTTAGGTTGGGTTAGGTTAGGTTGGGTTAGGTTAGGTTAGGTTAGGTTAGGTTAGGTTAGGTTAGGTTAGGTTGGGTTAGGTTAGGTTAGGTTGGGTTAGGTTAGGTTAGGTTGGGTTAGGTTAGGTTAGGTTAGGTTAGGTTAGGTTAGGTTGGGTTAGGTTAGGTTAGGTTAGGTTAGGTTAGGTTAGGTTAGGTTAGGTTGGGTTAGGTTGGGTTAGGTTAGGTTAGGTTAGGTTAGGTTAGGTTAGGTTAGGTTACAGTAACGACAGCGTAGTGGTTCTGTGGCTCCGTATGTGACGCGGCATCCTGAGTTCGAATCTTCACTATACAGTAGTTTTCCCCACCGCAGAGGTAAAACTCTGCGGTACCCTGAAGCTTGTCGTGCCGGGGGCTCAGTAGCCAGGAGTAATAGTCGATTGTGCAGGAGGCACCTTCGGCTACCAGTGAAGCCAACAGGGTTGCCGGCTTCCCGAGTCTTCAGACCAGGCTCGGGAGTCGGTCGGTGGGGCCGCAAGGCCACCCGCGTTTACGCAGGAGGTGTATATATGTACATAGTGGAGGTGTGCCGGGTTCTTGGGCTTGCCCTGGAGGTCGGCCGGTGGGGGCCGTAAGGCCCCGGATTTGTATATATATGTATATATATTTGTATATAGGGGTTTTGCCGACTTCCTGGGGATACTCGGGAAGTCGGCACAGAGCTGAAAACCGCAAGGCCTGAGCGCATTAGCGCTAGGGGGTGTATAGGTGTAAATTTGTATATATGTAATATATGTATATATGGGGTATCGCCGGCTTCGTGAGTTTATTGAAAAATAAACTTCCCGAAGCCGGCAGGCTGAAGGCCGAAAGGCCTAGGCGCGTTAGCGCCAGGGTAGGTATATCTTTATCTTTATATATGTATTAGTATGTATTTTATGTATATATGGCGGCACTATATGTTGCCGCCCCAGGCGAGACCGAAAGGTCTGGGCGCGTAAGCGTCAGTGGGGGTGTTATTATAAGTTTATATATGTATTCGTATGTAATAGTATTTATATATGGCGGCAGTAGGTTGCCGCCCCAGGAGAACCCCTCGGGGCAAGCGCCGGGGCGTCGCGGTTGAATGCGCAAGCGATACCGTGACGTCCCACTATGGCGCTAGACGGGACCTTGGGGTTTTAGTTTGGGTATGGGGGCCAGGTCTTCTAAAGACCATTGCACATGGCCTCGAGTCCCACACTCCCCGCGCCACTTTTACCATCTGTCCCGGCGCGGGGGTGCGTAAAATGCATTTCCCCAAGTAAAAAAAAAAAAAAAAAAAAAGGTTAGGTTAGGTTAGGTTAGGTTAGGTTAGGTTAGGTTAGGTTAGGTTAGGTTAGGTTAGGTTAGGTTAGGTTAGGTTAGGTTAGGTTAGGTTAGGTTAGGTTAGGTTAGGTTAGGTTAGGTTGGAGTTAGGTTAGGTTAGGTTGGGTTAGGTTAGGTTAGGTTAGGTTGGGATTAGGTTGGGTTAGGTTAGGTTAGGTTAGGTTGGGTTAGGTTAGGTTAGGTTAGGTTAGGTTAGGTTGGGTTAGGTTAGGTTAGGTTAGGTTAGGTTAGGTTGAGTTAGGTTAGGTTAGGTTAGGTTAGGTTAGGTTAGGTTAGGTTAGGTTAGGTTAGGTTAGGTTAGGTTGGGTTGGGTTAGGTTAGGTTAGGTTAGGTTAGGTTAGGTTAGGTTAGGTTAGGTTGGGTTAGGTTAGGTTAGGTTAGGTTAGGTTAGGTTAGGTTGGGTTAGGTTAGGTTAGGTTAGGTTAGGTTGGGTTAGGTTAGGTTGGGTTAGGTTAGGTTAGGTTAGGTTAGGTTGGGTTAGGTTAGGTTAGGTTAGGTTGGGTTAGGTTGGGTTAGGTTAGGTTAGGTTAGGTTGGGTTAGGTTAGGTTGGGATTAGGTTAGGTTAGGTTAGGTTAGGTTAGGTTAGGTTAGGTTAGGTTAGGTTAGGTTGGGTTAGGTTAGGTTAGGATTAGGTTAGGTTAGGTTGGGATTGGGTTAGGTTGGGTTAGGTTAGGTTAGGTTAGGTTAGGTTGGGTTGGGTTAGGTTAGGTTAGGTTGGGATTGGGTTAGGTTAGGTTGGGATTAGGTTAGGTTAGGTTAGGTTAGGTTAGGTTAGGTTGGAGTTAGGTTAGGTTAGGTTAGGTTAGGTTAGGTTAGGTTAGGTTAGGTTAGGTTAGGATTAGGTTAGGTTAGGTTGGGATTAGGTTAGGTTAGGTTAGGTTAGGTTAGGTTAGGTTGGGTTAGGTTAGGTTAGGTTGGGTTAGGTTAGGTTAGGTTAGGTTAGGTTAGGTTAGGTTGGGTTAGGTTAGGTTAGGTTGGGTTAGGTTAGGTTAGGTTAGGTTAGGATTAGGTTAGGTTAGGTTAGGTTAGGTTAGGTTGGGATTAGGTTGGGTTAGGTTAGGTTAGGATTGGGATTAGGTTAGGTTAGGATTGGGATTAGGTTAGGTTAGGTTAGGTTAGGTTAGGTTAGGATTGGGTTAGGTTGGGATTAGGTTAGGTTGGGTTAGGTTAGGATTAGGTTAGGTTAGGTTGGGTTAGGTTAGGTTGGGTTAGGTTGGGATTAGGTTAGGTTAGGTTGGGATTGGGATTAGGTTAGGTTAGGTTAGGTTAGGTTAGGTTAGGATTGGGTTAGGTTAGGTTAGGTTAGGTTAGGTTAGGTTAGGTTGGGATTGGGTTAGGTTGGGTTAGGTTGGGTTAGGTTAGGTTAGGATTGGAGTTAGGTTAGGTTAGGTTAGGTTAGGTTAGGTTGGGTTAGGTTAGGTTGGGTTAGGTTAGGTTAGGTTAGGTTAGGTTAGGATTAGGTTAGGTTAGGAGTTAGGTTAGGTTGGGTTAGGTTAGGTTAGGTTAGGATTGGGATTAGGTTAGGTTAGGTTAGGTTGGGTTAGGTTAGGTTAGGTTAGGTTAGGTTAGGTTAGGATTGGGTTAGGTTGGGATTAGGTTAGGTTAGGTTAGGTTAGGTTAGGATTGGGTTAGGTTGGGTTAGGTTAGGTTAGGTTAGGTTAGGTTAGGTTAGGTTAGGTTAGGTTGGGTTAGGTTAGGTTGGGTTAGGTTAGGTTGGGTTAGGTTAGGTTAGGTTAGGTTAGGTTAGGTTAGGTTAGGTTAGGTTGGGTTAGGTTAGGTTAGGTTAGGTTAGGTTAGGTTAGGTTAGGTTGGGTTAGGTTAGGATTGGGTTAGGTTAGGTTAGGTTAGGTTAGGTTGGGTTAGGTTAGGTTAGGTTAGGTTAGGTTGGGTTAGGTTAGGTTGGGTTAGGTTAGGTTAGGTTGGGTTGGGTTAGGTTAGGTTAGGTTGGGTTAGGTTAGGTTAGGTTAGGTTAGGTTAGGTTGGGATTGGGTTAGAGTTAGGTTAGGTTAGGTTAGGTTAGGTTGGGTTAGGTTAGGTTAGGTTAGGTTGGGTTAGGTTAGGTTGGGTTGGGTTAGGTTAGGTTAGGTTAGGTTGGGTTAGGTTAGGTTGGGTTGGGTTAGGTTAGGTTGGGTTGGGTTAGGTTAGGTTGGGATTGGGATTAGGTTGGGTTAGGTTGGGTTAGGTTAGGTTGTTAGGTTAGGTTAGGTTAGGTTAGGTTAGGTTGGGTTAGGTTAGGTTAGGTTGGGTTAGGTTAGGTTAGGTTGGAGTTAGGTTAGGTTGGGTTAGGTTAGGTTAGGTTAGGTTAGGTTGGGATTAGGTTAGGTTAGGTTGGGATTGGGTTAGGTTAGGTTAGGTTAGGTTAGGTTGGGTTAGGGTTGGGATTGGGTTAGGTTGGTTAGGTTAGGTTAGGTTAGGTTAGGTTAGGTTAGGTTAGGTTGGGTTAGGTTAGGTTAGGTTAGGTTGGGTTAGGTTAGGTTGGGATTGGGTTGGGTTAGGTTAGGTTAGGTTGGGATTGGGTTGGGTTAGGTTAGGTTAGGTTAGGTTGGGTTAGGTTAGGTTAGGTTGGGTTAGGTTAGGTTAGGTTAGGTTAGGTTAGGTTAGGATTAGGTTAGGTTAGGTTAGGTTGGGTTGGGTTAGGTTAGGATTGGGATTAGGTTAGGTTAGGTTAGGTTAGGTTAGGTTGGATTGGGTTAGGTTAGGTTGGGTTAGGTTAGGTTGGGATTAGGTTGGGTTAGGTTAGGTTAGGTTAGGTTAGGTTAGGTTAGGTTAGGTTGGGTTAGGTTAGGTTAGGTTAGGTTAGGTTGGGTTAGGTTAGGTTAGGTTAGGTTAGGTTAGGTTGGGTTGGGATTGGGTTAGGTTAGGTTAGGTTAGGTTAGGTTAGGTTAGGTTAGGTTAGGTTAGGTTAGGTTAGGTTGGGTTAGGTTAGGTTGGGTTAGGTTAGGTTAGGTTAGGTTAGGTTGGGTTAGGTTAGGTTAGGTTAGGTTGGGTTAGGTTAGGTTAGGTTAGGTTAGGTTAGGTTAGGTTAGGTTAGGTTAGAGTTAGGATTGGGATTAGGTTAGGTTAGGTTAGGTTAGGTTAGGTTAGGTTAGGTTAGGTTGGGATTGGGTTAGGTTAGGTTAGGTTAGGTTGGGATTAGGTTAGGTTAGGTTAGGTTAGGTTGGGATTAGGTTGGAGTTAGGTTAGGTTGGGTTAGGTTAGGTTAGGTTAGGTTAGGTTAGGTTGGGTTAGGTTAGGTTAGGTTGGGTTAGGTTAGGTTAGGTTAGGTTAGGTTAGGTTAGGTTAGGTTAGGTTAGGTTAGGTTGGGTTGGGTTAGGTTAGGTTAGGTTAGGTTGGGATTAGGTTGGGATTGGGTTAGGTTAGAGTTAGGTTAGGTTGGGTTAGGTTAGGTTAGGTTAGGTTAGGTTGGGTTGGGATTGGGTTAGGTTGGGATTGGGTTAGGTTAGAGTTAGGTTAGGTTAGGTTAGGTTAGGTTGGGTTAGGTTAGGTTAGGTTGGGTTAGGTTAGGATTAGGTTGGGTTAGGTTGGGTTAGGTTAGGTTAGGTTGGGTTAGGTTGGGTTAGGTTAGGTTGGGATTAGGTTAGGTTAGGTTAGGTTGGGTTAGGTTAGGTTAGGTTAGGTTGGGTTAGGTTAGGTTAGGTTAGGTTGGGTTGGGTTGGGTTAGGTTAGGTTAGGTTAGGTTGGGTTGGGATTAGGTTAGGTTAGGTTGGGTTAGGTTAGGTTAGGTTGGGTTAGGTTAGGTTAGGTTGGGTTGGGTTAGGTTAGGTTGGAGATTGGGATTGGGTTAGGTT